>CM029605.1:36564279-37205124 GCA_017311375.1 Mytilus coruscus
TATTTAGATATTTTATTCGTATCATACATAAAAACGAATAGTATTAAGAAGAAATGCAATAAAAGGTGTGAGCTAGGTATCATACTTCAACAAGTCAACAATATAAGAACAAAAATAACCAAAAACTTTGAAAGGTCAAAAGATAGTAATGAGCAGTATTACCATGTCTATATAATAAATTATATATATAAATAATATATATATATAAAACAAGAATGTGTCCCCAGTACACGGATGCCCCATCCGCACTATCATTTTCTATGTTCAGTGGACCGTGAAAATGGGGGAAAATCTCTAATTTGGCATTAAAATTAGAAATATCATATCATAGGGAACATGTTTTCTAAGTTTCAAGTTGATTGGACTTCAGCTTCATCAAAACTACCTCGACCAAAAACTTTAACCTGAAGCGGGACGAACGGACAAACGGACGGACGGACGAACAGACGAACGAACGGACGGACGGACGCACAGACCAGAAAACATAATGGGGCATAAAAGGAAGATTATTCACATCAAACATATTTCTTGTTCCTTTAAAACTATTAAATTAGTTTGGTTTTATTATATTTCTTTTCAGTATTTCCTAAATAATGTTTTTTAAAGAGGCGGAAAAACAAAGGGGACATTCAAAACTCATAAATCACAGAAAAACTGCCAAAATAAACGAAAAATAAAACGAAAAGGACGAAAAGACACAAGTCCATTAAACAATAAAGATTAAGCAACACGAAACCAACCAAAAAACTCAAGTGCTCCGAAAGGGTTTGCAGTTTCTCCTCCATGTGTGGCACTCGTCGTGTTGCTCGCTTTTTAAGTTTCCATAATCAGTTTGATCTCTGATCAATGAGGAGATAATATGTATCTATATCTATAAGCACGTAATCTGGTGTATTAAAATTGAAATGACTAAAGTTGTAATAATATTAATGTGCAGCTCCGTGGTTGCATATTACAATCATACATGACTGCATCATTCTACTTTAAAATAACAATACCGTTGCCTTCTACGGCATCATATTTTTTGTTTTTTACTAGACCTATCGGAGATGTTCTTTAATTTTTCATTCTATCACAGTCATTGTTTTGATACACTTCTTGCTTTTATATTACGAAGAAACGACAGTTCAGATAGAAAATTCAATTCAATTCAATACATTAATGCGACAAAGAATGACTTTATAATATACTTACACCATATTTCTTCGTGGTGCTCCTGGGATATGGATTTATACAGATCAAGCATACATACTATATCAACTACAATGTTCTTATTAATGATTTATACTTACATCCACATTGTGCCGAAGGTATTTTTATTCCTTTTCCGCCGGTATAGAAAAAGGCATTACATCCACCGCAGTAATTGTTACTAGAAATATATATCAGTAATATATCAGGGTATACTGTCACATCTAAGGTACATATACTCAATGACTAAATAGATAACATAAAGAGGTAGGGCCAGAGTCCCTTTGACTTATTTCACGCCTGGGCAATATTTACTATTCTACCTTCATGTGCGTACTTTAAGATTCTATCATTTGTTTGGCATATTTTTAAAGAGACATCGGAATTATTTGTAAATTTCTAAAGAAAGCTAAAACCGAAATTTTGACAGATTTTTAAAAATTGTGAATATTTACTCCCAAACATTACAAAAAGGATATTCTTTACCATAACCCAAAAACTTTGTTAACATCAACTTTATATATCTCGTATACAAATTGATTCATGCTGGTAAGCAAAACGGTTGATGTAAATGTGACAAAATCTGTAAAATTATCAATTCTGTATCAACAGGCCCAATTTAGCGCTGAATAACATTTTATTATATGTACAATATATATATTATATAGTTGAGAAATGTTTATTATAATAAGTATATACTATAGACTCTAATATATTAAATTCCAATATGATTTAAAAACATTTTGATGTTAACCATTGAGAATATGTTGGGAATTGGCTCTTTAGATATAAAATGTATTACATTCGTTTTAAGTCAGCTAAATGATTATTTCTTTGTTGATATATTTGAAAAAGTTCTCAAAAGATTGAAAGCATTGATTGGCTTGTATAAAACAAACGTAAATCAAAAACAAACAATCTAATAAAATGTCACAGAATAGTTGAACAGGTCACACACATATTAAACACAAAAAAATCAATTGTGCATGTAGGCTTAGCATTGTAATTCAGGAACGTCAATCATTGACTAACTTCACGGAGAGTATGGGTAAATTCCAGTTGCAAATATTTGACACATATCAAGAAGAGAGCATGCTAAAGTTATGTAAATATGAAAACCATCTTTATACTAATCCGACAGTCTTAGTCAGATTTTTAAACGTGTTGGTATAGAAGGGGATTTATCACCGAGTCTATGCACTCGGTTTTAGATGCCGCCTACATGTACACAGCGGAGATGCCGCAAATGCTAAGTCTTATATTTGAGCAACAGCCTATATCAAATAAGCTACCAATGAACCATCGAAGTAGAGGAGAGTATTGATTAGGGTTTAATTAATACAATTGTAAGTTAACTACCCGAGATTAAAAAAGGAGGATCGAAATCTTAAAAAGCTATTTCCTCCCTCGTACATGTTAATGTGCCTGACGCAAGCCAAGAACCTAGTTTATTGTTGTTTTTAATCATATCTAAATTTGTCTTTTCGTAAAATTTGTGTTTGACGAAAGATCTGATATTCTCTGTAAAATATATTTCGCATTCAGTTGCAAATATGTCATGCAAAAGTTGACAAATAAATTTTATTGGTGCTTGAAAATTGAGGCGACCGGCATGGAAGGCGGGAAATTTTGACTACCATTGGAAAAAGGGGACATGTTGCCAGGGGAATCACATCTTGCAACAAGTAAATCTATATAGACCCCTCAAATACATGTAGTAGTTGCAGGGGTACTCTAATGTGCGAAGAACGTGATAGCGTCTACTTGCAGTTAACTAGCATTCGACAAAAGAGCCTCATTTAATATACACGTAATCACGAGAACACGTAATCTACAGTATCATCTTGTGATGAATCCTAAAATAGATTAAAAAAAAAAAAAAAAAACAGGCTTATAATTTGTATTTCAAACGCAGAGTACTATTCCTTATTATTGTAACACAGTTGTTATTTTTCACTTGTTGCTCTTTCTTCTTATTTTCTTTTTTAAACGATATCCATGATAATAACACAGTTTATACATCTATTCGAAATTATATTAATTATATAGAATGGAAACGGGGAATGTGTCAAAGAGACAACAACTCGACCAAAGAGCAGAAAACAGCCCACGGCCACCAATAGGTCTTCAACACAGCGAGAAAATCACGCACCCGGGGGCGGGCTTCAGCTGGCCCCTAAACAAAAATGTATACTAGTTCAGCGAAAATGGACGTCACTCTAAACTCCAAAACATATAAATGAACCAAAATTAAAAAAAACATACAAGACTAACTATATTTCATACTGTTATCTTACCAACAAAATGCGTTTTTGTAATTGGGACAAGTTTGTACGTCACAGGGAGCAGCGGCACATGATGTAAACGGAAGGTCTGCAGAACAAGTGAAGACTGGACACCGAAACTCTGTTAAAATAATCACCCCATAAATAAAGTATCTATGAAAAAGTATTACATACAAATAAAGTATATATTTCGACTCTTCAAAATTCAAGAGTCTATCCTAAATTGAGGTAAATTATATGGCCTTCCAAATACCGTTTCGATTCCTAACATCACTGAAGAGACATTAATTGTCGAAATCCGAATATGATGTACTAATTTTTCCACCTTTTGTTTGGGGTATACCATCTTTCCGCAAGTTTATTGTTTTCTGTTTGGTATTAAATAAATAGTTAGGATTCATTTTGTTACATCTGGTGATCCGTTTATTTGGCAATCGCCAATGGCAGTCAGCAGGGTTTAAGAACATTAGTTGTTCGACCTGCTAGTCAAATGCGTTTTGTTAAAATATACTTTTCACTTTTTGGTCTTTTGGAAAATGTTGTTTGTGCTGTATTTAGACCCTCTACCAAGAAATTTGTTTTGCATGCACACGTATAAAATTGCGGTTTTATCCAACGCAATCATAGGTTTGAACGTTGTTTTCAATTTAGACTTGTTTATATTTTTCGTTTGGGCTTGTATTATAATTGCCTTCGGGTTTATATGATCCGTTCATCCTATTTCGACTCTTTCATAATTCAAGAGTCTATCCTAAATTGAGGTAATTTTTGGCCTTCCAAATACCGTTTCGATTCCTAACATCACTGAAGAGACATTAATTGTCGAAATCCGGTTATGGTGTACAAATTTTTGCACCTCATGTTTGCGGTATACCATCTTTTCCGCAAATTTATTGTTTTCTGTTTGGTAATAAATAAATAATATGATCCATTTTGTAACATCTGGTGATCCGTTTATTTGGCAATCGCCAATGGCAGTCAGCAGGGTTTAAGAACATTAGCTGTTCGACCTGCTAGTCAAATGCGTTTTGTTAAAATATACTTTTTCACTTTTTGGTCTTTTGGAAAATGTTGTTTGTGCTGTATTTAAACTCTCTCTCTCTCTCTCTCTCTCTCTCTCTCTCTCTCTCTCTCTCTCTCTATATATATATATATATATATTGACTTACAGTGGAGATTCTACCTAGAACAGTTCTACCCTAGAACTGTTCTAAGTAGAACTGTCAGAATCAGTTCTAGGTAGAACTGACTAAATCAGTTCTAGGTAGAACTGTCAGGATCAGTTCTAGGGTAGAACTGTCTAAAACTGTTCTAGGTAGAACTGTCCAAATCAGTTCTAACCGTAGAACTGTCAGCAGAACTGACTAAATCAGTCAGGACTGTAGAACAGTTCTAAATGACGTCACTGCAGTAAGGGCACTTTAGAATTTAGAAGAAAAATCAGTTCCAATACACCTTATCGCTATTCCCGGCTGACCCGGCCGCTTGAACTTTGACGTCAACAACAGTCACTTTTCCATTGTGGCGTCAGATATTTTCTATTGTGACGTCAAAATTTTACGGGAACCTGTGTGATATCCAGTAATGGCGGACATATAGCGATAAGGTGTATTACTTTACTATAAAATAGCAGATTTTCTATATTTTTACTGATCAAACGTTACATGTACAAATATCGAAGTGGATAGAAAGGTTATCCAAATCATCGGAGAAATATTTTTATAAGATTGCAAATAAACATCATTGTTTACGTTTCTTCGTTCCCCGTTTTAACAGTCTCTTCCTAAATATAAGTCTGCATTTAATTCATGGAATTTTAATCGTAATTTACCTTGTTTGCCTTGGATTTACATTCATGATTTAAGATTCTGTTTTGACAAATGTTCAAACGAAAATTGTACAGTGGATGAATGATGGGATATTAATGAAAAAGTGTTGTATAACGTAAAAAACTATGTACAGTTGCACCATCTCGTCAATTTAGCCAGACTTATCCATAACGATTATAAATGATATCTGGGAGTCTGGAACGTCAGAAAAATATACTCGATCTGAACATGAATGAAACATTTGCCCCTGGACGTTAGGCTACAAACAAAATCAATCATTTTTCTTTGCCTGCTTCAAATTATATTAACAGTATACATGTACTTTTCATTTTAAAATAAAGTATATGAATCAGTCATGTGAGTGTTGGATGATGCCGTTTAATTGTTTTGTTTAAAAACAAACCATCAGGAACTGCTGACTTAAAAAGTCACTTTAGTGACGGTTCATTATTATGGATACAGAGAGGAAATACATTGTAATGGCACGCTAAATTGATGTGGACAAAATTTTTAGATATGGTATACATTGTGTTCCAAAGTTGGTGTCATCTTTATCATACAATCTGTCCTGACATAGAAATATTATTGGTTTACAATGAGGCCATATATATTTATTTGATAAAGTGTAAATATGTTCAGTTTTGGTTGATGCGGACAAATAATTTTGTTATATGAGTCAGTCTGAGATATCAAAACTACTGAAATTAGTTTACGATTCAAAATTTTGAATAAAAAGAGGACATGCTGGCACTATAAACCGATGCGAGCATAATTTTGTAGTCATTGTTTTCCAATATTGCTTTCATTTATATTAAACAATCCATCCTGATATAAAAATATAAGTGATTTACTTTACGGCTATTAAGATCTACATCATGTACATAATAAAGTGCAAATATGGTCAGTTTTGGTTGATGTGGACAAATAATTTTGTTATACCAGTCAGTCTGAGGTATGAAAACTACTGATATTTGTTTATGATGCAATATTTTGAATACAAAGAGGACATGCTGGCACTCTAAATTGATGCAAACGAAATTAGGTAGCATTGTGTTCCAATATTTCTATCATTTGTATTATGACAATCCATCCTTGCATAAATATATTACAGATTTACTATGCGACTATATGAGTTACATACAATGTAAAAGAGCAAATATGGTCAGTTTTGGTTGATGCGGTCAAATATGGTCAGTTTTGGTTGATGCTGTCAAATATGGTCAGTTTTGATTGATGCAGACAAATAATTTTGTTACATGAGTCAGTCTGAGATATTTGTTTCTGATGCGATATTTTGAATAAAATAGGAAATGCTGGTACTCTCAATTGATGCGAAAAAATTTGTGGTCATTGATTTCAATATTGCAGTTACATGTATTTGTATGCTACAGTCCCTCTTGACCTAAAATTATAACTGAATTACTGTGCAGCTATATAGATTTACATAAAAAGCAAATGTGGTCAGTTTTGGTTGATGCGGTCAAAGATTTTATTACACGACTCAGTCTGATGTATGAAAACTACTGATATTTGTTTACAATTCAATATTTTGAATAAAAGAGGACATGCTGGCACTATAAATTGATGCGAACAAAATTTTGTGGTCATTGTTTTCCAATATTGCTGTAACTTGTAGTATATTACAGTCTCTCTTGACCTAAAATTATAACTGAATTACTGTGCAGCTATATAGGTTTGCAGAAAAAGAGCAAATAATGTCAGTTTAGATTGATGCGGTCAAAAGATTTGTGTTAAACAAGTCCGTCCGAGTATGAAAACTACTCGTAAACAGATATCGCATTTGTTTACGATTCAATATTTTGAATAAAAGAGGACATGCTAGTACTATAAACTGAGTGCAAACAAAATTTTGAAGTCATTGTTTTCCAATATAATAGCTGTCATTTGTACAATACATCCTTGCCTAAAAATATAACTGGATTACTGCAGTGTGCGGCTAAATGTATATAGATTTACATGATGAAGAGCAAATATGGTCAGTTTAAGTTTAATTTAAAACGTATTTATTTATAATACATGTAATAGTGGATTGGGAAACAAGTTATTACATTTGGTTAATGAGGTCAGATAATTTTTCAAATAATAATGCCCCCATACTAACGGCCTAATTTATGTACAAAAATGAACGAAAAACAAATAATTTATGTAACACATCAACAAAAGAAAATCACTGAATTACAGGCTCCTGACTTGGAACAGGCACATATATGCAGAATATGGCGGGGTTAAACATGTTCTCTTAAAATCTGAAATAAAACCGTCAAAATAGCAACTCTATATAATATTAATCGCTATTTTGCCGAAGCCTTATATAAATTTAGACAAAAGTTCTTAAAACTTATAAATCAATTCTAGCCGTAGAATTTATAAATCAATTCTAGCCGTATAATTTATAAATCAATTCTAGCCGTAGAATTTATAAATCATTTCTAGCCGTAGAATTTCAATTTGTAATCAATTCTAACCGTAGAACTATTATAGAAGTAGAACTGACCAAAAATTTGGTCAGTTCTAGGTAGAACTGTCTAAAACTGTTCTAGGGTAGAACTGTCAGGATCAGTTCTAGGTAGAACTGTCCAAATCAGTTCTAGGTACAACTGACCAAATCAGTTCTAGGTTAGAACTGTTCTAGCTAGAACTGACTAAAAGGTGTCAGGCTGACAGTTCTACGTACTGTCCTAGAACAGTTCTCCTGACAGATTCTGACAGATTTAATGAGAGGTTAGAAGTGATCTCCACTGTATTTCACGCCAGGGCAATATTTACTATTGTACCTTCATGTGCGTACTTTAAGATTCTATCATTTGTTTGGCATACATGTATTTTTAAAGAGACATCAACTTCTAAAGAAAGCTTAAACCGAAATGTTGACAAATTTTTAAAATTGTGAATATTTACTCCCAAACATTACAAAAGGATATTCTTTACCATAACCCAAAAACTTTGTTAACATCAGTTTTATATATCTCGTATACAAATTGATTCATGCTGGTAAGCAAAAACGGTTGATGTAAAATGTGACAAAAACCTGTAAAATTATCATTTCTGTATCAACAGGCCCAATTTAGCGCTGAATAACATTTTTATCATATATACAATATATATATATATTATATAGTTGAGAAATGTTTAAGTATATACTATAGACTCTAATATATTAAAATTCCAATATGATTTGAAAACATTTTGATGTTAACCATTGAGAATATATTGGGAATTGGCTTTTTAAATATGAAATGTATTACATTTGTTTTAAGTCAGCTAAATGATTTTCTTTGTTGATATATTGGAAAAAAAGTGCTCACTAAGATTGAAAGCATTGATTGGCTTTCATAAAAACAAACGTAAATTAAAAACAAACAATCTAACAAAATGTCACAGAATAATTGAACAGGTTAAAAAAATATCAAACAAAAAATCAATTGTGCATGTAGGCTTATATTCGCCTTATTAGCATTGTAATTCAGGTACGTCAATCATTGTCTAACTTCACGGAGAGTATGGGTAAATTCCAGTTGCAAATATTTGACTCCTATCAAGAAGAGAACATGCTAATGTTATGTAAATATAAAAACGTTCTTTGTACTAATCCGACAGTCTTAGTCAGATTTTTAAACGTGTTGGTATAGAAGGGGATTTATCACCGAGTCTATGCACTCGGTTTTAGATTCTAGGCACTTATACATATTCTAAGGCCTGGTATTTTTAATCATAAGAAACTGATGGACAAGGTATAATTTGCAGTTGTCACTACACACAGGCAGACATATACATATATTTATTTACAGTAATTGTATGCTTCTAAAAATAGATTAGCATCCTGTAATTATACTGAAGAGATGAGTAGATGATCATTTCTGTACACTAATAAGAATACTTCGTGTATTGTATCAGCGATCCTTATTTAATTCCTACAGAAGGTAACACCTCCCGAAACGAAAGCTTATTTTTATAAGCTAGAGTTAGAGGAGGATAAGGTCTCTGTGCAATGCTAGGCGGTGTTGTCGTAGAAGTTAGAAATAAAAAGTACAGGTTCCAGCCCCGGCGCCGGGGAGGAAGTTACGAATCAAATCTACTCTAACATCGTTAGGTTGATTTTCTAGGCACTTTTATATATATATATATATATATATATATATATATATAAAATCATAAGGTGTAACATAATTGGGTTGACTAAAGAAAGAAACACACCGAGAAAAAATACTTTATAGTTAGGCGTGTATATATATATATATATGTAGAGCCTAGGTGGTCGAGTTGTCTAGCGCGTCGGGCATAGTGCAAGGCGATTTGGTGCCACGATATCTCAGTTGCATGAGTTGTAATCCCGGCGAGGAAGAACAAAAATTTGCTAACGCAAATTTACAGATCTAACATTGTTGGGCTGATGTTTAGACGAATTATATATATATATATGCCTAACTGTAACATTGTTTGGCATTGACGCTAAATTTTGAATCATTACAAAATTGTATTTTTAAAATGGATTTTGAATTAATATTAAATTGTACCAGTTTCTTAGATAGGCATAATTTATCAGAAACTAAAAAAACATGATCGCTATCTAAAAACGGTAAAAGTATTTTTTCTTGAGTGTATTTCTTTCTTTAGTCAATCCAGGAACATATATACTGTTCCCAGGTCAATCCAACTAAGTTATACCTTAACAATTGTGATTCTATATCGTTTTATGAATGAGTTTATCGAACATATCTATTTTGTTAATATCAATACGACGCTTGTCCTCTGTCTGTCTGTCCGTCAGTCCATTTCATTACATTTTCGTCGTATCTTGCATTTGGTAGCAGGCTACTGTGTGAAGATGTTGTACCACGTGATGCGTTTTCACATATATTGCCCACACACTTCCGGTTTGCCGAATACATGTACGTACATTTCTATATAGTCTTAATCAACGATTAAATATTGCGTATACGGACCAGACATCTACAAACACCGAACAGGTTTATGCATAGAATTTTTACTATTATTACCTCCACAGGTCAGTCCATGCCAGTTCCCTTTACACTGACATACATAGCCATCTGTCCCATGTATCTCGCATGTTCCATCATGTTGACAAGGGTTTGTGTCGCAGGCTGTATTACGGTCTGTTAAAAAAACACAATAATTCGAATCATTTTTTTTATGAACAATTGATCATCTTAACATTATAGAAATTAGTTATGAACGAATAATTATCGCGTTTTTTCTTAAATGTGTGATACTACAAAAACAGGAATTAATAAATAGTTAAATAAAAGGTTCGCATGAAACTACTACGCTGACCGCATTATGGCGGCGAATGAAAGTAGTAAAGTATTGTATTGGATATCTAGAGCACAAGTTTGCTGCGTCTGTCAGATTTGATTTTGCATTTATTAAAGGTATATCATAAGTTAAGTATACATAAACATCTTAACAAGAAATCAATTTTCAAAAAAAAAAACCTAAAGTTATCTTTATTTGCTGTTGTTTTAAGATGGAAAAATAGTGCGTATAGAAACTCATAGGTTTTTTGCATTCTGACGAAAAGTTTTGCTAATTTTAAATATTTGTGCCTTTTTGCAATAAACTGGTTTTAAAATATTTACCGTTTGCTTAAACCCTACCGCATTCGTCACTGTAACTGCATCCTTATTGTATTGGGTGAAGTTAATATTGTTAAACGTTTAACATGTCACACACTCTCCGTGTGAAATGCCACACACATCTCAGGGATTGTCAGAAGAAATGAGAACTGACCAGACTTTAAAAGCATCAAGCAATTACACTATACACAAGTAATATATTCATTAAAGACGTTGCTGGATCTTCGCAATGTTTTAAGAAGATCGTGTTCATGAAATCACATTTGCACATATACCCACATTCAATATTAGTAATAGATTAGGATATTCACGATTATTACATAGTATGCTATATCAATATATAATTTGAAAAGAACAAAAATCATCTGTGTCTTATTCTGAAAGCAATCTACAAAGGCTTGAGAAGTCAGTTAGACAGAAGTTCACACAAGATGTTACTTCTCACATGTAGGACTCGAATAGACAATTTGATTGAAAGTCATGGTACATCATTCAACAACCACGAAATTCCAGGCGTTCCGGTAGTGACAATATATCTGTGTAGCACTAGATACTTGTATAGTTGGTATGAAATTATCTAAAATATTAAGACTATTATTATAATAATAGTCAGGGAAGGATTGCTAATTCCATGAATCTCGATATTGTTACCCCTACTAAAGAATTGCGGACGGGACTAAAAAAAAAGCGTCCTGAAAATTCATGAAATATTTGCCACTGGACTTTAAGTAATCCATCATTTGACCTGCAACCCCAACAAGAATAAGAAATCGAAAACTTCCTATTATGTAAACATGTACATAGAATGCATAAAACATGCAGTATATCGTGAAAACGGACCTTAAACGAGTCGACCATACTTGTTTTTAGGTACATGTAAGGGATTTTTTATGCAAAAATTGCCAGTTCTCAGTTTTTTTACTATGAATTCTTTGATAAACAAAAGACTTGATATATGTAAATACGTTTGCTATTATAGCTCATTCCATTAAAAATGGAGAAGCGAAAATGAAATGTGTTGTAATTTTATGTTGACGAGAAGTTTCAAAGTGCGTTTTACGCAAAGTAAAACTATACTTTATTTTCATTGCATTGGATTTTCCAATCGTATTTTTTCGTTTCCACCTCAGTTGTCTCACGGTATCGTACTCACCTTGATGCGGAACGTCGTAGATTCAATCTCCGAACGCGTCAAACCGAAGACATTAAAATTGGTTACCTTTTGTTGCTTCTCTGCTAAGCAGACAATATAAAGGAGAAAAAGTAAAGACTGGTCGGCTTGATCGGGTCAGCATAATTTTCCCGGATAAGATGTTGTACATTATTTACAAAACCAACATTCCAGCAGCGCCTGCCTACGGAGTATATATCTCCGAATTGATACGATATTCCCGGGCTTGTGTTTCCTATCATGATTTCCTTGATAGAGGATTGCTGCTCACAAGGAAGCTATTAAACCAAGAGTTCCAAATGGTGAAGTTGAAAGCATCCCTTCGTAAATTTTGCGGACGCCATCACGAGTTGGTTGACCGTTATGTAATAACCGTTTCACAGATGATATCGGATATGTTCCTTATGTCGTAACTACAATACCCTTCCCTTTTCACGAATGTGACTTACCGAATTAGACTATTTACCGGATTTGTAATAACATAAGCAACACGACGGGTGCCACATGTGGAGCAGGATCTGCTTACCCTTCCGGAGCACCTGAGATCACCCCAGTTTTGGTGGGGTTCGTGTTGCTTAGTCTTTAGTTTTCTATGTTGTGTCATCTGTACTATTATTTGTCTGTTTGTCTTTTATTTTTGGCCATGGCGTTGTCAGTTTGTTTTCGATCTATGAGTTTGACTGTCCCTCTGGTATCTTTCGTCCCTCTTTCATACATGTAAAGATAGTAATAGTTTGAGACAACTATACAAGTGAGCAATTTCGATTACTCAAAGTCATATGACTGGCCGCCACGAAATAGCCCAAAAGCGGTGTTAAAGTGGCGTTAAAACACCAAAAATCAAAATCAAATCAAAGTCATATGAAAAGAGTTCTGATAATTATAATGTAAAGCATTTATTGAACCAATGCTTTCATATACTAGACTAAGTCCTCTGTGAACGTTTTTGCCAACATTTATTACGAATGCATACAGTATAATGGAAAACAAAAACATCGGTGTTTGTTGATAAACATTGACTGCTAATTAACTTTCGGGTTTAAGTGCTGTAGTTTTCCGAGCGTGACCTTGATAAACAATCAACACAGAATCACAGAGCACGTGTAAGATAAGTGAGATGATAGAGTTTTTTTATTTATATTTTCCATTCGTTCCAATTTGTTAATTAAGGCCACCAATGGGTCTTCAACACAGCGAGAAAATCACGCACCTGGGACGGGCTTCAGCTGGCCCCTAAACAAAATGTATACTAGTTCAGCGAAAATGGACGTCACACTAAACTCCAAAACATATAAATGAACCAAAATTAAAAAACATACAAGACTAACTAAATTTTATACTGTTATCTTACCAACAAAATGCGTTTTGTAATTGGGACAAGTTTGTACGTCACAGGAGCAGCAGCACATGATGTAAACGGAAGGTCTGCAGAACAAGTGAAGACTGGACACCGAAACTCTGTTAAAATAATCACCCCATAAATAAAGTATCTATGAAAAGTATTATATACAAATAAAGATATAAATAAAGATATATGTATTATATACTCAACAACTATGACGTTACATATCTACCGTTACATAGTTACGTTAATCATGTATAGTTTCACCTGAAGATTGTTATGTAAAACATGAAAGTAATTGTGAAATAAAACTAATTATACCGGAAATGTTGGATTTATTAGTAATCTATATATATATTTACAGATCTAACAATGTTGGGCTGTTGTTTAGACGAATTACACACACACTATATATATATATATATATATATATATATAATGTTGAGCTGTTGTTTAGACGAATTACACATTTATATGTGTAATTCGTCTAAACAACAGCCAAAATTGTTAAATCTGTAAATTTGCGGAAGCAAATTTTTGTTCTTCCTGGCCGGGATTCGAACTCATGCTACTGAGATATCGTGACACCAAATCGCCTTGCACTATGCCCGACGCGCTAGACCACTCGACCACCTAGGCTCTATAATAATAAAGCTTTCGGTGACCGGGTGTTACCTTTCCTCGTCAGTTTTATCTAGCGTCGTAACACAGTGCATGATATATAAGGCATGAAGATGGAATTGTTACAGATCAGCTGAATTATCTATTGTAAAGGATCCTACAAATTAATGTAAAATGCAGTCACAGAAATAGTTCTATTATAAGTACGTCTGAACCAGTGACGACTCTACAACAGATTTTATCCATCGGATCACCAGCAGTGATGGTGATACAAGGTTGAAAATACATTCTGTGTATATAATTCGTCTAAACAACAGCCCAACAATGTTAGATCTGTATTTTGTTCTTCCCTGGCCGGGATTCGAACTCATGCTTCTGAGATATCGTGGCACCAAATCGCCTTGCACTATGCCCGACGCGCTAGACCACTCGACATATATATATAAAATTATAAGGTAAAACATAATTGGGTGGACTAAAGAAAGAAACACACCCAAGAAAAAATACTTTACGGCTTGTTTGGCATCGACGCTAAATTTTAAATCATTACAAAATGGTATTTTACAATGGATTTTGAATTAATGTTAAATTGTACCAGTTTCTTAGATAGGCATAATTTATCAGAAATTAAAAAGCATGATCGCTATCTAACAACGGTAAAATTATTTTTCTCGAGTGTATTTCTTTTTAGTCAATCCAACTAAGTTATACCTTAACATTGTGATTCTATAATGTTTTATGAATGAGTTTACCGAACATCTACAAACACCGAATAGGTTTATGCTTAGAATTTTTACTATTATTACCTCCACAGGTCAGTCCATGCCAGTTCCCTTTACACTGACATACAGAGCCATCTGTCCCATGTATCTCGCATGTTCCATCATGTTGACAAGGGTTTGTGTCGCAGGCTGTATTACGGTCTGTTAAAAAAACACAATAATTCGAATCATTTTTTTTATGAACAATTGATCATCTTAACATTATAGAAATTAGTTATGAACGAATAATTATCGCGTTTTTTCTTAAATGTGTGATACTACAAAAACAGGAATTAATAAATAGTTAAATAAAAGGTTCGCATGAAACTACTACGCTGACCGCATTATGGCGGCGAGTGAAAGTAGTAAAGTATTGTATCGGAAATCTGGAACTCAAGTCTGTCCTATTTAATTTTTGCATTTATCAAAGGTATGTCATAAGTTAAGTATACATAAACATCTTAACAAAAAATTCAATTTTCAAAAAATATAACCTAAAGTTATCTTTATTTGCTGTTGTTTTAAGATGGAAAAATAGTGCGTATAGAAACTCATAGGTTTTTTGCATTCTGACGAAAGTTAGCCTTTTTTTTAATATTTGTGCCTTTTTGCAATAAACTGGTTTTAAAATATTTACCGTTTGCTTAAACCCTACCGCATTCGTCACTGTAACTGCATCCTTATTGTATTGGGTGAAGTTATTATTGTTTAACGTTTAACATGTCACACACTCTCCGTGTAAAATGCCACACACATCTCAGGGGTTGTCCGAAGACAATGAGAACTGACCAGCTTTTAAAAGTGATCAAAAGATTACACTATACACAAGTAATATATTCATTAAAGACGTTGCTGGATCTTCGCAATGTTTTAAGAAGATCGTGTTCATGAAATCACATTTGCACATATACCCCATTCAATAATAGATTAGGATATTCACGGTTATTACATAGTATGATATATCAATTTATAATTTGAAAAGAATAAAAATCATCTGTGTCTTACTCTGAAAGCAGTCTACAAAGGCATGACAAGTCAGTTAGACAGAAGTGCACACAAGATGTTACTTCTCACATGTAGGACTCGAATAGACAATTTGATTGAAAGTCATGGTACATCATTCAACAACCACGAAATTCCAGGCGTTCCGGTAGTGACAATATATCTGTGTAGCACTAGATACTTGTATAGTTGGTATGAAATTATCTAAAGTATTAAGACTATAATAATAGTCGGGAAGGATTGCTAATTCCATGAATCTCGATATTGTTACCCCTACTAAAGAATTGCGGACGGGACTAAAAAAAAAGCGTCCTGAAAATTCATGAAATATTTGCCACTGGACTTTAAGTAATTCATCATTTGACCTGCAACCCCAACAAGAATAAGAAATCGAAAACTTCCTATTATGTAAACATGTACATAGAATGCATAAAACATGCAGTATATCGTGAAAACGGACCTTAAACGAGTCGACCATACTTGTTTTTAGGTACATGTAAGGGATTTTTTATGCAAAAATTGCCAGTTCTCAGTTTTTTTACTATGAATTCTTTGATAAACAAAAGACTTGATATATGTAAATACGTTTGCTATTATAGCTCATTCCATTAAAAATAGAGAAGCGAAAATGAAATGTGTTGTATATATATATAATTCTTATGTTGACGAGAAGTTTCAAAGTGCGTTTTACGCAAAGTAAAACTATACTTTATCTTCATTGCATTGGATTTTCCAATCGTATTTTTTTTTTCGTTTCCACCTCAGTTGTCTCACGGTATCGTACTCACCTTGATGCGGAACGTCGTAGATTCAATCTCCGAACGCGTCAAACCGAAGACATTAAAATTGGTTACCTTTTGTTGCTTCTCTGCTAAGCAGACAATATAAAGGAGAAAAGTAAAGACTGGTCGGCTTGGTCGAGTCAGCATAATTTTCCCGGATAAGATGTTGTACATTATTTACAAAACCAACATTCCAGCAGCGCCTGCCTACGGAGTAATATCTCGAATTGATACGATATTCCGGGCTTGTGTTCTCATATCATGATTTCCTTGATAGAGGATTGCTGCTCACAAGGCTATTAAACCAAGAGTTCCAAATGGTGAAGTTGAAAGCATCCTTCGTAAATTTTGCGGACGCCATCACGAGTTGGTTGACCGTTATGTAATAACCGTTTCACAGATGATATCGGATATGTTCCTTATGTCGTAACTACAATACCCTTCCTTTTCAAACATTGACTTACCAATTAGACTATTTACCGGATTTGTAATAACATAAGCAACCGACGGGTGCCACATGTGGAGCAGGATCTGCTTACCCTTCCGGAGCACCTGAGATCACCCCAGTTTTGGTGGGGTTCGTGTTGTTAGTCTTTAGTTTTCTATGTTGTGTCATCTGTACTATTATTTGTCTGTTTGTCTTTTATTTTTGGCCATGGCGTTGTCAGTTTGTTTTCGATCTATGAGTTTGACTGTCCCTCTGGTATCTTTCGTCCCTCTTTCATACATGTAAAGATAGTAATAGTTTGAGACAACTATACAAGTGAGCAATTTCGATTACTCAAAGTCATATGACTGGCCGCCACGAAATAGCCCAAAAGCGGTGTTAAAAGTGGCGTTAAAACACCAAAATCAAAATCAAATCAAAGTCATATGAAAAGAGTTCTGATAATTATAATGTAAAGCATTTATTGAACCAATGCTTTCTATATACTAGACTAAGTCCTCTGTGAACGTTTTTGTTTCCCAACATTTATTACGAATCCATACCGTAGAATGGAAAACAAAAACATCGGTGTTTGTTGATAAACATTGACTGCTAATTAACTTTCGGGTTTAGTGCTGTAGTTTTCCGAGCGTGACCTTGATAAACAATCAACACAGAATCACAGAGCACGTGTAAGATAAGTGAGGTGATAGTTTTTTTTTTATTTATATTTTCCATTCGTTCCCATTTGTTAATTAAACTTTGTCATTACAGTTGTTAAATGGTTTGGTACATTAAGTTAACACTACACTACTAGTATCTTCCTTCACGATTTTCGCACTTACGCTCTGCAATTACGTAATTTCTGAAAAAAGGTGGCATGGTCAATTACAATTAAGGTCACTGCATACAGAAAAGCTGTCGGAAAATTCTAGAACGGAAAAATAATAATTCAATAGCAGAACATTTGCAAAGATTTGGATAAAATTAAAAATTTCTTCTCAATGGAAAGTGTATGCAAACGTGTTTTGTAATACGACTTATTAGAAAACATGTTGACTTTTTGTTAACTTTGGAAACAAATTAAAATATATATTGTATACTATTTTATACAAAGATATTGTTCATATGCATTATCATCAGACTATCGAGTCTATGTGAAAACTGCATATATGCACTTTATAAATTCTAACGCAAAGGAACACTGCTTTCACAGCGAGGCTTTCAAAAACGGAGCATCAGCTCACACTTCACTACAAGTTCAACCGGTCCAAGACGGTCTTTGACATTAGTTTGTTAGACCCTCCAGTTGTCAATAGCCAGTTACACACCAGTGCGTTAATGGTTTAACACGGGTATGGGGTAATATCAATAAAATGGAGTTAAATAAGCAAATGAATAATTGCATAATTTTAAAATACAGAACAATATAAACATTTAAATGACCACGCACAAAGCATATAATTCAAGATACATTTGGTATGCTTAAAATTACTTGACTGAAAATAACGCACATAAATGTGGAAAATAATGCAATGTACCATGTGTCTGTAATCATTTAGATAAAATGCTTTACAACCTTACATTATAATGTCTTTTATGTTTGTATTATCAAAATAACACCTGAACTCAATATTACATTCGTTTGTGATGATGTTTTAATGGCACACCTTTTGAACGTCCATGATAATTTAACTTTAATTTTTTTTCATTGGAATCTGATCGTGATCGCTGAAATATTGCCAACATTAGCGACAATCTTTGTTTATTTTGACGAGTAACAAACCCGGCGATATTTGTTTGTTAAATCGTCGTTCAGGTATGTCTATTGCCCTCGCCATATAACAATACATTTCTCTGCCTTGATATTTCGTGGTGCAAAAAAAAGCAAATGTGGCTTGCTTCTATCAAAAATAAAACGTAAATATGTTGTGCTTCCATCAAGAAATTAAGTTAATGTTTGGTGCTTTCATTAAAATATAACGTAAATATATGGTGCTTCCCAAAAAATATATAAAGTAAATATATCATTTTCTTCATAAAAATATAACGTAAATATATCGTTCTTTCTATTAAGAAAATAACGTAAATATATCCTGCTTCCTAAAAAAAAAAGAACATATGATTATCTTAAGGATAATAGTAAATATATCCTGCTTCCATAAGAAAATAACGCAAATAAATCAATAAATCATGCTTCCATGCAAATAATAACGTAAATATTTCCTGTTTCACATTTAGGAATGACTGTTATATTTTTTCTGTCTATGAAAAGTAACATAAAAATCTGTGTGAACACTAAATAACTAAAGGTTAATTAAAAGTGTGCGCCACATTTTTAGGTTATTTCGAATAGACAGTAAAATATATTACAGTCGATCCTTATAATTTACATTCTAAATTCCATTTTAAAGGATAAATCATGAAAAACGTTGATGATATTATGTCTATGAGCTGATAGACAAACAAATTTCAGCCAATCAGATGCTAGTAAAATCCACTATTAAAAAAAGAAAATAAATAAATCATGCTCCCATTAACAAAAAAAAAAAAAAAAAAAAAAAATTTCGTGCTTCCAGGAACAAATTAACGTAAATATATCGTGCTTCCATGAAAAAAAATATTACGTTAATATATCCTGCTTCCAAAAGAAAATAACGTAAATATATCGTGTTTCAATACAAAAAATAAAAAAAACATAAATCGTGCTTCAATAAAAAATGAACAAAAAAATCGTGCTTCCTTAAAAATTGGCTGGAGAAATTAACCATGCACGATTGAACAGAATTTACATACATTCGCAGTAGTCCCCAGTAAAACCGTGAGGACATATACAGTAACTGCAACTCACATCTCCACATACACCCTCGTTATCACAATTACTCCACAGATTCGCTGTAATACATATATTTCTTCTAATTAAACAACTTACCTTTCATCTAATCAAAATTTACAGAAAAGTTGTACAATTAATTGTTAATTCTATTTTGAAAAATTGAAAAGTTAACGAAATCGAAGCCAATGTGATCTAGTAAGCATATTAGTGCTACATCTACAATTATTTTACGACTTTTACCGACTATTACTGACTTTAACGAATGCGTAGTATCACCAGATTTTATATGAATTGGCATTACGATTTTTTCGCAGGTGTTTGGTATATACTGAGTAACATAAGTTAAGTAACAAACCTTTAATTTTCATTACGAAACTTTTAACAATTTTCAAAGTGGCAGAAATGATTGCTCAGTGAAATGTTTGGTCGAATAAAAAAATGCACCTTAAAGTATCTATTTTCTTTGTTACACTAATTTATGTAGTGTTTTGTTTAGAAATTAGTTTATCTTTTAAATATAAAATTAGAAATAAATGTTGCTTAATTTCTTTACTCCGTTGTTTTGTCTTTCTGTCTATTTGTTTGTCTGAAGAAATTTTCTTCGACGTACTGTGTTTGAATACCCATTGATTTAAAACATCTAACAGACATCAAATACATGTATGATGTTTTATCTCTTTATGCCCTACCTAGGGGCATTATGTTTTCGGTCTGTGCGTCCGTTCGTCCGTCTGTCCCGCTTCATGTTAAAGTTTTGGTCGCTTCAGGTTAAAGTTTTTGGTCAAGGTAGTTTTTGAGGAAGTTGAAGTCCAATCAACTGGAAACTTAGTACACATGTTCCTATAATATGATTTTAATGTTTGTTAGACATTCCCCCAGTTGTCAATAGCCATACACCAGTGCGTTAATGGTTTAACACGGGTATGGGGTAATATCAATAAAATGGAGTTAAATAAGCAAATGAATACTTGCATAATTGTAAAATACAGAACAATATAAACATTTAAATGACCACGCACAAGGCATATCATTCAAGATACATTTGGTATGCTTAAAATTACTTGACAGAAAATAACGCACATAACTGTGGAAAATAATGCAAATGTACCATGTGTCTGTAATCATTTAGATAAAATGCTTTACAAACTTACATTATAATGTCTTTTATGTTTGTATTATCAAAATAACACCTGAACTCAATATTACATTCGTTTGTGATGATGTTTTAATGGCACACCTTTTTGAACGTTCATGATAATTTAACTTTAATTTTTTTTTTCATTGAAATCTTACCGTGAACGCTGAAATATTGCCAACATTAGCGACAATCTTTGTTTATTTTGACGAGTAACAAACCCGGCGATATTTATTTGTTAAATCGTCGTTCAGGTATGTCTATTGCCCTCGCCATATAACAATACATTTCTCTGCCTTGATATTTCGTGGTGCAATAAAAAAAAAAGCAAATGTGGCTTGCTTCTATCAAAATAAAACGTAAATATGTTGTGCTTCCATCAAGAAATTAAGTTAATGTTTGGTGCTTTCATTAAAATATAACGTAAATATATGGTGCTTCCATAAAATATAAAGTAAATATATCATTTCTTCATAAAAATATAACGTAAATATATCGTTCTTCTATTAAGAAAATAACGTAAATATATCCTGCTTCCTTTAAAAAAAAGAACATATGATTATCTTAAGGATAATAGTAAATTTTACGACTTTACCGACTATTACTGACTTTAACGAATACGTATATAATAATTCAATAGCAGAATATTTGCAAAGATTTGGATAAAATTAAAAATTTCTTCTCAATGGAAAGTGTATGCAAACGTGTTTTGTAATACGACTTAGACATTCAAGTATATGAAACATGTTGATTTTTTTGTTAACTTTGTAAGATGATATGACTTAAACAATTAAGACTATATTGTATACGGCTTTATAAAATAATACCATTCATGTGCATTATCATCAGACTATCGAGTCTATGTCAAAAACTGCATACACGCACTTTATAAATTCTAACGCAAAGGAACACTGCCTTCACAGCGAGGCTTTCAATAAACGGAGCATCAGCTCACACTTTACTACAAGTTCAACCGGTCCAAGACGGTCTTTGACATTAGTTTGTTAGAAATTCTCCCCATTTGTCAATAGCCATACACCAGTGCGTTAATGGTTTAACACGGGTATGGGGTAATATCAATAAAATGGAGTTAAATAAGCAAATGAATACTTGCATAATTGTAAAATACAGAACAATATAAACATTTAAATGACCACGCACAAGGCATATCATTCAAGATACATTTGGTATGCTTAAAATTACTTGACAGAAAATAACGCACATAACTGTGGAAAATAATGCAAATGTACCATGTGTCTGTAATCATTTAGATAAAATGCTTTACAAACTTACATTATAATGTCTTTTATGTTTGTATTATCAAAATAACACCTGAACTCAATATTACATTCGTTTGTGATGATGTTTTAATGGCACACCTTTTTGAACGTTCATGATAATTTAACTTTAATTTTTTTTTTCATTGAAATCTTACCGTGAACGCTGAAATATTGCCAACATTAGCGACAATCTTTGTTTATTTTGACGAGTAACAAACCCGGCGATATTTATTTGTTAAATCGTCGTTCAGGTATGTCTATTGCCCTCGCCATATAACAATGCACATTATCCTCGCCATATAACAATATATTTCTCTGCCTTGATATTTCGTGGTGCAATAAAAAAAAAAGCAAATGTGTCTTGCTTCTATCAAAAATAAAACGTAAATATGTTGTGCTTCCATCAAGAAAATAAGAAATGTTTGGTGCTTTCATTAAAATATAACGTAAATATATGGTGCTTCCATAAAAATATAAAGTAAATATATCATTTCTTCATAAAAAATATATAACGTAAATATATCGTTCTTCTATTAAGACAATAACGTAAATATCTCCTGCCTCCATAAAAAAAAAGAACGTATGATTATCTTTAGGATAATAGTAAATATATCCTGCTTCCATAAGAAAATAACGCAAATAAATCAATAAATCATGCTTCCATGCAAATAATAACGAAAATATTTCCTGCTTCCATTTAAAGAATGACTAATATTTGTTTATGTCTATGAAGAAGTAACATAAAAATCTGGTGAACACCAAATAACTAAAGGTTAATTAAAAGTGTGCGCCACATTTTTTAGGTTATTTCGAATAGAGAGAAAAAATATTACAGTCGATCCTTATAATTTAATTCTAAATTCCATTTTAAAGGAGTAAATCATGAAAAAACGTTGATCAAATTATGTCTATGAGATGATAGACAAAAAACTTTCAGCCAATCAGAAGCTAGTAAAATCCACTATTAAAATAAAAGAAAATAACGTAAATAGATCATGCTCCCATTAACAAAAAAAAAAAAAAAAAAAAAAAATTTCGTGCTTCCAGGAACAAATTAACGTAAATATATCGTGCTTCCATGAAAAAAAATATTACGTTAATATATCCTGCTTCCAAAAGAAAATAACGTAAATATATCGTGTTTCAATACAAAAATAAAAATATATATATCGTGCTTCAATAAAAATGAAAAAAAAAAAAAAAATCGTGCTTCTTTAAAAATTGGCTGGAGAAATTAACCATGCACGATTGAACAGAATTTACATACATTCGCAGTAGTCCCCAGTAAAACCGTGAGGACATATACAGTAACTGCAACTCACATCTCCACATACACCCTCGTTATCACAATTACTCCACAGATTCGCTGTAATACATATATTTCTTCTAATTAAACAACTTACCTTTCATCTAATCAAAATTTACAGAAAAGTTGTACAATTAATTGTTAATTCTATTTTGAAAATTTGAGAGGTTTACGAAATCGAAGCCAAGGTGATCTAGTAAACATGTTTGTCACATGTGCTACAGATACAATTGGTTCTTTGCATTTCTCTGAACCTCATTTCCTTGTTTATGATTTTTACGACTTTTACCGACTATTACCGACTTTAACGAATGCGTAGTATCACCAGATTTTATATGAATTGGCATTACGATTTTTTCGCAGGTGTTTGGTATATACTGAGTAACATAAGTTAAGTAACAAACCTTTAATTTTCATTACGAAACTTTTAACAATTTTCAAAGTGGCAGAAATGATTGCTCAGTGAAGTGTTTGGTCGAATAAAAATGCACCTTAAGGTATCTATTTTCTTTGTTACACTAATTTATGTAGTGTTTTATTTAGAAATATAGTTTATCTTTTAAAATAAAATTAGAAATAAATGTTGCTTAATTTCGTTACTCCGTTGTTTTGTCTTTCTGCCTATTTGTTTGTCTGAAGAAACTTTCTTCGACGTACTGTGTTTGAATACCCATTGATTTAAAAACATCTAACAGACATCAAATACATGTATGATGTTTTATCTCTTTTATGCCCTACCTAGGGGCATTATGTTTTCGGTCTGTGCGTCCGTTCGTCCGTCTGTCCCGCTTCATGTTAAAGTTTTGGTCGCTTCAGGTTAAAGTTTTGGTCAAGGTAGTTTTTGAGGAAGTTGAAGTCCAATCAACTGGAAACTTAGTACACATGTTCCTATAATATGATTTTAATGCCAAATTAGAGTTTTACCCCAGATTCACGGTCCATTGAACATAGAAAATGATAGTGCAGTAAGGCATCCGTGGACTATGGACACAATCTTGTTTATTTATGTAATGTGCAGAGTCCTGGGACCTGGTTTCGAAAGTCTCTTATGACTAAGACATGTCTTACGATGGTCTGAGGACATGTCACAGTCGTAAGATCTGTTTTCGAAAGTATCCCAAGTTACGATATGTGATAACTTTTATCGTAAACTTAAGACTGCGACATGACTTATGATGGTCTTATAATTATCATAAAAGTTACGACGTCACTTTCCCTATTTTGTGTCATTTACTGCATTTATCTTTGCACTTGCAGCCTCCATGCTCTTTTATGCTCCACCTAGGGGCATTATGTTTTCGGTCTGTGCGTCCGTTCATCTGTCCTTCCGTCCGTCCGTCCGTCCGTCCGTCTGTCCCGCTTCAGGTTAAAGTTTTGGTTAAGGTAGTTTTTGATGAAGTTGAAATCAATCAACTAGAAACTTAGTACACATGTTCCTTATGATATGATCTTTCTAATTTTATGCCAAATTAGAGTTTTGACCCCAATTTCACGGTCCACTGAACATAGAAATTTCAGGTTCAAGTTTTGGTCGCTTCAGGTTCAAGTTTTTGGTCAAGGTAGTTTTTGATAAAGTTGAAGTCCAATTAACTTGAAACTTAGTACACAAGTTCCTATGATATGATCTTTCTAATTTTAACGCCAAATTAGAGTTTTGATCCCCAATTTCATGGTCCACTGGAAATAGAAAATGATAGTGCAGTGGGCATCCGTGGACTATAGTAGTTTGTTTACGTATTTGCACGGGTTTTTGTTTAGCGGGTACTGATTTACCAATTCTTTAAAGTATTCACAATTAAATAACACTTCATGTATAATGTTACATGAACGCGAAGTTCTAGAACCTATATAGAAACTAAATTTAAGCAAATTATCAACTCCGATTTTAATTTCTTTTCATTTATAATTTCATGTTCATTATAATAATAAAAGAATGGTAATAATTTTATTTTCATGCTTATTATTTTCAAAGTTATTTTATCATTTCCTAAATTGTTCTTTAAAATAAAAGAAAATATTATTTTCACGTATGACAGTCATGAGAGCATCATATAAATACAGGTCATCGTACAGCCTTGAACTATAGACAGAATCCATACCATATAGTATAGTCTGCTAGTACAAGTTCGGACAAAATTGCTTTTGTAGGAAACAAATATTTCTCAAATTGTACTTCACTCAGTCTGTGTCAGCCAAGGTTAAGAGTTTCCCATGCGACCAAAGTAATACGTAGTTGGTGAAACAATTGTCTATAATATTTTAAGATCTACAAAATCGTTCAAAATGAACACTAGATGTTTATTAATGTATATATCATGTATATAGCAAGAATTTTTTATTCGATATCTTTTTATTATTTCGCCAATCTTAGCCAGAAATAAATTTAATGTTATTGAAAATAAATGCAAATTAGCCTTTCAATATTTTCAAAGAGTACACTAAAACATTGTGATTGTTTAAATGGCCCAAACAATGGAAATTCAATAAATGGCGAAAAGTTATTTCATTTTTGGAGTATGGACACTGAAATTATCAATAGTTCTTTAGATTCTGAAACGGAGAATTGTAATGTTTTTCTTTAAAGATATTTTCAATAACTTAACCCTATATGAATCCTGCATCGTATTACGGCTGTCGCTCGTTTGACCGTTGTTTTCATAAAAATGGTATAATTACTTAATTAACTTTCAAAATATATAATAAGATTTTGATTTTTGATTTTTGGTGTTTTAACGCCACTTTAAGCACCGCTTTTGGGCTATTTCGTGGCGGCTATTTTTATTGGTGGAGGAAGCCGGAGTGCCCGGAGAAACCACCGACCTTCGATAGGAAAACTGACAATCCTAGTCAATTAAGATTGAGTCGAGTGCACCCGCACGAGCGGGGTTCGAACTCACAACCTCAGTGTTGACTGGCTAGTGATCACAGTAGTAACTACTTAGACCACTCGGCCACCGAGGCCCTATATAATAAGAAGATGTGGTACAAAATGTATGATTGCCAATGATAAAACTATCCACCGAGACCAATTGACGTACATGTAGACGTTCGTGCGTCTTGCGTTTCTGTCTTGATTCATTAGATCCCTTTTATCATTTCCTAAATTGTTCTTTAAAATAAAAGAAAATATTATTTTCACGTATGACAGTCATGAGAGCATCATAGGTATTGCTATCTTAGGACAGCTTTGATTTACATTCTATGACATTTCATGTGATAGTCATACGATGGTCATAAAATTTGTCCTAAGATATATTTTATGACATATCTTAGAAAACTTTCGAAAACGAAGCCCCAGCTGGCTCCTTAAGATAATCGTACATTCTCGTTGTTCAAAATCATAATTTCCTAATTTGTAAGTTATCACACTTCATTAAATAAAATGAAATACTGTTGGTAATTGAAGAAAAAGGTACAGGACATCAGAAAAAGCTGAACAGGCTTATCTGATTAATAAAATGAAAAGATATGGTATGATTGCCAATGAGACGCTCAAATCATGATATACGAAGACTTTCTGGAATACATGTAGGTATATCTTAGAAAATATAGAAAATTTAGGCAAAACTAAAGTAAGGAGATGTGGCATGACTGCCAATGGGATAACTTTTCATTAAGACCAAAGGACAAAGATGTGAATAAATACAGGTCATCGTACAGCCTTGAACTATGAACAAAAGCCATATCATGTAGTATAGTCCGCTAGTACAAGTTCGGACAAAAATTGCTTTTTTTTAGAAAACAAATATTTCTTAAATTGTATTTCACTCTGTCTGTGTCAGCCAAGGTTAAGAGTTTCCCATGCGACCAATGTAATACGTAATTGGTGAAACAATTGTTCTATAATATTTTAAGATCTACAAAATCGTTCAAATGAACACTAGATGTTTATTAATGCATATATCATGTATATAGCAATATTTTTTTTTTTTATATTCGATATCTTTTTATCATTTCGCCAATCTTAGCCAGAAATAAATTTAATGTTATTGAAAATAAATGCAAATTAGCCTTTCAATATTTTCAAAAGAGTACACTAAAACATTGTGATTGTTTAAATGGCCCAAACAATGGAAATTCAATAAATGGCGAAAAGTTATTTTATTTTTGGAGTATGGACACTGAAATTATCAATAGTTCTTTAGATTCTGAAACGGAGAATTGTAATGTTTTTCTTTAAAGATATTTTCAATAACTTAACCCTATATGAATCCCGCATCGTATTACGGCAGTCACTCGTTTGACCGTTGTTTTCATAAAAATGGTATAATTACTTAATTTACTTTCAAAATATATAATAAGAAGATGTGGTACAAAATGTATGATTGCCAATGATAAAACGAGACCAATTGACGTACATGTAGACGTTCGTGCGTCTTGCGTTTCTGTCTTGATTCATTAGATCCCGACGCCTACGGGTAAGACAGTTCAGCACAATATACATATTCAAATTACTTACAGAATGAAAACCGAATAGACGTTGCTAAAAGTTTTTGGTTTTCCCTTTTTCAAAGGTAACTTCCGTTCGCAGTGCATTTGACACATGGCGATTTTATTAAATGCAGGTTCCGTATGTACAGGAAAAAAAAAGTTCCATATGCATACACATGTCAAAGACGGACAGTTTACGGTTTACTATTGTCCGTTTGTTCGTGCGGGCCAGCACTCCTCGCTTTAATTCACGAATCTGTACGATTTCTTTTTTTATAAAATGTCAGGTTCCGTGAAGAATATTATAGAAACCTATCGATTAATATGATTTTCAGATAAGTCATTCCAGAGTTATATGATTTGATCGTCAAAAACTAGGCTATTTCACAAACTTCTAAAAATATATCCTTATAAAGGTGGTTCCAGACACCTTGACTAAAATTAATTTGACTCGTTTAACTTTCATAAAATTTTGACAAAATATTTACTTTGATCCTTTGACAAAAATATAAAAATTTCACAAAACTTGAAACACACACTTTATCGGAAAAACTTCATTGGATATATAGCAGTTTGACAAACACTATTTTTTATCATTGAGAAGCTTAATATTTCCTTAACAATAGAACGTGATTAAAACGTTCAGCTGATTTTTACAGAGTTATCTCCCTGTAGTGTTATGTACCACCTTAAAATATGTGGTACAATGTATGAGTGACCCAAAAGATGAGGTTGTAAAGAACTAAAGGTCACCGTATGACCTTCGAGAATGCTTTCACGAATCAATTTGAGATGTGTTCATAGTGTTAGGTATTATAAAATCAGGCTACTTTTCGATTTTGACGATTTTGTAGATGATCCGTTCTATATATTTTAATTGTTTATCAATTTTGTTGACTAAATGAGTGACTCTTGTCATTTCGTGTATCCTTAAATGACTTCACAGTTATTGCTACCACGAGTTGCATTCATTTTATGAAATATTTTTTTTGGTTCTAGCTTTTTCTTTGAGTATTTTTTTTTCTCTTTAAAAGCAGAACATGTTGAGCACATGCGCAAGCCAAGACTCAAATTAAAGATTGCATGCATACTTTGATCAAGGTTTGCAAGAATTTGTTACATTTATTCAAACCAAATATCACCTGGGGAAAGACTTATTTTCAAAGTAACATCTCAATGTAGGAAATGAACACTTCTCTACAAGAAAGTGGAATTATTCGATTAAGGTGGTACATAACACTACAGGGAGATAACTCTGAAAAAATCAGCTGAACGTTTTAATTGCGTTCTATTGTTAAGGAAATATTAAGCTTCTGAATGATCAGAATGAGTGTTTGTCAAACTGCTATACATCCAATGAAATTTTTCCGATAAAGTGTGTGGTTCAAGTTTTTTGAAATTTTTACATTATGTCAAAGGATCAAAGTAAATATTTTGTCAAAATTTTATACAAATTAAACGAGCGAAATTAATTTAAGTCAAGGTGTTTGGTACCACCTTAAAAATACAAATTAAAAATTATAAAGTCTATATAATGTTTAAGGAACTATATATATTATTGAAATGCGGTATATGTCATTAACATTGTCGTGAATATATCTAATATACTTACATGTACAAAAAAAATCTATTCTTTGAATTATTCAACTTTTTTCCTAAATAAATATTCTACACTATTGAACACTTACAAAAAGAATGTACAACTCCAATCCATGTTAGAAATATAATCAGTTTGTTTAATCCCATTTCGTTGTGGACAGCTTATGAAATTCAAAATGTTTCGGTCGTATTAAAATATAAATAAAATGAAGGTATCTTAAGGGAGAATGTGAACAAAACATGTGATATAAAGTTTAATGACTTTTCTAGCCCCTCCTTAATGTCCCTCTTCATGTGCAAATTACGGAAAAGAAAATGAGAAACTGATATGTTTACAGTGTATATTGATATTCTTTTTTTTTTTAGTTTTCTAAATAGCTTATATTTCAGAATACCACATATACAATTTTTAAATTGTTACAACAAAATGACGTTTTAATTTACGTATCTATAGATATATAATCCATTAAACTTCTCTAACTGAATTTTAATTGGTGCATTATTGCAACATTTGGTCGTTTGAAGCAAGAAAGTAACACACCTTTAATTGAAAATGAGATGAGACGAAAAACAAACGTCACTTTTCACGGTATCAAATATGCATAATAAAACTAATAAATGAAAAAAAAAATCAGTGATCGTTCTGTTTACCATTGAAGTGTAAGATTTATTGTATTTAGATTGGTTCTAAATCGATATGTAGACTTTTACTAGATGGAAAAATGGGCGGAAAATTAATTTTTGATGACAATCGAATGGTCCAGAATGTATATTTTACGATAACTGTGTCGGGAACAAAATTTTCCTTTTGAATATACATGTTTAATTAGAAGGTGATGACGTATTACGAATATATTTTTGTAAACGATGAACGAATCATTTTGTAATATTTGTGGGTAGTCAATCAGTCCATGTCATGTGTGTCAATGTCATACAACCCGTTTCACTAAAGATTTTATGAAAAATGTTGAGTGCAATGTTCCGAATGGAAATGACACGTAACACTCTACTTGATATTATACAGTAAGGATGCTAAAAGTTTAGATTGTTTCCGAATAAAATCGGCTTTGGGGGTTGCAAAGTCACTGATATATTTTATGGCATATTTATATGCATATTAAAGATATGGTCTTATACAGATTTCAATTATCTGTTTGAAAAGCGGAGGACAATGCTTATCTTATCTGATTCATACTTCTTCACTTAGATTTGCTGTAACGACTTTAAATGTATGCCAACTGAGCCTAAAATCTCAAACATTTTTTTCCACTGCAATGTGCAAATCATTTGCTTCAGAACAAACATGTACATGTACTTTCTGTACTACAAATAAGAATGTCACAGTCCTTCTGCATTCATATTGTTTCAACATGCCATCTTAGCATAAAAATGAATAAAAGTAACAAATGTATTGATTAATTAATTGTTTACTTTGCGTCCAGTGGCAAATATTTCATGCATGTTCAGGACGATAAAAATTTAACATTTTCAGTATCTTCTGTACGCATTCTTTAATGCACATATGGGTAACGGTCTAAATCAACATACAATGCAACATTATTATTAGTCTTTAATAGCCATAGACCATTTCATTCTCATGTGTATATATGTCATTTGTATATTTTCTCTCATCAATTTCAGTCTAATTATATACCCCCCCCCAAAAAAAAAAAAAAAATATCTGTTTTCATAAAGAAACTGTATAATTAATATAAGCTGACAATAAACAATTTTTATTTCTGGCCGCTTTTTAAATTGAAAGAAACTCTGTTCCACGTCACATGTTCATGTTTTCGACTGTTGTATAATTAAAATATATTTTATGCAGAGGCGGACTTAGGGTAGAGCAGGGTGCTCTGCACGTTCTGGAGCAATATATTATGGTAAATGCATAATTTTTAACATGTCAGACTCCAAACAAATGCCTAGTTTGCCCCTCCTCCTTTCAAAATCCTAGATCCGCATTTGTTAGCACCAAATAAATATTCTGCAACTTAAAAAAATAATGCGTTATACTTCAGGAGACAAAAAAAGTATATAATTGTGTAATTGCATGTCCAAACAGTAACTATAGCCAAAAATCTATAAGTATAGCTATTAGATGGTACCAAACGCATTGACTAAAATTAATTTGGCTCGTTTAATTTTCATAAAATTTTGACAAAATATTGACTTTGATCCTTTGACAAAAATATATAAAAATTTCAAAAAAATTGAACCACACACTTTATCGGAAAAATTTTAATTGGATATATAGCAGTTTGACAAACACTAATTTTGATTATTGAGAAGCTTAATATTTCCTTATTTCTTTTAACATTTATGGTCTTACATTTATTAAAAATATAAAATAATTCCTGTGTTTATAGTACTTTTCTTTTTAATTTTCCATACACGTACCGAATTCATTTCATTATTTATCAATATGCATTTAATAGATTAATAGCAACAGGGAGACGACATCACACAGACTGCTGTATGAATTGGTTGTAAAATTTAATGTGATATCAAATGGTCCTGTTTGAGACAAGTAGATATAGTTATAGTATTTGTGTCAGGTCCAGTTGAATTTGGTAAAATCATGTTTACATCTGATTCTTAAAAACTAGTTAAAATAAACACCCCTCCCCTCAAACAAAATCTTCCATATCTTAAGGTGACAGTTTTGTTTTGTATTTTTTAAAAATTTTTCACAAGCAATTTTCCTAGATGTACACTGATAAAATTTATCATGGATGGAGCGCAATTGATTTTTTTTTTGGTTTCATTTATTGTTACAAAAATGCACTTCTTCAATAAACCGTGTTTTGGGGTACGCATGCCCAAGGGATACAGAAACAGAAGTCAAAGTTTTAATATTTTGAAATGCTTTACTGTTAGGCCTGTGGTCGGTTATTTGTAATGACTTGCTATTACGCTTCTTCAAGATTGATTGATTGATTGGTGATTGCTTTACGCCGTATCAGCACAAAAATACTATATCGCGGCGACGCTCCTTCAAGAAGAAGTGGACTTACAAGCACTTGTTTCACGTGACCATTCGTTGGAACTGATATACACTTGCATTAAATTGTAAACATCTACAGAAAAAGACCGTAACATCAACAAAATAGTTCCTAGCCGTAATGTTTTTATTTTAGTTCTAAGAAAAGAGCATTCCAAATACATGAAATAAGAATTATCAAATATATAATAAAAATGAAAAAAACAATCTTTTAGAGAGATTGGAAGTAAAAAGTACGCGAAAAAGGTATTGCAGAGGTCAAATTATTTAGTGTAGTATTATGCAGTACATAACGGAATGGATATAAACTCTGAACCGGATAAGGCGGAATTAACATCATTTTGGACTCCTTGTTTGATAGCTTGTGCTTTATCTAAAAAAGGAATATAATAATTTCTTCACGGAAACCAATATATATTTAGATGACGACACCTACTCAGAAATCATCGCTAGCTCTGTTTCGCTTTCCTAGATAATTTGATTTATAAAGCCAAATTTGCGATATCAAGAAAAAAAGAAAAACAATAATCGGTTTGCTCATTGTTGAAGGCAGAATGGTGACGCATCATCTCTTACATCTACGTCGGTTGGTTTCCTGTATATATGTGTTTCATTGGCAAACATACCACTTCTCCTTAATTTTACATTTTTTATTATTGAAGACCCTGTTGGTATTTAAGGTTTAATAAACCAACTGTTATATGTAATTTCAGTCTTTTGAAATATATAATGCAATGTTTGCATGAGTTTATGCGTGAAATATAGGCGGTTGATGTAGTTTTAATATTATTGAAAAAAGTAATAAAACAGATCTAACCCTTTCTGTAAAGGAAACGTATAACTAATTCATAAAGATATTACGTAAAAATATATATTATTAGTTATACAGGGTGCCAGTGACCTAATACGATATATATGGGGTCAGTACATTCCATAGGAGATGAGAGCTAAACCCCGTGTGGAATTGACTGATCCTATATATATATCGTATTAGGACACTAGCACACTGTGTAACGAATTTATCTTACCCACTATCTTTACATTTGGCATTTAGACTAGTGGCCTATCAAAGTGATCAAATCTTCAATATTAAGAACCTACTTCCATTGGTCAATACAAAACAAATGCCAACAATAACAATTTGCTAGCTTTTAATGTGTTTTCTGCATTTATGTCAATCATTCATCATCAATTTCTTCATCTGTTGTCCTGGCGAAACGTTTCAGATTTTTCCTCAACGCCGTGTTGTTTTTATAAAGGGACGTAACACCACTACTAACCGTGTATAAAATAACCACGCTTCTAACCCAATATTAAGTATACAGGGTCTCCATGTGGTCGCTTTTAACCAATCATATTCCTAGAAATGTATAGGAGGTAAGATAATATTACTTCGAACTCCATATGGAATTTATTGACCCCCATACATATCGTATTAGGACATTAGCACACTGTGTAACGAATTTATCTTACCGACTTTCTTAACACGTGGCATTTAGACTAGTGGCCTATCAAAGTGATCAAGTCTTCAATATAAAGAACCTACTTCCATTGGTCTATACAAAACCAAATGCCAACAATAACGACTTGTTAGCTTTTAATGTATTTTCTGCTTTTATTTCAATCGTTCATCATCAATTTCTTCATCTGTTGTCCGGGCGAAACATTTCAGATTTTTCTCAACGCCGTATTGTTTATTTAGGAGGACATAACACCAATACTAACCGTGTTTTGAAATAAACCACGCCTACAATACAATATTAAATATACACGGTCTCCGTAGGAATGTATAGGAGATGATATAAATATAAATTATGTATATACTCTATAGCAGAAATTATACATTGATCGAATAAACTTGGGTATAGATAATACTACATATATTTCGTCTAAAAGTAATTTGAACAATGTTAGATCTTTAAATTTGGATACATGTTTTCCCTTCCATCTGCAGGATTTGAACACTGTAGCAATTAATCTGCACTGTGCCCATCGCCTTAGACCACTAGGTCAAGTAGACAATTTGTTAATTAGTGATGCGGTTCTCTGTCGGGTTCATATATTCATTCATGTATAAATTTAAAGTAATTTATTGAGTATTTTTTACTGTCTGTCTCTCTTTCAGTTTCACATAAATATTATGAACTAAATGTAGTAGTATTGATTACTCGTTATGTTATATTAAAAAAAAAAAAACTGAGGAACGATTTTCCGTCGAGAATGTTACACTTGAATGTTTGTGTGTTGACGGCAGACTGTTGCTCTATGTTGAACTCTTAGTTTGATTTATTGTGTCGTTTGGATAGTTGTTTCATTGACGTATACTCAGACTATTTAAAAAATAGTATACTAGTTTATGGAGATTATGCAGTCTTTTTTTAAATATATAATATGCGTGCTTATCATCATTTTGTTTCATAGATATTTTTTTTCTTCATTTTTTGGTATTATTTTGAATTATAAAACATGTTGGAAATTTGATAATGTTGCGAGTGCGTAAATCTCTATTATAGCAAAATTCAAATATAGTACATGAGGGTCTGGATGGGGGTTTCATTTCTTTATTCTTTATTTATTTTTTGTTATTTCTGTTCTTTATTTATTTTTCCCATTATTCTCTATTGTTTATACATGTATTTCATCATCCCATTGTTCTCCAATCTTTATTTTTTTGGCCTATTGTTCTATATTCTTTTTTGATTTGCCCATTTTTCTGTGAAGTCTTGGCCCATCATCTCTATTTTGTAAACCCAATCTAGATCCTTATACGTGCATTATCATGCAATTTGTTTATTATTTGTTCGTTTATCATTTTCATACCACTTTTAAGCCCAAATGAGGGGTTCTCGTATAATTGAAATGGTACAAGTATAGTTGGGCTGCAAATTTCTTTTAAATAAAATTTGCAATTATATTAAATGTAAATATGAAAAAAAGATGTGTAATGATTGCCCATGAGACAACTCTACAAAAAGACCAAATGTCATAGAAGTTAACAACTCTAGGTCACCGTACGGCCTTTAACAGTGAGAAATTCCATACCGCATAGTCAGCTGTAAAAGGGACAAATGTAAAATAATTCAAACGAGAAAACTAACGGCCTGATTTATGTACAAAATAATGAACGAAAAACAAATATGATATACAGCAACAAACGACAACCTCTGAATTACAGACTCCTGACTTGGGACGTGTACATACAGAATGTGGCGGTGTTAAACTAGATTTAAGGCGCCAACACTCCCCTAACCTCGGACAGTGGTGTAACATTACAACATAAGCACAAACAATAAAATTCAGTTGAAAAGGGCTTAACTTATCAGATCGATAATTTTGAAAATCACCCAGGCAAAGCTGATCTCAGATGATGTTGTTTGTTCATTATTTACCCCTCTTGGTTTAATAGTGTTTACCAGCTGACTTTTTTGGAGTTTGAAACAAATCTATTAGAGTCTAATGAAGGTAAATCCAAAAACAGGCATTGATCCTGTTTACAAAATGAAAAAGCAAAACACTGTATTATTTTAATTGATCACATTATATGAAGGATGTTCGGTCATCTGTTTCCAAATAATAAGCTTTTTTAAAAGACTGATATGAATTGATAGTATAAATCAAATAACGGAACTTAAAAAGCAGAAAAAATTAAAGGTCCGTGTCCTTGTTTTTGAGATATAAGCAATTGAAAATTTGGCGGGAAATAATACTTTCTAGATTTTGCGTGCCTTTAACATTGATACCTTTTTCTTTCAAAAAATTTGAGAAAAATAAATATTTTATAAGATTAAAAATAAATGGCTTCTAAGCTATATGTAATAAAAGGATGAAAAGAAACATAAAGGTTTTCGGGCAACATTTTTCTTGCCACTTTATGGATAAAACTAGATGATTCCGAATATCTGAACAAAAGAAGCGAACATAATTAAAACAAATTCAACAATTGTTGTCCGAAAAAAATTGTATGCTGACATATTCCTGATCATGCACAGACGAAAGTAAACGCTAAATAATACATTATGAAATCAGGCACACGACACAATTTCACACAATAATGGTAGATTTTATGAAAATTAGAGTATATCACGTGACCTGTAATGGACGATCTTTTCTTCGCTCTGTGAATTTCTGAGATTTTTGCTATTTATATGGATATTTGATATTAGTACTGAGTTGTACTTGGACTATTTGTTTTTCTGCAACTGTGAGTTACCAAAAACTGTTTCATATTTATACTTGCATGATTTTGATTTTGTCAACATTTTATAAAACTGGACATAACACAACCCGAACACTATTCATCAACTAAGTCCACATGTTGATGAAATTAAAAAAAAAAAACGTAGTCCAAACAGTTTGCAAAAGTTGGGATAAACAATCAAATCAAGCAATCATGAGCCTTGACGAGGGTGCTCTGTTTGAACTTATCCCGAGGTCACGATCAAAGGTTACAGATATAGAAAGCAGTCTAAAGGCGAAGTACTTGAGCATCGTAAATGAGTTGTCAATAACAGATTTGAAAGCGTTTAATTAATTCAAATATAGAGACTTAATGATTAAAGAAATGAAAGAACTAACACCAGATACAAGTGATATCATTATTAGAACATCCTGTCACTATATTTCAAATGCTCTGAACAACGAAAGCCAGCGTTTAAAAGGTGAAAGAAAACGTAACATAAATAAAAAACCAAGTCTGATCACGGAAACTATTCAGTTTGAGCTTTCAGATTCCTTCGACCAGCTTAGTCTGGAACAGCTCAACACACCAAAAACACCCATCGCCGGTCATCAGCAGCCAGAAACATCAGCTGACACAAGTATGGAGGAAATACCTGATGACAGTATAACAATGGACAAACAAGTGGTCAATTCAAATAGCGAGCAACAACAGGCTGTTAATGATATAGAAATCAGTGAAACGGAAGTTTTGATTCCAGCAAAAACGATAATAACCAGCGATATTTCTAAAGCACCAACACAGAAACGAAAAACAGCATAAAAACAAAAATGAGATCAATGAAAATATGTGCATATGCCAACAACCGCCTGCAGGTGATATTATTCAGTGTAATTGGTAACAAGAATGGTATCACAATTAATGTATGTCGATAAAGAAAGATGATAATAATGTTTTCTGGATCTGCGTACAATGCCGCACTTTGTCGAAAGTAGTTTAAGATATTCAATCGCAACTGTCATCCGTTATACATAACAACGCTGATTTAGTTAAGGATATAGCTGTCAATACCGAGCAAATTCAATCCTAACAAGCAGAAAATAATCGACTGCGTCAATAAAGCTAAGTCAAAATCAACTAGCTCTTACTGTTCGACTTGTAACAGTGATTCCGATAGTGATGACGATGACAGCGTCTGTGATATAAGCGGAAGACCGATCAACACTAGATCTAAACGTGCAGCTGTGCAACCTACCCAAAAACTGAAACCAAGTGGTACCTTGCTTATGGGAAGCTCCATTATTCGCAGCATTACTCAAGATTGTTTTGTTCTTGTTCTTGTTCTCTGGGACGTCACTGAAATCCTTACTTAAACGCTTCCGGTTGTTTTACTGAACGCTTTTTTAAACCCCTAATCTTCATTATATCGTCTCACGTGATACAAACATCTACTTGACGTATATAATAACGTGTATATGATATGGCGTTTTAAATATATCATCCGAATCAACCCTCAACCAATATAATCCCTTGATGAGAGCTCTTGTGATTATATTGGTGTCTCGGGTTGATACGAGTGTAGTATTGAAAAAGCCATATGATATTCTTTATATTACAAGAAAGAAAATATATCATTTACCGAGTCAGTACCGATATACTATGGTTGATTTTAAAAATGAAAATGAACTTAATATTTGCATCCTTATTTATTATATACATCGTACTGTATTCGTTTTTTTTACAACTCTTTACATATTAGGTCAGTCTGTTATTTGTCCTTCATTCTTACTTTTAAAGCTGCAAAAGAAAACAAATAAAAGAAAATACAAACAATACGTCTTGAAATTCCAACCAATAATAAAAGCACTCGACATTAACTATTTTTCAAATCATAGTAACTGTTTTAAGTCAATCATGTGTTCCAATGAACTTAAGAATATATATGATACGATCAGCAATTTAGTCTATCCTATCAACAGGCCACCTACAGACCTGAAATACTTGTTGAAAGTTCACTAACGTGTGGTTGTTTACTATATTAATAAGTTTAGGTTCGTTCTTGAATATGGCATAGATTTGAATAAATAGCATCTATTAAAATGAACGAAAATTACATTGGAATTAAGGAACATTGATAACTTTTGTTAGGAAATAAAATTGAGAATGGAAATGGGGAATGTGTCAAAGGGCCAACAATCCGACCAAAGAGCAGAAAACAGCCCAAGGATACCAATTGGCCTTCCACATAGCGAGAAAAATGCATGTTTTCGTTCAATATAAGCAAAGCTTTCCGTTATTAGTCATAACTAGTGCTTTAAAGGATACAACGATGTTGATTCCATCAGGGTTTTTTTTCGGCTGAAATTAGTCAATTTATCTTTTTTCAACTGCAACCAATGTAAAACAGGTGATGTACAATGTTTACTTAAAAAATTAAAACAAAAACAAATGATTTATTTGCATCACTAAGCCTATGACACGAGTATTGAAATGTTTCTTTCTGATGGGACAGGACAGGAGGTTGAGTCTTCGTAAAATATATTTCAACATCATGTAATGTCAAATGAAAGGTTCGTTAGTGCTTCTAACGTTATACTAAATTCGGTTTGTACTTGACGGGAGTTTGCGTTCATTAGATATCTTTAATAATTTTCGTTAAATTTAGTTTTAGTTTTTTTTCTTCTAAATTAGTGGCGATTTGACCAATCCCCAGATTTTGTTTCATTACATTTAAAATTTAGAATTATTTCCATCGGTGAACATTTTTTAAGAAAGAGCCCATGGAAATATCCATAGGGCAAAACGTCCGGATGAATGAAGATGAACAATAGGAAATAACTCTCCATTCCTGAAAAATAATGGAGAGTTTGAACAAAAGATTTACGTCACAGGTGTATTTAAATTTGTTCTACTGTTTGTCTCATTTTATTCTTAAAGGTTTAAATTTCAATTTTGTAATATATCACCATTAACTTCTTTTGTTTTGGTTTAAGCTTAGGTTATGTAAAATTGATAATTATACATCAATTTTCGATATAGTTTGTATGTGTTTCCGAACGTCGCTGGCGAGTTTTGCAATTGAAACGCGCGTCTGGCGTACAACATTTTAATCCTGGTATCTATGATGAGTTTATTGCTGATGGATTTTGTTATTTTTCGTAGTGTAGTCTATTTAATTATTGTAACGGGTCTTTTAGTTGAACGTACATGTATTTCGTTATATCATTTGAATACTAGATAATATATAAATGCATCGATTATTGGATTTTTTTGGTTAAGAAAGAAAATTCAAATCAATTTAAACAATTTTTTCGTTGTATGTGCATTGAGTTATATATATGTATATCTATTGCACAACACTGTACTTACTTCACATCTAATCCCTGATCTCCCAGATGGACAATTGCACATTAAAACCGCACCAATACTCTGGCAGGTACCACCATTCTGACATGGATTTTGATCACAAACATCTACTACAGCTTAAACAACATGAATAAAAATTATACATTTATCTGACGGAAAATTAAATTGCAAGTCTTTACTCTGAATTCAAAGTTGTTTGAAATAGTACTTAACATCCTTAAGATGGTTGTCGTCCAACTTTTCTACCAAAATTACGAATTGGTGCACAACATATATTTTAAATTTCAAACTGTCATATGATGAAGAATGTTTGATTTGAAATATTGCAAGACATGTAAGCTGAATATTTATATCAAAAATGTGATATTGCAATTGTTATCTATTCCATGAGCGAATTTTTCCCAATGAAAAACGAAAAGAAAAAAAAAAAAAACAACAAAAAGGAGAGAACTAAAGTAGAAAAGAAGAAAACCATGTATCATTTTGCAACTTGTAAAAGAACATCGAGAAATTTTAAAGGATTAATTCACGAGAAGGATTTCTTTGATGCAGTTATTGACCCCATTGTCAAGTTTCAACTCAATACTAACAATGACTTCCTAGCTTGTGAACATTACTACACTGATAATAATTGCATTTTTTAATGGGCAAAAAGAACAAAAAGAGAACAATACGACTGAGTGAGATGTCTTTTGATAAAAATAAAAGTAGAATCGAAATAAGGATTCGCAAACATATTTTGTCATTCTTAAATACAGGAAAAACATTGAGCAATTAACAATCGTACTGAAAACAGTAATATCACAGTACTAAGTGTACTGTAGAAATTTGACATTTTGTTTTAAATTGATCATAACTTTATATATCATTGCACTTGTTATAAATTTTAAAAACCTGACTGCACTATCACAATATTATGCATGTTATTACTGATGCTTATCATTAGCCTCTAGTAGATTAATGTTTACAGAATAGACATGAGTAATGAGTTTCTATGGGTTTAATTTTGACAAAATACCTACTGATTTATTAGCCTAATATTTAAAATAAATTCTGTTCTAACATGTTTTGGCGAAATGTGCTTTTACTTTTGTTTCGTAGAATAAAGTGTAAGGCTTTTGTTAAATACAATTGTAGGTATTTATGACGTCAAGCACCAAATCTTAAGATATTATAAACCACAGCCCGCTTCCGTTCAGCATAAGACTTGAAGCATGTGACAAAACGCGATGACCCTAGGGTGCGGAACGTGTAATTCTATTCATGAAGGTGACAATATTTGCTAAACATCGCGAAACATTCTTACACCAAATTCAAGCATAATTTGCAAATCGTTTATTTCATTGAATGTGCAATATTATCAACCTGCAATGCATTTAAAACCTTCAAAATCTTCCAAATTTGGAAGCATGATTAAATTTCACGGAAAGCCAAAGAATATATTTTTTAAAAATTACTTCACCCGAAACTTAACCGAAAATAGTTCGTTTCGTTAAAAATATTCCGTAATATAACAATACCGGACGTTACTCTGGCGTTAACGTCACTTATACTAATTGTTCATTCATTCATTATTCTCTGAAGAGCTAAACATAGCAGAAAGCGCTTACAGATCATTTAGAATCATTATGTTACAGGAATGTGTTCTATGTTTCAAGTCATATCATGTATGAGTTCATATGGTTGCTACAGTGGGATGTATTTCATAAATCAATGTTTCAAGGTAAACATCATGTAGGACATAATTAAGTTGATACAGACAAATGTATTTTATAAATCAAGGTGAATATTATGTATGAGTTAACATCGTTGATACAGTGGTGTCTTTTTTCTCAGTACAGCACGGACTTTCATCTCTACCATGGATCTCAACACAACACTGACTATCATAGTGGCTATTGATCTCACATGTTGAAACAGGTCTTGCTTACATGGTTACCGTTTAACATACATAACTAGTGACTTTGAATCACTTGACGGATAATGCTTGCATACATTTAGCAGGAGAGCGCTTACCAGTCTACGCACCTGGTCTCTGATGTAATTTCATTTTATCATTCTCGTCTAAGTTTTCAAGGACATACAAGACTTGTTCTGTATATAATAATACTATCACTACATTGATTTGTCAAAAGCTGTTAATTGATCGGATCATTATATCTTTATTCTTCATCGTTTTTATTATTTTTCTTTCAAATCAAAGGCGAATTCTTACTATTTATTCATTTATACCTACTTTGACACATAGTTCCAGTAAAACCATCAGAACAGACACATGTTCCTCCGACACATGTCGCAGCCTTACTACAAGTAACACCATCACATGGGTCAGGAAAAGGATCTGTGTGCAAACTATATTTATATATTATGGGTTAAGAAATATTAGTTATGTAATTGTAATATGAGTAACAAGAATGTGTCCCCAGTACACGGATGCCCCATCTGCACTATCATTTTCTATGTTCAGTGGACCGTGAAAATGGGGGAAAATCTCTAATTTGGCATTAAAATTAGAAAGATCATATCATAGGGAACATGTATTCCAAGTTTCAAGTTGATTGGACTTCAACTCCATCAAAAGCTACCTCGACCAAAAACTTTAACCTGAAGCGGTACGAACGGACGAACGGACGGACGGACGAACAGACGAACGAACGAACGGACGGACGGACGAACAGACGAACGAACGAACGGATGGACGGATGCACAGACCAGAAAACATTATGCCCATAAATGGGGCATAAAAAGTTGCTGAGACATATGATAATTAAGAAAAGGCCCTTATTGCGCATGTTGTGAAATAAATGTATTAAATGCAATAAGATATATTAATCAATTTTACATTTATCTACGAATTCTTAAAAAAAAAAAGAAAACAAAAGCAGATTGTTTTTATAAACTTTTGATATAACGTAATCTGTTTCCAAGTACACTTAGTGTGGTCAGGTTCTTAAATTGGAATAATCAGAAACTTATAAAATGTCAAGTGCAGTTATATAAAACAACATTTAGTAGGAGAGCGCACACAAAGTCTACGCACATGGTCTCTTGATGTCATTTTTTTGTCACTCTCTTCTTTTGAATTACTTACGAGACCTGAACTGCATATACTTTTATATCATTAATTATTCAAAAAGCTGTTTATATATTGGATCATTAAATCTCCTTTTTTTATATTTTTACGTGTTTTTCTTTTAAATTAATGGCTTATAATTCCCATTATGGTAATGTAAACCTACTTTCGCACATAGTTCCAATAAAACCATCAAGACAGATACATGTTCCTCCTACACATGATCTGCCGTTTAAACAAGTCACACCACCACACGGGGCAACATCCTCAGCTTGATGCGAAATATATATTTATTTTTATATCAACATTGGAAGAGAAATAGTTAAAATGTCATCGTAACCTGAGAAAAAAAAAAAACATTTGCTGTCGCCTTTGATAATTAAGTAAATGCTCTAACTGCGCATCAAATGCAATAAAATGTGATAATTGCAGGAAATATAATCAACTTTACATTTTATCAACGCATTCGTTAAGAAAACCTCAAAAGAGGCGTTCTCGACAGATTTTATATGTCAAATTAAAATATAACTAAGATTGATTCTATGCCCATTCCTATGGACAGTCTCAGCTGTCACATATTAACCCAATGTTAAGCTGAAGCTTTTGATATAAATTTAAGACAGCGTGCTGATGAATCGAGTCATCAAAGTGCTTACTTTAAATTACAATATGCTAAGTTGTTTCTGTATTGTGTTGACCTTCAATTGCAAGGGCTTTTGTTGTGGTAGTATAATGATAAGTCAAGATACTGTGATGAACTGCCAATTACACGTTACGTTGGGATGAAATTATATGATGTGAAGTCGCATTACATAATAGTGACTTGCAACTGTATGCTCACTTTAAACTACACGACGTACAGTTGAAAGTACGCGATATTCAGCTGAGATAGCACGATGGTATATCATTATAATGTAACGATAGGCTTACCATACCATATGATCACTTAAAACTACATGACATACAGTTGAAAGTTTATGATGGTGAGCACGATGTTACATCATTATGACGCCACGAGAGGCGTATTATACAATTTGTTGACTTGAAACTTCACGATGTAAAGTTGAAAGTACACGATGTTCACATGCGGCAGCAAAATGCTTAGCATGACTAGACAGGTAATAAGTACTTATATCTTTATTTTAAGTAGAAATGTTATTGTGATGACTTGCAACAATATGATACTGTCTTCCAAGTGGGGTAAGGTAAATTCAGATATTGTGATGATAATTGACATTAAAATGCAAAGTTAAAATTTCAGGAAAATGACTTAAAACACTTCAAAGTGTATTCCTTTAGGTGCGATATTCAGTAAGAGAATACAAAGATACGTTCACATTTGATAATGTTATGATCAAATAACAATATGGTGACTTAAAGTAGTTTAGGCTTGACTGGAAACAGTAAAATGTTGAATTACAGAAACATTCGAATTACAATAGCATGTAAAATAGTAGAAATCTGGTGTTGCATTTGCAAAATAAGAACAAGATGAACCACTTTGAAGTTAAAATTGTGTTTAAGGACCATTAGCTACGACTTAGACAAAAATACAATATTTTTATTTCGATTCATATATTTACAACAACAGAATAATGAAATGATAGTTCACCACTAGCAGTCAGTTAAGTTCAATTTCGAAAATTTACCCAAAAATTATCGCTGATGCATTACTGGCTTGCAAGTCAATAATTCAACTTGATTTGAATCAGTATTCATGTAACTTTTAGTTTGACCTACATTGGGGTTGAATTACGCCTGTGTTCAATATAATATCAACATCTTCATTCATTGAAAGGAAAAAAGTCAACATTGAAAAGTGATATAAGGGAAACACCTGGAATAACCAATTTTTTGACTGATCCGACCCAATCTAAATCATTCTTTTACAGGTAAAACGATGCGCTGGTGGTCTGTACCACAGGATTGTGTATGCGTCTAGTGTGGTTAGAGCCATAGGCTCTCTATTACCGCTGGCTAGCCTGCTTTGCAAGTGAAAAGAAAGCCGAGTGCGTAAGTCTTTCTGCCAGTACATAGCCTGTACACTATTCAAGACCTCTACAATGCCTCCCGCGACAGCACATTGTAACTAGCATCCTAGACATTATTGTAGAGGAGATCGGAGCAGCAAGGGCCCCAGAGATGCAGTATGTAGGCCCACCGGCGTGTGGACATGCCCTTGCACTCATCAACATTGCCCCAGCTATGGGTTACTACTCATCACCTTGACCTATAAAGCCCCAAGTATGGGTAAATAACACTACTGCCTTGTGGTTAGATTAGAAACACAAAATAGTAAGAGATACTACAAGGAAGAGATTCGATACCACCAAACTACAACGTCCAGAATTAAGAAAAAGCATTTTCAATTGAGCTAAAGAACAAGTTCCAACTCTTAGACGAACTAGAGGACATAGAAACATTCTGGGAAGGAATAACAAAATGCTATAAAGAAACAGCAACTAATACCATAGGTTTCAAAGAGCGTGGGCATAAGCCTTGGATCTCCAATGAGTCATGGAAACTTGTATATGAGAGAAGACAACTGAAGGAAAAAACTAACAACAGTAGATCAGAACGAGTTAAGAACAGTTTAAATGCCAAGTATAGTGACAAAGACAAGGAGGTTAAGAAAAGTATGAGAAATGACAAAAGGCAAGGAGCCGACAACTTAATTGAAGAAGCGGAAAAAGCAGCAAACAATGGTATGATGAAAACAGTATATGAAGTTACAAGAACAATTTGCAATGAAAAACAGAAACCACCTCACGTCATTAAAGACAAGTCTGGAAATCTATTATCTAACCATGACGAAAAACTTAAAAATGGAAAGAAACACTTTCAAAAAGTCTTGAATAGACCTGAACCGGAAATAGCATTTGACATCAATTTAAACTATGAAATCGAGGAAAGAGAGATAGATACCTGTCCAATCAGGAAAGAAGAAATTACAAAAGCTTTGAAAAGATTGAAAAATGGGAAGTCAGGAGGCATAGATGGCATAACAGCTGAGATACTAAAAGCAGATACAATAACAACCACTAAATATTTGCTTAAGCTTTACAATATGATATGGATTGGAGATGAAATACCGAATGAGTTGAGTAAAGGTCATATTGTTAAAATAGTAAAGAAAGGAGATCGAACATGTTGCGATAACTACAGAGGCATAACACTACCACTAGTAACCAGAATTTAGCTTAAACGGCCAAATAGGTATTAACCATCTTTAAAAAAGATTGCTGGAATATTGAAATAGATTAACAAAAATTAAAAACGGTTTTCTATCTTATAAAATCCATTTTAAACTATTCTAATACTAGTACAGTAAAATAGATTCCCTTGCGGTCATTCAAGATATTTTAAGACCCGGTTAACCTCCGTCAAACTAATAAGCCACGCCCCCGTTAAACTAATTCAAACTGATGTTAAGACCTTTTAAACTTTAAAGCGTCCGCCTCCTTGTAAGGTAAATCACTCAAGCAGAAAAAAAAACCCGATAGATATATCTATAATCGTCTGTCCATTCCAAACGTTATTGATTTTCGTTAGATAATATATTTCCATCAAATATTCCCCTTTAAAAATACATATCAATAAATTAAGTAAACTATAGTTGTTGATGCAAGACTTCTTTTAAAATGCTGCAAAAAAGAAAATTTGTTGAATAAAATTTAAATATTTAAATAATATAATTTAAGTTTGTCCTCATGTAGTATATGTATATTAAGTAACTTATAATTGAATATTTTCAGTATTTTCCAAACGAGTCAGAATTTCTCTCTGTACGTGTCAGTTTAATGTTTAACTTTTCATTTCGGTCGAACCATCAACCCCACTAACGTGACTTATGGATCAAATGTTAGACTTGATTTTTATACGATCTGAACATGCTTCATAAATATATAAAATTGCCACTGGACGTTACAAAACATAGATAAATTTAAAGGAAGCGCTTTACCAAAACAGGATCTCCCATGTAATTGCAATGAACTAGTTTAACGAATAATCAGTTTCGAACTTTTAGAATTTCATATCAACATGCGTCTTTTTTTTTTTTAATTTATAAAGACAACATCTGTATAGCTTTTCACAATACTAGTATTCATGTTGCCAAATATAAACTAATTATTCCGCATGCATATCTAACACAGTAAAGCCAAATCATATCGTTTTAATTTATTCATCAAGACATTTCCATGTCAACGCGCAACAGTTAAGATTAAACCGTATCAATTCCTCAAACCGACAATTGTGAATACGTTTTTGGATGACCTCTTCTAATACAAAGAAAATGGTACGTGTTTATAAGATTAGCAATCTAAAAAGTCATCACACGATAAAACTTCGTACTATATCAACACATTTGAAGATTCTCAAACAAACAAACTGACACATAAAAAAATCGAATTTTAATTCATGTATTGATTATCATGTGTTCTTTAATTATCTTTATTAATGAAATTATTGTCCATGCAGCCGGCACTTAAAAACGTATTTTTTTTCAATTGTTCGGGTTTCCAGGTTCATGTTTTTTGTTTCAACTTTGAAACGTACTGTCTTGATATCTTTTAAACGAAAGCCGAGAAGGATCATTCAGAACCCCAAAACCCCAAAATCCTACATTCATCTATCATGATTCCCCGATAATATTAACCTATAATACATGTATGAGGAGTTTAAAGAAATTATGAAAAAAATTGAAAACGCCAAACAACAGTGACTTGTAAATATGTGGATACACTTTCAATAGTCAAAACGTTATTTATTTAAATGGATCTTCATTACAAGAAGTTAGAACAAAACACACATAATAAAATGATATTTAATATATACATATATTTCGGTATTTTTTTTTATTGATGCATTATTCGGTTTTTTTTTACTATCAATGCTGAACTATACCTACGAAGTTTTATATAATAGGACTTTCATCGTAGTTGAAACAGGGTTTTTATTCCAAAGGAAGCCACGGTTTGCAATGAAAAAGATCAATTTTAACGTTTTCAAATGAAATTAATTGAATGGAAAATTTCCAGACTATAGACAAGACAAGACGTGTGTAGATTTCTTAAAATTTTCAACTGGCTTCAACTATTAAAAACTAAACGAAAAGTTTATTAAAATTTTAGCTAAAACAATAAAACCTGTGCTTGTTTGTTTGCAAAGCTTACTTGTATGTGGTTATTGCCATCACTAGTCACTTCTAAGTATTAAAGATCAAAGGACCTAATCAACATGGTAATTTGTATTCAGTATAATCATCGGTCATGCATGACATATCCCAGGAAACGGCGCGTGCCGATTTAAACTTCAATTACTTCTTAAATATTGAATTGATTTTATTTGGACAAAATTATAAGATCAAAAATTAAATTATCTATCGAATGCATACCCTCAACGCTCACTAAAACATCTATTACATTCCTGAATGCATTTTGTATGTCCTGAGTGCACTCATCAGGTCCTGAGCGGTTTTTAGACGTACCGCTTGGTAACACAGTGTCCTTGCAAGTAGCAAGCCTCTATCAAGAAAATAGAAAAGGAAACCAGAGCCCTATACAATTGTATCGTATAGTATAGAAACTTTTATAGTTTATTCGTTATTTTCGTTTCAAAAACAAGAAGAAAGTGATTTCCAATTCTACACACCCATAGAAGCACTAACTATTCTAAGTTTGTTGTAATTGAAATGTAATAAATCTGTCACGTGCACTGTATACGTACTGGTGTTGTTAAATCTTAACATGTTCTAAACGTATGAAACTAATTAATTGCCAGTGACCGTGAATGTAAAAATAGGAAGATGCAGTATAATCGCCAATGAGACAACTCCCCACCAGAGACCACATGACATAGAAGTTAACAACTATAGGTCATCGTACGGCCTTCAACAATACGCAAAACCCATACCACATAGTAAACTATTAAAGGCCCAAACTGACAAATATAAAACATGAAACAGTCTGATTTTAGTAAATAATGAACGCAAAAATTAAAAAAAAAGTTCATCTAGAAAAAAATTATTGCTGAGTTACACAAAATGATACTGTATTCGATGAATATGTGATGATAGATTTATACTAAGACGTCATAATTTTAAACAGTCTGGTAGAACTAATACGAATCTCATTTCAGGAACATAAAATCAAACACCAAGATAAATATCATAACCCTATACTATGATACAATAAGTTCTTATAAAACTTTTCCTACATGATTTTTTTTTCGACTGTAAGCTTATCACTTGTGTTGCAGTTAATTTAATGAACTTTCAAAAGCCGAATATGTATCTTCTTTACAAGCAGCTTGTAATAAATAGTATAAAAAAGTTAAATATTGGAACATAGATTCTTTTAATGAAATGGATTGAGACATTCTTTTACTCTATATGAAAATATAAGGAGATGCGGAATGATTGCCAATGAGATAACGATGACCAGATTTTATGTCGGTCACCTTCCGCTGTCTGCAACAATGAGAAAAACATACCAAATATTCGTAAGAACAAACAGAATAAAGAGGTTTATTATTCTAATATCTTATTATATAACTGAATATTTAGATATTAAAACAGTTTAGCCATTTCAATGATTTGTATTGTCATATTTTAGAAATTATTGATATTAAAGTAAAACTTTGACGACGGCAGTTGCTAAACATCGAATGTTGCTATTCTATAATGATTTGGTATACTTTTGATCTTCCTTTTATTCCGACTGCATTTTTGTGCGGGGGAGGGGTAGGAAATTATCCGTATGGTATAGCCACGCTAACAAACGATAGCTTCTGCAGTTCTCTTTGTAGAGGCATTTATTTAGTGGAGTTGCCGTCAGTTGCTGAATCTGATACTCGAAAAACATTGACGCGTTGTAAACTATTAATATTTGACTGAGAGGAAAGTATTTGCTAAAGCTCTGTCATAATTTGTAATACAGAATGATTTTTGAAAAGCAAATCTAACTACAATGTAGCGGTTAGACATACATCCCGCTAATTCGACAAATTCCTTGAAAGCTGGATATTATGAAGAAAAATTGGCGTGTGAATATTTTAGGTTTTACATATAAGCCCATAACGCATAGTCAGCTATAAAAGACCCAAAACATTTCAAGTGAGAAATCTATACAGTTACATGGAACTGTATATTTAAGTATGCAACGATCGAAAACTTCTATGAAATTATTGCTAGTAAATTAGCTATTCCTCATTTTTAAGAAAAACAGAATGTCAGACGGACCTCTAATTATCTACATTATATATATAATCCATGGAAACCAGGTGTGTAGAAATACCACAAAGGACTTCTTATTGCACTAAGAACTACGTTTTTTGTGCATGACATTTCTTCCGTGATTATTTTTTTCTATGACTTATTTTCCAACATTCAAAATTACTATGTCTGAAACTGTCAAACAGACAAATCGGGTGTACAGTAATATAGATGTACAGTAATATAGAGCAAGGAAGTATTATACTGTATAATAAAATATTGAATTTATAAATAATACTTCCATGATTAGAGTTATTGTTTTAGACTTAGGAAATTAGTTTTTAATTTGGAATGGAAAAATTGCGGGGAATTAATATATTAGATGTATTTGTCGTATTAGTACAGTGAGTATAACGAATTAATAAATGTCCAGAAGGTGTCAAGTTTTTGATTAATATACATATATTTGCAGACAAAACCCATTCGCTATAATTTATGCAAGACATTAAACTCTTATTTGTACAACTTTAAATATTAGAATTGAATGGCATGAAATTTGATAAGTCTGTTAATATTTTCATCAATTTTGCGAAAGACCTTAATAACGTGTACCTTCTGAATTATTTTATGACGGAATGTTATATACTCTAAAATACATTCTTCTGTATATACACTGAATTGCCCTAAAGCAGAATGTCATCGTCAGATGTATAATTGAAGATGACACACATTTAAGTATATATACCACCCGCTGTTAAACCTTACCTGGATAACCGACCGTGCAAGGGCTGTATAGCCAGTAAAAGGTCGTTAAAAACTTCCATCATCACCTTACCTGGACACACATCTTATTACGTAATAAGTACAAATGTAAACTTTGTGTTGACTTCGGAGCCTGTACCATGAATTAAGAGTTTTGATAAAGAATCTTTTAAGAACTAATTCGGGTTTTTTTTTTTTGTTTGTTTTTCTGATTTTATTTATTTATTGTAAATCTGAACATATACCTCAAGTGAGATTTGCCAGCGGTGCATGTATAGAAATACTCCAAAGGACTTTTTAGTGCACCCAAAGACACACATGTCTCTGGTTGTACCAAGAATAAAGTTTTTTGCATTAAGGACACTACAGTGTATTTTAGTAGCACGAAAACACGAAAACATGGATACAAGAAGATATAAGCATGTAAATAGATATAGGAAGATGTGGTATGAGTGCCAATGAGACAACTCTCCATCCAAGTAACAATTTATAAAAGTAAACCATTATAGGTCAAGGTACGGCCTTCAACACGGAGCATTGGCTCACACCGAACAGCAAGCTATAAAGGGCCCCAAAATTACTAGTGTAAAACCATTCAAACGGGAAAACCAACGGTCTAATCTATATAAAAACGAGAAACGCGAAACACGTATGAACTACATAAACAGACGACAACTACTGTACATCAGATTCCTAGCATGAATATGAAATTTTGAATCTGATTCAATAGACTGATATTATGATTCTTGAAGTAAAACGACTTTTTAATCAGCGCGTGCCACCCCGCACGTGACGAACGGCACTTGACACACGACTAAGTAAAAATTCCCAAGCATCATGTTCAATTAACCTTATGCAATAAACAATTGATTAGTTGATACAAGGATTTGTATAGATTTACTATCCTTGGTTGATAGTAGTTCGATGAAAGATTAATTGAAAAAAACTTTATAAACGCTGCCATTATTTTATTTTGTATCAATTAGAATAAAGTAAAACCTCTGTTTTCAAGAAGTCAATTTTCAGTTATGATTAAAGGGGAGGGAGGGAAAGGGTTAGATTTTCATTTGTGGAAAATTTCTTCTCTTTGATTTTCTGCCAATTATTCTTTATTCTTTATATTTCTTCACACTTTTAATTTGTTTTCTATACTTTTGGGTCGATTTCTTTCCTCTAATCCTTTAATCTTTTCTTTTTGACCATTATTTTCTGATCTGTAAACCTCATCCATACGTATATCCTCGTTCATGGTAGGTAGTAACCCATTCATACCCTCATACATGATAATTGAAACAAGAAACATGCACACAGATAACTGTATTATAGGCCGGCTATAAAGTAGGTCTTCTAAAATACAATATATAATATACTTTATTACATTAAGCTTTACAGCTCATCGGTGTAAACAAGAAATAATAAATTATAATTGAAATAAAACATGTAGACAGAGAATGTTATTTATTTTGTAAAATACTGTCCCTCCTTTTAAAAGCCAGGATAATAGATTTTCCCAAAAAGAGTCAACTGCTTAACATTTTGAAGAGTTAACAACTGTATTCGTTTATATACGCTCGGTCTATACCAGTAGTATTGTTTTATAATCTTTGCACGCAAGCCTCTATATGCCGAACACACAAGAATAAAGTGGAACTCGTCCTCAATACATTGACTACATACTTTGCATAAACGATATCATTACGGGAACATTTGAAAACGACCAGTCTCAATATTTAATGAATGTGCAGATAGTCTTATTTTTGTAATGGCCTTTCCGGGCTTTCGGTATAGAGTAGGGATATATTTAGTCAAGTAATATTGTAAATCTAGGTTTGTGATTATATATATATTTTGTAAATAGCAAACTTTATTGCTACTGTTTTCCAAAAAAGAATATAGTTCTTGTGTTTGTATATCTAGTAGGCGCTGTTCTATAAGTGAAAAGGCGTTTTCAAATGTCAGTTCAGACTGGCGTAGTCACAATTCACCTAGTCCGATGTTGTGTAATTCATCCTTAATCAGTTTTACCCAGTTTTAAAACACAGCCGTACCAAGTACACACTTCCCAAACAGTCAAAGTATTTGTGCTAAACACAACTGCAGGACCATTCTTCAAGTTTGAGGTATTTTGTAGACAGTCAATTGTTGACGGATTTTAGTTATTTGTGTTGTTGAGTTGTTGATGTCTCCTTGACGTATTAATCACATCTCCTTTTATTCATAAGGTGTATTCGTCTCGATTTTGTCATGATCACAAAACTTTTTATCACCAGTTATGACGATTTTGTTTATTAGATTTTACTGTTGTCACGTGCCCTCAATTTTTGCGCACTCATTTTCAAAAGTATTTGATAATAATTCCTGGACGTTAGAATGGTTGCAACTTCTTTAAGCCAGATTAATATTGTGTTGTGAATGGGAAAATAAAGAACAAAGGAAACACACATCGACGTAATGAAACGGAACGTACATACGAACAATCAGAAAGAAATGATAGGAACGAATGGAGAACGGTACGTGGAAGGAACACTCGTGGTAGAGGTGGACGAGGCACGCGTCGATATTAGGATTTAGCGCTTGGTGTTTGGAATGTTCGTGTATGGTCAACACGCCAGAATGACAATGATAGTTTGAGAACACTGATATTATATAACTTTGATTTTGATATTTTATGTCTATGTGAAACTTTTTTGAGGAGTAAAGAATACCTTGAAATTGAAGGCTATAAATGTTTTTGTAGAAATAGAGACTCAAAAAATGTAAATTCCCGGAGAGGTTCGGGTGGGGTAGCAGTATTAATTAAAACTGATGTTTTAAAAGATTTTAAGGTAGAAATTTTAAATGATGATATACAAGATATCATGTGGTTGAAATTTAGTAATAACGGAGATGTTTTTTGTATATGTATTTGTTACCTACCCCCTGGAAATTCTGTGTATAATGACTCATTTTTAGTTTTTACTAAATTACTAGAGCAGGTGTATATGTATCAAAATATTGGTAAACTATATATATGTGGTGAGTTTAATTCTCGATGTGGTGAAATGCAAGATTTTATTGAAGGTGTCTATGATGTACAAATTAGAGATGTCATTGATGATGTTTTAAATAGAAATGGGAAATGCTGATTGAATTTCTAGTAGATTGTAATTTATGTATGTTAAATGGTCGTATTGGTAAACAAAATTACACAAATATTTCCTGGAAAGGAAAATCAGTGGTAGATTATATTCTTACTCCACATAACCAAATAAATGATATCATAGATTTCCAAGTTCATACAATGTCAAATATTATATCTCAATTCGATTTAGCTGGTTACGAATCTATTCCGGATCATTCATTGTTAGAATGCACGATATCAACATATGCCAAAAACACTGATTCAGTTGAACAATTAAGTGAAAATGAGCGGTTAAAAGCGCCGAGAAGGTTTAGATATGATGGTTTACGTAACGAACTATTTTCAGATGAGCCTTTGCAAAAACTTTTACAAAATACTATTTTAAGATTAGAAAATGCTTTAGATCGACGTGACGTTGATTCAGCCTTTAAAAAACTTAAAAATTTATTGGTTACAGAAATTGAACTTACTTGTAAAGAACAAAAGCAAAATATTCCAAGTAAACATCATCATAAAAATAACCGAAAGCCATATTGAAATGAAGAGCTTCAAGATTTATGGGATAAAGTATGCAAGGCTGAAAAGGAATGGACGGGTTGCAAAACGAACGCTAAATCGACGCTACGAAGTGTATACGTGCAAATACGGAAAAACTTTGATACATTTAACAGGAAATCAAAACGTAGATATCAACTAGAACAGCAAAACCAGTTACATTATCTAGAGGGACATAATTCGAAAGATTTCTGGAAATCGATAGGGAAGCTAGGACTAGCAAATGAACGTAAAACGCAACGTACATATCCGGTTCGAACGGAAAACGGTGAAGTTACAAATGACACTGATACCGTACTCGAAAGGTGGAAAACAGAATATGAATCGGCATTTAATAGCGTCGAATCATGTAATAACTATGATGAAACGTTTCTAGTATAAAACAAGGCTGTAAAATGTCGCCTTCATTATTTTCTATTTATGTGAATGACCTAGCTGAAGACATACGTGCTCTTAAAGCTGGTGTTGACATTGATGATATGAATGTTTCAATTTTGCTATATGCTGATGATATTGCACTTATCGCACCAGACGAAAATAGTCTTCAACGTATGTTAAACTGTATTCATTCTTGGTGTATGAAATGGAGAATGACTTTAAATGAGACCAAAACCAAAATTATACATTTTCGTAACAAGAAGGCTCCGAGATGAGATTTTAACTTTAAATGTGGTGATATGTCTATTAGCTTTGACAATGCGTACAGATATTTAGGATTACATATAAACGAATTTATGGAACACAAATATACGATCCGAGAGATAACAAAATCCGCAAGTCGGGCGCTTTCTGCAGTATACACTAAATTCTTACCATGTGGAGGGATGTCATTTGATGTTTATACAAAACTTTATAAAACTCTTATTGAACCCGTGCTATTACATGGAGCCGGATTATGGGGACACAACAACTGGAGAGAAGTTAAAACAATTCAGAACAAGACATGTAGACTCTTTATGGGAAGTTCATCAAATGCTTCGAATATAGAGGTTTCAGGTGATATGGGGTTTAAAACAACGAAATCAGCCGAACTTTTAGAAACGTACCGTCTATTTTTGAGAGTGCGATATACGTATGACTATAGAATTACACACAAGGTCCCTATGTGGGGTATGAGTATTTCTCAATCGTGGGACAAGAAATGTTATGACAGCACATAAACTTGGTATACATGATATTATTGATAGCCAATATTCCAACAGACATAAAATTTATGATATTAAAACAAAATTGTTTGAAATTGAAAAACAAGAATGGGTTGAAAAATTGTATAAAGATAGAAATGAACCAAATGGTAACAAGTTACGTACCTATAGACTGTATAAAAATGAATTAGAAACAAGTTCATATATAAAATATGTAAATGATAGACAACATAGACGTATTTTATCTAATTGTAGAAATGGGTGTCTACCTTTAGCAATAGAGACAGGTCGTTACACCAAGCCAAAAACTCTTCTTAATGACCGAAAATGTAAATATTGTACAGTTGATTGTGTAGAGGACGAAAAACATTTTTTAATGCATTGTGAATCTTATTCAGATCGGTGATATGATTTATTTTTGAAAGCAAGTGCAATTAACCCAAATTTTGAGGATTTTAATCATGATGACAAACTTATTTTTCTGATGTCACATGACTCTATACAACCCTTTTTAGCAAAATCTTTGTATTTTATGTTTAATCGCAGAAAATATTGTGTATAGTATGTTCTTTTATTGTAAACGTTTTATTTATTCATTTTTTTAATGAATGTTATAAGTCTTTAAGCGAAAGTGTCTCAAAAGTCAGTTGTGGCTGGCTACTGATATTTTAACTTCGATTTAAATTTTTATTTGTATTTTTATACTTATATTATTATGTATGATATTGTTTTGTATTGGTATGTGACACTATAATAAAATATTCTGTCTGTCTGTCTGTCTGTATACACATGTCTATTAAAATATTAGCAGTTAAAAATAATGATTAATGATATTATATTATACTTAAAAAACAAGATTATCTGGTACCCAGTCGACGAAAAACTAATCGAAAAAAACAATTTAATTTTTCCCAAAGTTAAGAGGATTTTATCATACGCACATTCTAGAAAACATATAAGATGCAAACATTTAAAGTAACGGTTTCATGTAGTATATAGTTTCAATCCTTACCTTTAAATCGTTGATGGATTGCTGTATTATTGCGGGCAATCCATCGAAAGGAATTAAAAGGAACATGATGTTCTGTAACGATGTGTGGCACTCGTGTGAAGTAAAATTGATTATACAGCATCAATTAAAAATATTTTTTTTTGTGATATAAGTAAAAATCAACAAAATGATGTTGCAACTAGATAAGTTTACCAATTACAATGGAAAACATTTCATTATATTGTATAAACTAAAGAAGACATAAGAAATAAATCCAGCAGTTCAATGGGATTTGTTACTTTCGTTGAATGGTTGAGAAAATCAAGTGCATATTCTCGCGTATTGGATAAACAACAAATGATGTATAGTAGTTGTTTTTAACAAGATAAATTCATTTTATATCTATATATATATATAAAACAACAACAATCAAAGCAAAACTTTGTGTATATTGTGTATTACTAAGGAGTTATCGATTAAAAATAACTATTCCATTAATCACACTCGGAAGAGCGTGTAGAACCCCACCCCTCATGTGTATACTAGTAATCATTTCTAAGCTCCTGGTTTAAGTTGCTCTTTCGTTAAAACCACTGTGCAATGCAAACATAACCTTTTTAAGGGGTGGACGATTTACAGCTTGACAAATTTTCTATTGTTGAGGCAAAATGCAAAAGTCCCAGAATTCCTGTTTCATGTACAATAAATTCCGGTAAATTGAGTTATTTGCGGGTTGCAGCGATGTACGGTACTTATAAGAGGGTTTGATGAGGACTGAATTGCACGATATTTACTAAACACAATCGTATAGCCATGCTTTATTGTTTTTTAAGTTTCATTTTGATTTTTTCAGCCTTTTCCGCTGTGCATGTTTTTTTTTTTTTTTGCACCAGTGACAAATATTACAACTTTAATACAGAGTTAAAAGTAGATTAATTTGTTAATTTATTTTTAACTTTCAACAAGACTATACTGTTTATGGAAAAAAGTCTACAATATCAACATTTTCACAATCAAAGGTTTCATTAATTTTAATAAAACTTTTAATGCATATTGTTTTATTTGTCGGCAATTGTAAAAGTGATTTAGTAACCTTAAGGATAGATAATTTTATCAATTTTATTTATGTAAACAATTACTATTGTCTGTTCTTTTAACATGTGTCCCTTTATTGATTATCCGTAAGGAATACACGATAGGAATACAGACGAAGAGAAAAAGTAAATATACGGGAATACGACAATGCAAATTAACAGAAATATAAATAATAGTTATCACCATACAGAGTAACAGACTGACAAATATATTGTATTTGATTTATTTCTGTTTGGTATTTTTATTGTCTTTCACAATCCTTGATTCCGTTTCTCGTTTTATTCTTTTTAGAAATTATTGCTTAGAGACCGCAAATACTGAGATAACTCGAGTTTTCATATCAGCTATCAACACTCCTTTAGATAAAGAGCTACTGCATATGGACATCGTATTATTTACCGGAAATTTCTATTTTCAACTGGTTCACTTTTCTTGCTGTATTTTAAAAATATATCTTGGATCAATAACTTTAAGCTACTTGTTTTCTTAATATGTATTTGTCATTAAGTCATTTTAATTGTGAATATTTGTGACGAAAATCGATAACGTATGGAATAGATTGAATATAAATATATATCTATCGGGGTTGCTTCTCTGCTTGAGTGATTTACCTTACAAGGGGGCGGACACATTAAAGTTTAAAAGGACTTAACATCAGTTTGAATTAGTTTAACGAGGGCGTGGCTTCTTAGTTTGACGGAGGTTAACCGGGTCTTACAATAACTTGAATGACCGCAAGGGAATCTATTTGACTGGTATTAAAATAGTTTAAAATGCATTGAATAAGATAGAAAACCGTTTTTAATTTTTGTTAATCTGATTCAATATTCCAGTAATCTTTTTTAAAGATGGTTAATACCTATTTGGCCGTTTAAGCTAAACTCTGGTTACTAGTGTACTTTCTGTGCCAAGTAAGGTATTCACAAAAATCATTATACAAAGAATACAGAAAGGAATCGATGAAGAGCTAAGACAAGAACAAGCTGGCTTCAGAAGGGGGAAAAGCACTACCACGCAACTCTTTACTTTAAGAAACATCATAGAACAATGTTCTGAATGGAATGCTCCTATATACATCAACTTTATAGATTTTGAAAAGGCGTTTGATTCCATCCACAGGAAAGCTTATGGTCCATCTTATAAGCTTACCACATCCCAGACAAACTCATCACAGTTATAAAACTCTAATACGATTCATTTGAGTGTGCAGTCATAGACGCAGGAATACAATCGGAATGGTTTAAAGTAAAAACAGGAGTAAAACAAGGATGCATGATGTCTGGCTTCTTATTTCTGTAAGCGATTGACCATGTCATGAAGCAAACAATTAAAGATCATATAACAGTAATTAGATGGAAATTAACCACCAAACGAAAAAACCCTTGACTTTGCTGACGACCTAGCACTACTATCTTCCAAATTCCAACATATTCAGCTAAAAACAAGTAAACTTCAAGAAAATGCCAGCATAATAGGACTAAAGATGAACAAATCTTAAACAAAAGTAATGCGGATGAACACCACAAATAACAACACGGTGAAGTTAAACGAGAAAGACCTAGAGGATGTCGATACCTTCACTTACCTAGGAGGAATAGTTACAACAAAAGGTGGCTGTGACAATGACATGGACAAAAGGTTCAAAAAAGCTAAAGGCCAATTCAGTAGATTAAGAAAAATATGGAGATCATCAGTACTGTCATTTAAAACAAAGGTAAGGTTATATAACAGCTTAGTCATATCAGTCCTACTGTATGGATGTGAAACCTGGAAAAAAACTGAACAAGACCAAAAAGAAATTGAACACCTTCCAAAATAGATGTCTAAGACAGATGCTGAAAATTAAATGTCCCAATACTATATCAAACGAAAACCTCCACATAAGAGCTGGAACAAAGAAGCTAAGTGATGACATAATAGAACGGCATTGGAGATGGATTGGCCATGTACTAAGGATGGATACCAATAGTATATGTTCAGTTGCACTGACATGGAAACCAGAGGGAAAAAGGAAAGTTGGACGTCCCAAACCCACCTGGAGACGGACTATAGAGACAGAACAGACATCACTCTGATGGAACAGCTGGGCTACAGCAAGAACAGCAGCTAAAGACCGTGTGAAATGAAAAAAAAAAATGTATCAGGGCCTTAAATGCCGACCGGCATGAAGAGGAGAGGTGAAGTGAGATGACAGGTAAAACGATGTTTACATATATTTTATTTCGTAACATGAAATCAAAAAGACCTAGAAAAATCTTCAGTTTTCGATTGCAAACGCTTGTCTGTCTATGTATATTTATATTATTATCGGTTATATGACTGTCAGCAGACTAAAATATGAACGAAATGCTGCTTCATTTTAACGAGTCCATGTATTGTTAATTTTTTTGTTTTCTTTTTAAGACTTTTTGTAATTTGTATAAACGTTTAAGTATGTTATCAATCTATTTGGGTAACATCGTTGAACATAAATTTGACAGCTTATGTCCCTTTGAACCGTTCGATCGTCTAAAGTACACTTCTCCATCTAAGTATTACTACATTTCCTTAGTATCCATATATATATCTCAAATGGTAATATTGAGTGCTTAATCAACCGAAAAACATTTTAAGAACCTTCAGTGAGTAAATATACTTTCAAATGTAGTCCCCCCCTTAAACAGAAGGAATAACTCACAGTAAAATGTTGTCTATGTTTTTCCTTTTTAATTTGATGTATAATTGGTTTATGTTATAATTTCAAAACTTATAATGTACAATGGATAACAAATTAACTTGTGATATATTTTGAAGAGTTCCAAAAACAGTAAAACGGTCCCTTACTTCAAATGTTTTAAGTTGTTAAATATCATTGTCAACCTCAGAGGCAAAATAACAATATTATTTTTTCTGATTACCGAAATTATTGAAGGTTTGTATGAGTGGAATTTTGCAAACAGACATGTATCTAAAACGGAACCAATAAAATGATGGCTCTATTCTGGTGAGAATGAATGAATGACAGATGAGATTAAGGAGGAATAAAACAATATAGCATTTGCAACGTCACTGCTATAGGTGTAATCAAGAACATGATCATTTGAAATGTTCACACTTTATTCATGTGAAGTCATTCTTAACTACAAAAAAAAAAAAAAAAAAAAAAAAAAAAACCGCATATCCCTTGGTATAACATGTATACGTCTGCCAATCTTATTCGTGGAGATAAATTGTTTTTTGTCTAATTTTATGTAAATCAATCCATCCCGTAGTACTATGCTACCGATTTTTCTGAGTTTATGATTTTCATAGAAGTTAGGAGTGTAAACGTTTTCATTATTAATTTCAATAATAAGATAGAAACTGTATACAAATGGGCTTATAATTTATATAAAACATCCCTTACTGAGGTATCAAGACTTCTATTTGTCCATACCCGTACATTATTTTAATATAAGAAGTATAACTGAAGGCACTTTCTATTAATGAGGCCGAAACGGTACACGTATGCTGCTTACATTTGATGCTTTAAAATATGCAGCATATCAAATATTAACAATTTTCAGTGATGATGTATTTTTTAGAAACATCATTGACAAACTTTAGTAATGTAGTCTAATACCTTGACAGTTATATACAAGTTATGTAAAACAATTTATCTTGAAGTACATGTACCAAGACTACTGATGAAAAAAAAAGAAGAAAAAAAAAAAAACACAAGAACTTTAGTGACGTCTAAACCTACATCATAGGTGTTGCCTAAGAAAATAAATATTAAGGTTCACGTTAGCTGTTTCGATTCTTATAGTAACCTATCATGATTAATTCTGTGGTGAATATGATGTTTTTCAAAAGAAGACTTCCTATGGACTTAGCCAATGAGAAAAGCGATATTTCATAGTAATATAATGCATCGTGTTATTAATTTATATCAATCGCATTCCAAAAACTACGACCCAAACATTATCTGTGGATCCTTGATTACTTGATAATAAATGCGAGCTCTTTCATTTCTGAGACCAGATTAAAAACTTCAGTGATACCTTGTGTTGTTGTCGGTCCTTTCAAATAATAATTCAGTAAATTGGGAACAGCTTGACCACCTGTAATATAATTGGATTCTTAGTACGGTAAGATAGAATAGAATTATTTAAAATGGTTAATATTTGACTGTGGGAATGGAAATGTTTATGGGCGTATTTGTGTATGTGTATGTATGAAGTGCCGAACCTTGCACGTCTTTATATTAGATATGGAGAGAATAGAACTGTACGGAACTATGAGATGACAGAGATTGTGATTATTACAGTTGTTGTAACATGTAACTAAAGTATTACGTTTAAAAATTGCAGTGTCGTTTAATTAAATACATAAAGTCCCAGATTAATTCTAATTGATATATAAAAGAATTGTGTGTTTTACGCTTCAGAAAAATAAATATGCTTTCATATAACATAAATGTTACCTGTGTATGGCTTTGAATCACAATTGATGCATAATTTCACGTTAAACACATCATTCCCTAAAATCATAATAAAAATGATAATACTTAAAATACTTAAATAAGATGATAATCTACATCTCAATCATACGACTGTATATATTTATTGAATACAGTTGGATTTTTTAAGGTTTTGGTTTGAGCATGTTTGATAAAAACCAATCCAGAGAACCTCTTATTAAACAAAACAACATTTTATTGTTTAGGCACACAATTGAGTTTGCATCATTTCAAATCAATTACCAAACTTAGTGTTCTTCCTCAATTTGTTTTATCCACTACATATACATGTTATAGTATTGTTTCGCACCACGTTGCAAAGATTTTAGTTTCATACGATTGATTGATTGATTGTTGGTTGCTTAACGTCCAGTGGCAAATATTTCATACATGTTCAGGACGAGAACAATTAACAATACATACAATAGGTAGGTCTTGTAATAGAGGCCGTGCGGGAAGAAGGTCGGGGGAAATAAGGACTGCCACGGGAAAATGAGGGTTTATTGGATAGGGACAGAAATTTATCCTTGAAACAGGCCACCTACGGAACCATGAAAGAGTTGTTGCAAGGGTTCTTAACGTGCAAAGAACGTGGCACTCTCTTTACACGAGGCATCAGATTTAACGTCCCCATTCTGACTGGACGAGACTGCTAACTTGTTCATTCCGCACAGCAAAATGGACGCCCCACTTTAGCGAGCGTTTTACTGCAGGTCGAAGGAGGACCAATGGTAACCATATTTCTATTCCCCAGTAACCCGTGCGAAGATTTTAGTTTCATAAGATATTCACGCCATCTTGAAATTAGTACGTAACAAATATCGGTTCTCATAGGTTGACTTATAATTTGGGCAATATTCTATTGGCTAGAATGAAATATATAGAATTGGGAAAATGTCCGGTACAGGAAAAGATATTAAAGACGGGAACAATTACAGTATGAGTATGAGTAAGATACCCGATCAATTAATATTTGTTTCTTTACTGGTTTACCTTGTTTCATAATGTCACGTCAAGTTCATAGTAATAAACAAAAGGAAGGACTAAGATGAACAAATTTCTTAGTGCTCATCTAACTATATATGCAAATTCACCAACACTAAAATACTTTTGCTGTCAATGATCTTTCAAGAATTTTGTCAGAATATATGTATTTCATTGTATAAAACCAAATGATATATTGATTGATTGATTGTTGGTTGCTTAACGTCCAGTGGCAAATATTTCATGCATATTCAGGACGAGAACAAATTAACAATAAATCCAATAGGTAGGTTCTTTAATAGAGGCGTCCGGGATTAAGATCGGAGAAATTTGGACTGCCACGGGAAATGAGGGTATATTGGATAGAGACAGAAATTTAGCCTTGCAACAGGTCACCTACGGACCCCTCAAAGAGTTGTTACAAGGGTTCTTAACATGCAAAAGGCGTGGCACTCTCTTCACACGAGGCATCAGATTTAACGTCCCCATTCTGACCGGACGTGGCTGCACATTTGTACATCCCGCACAGCCAAACGGACGCCCCACTTTGGCAAGGGTTTTACTGCCGGTCGGTTGAAGACCAATAGTGACCATACTTCTATTCCCCAGTCACCCTTGGGGGGTCCAAATGATATATAAAAACATGGTACCTTCGAATTGTGCATTATAATGGTTGTGAGAATGATCTTGTATATTTGAGAGTCAACTAATAACAAGATAGTAAAATGACTGTGTAGAAAAACATGCATTAGGATATCCATATGCAAATTAATATTGCGTCAAAAAAGACAGGCTTAAAATACCACACGTCTAAGTATATGCACAAAGGTGATAAATAAAACCTTTCCGATATTTAAACAACACCAAAGCATGATGCAGCGAAGCACTCCAAAGCTTTTAAAAAAGCTAAATCTTGTAAACAAATATTTTTATAACAAAGGTTCTGAGACACGCGTTTTTTATATCTATTAGATCCATGATTAATTTATCCGATTTGTTTAGCCACGATTATAGGCGTCAGAAAAAAATCTGTAAAAATTCGGTTTTAAAGGATAATTGCAAAAGAATAATCTCGACTTTATTGATAAAAAGAGACGTGGGGTAAACGTCCACTAGACAGCCATGAGATCAATCTAAAAACCTGTTAGTAATATTTTTTTCTTTTACCTTCTTTGGATTGTGTACTTATAGTTTCGCGTTGATAATAAGTTTTGAAAAAGGGCTTATAAAATATAGAAATGGTCACATTGAAATGTATTTCAACACATTGAAATGTATTTCAATGTCTCAATGTCTTTAATTTGTGTTTCATAAATTCTATTGCACGTCAAGAAATCTATTAGATGCAATTCACACTTCAGATATGAATTTAAGTGTCCATGATACTTTAGCTAATATGTTGGCTTGTACTTTTCTATAAAATCTAATTTCTACAATAGAGCTATACATATATGTCTATAAACTTACCACTTGTCATTGTCAAGAGACATAAACACAAAACATATATCATTGTATATCTTAACTGACGTATCACATGCACACTCTAGAGATCTGAACAAGAAACGGACTGAATCGGCAGTATGAAAGAACAAAAATTATAATTTAATGCATATGTAAAAGTTCAGATTCATTAGTGATTTATTATATATCTATTCCAGAACTGTAATGTATGAGTTTATAATTAGACCAACAAATTAAATCATGTTTTTTTTTTATAAATATGCAACATGTGAACATACTGTTATTCTCTTTTAATATTACTTTCCTATAGCTATAACTTGTACTTATTACCTTTTCATTTCCGTAGCATGTCGTCAATTTCATTTTTTGATAGGTGTGCATGTTAATTTATGATAACATTATTATAATTGAAAGCTTGGACAGCGTAAAAGTTCGAAACAATCAATACATGTAATAGGTACAACGGGAATCGCAATAACCAACTTGTCTAATTAAAAAAAGATAAAGGAGACCAAAAAGAGCAACCATGAATCTCTAATAACAAGTTCTAACTTTGAACTTATTTCCCTGGTTTGTTTTTGTTAAACATAGTCAATAACTCTATTAACATACATCTTTTGTTAATTATATTGTAAATTTTGATTTGTATAGTTTAATTACAGTTATATACATGATTGAATTTAGTTCATCATCAAATTTTAACGATTGCGATGCCTTTACAGTTTTTTTTATCGGCGTCAAAAGGTAAATTACTCTATTTTAGTCTTTATTTGTCAACGGTGACCGACAAATTCCGGATTGTAATTCTTTTTGATCACTAATTTGTTTATCACTGTCATTGACCACGCATATAAAGTTGTGACAGTGATACATTATAAAGTTAAAATTATAGTAATATTTAAAAGCAATGAATATATATTAACGAAAGCAACGTGGACATTCGTGACTATGTATCACGTAACAAATTATTAAAGAGAAACCGAAAGCCTATTGAGACAAGAATGGGGTTACTAATGTTACTTTTCTTCACACTCAGGACACAGCAGGGGAGTTGTTATATTGCTTAACTGTCGATTAAAGGTGCTGTCTATTAAAACATGCTTTCAATATTTTAAATAGCGCTTGATAAACGACTGCTAATCTATCTTCTAAAAGTTTTCTTTGTTTGCATACATTATTTTATTATAGAGAAGACAGAATAAATAATAATGCTGACATCTTGAAAAATATGAACTTGTCTGCCCTTAACCTTTGATCTTGATTTGACGAACACTGCACCGTACGAATTTTTTTACGATCAGGTAAAACAGAAAGTACAGATGATAAGCTTTCTAGTAATACATAATTTAGTCAAGTTAGTTGGGTGGATTAAAACTATAATGTTATGGTTAATGTCACTCCACTACGCAGTCCCAACATAAAGCAATGGCCAAGTCTTTAATTTTCTTTGGGAAAACCAACAATAAATTAGATAAAAGAGCAAAATAGTATCTGCACTACGGTATTTTTAGGAGAAGATCCATTGAAAGTTTAAATAAATTATATGGAGATGGTTAGGATGGATGTTCATACAAATTGATACTTCCCAGATAAAGTGATGAGAAAGCCCATGATTGAACGAGGAAAAGACCAACAAAAATTCGTATCAAACATGATATAGGAGGTGCACAATGATTTCATATTGTTAAGATTTTGAGAGAGGTTAATTAAATTCGTTTTATGAGATAAAGAGATGTTTTATAATTGCTAATATAATGTTTTAACAATTGCAACAAAATAGATTAGAGCAGTTTCGAAAGAGGAGCAGAGACAAAAGTGTTCTGTAGCATGCGTATATAAACAAGAGGCCCCAGAGCCTGAATCGCTCACCTGGTAAAAATATGCCATTTTGAAATTTATTTTTTCGCTTTATGGCAACCAGATATGTTTGCTTGTTTCTATATCTTATTTAGTGGTATTTTGGTAGGTCTTGTATTGATTACCATTTTTACTGTTTCCGGTTTATATCTTTCTATTACAATTTGAGATAAAACATACGTCATTAAATGGCAAAAATCCTATTACTAGAGTGACAATTGGCCACGCTGACTAACGTTTTCTTTGGAGATCTTATTTATTTCTTAAACTGTCTAGAGAATGTCTCTCTAACTCCTATAGATTTTGATCAAAATTGATACAAATAATCGTTCAGGGAAAGTAACTTTCGTATTATTCTAACTATATCATTGTTTTTCTTGATAGAGGGTTGCTGCTTACAAGGAATCTATTATACCAATAGCTCCAAGTGATGAAGTTGAAATTATCCCTTTAAAAATTTTACGGAGGTTAACCGTTAAGGAATATCTGTTTCACAGACAACAACTGATATGTTCCAATTGTCGTAACTACAATCCCGTCCTTTTTTTCGTCGAATTTAGACGTATCATCGGTTTTGTACTTTACACGAGTAACAAGACAGGTGCTGTATACTGTTCTTTGTCTTTTGATCATTTCTCGCAAGAGGACAAATCATTGTAACACACATAAACCGAACTCCAATCATGAGGTACCCAACGTCTACAGAGCATTGGTCTATGAATTTTTGTTGATAAGAAATCAATACATACATTTCGTTTTTTCTGTGAGCAATACCTTTGTTTGCCAGATTGATGATGCTTGGTACATAATATCTTCAGCGTAACTGTGGTATGTTACATTTAAGCAATAGTAGATTACCGATGGTCATATCTCGATATTCGATATAAGAGACTAATCAGGATAATAAACCAAATGAATGGAATTGTGTTCCAAAAAGAGCGAGACCGGGAGCATCGACAGGGTAAACGTCTCAGCTTTGCATGCATCACCCGTCACGCAAATCCATAGTCAGTCAAAATCATAAATAGGATACAATCTGTTTAGCACATCATATAACACCAGTATCTGTCTTATACGCCTATATTACATTGTAATACGTTTTACGTTGTTTGCTTACTTTTATTGACATTAAATATCGTTGATATATTAATTTTCGTACAATTGACTGTTAATACAATGTTGTATTATTCCAAAGGTTTTTTCTACCCAGAGCATATATTTACAAAAATATACTTTTTGTTTGGCCCAACTTTTCTGTATTTTCAGTTTTGCGTGTCTGGCGAACCAAATTAGAAGATTTTATATCTTTAGTGAGCTTTTATTCCCCTATTGCAAATCCAAAGAGGTGTACATGTAATTGTTTTTACCACGTCCGTTAGCGAGTCGTTTGAATATTTTTTTTTGTCTTGATTCTTTTGATACAATATTCGGTATCTAGTCATAACATGATCAGTCGGAGATGAAATATGAATTCTAGTTCGGTTGAGCGATTGGTGCTGAAGTTGTATTGCTAGAACTGAGAAAGTTGCTCGAAAATATCAGTTTTTCATTTTCCTTTCCTGTTATGCCTGAATCAACTGATGACTGATTTGGTATAAAGAATACCATAAAAACAAGGCGTAATTTGATTGCCGTAACGGTTAAGAAATGTTTGCGGCTCTTGTGATTCGGTTCATGCGGTTACATTAATTTTGTGTTTGATCTTGCGGTAGATTCTCCAGTGTGTACTTTATTTTCTGTCTATCAGAAAGATTGCTTACCAAAAATGGTATATTGACAACCCATATTACTTGCCTAGTTAATATAGTATTTTCTGCCGAGTACTGGAAATTCTGGAATTTTTGCGAGGTTTGTATTGTTGCAAATAATGTGACTGAATGAGTATCGAAATAATACGAACTAGTATTCTGAAATATGACATATATATATATATATTTGTATGCAGCTTGTCGTGTAATCGCAATAATTGTTCTTTCATTTTGATCTGTAATGTCGAAATATCACGTATTGTTTATGTCTTGATTTCGATATTTGATCTGCAGGTTATCTCAGAGTTATTTGATCTGTAGGTTATCTCAGAGTTATTTGATCTGTAGGTTATCTCAGAGTTATTTGATCTGTAGGTTATCTCAGAGTTATTTGATAGAACATTAGGAGAGAATTACCAAATTTAACGATACTTACCTTGGTTAAGTTGAAGTTAAAGTGTAATTCTATGAAGACATAGAATAACACTGGAGGTGTTAGATGAGATAGTACTGCGCAACTGCAACCTCAATATTTACAATAAAAACAAAAAATGTTGGTAAAGTACATCTACCCATCACATATATACAAACATGTACCAAGCACTATAATAAGAGCTGATGGGGTGGGAGGTGGCATCTAACACCTCCAGTGTTATTCTATGTCTTCATAGAATTACACTTTAACTTCAACTTAACCAAGGTAAGTATCGTTAAATTTGGTAATTATATTACGTCATAACACTTCCGGTATTAGATGAGACTTCAAAGCTACAACATTTTTTTTTTTTTTTTTTTTTTCAGGTGTGCTTTTTGAATATGTTATTTTCTCTTTGTTGGCAATGAATACCTGTGATGCAAATGATTATAAGATACACTTAGAAAATTGTGCAACAACTAGATGCCAGTAATATGCATTATGTAGCACTCATATAGATCATTTGATCTTTCTTATTAAAAACTAAATCATGAATCAAACATTTAATACAGTCAAATTTGTAACACTTTTTCTGCAAAAACATCACTTGTAGTTACTGTCTTGTCATAAAATTTTCCAAAAGTCGTTGAACTTGACCAACCGGCTTTAGCTAAAATATCACTAACAGGCATATTATTTTGCTTTGCCTTCGAAGTAGATGCAGATCGTGTACTGTGTGCTTTAAATACACTTGTGTCAATTCCTGCACGGCACATAATGGACTTAATGCATCTAGAAATAGTTGAACAACTAATTTTTTTATGTGGTTTAATATAACTTAATATTAATGAATCTTCTTCTGATCTTATATCAACAGTACGTTTCAAATATTCCTTCATCACAAAATACACACATAATCTCCTGTCTGGAGGAAAACTTTTTAAAAAAACTTCTGGATTCTTATATCCAGGTCTGCTTTGTTTCAGTAAATCAAGTATCATAAATCGAAAACAATCCTTATTTTTTTGCATATTGCTGAGTTTCAATAAATGAATACTCTGTGCTCTAGTAGCATTCGTCAATGCAATTAACATTACCAGTTTTAAAGTTAAATCTTTCACTGATATATCAGCAACTGGTGATAAATGTCTCAACAATCTCAAAACAATAGAAACATCCCAAATATTTACATCATTATGTACAGTTGGTCTCAAATGATATACTCCTTTGAGAAATCGTACCACAAGTGGATGCTTTCCAACAGGCTCATTGTCAAAAGTCAAACCAAATGCAGATAGTGCTGACCTAGCACTATTCAATGCTGAATAACTCAATCCACATTCAAACAAACAAGTCAGAAAATCTAGCACATGTTCTACAGACGTGTGAAATTTATCCTCTTTCCGTTCAAGACAGAAAATAAACCATTTCTTGATATATGTTTTATATTGTTTTTGAGTCCCTGATCTCCATGATGCCATGATAATAGTGGAAGTTTTCTCTGAAATTCCTCTGTTTTGTAATCGTTTCCGGATAGACGACATACCATCAAATTTAATGACTTTTCTAAAGGATGAACTTTGTCCTTGTATGGTAGAGTCAATAGGTTTTTGTTTGCTTTGATCACATATGGATTGTTTATTAACAGTTTCATTACTTGAACAAACCATGGTTGGGTTGGCCAAAGTGGTCCCACAAATAACACGTCTGCCTTGTCTTTTATAATCTTCTTTACACAGCGTCCTATCGTGCTGAAAGGAGGAAACATATAACTGTATGAATAATTACCCCAATCAAGAGTAAAAGCATCAACAAAAGATGGTTCTGGATCAGCTTTCCATGAACAAAAAATTGGTAATTGAGTATTTAGATGTGAAGCAAATAAATCTATTTCTGGTTTATTCCATAATAAACATACTTTTTCAAAATTGTTTTTATTCAGTTGCCATTCTATCTGATCATTAAAACTTCTTGACTAATAGTCTGCTTTTGTATTTAACTTTCCTGGTATGTGAGTAGCTGTTAGCCATATTTGGTGTTCAATGCACCAAATCCAAATTTTCTAGCAATTCTATTGCATTCAATAGACTTTATACCACCCATACTGTTTAAACAGCTTACAGCAGTTGTATTGTCTGTAAGAATTTTTACATTTTCAACAGTATTCAAATCATCCTTAAATGATTTCAGGGCATATAAACAGCTAATAATTCTAAATAATTAATATGATTATCTTTTTCATCATTGCTCCATCTGCTACCAATTTTTTGTTCAGTCAAGACTGCTCCCAACCATAATTGAGGCGTCTGTCTGAATTATAACCTGTGGGTTACCTCTATTAAATTTCCTCTTTTGAGTATAAATGTTTTCTGACCACCACTGCAGGTCTTGTTTCATTTCTGATGTTACAAACATTTCAGAATCAAAATCTCCCATAGCTAATTTTAATGCTTTAATTTGTTCTTTCTCTATTTTTCTGTAATAGAGTTTACCAAATTCGACAGCAGGGAGACTAGATATGAGTATCCCAAGGATTCTAGCTACTTCTCTTATTTTACATCTATTTTTATTTTGTAATTGTTTGCATTCTTTAGCAATAGTATTTTGTTTTCAACTGGTTAAGTGACTATCATTGTTTCTGAGTCAATGTAAAACCTAAAAACTTGATGTACTTTTTAGGGTTAAAACTGACTTATCTTTATGTACTATGAATCCAAGACTTGACACCAAATTAACAGTTTCTGTAACATTATTTTTGCATTCAAGTTCAGTATCACCTAATAGTAGTGAATCGTCAATGTACCCAACATTAACATAACCCATTTTACGCAAACTTGCGTATACAACTTTCATAAATTTGGTAAAAAGCCTTGGTGCCATAGCTATACCATTTGGTAAGCAGGAATATTAAAAAATATTTCTCTTTCCAAACAAATCTTAAATATTTTCTATGCTGTTCAGCAATGTTAACAGAATAATAAGCATGTGTAAGATCTACACTTGACATGTATGCGTTTTCTTTAATCAAATTTAAAGCGCTTTCAAAAGAATCTATTTTGAAATGTTGATATTCAATGTGTTTATTTAATTCCTTCAAATTAAGTATCATTCTGTATTCGCCATTCTTTTTGGTCTTACAAAAATTGGGGAAATAAATTCGTTTATTTCAGATTCAACTTCTTGAATTACATTCATTTTTAATAGTTTTTCAATTTCAATATCAACAATTTTTTCTTCCTTTAAATTGAATTTAGAATTTCTAATTGACATTTTATTTTGTATAGGAAGACTATTGTCTATAAACTCTATATAACAATGCTGAACAGCATCTAAAATATATTTATCAGATGTTAATTTTCTCCATTCATTAACAAACAATTTCAATCTTCCTGCTTGAAATTCATTTTTGTTTATACTCACAACATCTAATTTCTGTACTTGTTGCGAGTCCAACGAGAGTTTTTTTACTCAGATTTGTCAATTGACCTTGAGGCACCACCACGACCTCTGCCGCCTCTGCCTCTACCACGGCGTCTATTCCATGATGATCTCCATCCACCACGGAAACCACCTCTAAACTGATTATAACCATTACCTACTGCAAGGCGATTTGAAATCTTACTACATTCGCCAATGTCTTTGACTGTTTTAGATACATCTCCACCAAATAACCATTTATTGAAAGGTTGTGTTTTAATAAACAGTGACTATATTCACCTTTTACATCAGGTTTCATTAGTTCTCTCCTAGCTAAGCATATTTCTTTATTTGCATGACCAAATAAAGCAAGAGAGTCCATACAATCATCAAGTATACCCTCCAACTCAGCTTTGTTTTGAGTATCTTCTTTACCTAGAATTGTGTCTAGTCTATTAACTACTTTGGACAGATAAGTTGCCCCTCTGACTACAGTAGTCTGACATTGTCTCATTCTATTGTCATTAGTTCTAGTTCTGGGCCATATAAGGTCCCATACTAACTGATCAGTTTGGACTGATACAAGTCCTTCACAATTCTCGGGTCGATTACTCTTTTCATCTTTCATGAGTTCTCTGTATTTCTCTTCAGAAATACCATTTCTAAAAATATCTGTGATATTGTCTGCTAGATGTTCATCTAGTTTTTCACTACATCACTCGCCAGATCTGAATCTTTTATTCATATTAGAAAACCTAGACTCTTCACTACTTGAGCCATTTTCTGTTTCTTACAAGGTGGTTCATTTGTACCGGTATCATGAGCGTCATCAGTTTCATGGACCTCGTCTACATCTTCATCTACCTCACCTTCATTATCATACTCTTCATCATAATCATCATTGTACAAAACGTCTATACGTTTGTTCATATCTTCCAACCTTTTATTAGTTGAAGATTGTTTATTTCTCATGTCAGTAAGCATATTAATAATCACATTATTATTGCTATCTGAAGTACTAGTGGACACCTCGTGGCCCTTGTTTACAACGGTCTTTCCTTTAGCGTCCTTGTTATTGACCTTTGGACCGCTACCTGTACTACTTTTACCAACACTAGTTTTTGAGCATTTTCTTTTAGCAGGACCTTTACCCTTTCCTTCATATGCTATTTCATCTTCATCCAACCGAAGTAAATCATCTTCAAAAGAAGATTTAGGAGTTTTTTCACCTTTCTCCTTGTTCAGCATGGCGTCCGCCATCTTTGTCAAAAATAATAATCTCGTTTCACAAACGAAATTGTAAGATCTTTACTTGCGTAAAAATTCTCTTTATAAAGACATATACTTTTATTTATTATAAATCATATATATGTACAAGTCAATCACATTGACTTAATATAACTTTATGAAAATCTTAGTTAGAGGTTGCGCATCGAGACAAACCACGTCCGCTCGATAGCCAAGTTAGCAACACATTGAGGTTGCAGTTGCGCAGTACTATCTCATCTAATACCGGAAGTGTTATGACGTAATAGAATTGACATTCTTGACATCAAAGAATTCAATAGTGTTTCCATTGTTGTTCTGCAATCTTGTGCATACAAAATACGTTTACAAACTAACGCGACGAAACTTCATACTTGTAAGAAGGTTTCAAATTAAAAAGCGACCTGTTAAATCTGCGCCATGTCTCGTTAATGTCCATACCAGCCATAAAAACTAATTCCCTTTGTACTGTAGATGCCGGAATGAAATAATAAGATATTCAGTATACAGTAATACCATTATATATATAGTTTTTTTTTTTTTTTTTGTATTTTCATAGTTTAGCGATTGTTGGGGAAAGTGCGGTCCCAACCTATAGATAATTACGTGAAAAATAACAAAAAAAAAATATTTGACCTGTATCACTCTCAATAGGAATACATTTAATTTTGTTTAAATATGTTTTTTTTTCGAAAAAAGTTATAGTAATCGATGTTAAAAACATGTCAACACGGTAAACATATAAATATAAACGATTGTAAATTTTCGTAAATAGGTGTTGCCACATCGCTGTCTTGCTAGTCAAGCAACAGTTTATAGACACGAGATGCTTTATAAGTTGGGAACACAGATAAGTATGGTTGGTTTTATTTGCACTAATAAAAACATCAAAGTTTGATAGACAATATAGATGCAAAATTTATGGAATATTAAATTGATGAATTTTATTATTCCTACAAACGTTTGATATGTTTAGGAGCTAGTCCTCGGAGTTCAGTATTTTTGTGATTTTACTTTCTAGTACTAACGATACGACGTGAACATAATTTCATGCTATTTTGAAATTTCTTGGAAAGATGATAAAGAAACTGGATTGGCAGCGTTTTCTTTCTGTTTGTATTATAAATATTATAATGGAAAATTACTTCAATGATTTTAGAAATTGTACTATTGATAAATTAGACGCGTCAGTATTCGCTCTGTTTTATTCAAAGTCTTGATAATGAAGCGAAATAAATAAGGCTGTACTAAGCAAATAATATCCGGTTTTATACGCAGCTATTTCAGTGTGATATGCTATTTCTTAATATTTAAAATTCTTATCCTGCCTTGCATGGCGGTAAATGCAAGCATACTACCCATGATATTTTTTTTTCTGTCAACAAAATCGGTATCCGTTTGGTAATCACAGAAGTTTGTAGGATTGTTTTCTATGTGTGTTGTTTTTGTTTTGCCTTTTGTTGTAATGAATTACATATTATTGTCTTTAATGAATAGTTATTGACCTAAAAAAAAAAAATAGGCAACATACTCATTACGTGATCAGTAAGGGTTTTACGACTGGTCATGTGAAATGAACTCAGTAATTTAGATTTGTCATTTAAATGGCACACATGAAAGACATATTAAACACATTCAACTTATGCCGGAGAAAGATCAATTGTATATAGTATGGTTAAGTCGCATCTTCTTTACGTTTCGACAAGAACGTAATATTTTGTATATCATTGTATATATTAGTAGTGTTAGGATATATCATCGATATGTTTCGTCAGAAAAAGTGATATATACAAATCACCATTCTGTTGGATATGGTTTAAGACGAATGATAATTATCTCAAAGTTAACTCAATATATAAAGCCGATACGTATATTTAAAGAGGAAATTAGAACTTCAACTAAATGATAGATTATGAACAGGTGCACAGAGTAATTGTAATCATCTATTTTTTCTTCCACAATGTTGAGACCAAAAGTTTAAGAAAACTTAAATCGTCAAATATTTGGAGTATCATAATCATTTATTTGGAGCAGTGAAATTTCATCTTAAGATACGATTTCCTAATGCAGTAAAACCTTAGTCTACAATGTATTTAAATATTATGAACTTTAAACAAACACATTTCTCCGTCGTTTCCAACTCCCTCAGGCAAAGTTTACCTCGGACAAATTTTGCTATTTTTATGACCCTTTTGGTCATATAGCTCTTCAAGCGTTTAAGTCTGCTACATTCCTAGCGTTCAACGTATATGGATGTGAGCGTTCCTGATGAAGGTTAATCTAGTAAAGCGCGTCAAAAGCACGAAATTAATAAAGTTTTATCTTTCATCATCCACTAAGGAAATATAGTCTTCTATGAATAGTCCAACAGCATCGTTGCTGACCAGGTGACATTTGAGTATAATATCCTACTTTATTATATACGTAGTAGTAATAACAGGTAGGTAAACTGTATGTGTAATACAACCAATGGCAATTGTTTTGTATCAACCATCCGTGATGATATCGATATCAATTACGGTTACAAAATCTTTATCGAACGTCACTGAAATCTTTACGTAGACGCTTTCAGTTGTCCTACTGAAAGCTTTTTTAAACCCATAATCTTCATTACATCGTCTCACGTGATACAAACATCTACTTGACGTACATAATAAACTTTATATGATATGGCGTTATCAATATTACACCCGAATCAACCCTCAACCAATATAATCCCTCGAAGGAACCCTTGTGATTATAATGGTGTCTCGGGTTGATACGGATGTAGTATTGAAAAAGTCATATGATATTCTCTATATTATAAGAAAGAAAATATATCATTTACCGAGTCAGTACCGATATACTATGGTTGATTTTGAAAATGAAAATGAACTTCATATTTGCATTCTTTATTTATTATTTACATCGTACTGTATTCTTTATTTTTACAACTCTTTACATATTACTTCAGTCTGTTATTTGTCCTTCATTCTTACTTTTACATCTGCAAAAGAAAACAAATAAAAGAAAATACAAACAATATGTCTTGAAATTCCAACCAATAATAAAAGCACTCGACATTCACTATTTTTCAATTTATATTTGTAAGTCAATCATGTGCTCCAATGAAGCTAAGAATATATATAAAAGGATCAGAAATTTAGTCTTTCTTACCAACAGGCCACCTACAGACCCTGGAATATTTGTTGATAGTTTACTAACGTGCGGTTGTTTACTATTTTAATCAATTTAGTTTCGTTATTGAATATTTCATATACTTGAATAAATAGCAGCTATTAACATGAACGAAACCTACGTTGGTATTAAGAAACATTGATACTTTTTGTTAGGACATGCATGCTTTCGTTCAATTTAAGCATAGCTTTCCGTTATTATTCATAAATAGTGCTTTAAAGGATATAACGATGTTGATTTCCATCAGGTTTTTTTTTTCAGCTGAAATTAGACATTTAACTTTTATTCAACTGCAACGAATGTAAAACCGGTGATGTACAATGTTGACTAATATGTCAAATACAGACATCGTATTGTTTTCTTGCATATAGATTTTATTCTATTGAAATTATATACCAATTGACTTTGAGCTTTACAAACGCCGTGCTTCCTCACTGTTTAATTACTTGATGGATGATTATAGCTACCGTTTGATAACAGCAAGTTACAAAACTACGTTCTCTTAGCTAGCTTGAATTGAATCTGAGCATATGTCGATTTAAGGATGTTCGCTATTCTGTTTCAAAATAACAAGCTTTTTAAAAGACTGTTATAAATTAAAAGTATATGAATAAAGAAACTTAAAAAGCAGAAAAAAATAGAGGGTCCGTGTGCTTGTTTTCCAGATATAAGCCATTGAAAATTTGGCGGGAAGTAATTCTCTCTAGATTTTTCATATACTTAGCATTGGCACCTTTTTTCTTTAAAAAAACTATGAAAAAATAACAAGGATTTTATAAGATTTTCAAATATGGCTTTTCAAACTATATGTAATAAAAATATGAAAAGAAAAGTAGGGATTTGCTGGCAAATTTTTTTAATGGCACTACATGATAAAACCAGAGGATTCCGAATATCTGGTAAAAATTAAAAAAAAAAAAAAAAAAAAACAAGAGGAGCGAACATCCTTAAAATAAACACAACTGATTTATTTGTATCACTAAACCTATTACACGAGTATTGAAATGTTTCTTTCTGATGGGACAGGACATGAAGTTGAGTCTTCGTGGAAATATTGAAACAACATGTCAAGTCATATATGGAAGGTTCGTCAATGCTTCTAACGTAATATCCAAATACGGTTTGTACTTGACGGGAGTTAGTGTTCGTTGGATATCTTTAATAATTCCCGTTAAATTTAGTTATAGTTTTTTCTTCTAAATTAGGGGCGGTTTGACCTATCCCCAGATTTTTTATCATTACATTTAAACCAGTATACAAATGTCGAAAACAGGTATCCCTTTTAGTTATATCTTGTATATTTTATAAAATGCTATTGATTATCATCCAATCGTGCCTCCCGGAGAAACTATGTGCCCGTGATAATATTTGGGCATTTGGGACATGCACAAATGGATTAATGCGCTATAGATATTGAAGTATGGTAACATGACTAACACCATCGTGGCTGCGTATAGTGTTTCTGTACACGTAAGTGTAAATCAAAGTATACCTAATATTTGAATTTTCAGTACAAATTTCTTCCATCTGGTTCATCATCTTTTTTAATATCTTCACTCTTTATACATAATATTTTGTTCAGTATTAATGTAGCTCACAGTTATTCATTAATTAATAGCGTCGGTTTGAAAGAGGCATACATGTTCATTTGAAAAAATTATACATTTTTTAAAATAACAACATAAACCTTAACAAGAATCGAAGCAGACAACTAAATGTTAGTGTTGTTTAATAACACATATCGGCCTAATGACGCATTTTCCTTTGTTTTACTCCTTGTGTATGTCTCATTTTATTCTTGAAGGTTTTTAAATTTCAATTTTGTAATATATCACCATTAACTTTATTTGTTTCGGTTTAAGCTTAGCTTATGTAAAATTGATAATTATACATCGATTTTCGATATAGTTTGTATGTGTTTCCGAGCGTCGCTGGTGAGTTTTGCTGACGAAACGCGCGTCTGGCGTATTTAACCTGCCATCTATGATGGGTTTTTTGCTTAAGGATTTGGTTATTTTTCGTAGTGTTGTCTATTTGATTATTGTAACTGGTCTTTTAGTTGAACGTACATGTATTTCGTTATATCATTTGGATACTAGATAATATATTACGTCGATTATTGGATTTTTGGTTAAGAAAGAACATTCAAATCAATTTAAACTATTGTTTTCGTTGTATGTGCATTGAGTGATATATATATATATATATATATATATATATATATATATATCTATTGCACAGCACTGTACTTACTTCACATGTAATCCCTGTTGTCCCATTTGGACAATTACACATGAAAATCGTACCAATACTCTGGCAGGTACCACCATTCTGACATGGGTTTGGATCACAAACATCTACAGTAACTACAGCTTAAACAACATGAATAAAAATTATGCATTTATCTGACGGAAAATTAAATTGCAAGTCTTTACACTGAAGTCAAAGTTGCTTGATACAGTACTTAACATGCTAAAGATGGTTTTCGTCCATTTTTATACTTGTCTCAGATTAAAGAAACAATTTGTCTACCAATATTAACAATTGATGCACACAATATATTCTAAATTTCAAACTGTCATACTGTCAAACTGTCAAACTGTCAAATGTTTGATTTGATATATTGCAAGACATGTAAGTCGAATATTTATATCAAAAATTGGATATTGCAATTGTTATATATTCCATGAGCGAATTTTTCCCAATGAAAAACGAAAAAAAAAAAAAAAACGAAAAAAAAAAACAACAACAAAAAGGAGAGAACTAAAGTAGAAAAGAAGAAAACCACATATTATTTTGCAACTTATAAAAGAACATCGAGAAATTTATGGAAACTATTCACGGGAAGGATTTCCTTGGTGCAAATATTGACCCTATTGTCAAGTTTCAACTGAATACTCACAATGACTTCCTAGCCCGTGAACATGACTAATTTAAAACCACTACAATAACAGCCTACACTGATAATAAATGCATTTCTAAATGGACAAAAAGAACAAAAAGAGAAGGATTGAGGATTTTAAAATAGAAAATTAAACCATTATAATATGAGTATAACGTACAATACAATTGAGTGAAAACGTTAATAGAAATATGTCTTTTTTGATAAAAATAAAAGTAGAATCGAAATAAGTATAGCAAACATATTTTGTCATTCTTAAATACAAGAAAACACATAGAGCAACTCATAATCGTACTGAAATCAGTATTAAGGGTACTGAAGAAATTGACATTTTGTTTCGAAATTGACCACAACTTTATATATCATTGCTTTTGTTATAAATTTTAAAAACCTGACTGAACTAGCACAAAGTTTATTTGATTACTAATTCTTATCATTGGCCTCTAGTAGATTCATGTTTACAGAATAGACATGTGTAATGAGTTTCTATGGGTGTAATTTTGACAAAATACGTACTGATTTATTAGCCTGGTATTTATAATAAATTCTGTTCTTACATATTTTTGTGAAATGTGCTCTTACATTTGTTTCGTAGAATAAAGTATAAGGCTTCCGTTCAATGCAATTGTAGGATTTCATGACGTCAAGCACCAAATCTTAAAATACTATTTAACAAAGCCCGATTCTGTTCGGGCGGAAGACTTAGAGAATGAGACAAAACGCGATGACCCTAGATGGGAAACGTGTGATTTTATTCACGAAGGTGACAATATTTGTTAAATATCGGGAAACATTTTTACACCAAATTCGAGCATAATTTGCAAATCGTGTATCTCATTTAATGTGCAATATGGCCAACCTGCAATGCATTTAAAACCTTCTAAATCTTCCAAATTTGGAAGGACGATTAAATTTTACGGAAAGCCGAAGAAGATTATTTAAAAAAAAAAAAAACTTCATCCGAAATTAAACCGAAAAATAGTTCGTGTCGTTAAGTATATTCCGTAATATAACAATACCGGACGTTACCATGGTGTTAACGTCATTTATACTATTCATTCAATTCCTGTCTGAAGAGCCAAACATGGCAGGAAGCGCTAACAGATAATTTAGAAAGATTTTATAACTGGAATGTGTATTATGTTTCAAGTTGGATATCATGTATAAGTTCATATAGTTGAAACAGTGGGGTGTATTTCATAAAACAATGTAATGATTAATTTGGTAGATGCAGATGCATGTAGTTTATTAATAAATGTTTCAAGATGAATATTATGCATAAGTTAATATAGTTGATACAAGAAAGCGTATTTTATCAACACAACACTGACGTTTATGTTTGCCATTGATCTCAATGAAAAGATAGGACTCGCTTACATGGTTACCGTTGAACATGCATTATTAGATGTGACTTTGAATCACTTGACGGATGATTCTTGCATTCATTTATCAGGAGAGGGCTTACCTGGTCTACGCACCTAGTCTCTGATGTGATTTCATTTTGTCATTCTTGTCGTAGTTTTCAAGGACATGCAGACTTACTCTGCATGTAATAATACTATCACCACATTTATAACCCAAAAAGCTGTTTATCTATTGGATGATTAAATCTCTATCCTTAATAGATTTGATTTTTTCTTCCAAAGTACTGGCTAATAATTCCCATTTATGCTCATTTATACATACTTTCACACATAGCTCCAGTAAAACCAACAGGAGTCGTTTTCAGAAGATTGTCTGTATCAACTAAAGATAAAACGTAATCTGATACAATGCCAATTTCGAATATTTTCCTCTTGGTGTGGTCCAGTTCTCATATTAAGACCAAAAACTTAATAATTGTAAAGTGCAGTTATATAAAACAACATATTAATAAAGGAACCAGATTGTAACACAAAATCAAAACTAAATAATTCAAGTGAACAGCTTAAACAAATACGAATATGAGATAAAGGCAGACAAGTCAGAATCACGCATGATCCTGGTATAAATTAAAATAATGCAAAAACGATCATGTTTAATTTCATAGATAGGACAGATATTTTCCAAAAAATAAATCTTTCAAATAAGGCTTAAAATTGAGGTCATTGAAATTTGTAAGACTCACAATGGAATGAACATAAGCGTCGTCAGTACATTTCTCGTAGACTTACTATTCAAGCGATATGTAAACTATCGCTGACTTCGTATCAAAAAACAACCACGAAATTTAAGCCATATATCCGAAAAAAACTAATTGATGATAATAGCGGGATGGATTGGTTTTCTACGTCTTTTCATGTCATATGTTCTTCGAGCATGAAACAATTATAGTTTCTGTATATTTCAAATTAATGTACAAGCACTAGCCGGTTATTTTAATAAAATCCTTCTAAAAAGGTTCATTCATCAAACGATTGATTAAAAAAATGAAGCAGAAAAATTAAGCAGTTGTCTGTGTCAATGATACAACCATTATTGACGGCAAGACTGCTTGTTCTAAGGAGGAAATCATTCATGGGGAAAGATTTTGGATAAAAAAATAAAAATGTTTGCAACAAATGGGAGGAATGTAAAGGTAACGTTAAAATCTCTCAGCTCTAACCGCTGCAGATTCATGTGTTTGTTTAATTTTTGATTCATAAATACGGTTTTTACGTTCAAGATTGTTTAAAAAAAATCTGTATCTGTTATCCGGAATATATATTGATTCTAGCCGTGTATTAACCATTTCCTCTTTTTACATGTTTTGAATTGGTGTTGTTTGTACACTCGTTTAGCGTAAATATAAATATAAGTAGACTTAATATTATATCAATGTGTGCTTCATCGTAATTTTTTTTACGATCTGGTGGGTACTAAATAAGTATACCTAGTATCCCTAATCAACTGCCCTTAAAAGTTATTTTGTGTAAACATCAATTGTTTGATGTAATCTTATGTGTATGTATCGGATAATAAATTGTGTTTGAAAGTATAATAAGAACAAATTCATATCTGCTTCATATCTATAAATATATTAGCCAGAAAAAAAAGAATAGATTTCTTTTTATATATACATACGAAAATGTGGTATGAGTGCCAATGAGACAACTCTCCATCCAAGTCACAATGTATAAAAAGTTAACAATTATAGGTCAAAGTACGGCCTTCGACACGGAGCCTTGTAGTCCATTTTATTTTAAATTTGTCACTTGTTTCGACTTTTTTCCATAACTTCCTATGTGACGCCGAGCATCGCCAATTTAAGTTTTGGTTGAAAAGTAAAGAATATGGCTCATAGACATTATGTCAGCAAAACTATTTGTGAGCGAGTGGGTGGCGCCACTGGTATTTTTTTTTTTTTTTTTTTTTTAGAAAACGGTTATAATTTATTCAAAATTATGCAAACAATTAGGTTTAACGAAATTCACCTACAATTATGACGTCACAAATTGATCAAATATGAAGCAATTGGGTAAAATCTTTTTTAACAGAAGCAATAATAGGCTTCGTTAGTCGAGTAATGCCTTTTCTCATTGGTTTATCTTGTGTTGTTACACAGTACATGAAATATTTCATAAATCAATGTTCCAAGGTGGACATTATGTAGGGATTCACATAGTTGACACAGAGGTATCTTAAAGTTGTCTTAATCTTGCAGTGAGATGGGAGTTTGTTTGGTCCGTGTTGAAGGGATCACTGCGACTTTGAGATGAAGAACATCAATAAAAGCGCTGTTGCTTTACAATTTTGTGTTTTTTGCAGTGCACATACTGATTTTGTGTCATGAATGGATACCCCATATCCTTTCTTTTCTATTGTATTTATTTAATAAAACATTGTTTCAAGGTGAATATTATGTATATGTTAACATAGTTGATACAGTGGTCTCACATGATAAAATAAATTTCTCTTACATGTTTATCGTTCAGCATGCATTACTATATGTGACTTTGAAATACTTGACGGGTGATGCATGCATACATTAAACAGGAACTCGCTTTAGATTTCATTTCATTTTGTCATTTTCGTCATAGTTTTCAAGAGATCAAGGGAAACTAGTCAGAATTACACGTGATTTTTGGTTTGAGTTCAAACATTGCAAACCTATTCTGTAATTTCTACGATACAGACAGACATTTTTCAGAAATTAAATTTTACAAATATAACATAAATGAGGTTATCAAAATTTGTAATAATCTTCACAACGAATTAAAAACCATTGACGTATATGCAGTACGTGAACTGTGGATTCACTATTTAAGCAATCAGTATACGGTCACAGTATCAATAATTAAACAACCACTCTAGTTGAAGTCGTAGATTCATCAGGCTGCTTAGAAATAAATGAACTGATGATATTTGCGGCGTGCATTAGGCAGTTACGTCATGATTTTATTTGATCTACATGTACGTCATGACTTCATTCGATCCTATTTTAGAAATATCAGTTGGTTGCGGGAACCAGAAATACGCTCAAGGAGTATGTAATAAAGATAGTTTCTGGATTTTTGAAGTAGCACCCTTCCAACAGATAAATAAGATGGATGCTTTCATCGGTAGATTGATTATACAAAAAATAAAATTGTTATCAGTCAGTTTGGTAAATTTTTGACAAATAAGGTAAACAAAAAGCATTGATTAGTTATTACTGACATGAGTCAATAATTCAACCTCATTTGAATCCGTATTCATGCAACCTTTAATTTGACCTTTATTGGAAGTGGTTTACGTATGTGATCAGCATGTTGTCAGATTGTTCATTCATTGTATTTTAAACTTTTTTTGTAGTTTGAATATACGTTTTAGTGTGCAATCAATCAATTATGAGAATTTGGGTAAAATAGGTGAAAATAAATTTGACAGTTATTGCCCCTTTAAAACGTACGAACGTTTTTGGGTACAATTTTCATCGTATTATTACTATGTAAGGTTAGTTACTGTGCCATCCGTCCCCTAAAACACCAACCCAAAATATGTGCACGCCTGGTTTATGCTCGATAGAAGCATTGTATATTTATCAACTACACAAATACACTGAACACATGCACACTTGTATTCAATACGAAACAATCAATTATCTGATACGAAGACTTATGATTCCATTATTGGCATTCTTTCTGAAAGGTTAATGAATTGATTCTCAAAAGCACTTATATTGATCAAACCGTTGTTAAAAAATTAATCCTGCAGTTTCAAAACTACTGACTATTAAAACTAGTGCAAGATTTAGTTTAAAAGGAAAAAATCAAGAAGATTAACGACGAAAAATATTTAGTAGCGTTTCACTCATTTTGTACAACACTTACTCCTACCTGTTAACATACTACATTTAGCGCAATGAAGAGATGAACACGAGGTCAATGTCTAGTAAAATAACACCAAACATGTTCACAATGTTCAGAATGGTAAAAAAAAATTGAAAATTGCAATGATGTTGCTGTAGTTTGTTTTTGTAATTATTGTGTTAAACCTCGTTAGAAGTACATGTAAAATACTTACCGTCACACATTGGACCGGTGGTTCCTGTTGGACAAACACATATTCCGTCGGTACAGGTCCCTCCATTCTGACAAACAATTTGATTGCATGGATCCTCAACTAATTTAATACAATCGAACACATCGTTGATATATGTATGTATTATTAATCGAATATTTTTAATGATTTGTTATTTGTTAAAACTTGATCACATCTACATTTGTATTAACTCAGTTTGCACGCCAATACTGTTGTGTTTAGCTTTTCAAAACAGCATATAGCACAGGGCATATAACATGTTACTAAAAATACATTCTAGAAATCTTCAATGTTACATTGTCAATGCAATAGTTCTTGATTAATAATATAACAATAATACCCTTTGGTTGAGGTCAATACAATGTTATATCGACCTAGAAAAGCATATTAATCTCAGACTTCGTCCTCAGTCAATATGCTTCTCTTAGGTCGATTTAACCTCGTATCGACCTCATACAAAGGCTATAATTGTATAATACAAAGGTGTATTACATCTGTATTGTATCAGATGTACATGTATACTGTATTAAACTGATGATGTAGCAGCATGCGTATACTACAGCGAATGAAATCAATCTTTAAGACAATGCATGATCAGATATATATTTTGGCCCAAAGAAATTGAAAGTTAAATGTATTATAAATCTCGTAATTTACGTATTAAAATATTTACAAGATATGAATAGTATATGTTACAAGAAATGATAACACGAATTGCCAAAACAGTTTGAAATTTTTATAGTTTTTAAATTGTGTCTAGCATATTGGTTCTACTTGTTCAAAAATCTTGCATTAAATGCAAATCTGCGCAAATGCTTACAATATCTCATTATGTCGTAATGTCTTTTATATTCTAATACGAGGTTAGGCCTTATCCAACAAAAAGACCGATAGATGTCTTATAATTGTGGGCAAATCATCTTTCTGGATGAGGCTTTAACATTAAAAATATAATTTTACAAACAACTATGTTCAAAATACTTTTTCGGTAAAATTAGTCTAGGTTATATTAAAAAATGAAGATGTGAAATGATTGCCAATGAGACAACTCTCCACATCAGAGAGCAAATGACGAAAAAGTATTAAACACCCCTAAATAACAAATGTAAAACAATTCAAAAGAGAAAACTAATGGCTTATTTAAGTATGTTTTTGACCTCAACTTATATCACAATTCTGTTTTTAAAGTTTTCAAATGATATCATCCTTTTCATTTATAAATATAACTCAAATAATTTTGAAAAGATTGAAAATATTTTTATTGTGTTCTGCAAATTCAGGAGGGTCATGATAGTGGCTTTCATGATAACTCCTCATGTGGCCTTTTATTTGGAATTTTTGTTAATACTTATTTGAATGTTATAACGATCAGCTAAAGTCCTCCGTATCATTGTTTAAAAACAAATAGCTTTTTTTATTTATTTTTTCCTGTAAATCATTATGAAACAGTCTTATATTTTTGTTTTGTTTTGATGAATAGGATGGATTTGTAATGTCAGTTTTATTACAGTAAAATATTGATTATCAAGTCTTACAATCCAAGAAGATACATTCAAAATAACTTACGAACACTAACTAATGGAATCGCATGAACTCAAAATCGATCGACAAATCAAATATCAAAAGGATTGGAATTACACAGACTTTTTTGTATCATGTTAGAAATGTTTAAGACTAATGAGTATCTCTGTTGTACATGATACGAAATAACTATTAAACGTGTATTCCGAAAAATAATGTTTCAGTAATGCAACAATAATTTCTCATGTAGTGGTTACAAGACTGCACTGTGACCTATTTAGATAAAAGAGAGACGAAAGATACCAAAGTGACATTCAAACTCATCAGTCAAAAATAATCTGACAACGCCATGGCTAAAAAAAAGACCAGCAGACAAACAGTAGTACACAAAATACAACCTAGAAAACTAAAGACTGAGCAACACGAACCCCACCAAAAACTGGGAGGATCTCAGGTGCTCCGGAAGGGTAAGCAGATCCTGCTCCACATGTTAAATTTCTATTGTATTTACCTTAATATATCAACAGACATGAAATAACGAATGAATATATCTTTCGGAAAAGTCTATCATTTGGCGTTTTCTAAGTCCAAGAATATATTATTAGTATATCAGTCTATTGTTATCTGCATATATAATATTTGGTGTTCTGTGTTACCTTGTAAGTATATCACATTATGTGACGATATTGTCCATATCCAACCAGTTTCACCATCAGTCATAAAAGATAAATATATCGGCAGTTTTACAAAATATTTTGTTTCGTTTTATTACTTTCAATTAATGAACATTTATTTTATCTACAATTTATCTAAAACATCGTATGAAGACTTACTTTCGCATTCATCTCCAAGGTATCCATTAGGGCACATGCAAATTTTGTTCCAGTTTGAATCGTGAAAACAGGATCCACCGTTTAAACATGGATTTGGATCACATGGAGTCATCACAGCTAATAATAAAGTCATAGATATCATAATTATAATACAATATATGTATATTGTCGGATTATATCAAAGTTATTTGAACGAGATTTAGAACGAGGATAGTTTTCTCCTGTTTTGTAGCGAGTTCACGTAACTTTTATATTACGACAATGTACATATATTGTTTTAGTCCTGAAATTTACACCTGGCACTTTAAGGTTTAATTGTTTTAATCCAAAATATTGTCTATAATTTTTCAAAGAAATCAACATAGTTTAAACGCGTGCAGCGAAGAGGACTCTGAAATGAACTATCACACAAAAAGAAATATTCACATTACCGTTTGCTCAATATGGACGCGGAGCAACAGGAGACTTTACTTGTACATTTTAGAATGACTCAAAAAGTTTTGTATACCAGGGCTCTTGGTCAAAAACCTTTGCTCAGTACTCGCAGTACAAAATATGTGCTCGAAACACTAAATCCAGTGTTATGAATGGTTGATTTCTGAGTCTGAGAACGGTATTCGTACTCGAAAATTATGTGACCGCAAGTCCTGTTATTTGTACAATACGTGACTGAATACAGGATAACTATATATACATACCTGGCATAAGCAGTTATATTTACAGCATGCCAAAACAAGTATTTGTTTTTTCAATATTATAATAGCAATGACTACATTGCAAAATTTGAAAATTTTTCGATAACAACCAACACCCGACAACGTATTTAACCCCGCTTCATTCTGGATGAGCCTGCCCTAAGTTAGAGATGGTAATTCAGAAGTTGTCGTTTTTTTTGTATATCATATTTATTTTTCGTGTATTGTTTTGTACATTAATCAAACCGTCAGTTTTCTCGTTTGAATTGTATTACATTTGTCATTCCGGGGCATTTTAGAGCCTGCTAGGTAGTATGGGTTTTGCTCATTGTTGAAGGCGGTACGATGACCTATAGTTGCTAGCCTTCTACGTCATTTGATCGCTGCTGAGGAAATGACTCATAAGCTATCATACCACATCTTCTGATTTTTCCATAAACGACTATATAGTATAACTTGGGTCAAAGGTATATTTACATCTTGAACAACAATACACAACTTCAATTTTAGTTGATGCCTACTACATATATAACTATGTCTACCTTAAAAATTCAGACAAACTAAAGTTTTTCCAATAGTTTTTTTTTTGAATAACACAATTAACTCTTAATAATCGGCATCCTTTATTTTGTAATGTATATATCGAATGAGTATAAAAACAACATAATATTAAATATTGTGTACAAATAGAACATATGATTTTGTTATATATGAAATGTGCAGTAAATAAAATATTATCTTATGAAGCAAAAAACTAAAACTGCAAAACAAGGCCTCTCTGTTGATCAGTTCAAAACTTACTTTCACAGACAACACCCGTATACGGATGAGGACAGATGCACTTAATCCCCAAACGTTACGATAGCAGGATCCTCCATGCTTGCAGGGGTTAGAATAACATGGGTCGATTTCCGCTAAAATATCATTGTAGAAGTAGGTCAGACAGAAACATATACAAAAGTCATTTTAATGTCTAGATGATAAATAAAGGCAACAGCAGTATACCGCTGTTCAATAGTCATTTGATAATAATTGTATCAGGTATTTCAAGGTTGAAGAAATCAAAAGCTTTAATCAACTTCAGTTCAAACCAAAAGAGGCATGCAAGCACGTCTGTCGCCTCAGAAAATTATGTTTGAAGGAAAAAAAGCACAATCATACAGGGAAAATTGTTTCGTCAGGAGCTTAAATTGAAAAGACATAGTTTTCAGAATATGAAAAGCGGATTTCACAATTCATATTGTCTTTGTGTCAAAGCTGTGCACATCAATAAAAAAAAAAAAAAAAAATTCAGAGAAATTTTTACAATGTCCACGTAAATAGTAACAATGTACATATTCTCAGAAAATACTTCAGAATCAAGTTTTTTTTCTGAGGTTGCACATGATTTTCCAACCAATATATACTAAACCTTTGGAAACAACTATTTTTTTTACAAAATACTGATAAATACTTACACAATATACAAATACCAAAATTAACGCGGAAACTCCTCAAAATGGAATAATCTTTTACTTTAGTCATATCAGAAACAATGTAAGACCATACAAAATATGTGTTATTACCAAATATGGACTTGCTGTGCTATACTGCGAGGTTATTTATGTTTCATGTGTTTGAGCTTTTGATTTTGCCATTTGATAAGTGACTTTCCGTTTTGAATGTTCCTTAGAGTTCGGCATTTTTTTATTTTACTTTTGTCATATGCATTTTGTATTGATACAATTACTTTATGGTTCGAACCTTTTGATGGTGTCTTGTATTCCCACCCATAAAGCACCATTGATAACATTGAAATAAATTACATCAAACTGGAAAATGTAGGTGATTGTCTGATATCTTGTTTTTCATGTAAGATAGGGTAAATCTGACCAGGTCACAATGCTGAGAATATCTATCTATTTTGTCTTTTCCACAAAAATACAATACTAATTACAATAGAAGTTCAATAAAAGTACATTCATTTAGAACTGATTTGAACAATCTAGAAGTTCAATAAAGTTACATTAATAAAGAAATGATATGAACAAGCTAGAAGTTCAATATAGTTATATTCATTAAGAACATATTTGAACAAGCTAGAAGTTCAATAAAGTTACATTCACTAAGAACTGATTTGAACAAGCTAGAAGTTCAATAAAGTTACATGCATTAATAACTGATATGAACAAACTAGACGTTCAATAAAGTTACATGCATTAAAACCGATTTGAACAAGCTATAAGTCCAATAAAGTTACAATCATTAAAAACTGATTTGAACAAGCTTGGTTTTTGTTTAATATTATCAGGAGATGGACATTCAATCTTTTTGAATCGCCTCGGTGGTCTCGTGGTAGCGTGTTCGCCTCGATCCCGGATGTCGTGGGTTTGAACCCCGGCCGGGTCAAACCAAAGATTTTGAAATTGGTAATTGCTGCTTCTCTGCATAGCGCGCGGCATTAAGGAGTAAGAGAAAAGAGTGGTCGGCTCGGAGTCAGAATAATCTGTCCTGGTAAGGTGACATGTCTTCTTGCAGAAAGTTACCTTGTGAACTAGCACGTTTATTTTCGATTTATGAGTTTGAATGTACCTCTGGTATATTTCGCCCTCTTTGAAAATCCGGCTCAACGTGTCGGTCTAGTACAAAGCAGGGTTAATATTCACATTACATTAACATGTTCTCGTCCTGAATATGGATATTATTTGCCGTTGGCCGTTAAGCAACCATCATCATCATCATCATCATCATCATCATCATCATCATCATCATCATCATCATCTTTTATTAGAATGTCTTAGAAGATTTTTTAAACACATATGTCATACTGGTTGTTATGCACACGATTTTTGTGATTTTGGAATCGGAAATATTGAGCTTGATTACATATGAACCTACTAAAACATTCTGTTAATTTGAAAATAGATAGTTTACTATCTTAACGTTTCGATCTAGATATAAGTGAACACCTAGGTAAGTATCCCTTTTGTCAGATGATCTATTCAGGGTTCCAAGAACCTCTAGTTAGTTTATTCTGGTACTTAGATTTGTTAAGATGAACACGCCTAAGGCTTTTATCTTATTTGTGTTTAACATAAAGAAAAACATACTTTCACATCTCGGACCAGTGTAGCCTTTAGGACATTGGCACTGAGCCTTCCCCAGCCATCAATTGAACACGTGCCGCCATTTTCGCATGGATTAGGATCACATGCGTCTGAAAAAGGATACAATAGTGTAAATTTTACTTGAATATACTGAATAAAAAAATCATTTGAATATTGTATGATAGAGAGATACTTTTGTAAACGAGTAGGGTGTCTTTATAAGGTCTATATAGTTTTAGTTCTTTCAAATAGCTGGACCTCTCGCTTACATAAAAATGTTGCATATGGATCAAGACGTGAGTATAGTTCATCAAATACTGTATTCACTTAAGCAACATTGATGACATCTAGGACATCATGTCAACAATTTAAAGGTATGATTATGATGTTCGTGAAGGTCGACTGACACTCACATTGTCGATTTTGATATCATTTACATTTCCAAGGAGAGAAAAACTGAATCGAGTTATTGTTGATTTTTGACAAATGTCAGTTAGACAGATGGGATAGAGATTTCCAAAATATATTTATCCACTCTTATTTTTCAATACCTCTGATATATTGCTGACGTAATTATTTGTGTCCTCCTATTTCCGAATGTGATCTACCAACTTATACTTATCACTGGTTTTGTACTAACATGAGCAGCACAAAGGATGCCACAGGAGCAGGATCTGCTTAACCTTCCGGAGCATCAGCGATCACCCCATGTTTTAGTGTGGTTCGTGTTGTTCAGTATTTAGTTTTTAATGTTGTGTTTTGTATACTGTTGTTTGTCTTTTTTTTTTTTTTGACATGACGTTGTCAATTTTCGACTTATGAATTTGAATGTTCCTTTGGTATAGTTTGCCTCTCTTGAACATTCAGTATATCAATATCAGAAGAACCACGTAGAGGCTCGTGGACAGATTGTCATCAGCTTTAGCATATTGTCATATAAGCAGGGTAGCAAAACAGAAAATGATTTTTTTGAGACGTAGAAATCACTACAATGATTTTACTATGAAAGTTATTTTGTCCTTTAATTCTAATCAGACATTGTTTAATGAATATACACGTTTGGTTGTTGTGTGATACTCTATTTTGTCCTAAGTGCAACCATAATATATATGTGTGCTTCAGAATGTTAAATACACCCTTAGTCATGTTAGTTAAATTTCTATGTAATTGGCTTTCCTATTCGAGAATATATAATATCACGTCTATTCCGTTACCTGTATTTGTATTATTTTTCCCAACACCATAAACAAGTTAAAAGCTGGCACTGCAAACTAATTCTCCCATAATTTATCAAAAGAATAATTTTTTTTTATTTCAAGGGTTCACGACACTAGTTAATTTCGAACGACTCATTCAGATGTACTATTCCTGCTAGTTTTCACTTTTATAAATGTGCTACAATTTTACTTCTAATACAATCCTGAAACCAACTTTCGAAAAAAATGTTTTATAAACAGCGGCTTTGACTTTTGACGTATAAGCCCAAATTTAAAAGTGTTTTTTTCTTCTTCCCTATATCAATAAGGATACACTTAAGTCAGGTTTAGAAATTTTTGTCAGATGTTCGGACTCCTTGATTTTTTCCAACGATACAGGGTAAAATATTTTGCCCCATAACACCCATTGTTCTTTTCATATAAAAATAGTATTCTGTATTTTGTGATACAGCTATCATATTAAATTGAAGTTACCTGTGTATGGCTTCGGACCACAATTGATGCATAATTTTACTTTAAATACATCATTCCCTACAATCATAATTCGAAGGATAATATTACAAATGCTTAAATAAGATGATAGTATACGTCTCAATCGTATGCATACATTTATTGAACACAGTTGTATTTAAAAGTTTGGTTATGAGTACTCCTGAGGAAAAAAATCAAGAAAACCGCTTCGCATGCACCAAATTTATGAAAACAAATATTTTATTGTTTAGGTACACAATTTGATTTACATAATTTCAAATCAATTACTCAACTCATTGTCCTTCCTCAATGTGTTTTATCCACTGCATATACATGTTATATTATTGTTTCGCATCACGTTGCGATGCTTTTCATACGATATTCACGCAATCTTGAAATTAGTGCTAACAAATATCAGTTCTCATTGCTTGCCTAAGGATTTTGGAGAGATTCTATTGGCTAGAATGAATTATCGTATTGGAAAATGTCCATGACAGGAAAAGATATTAAAACAGACAAAATTACAGTATGAGTATTCTAGATCTGATCCGATACCCGATCAATGAATAGTTGTGTCTTTACTGGTTTACCTTTTTTATAATTTTGCGTCGATTTCATGTTAATAAAAGGAGTGACTACTATAAACAAGTTTCTGAGTGCTCATTGAACTCTCTATGCATATACAACAACACTAAAAATGCATATAACTTTCAATGATATTCAAGAATTTTGTCAGAATATATGTATTCCATGGTATAAAACCAAATGATATTGAAAACCAGATACTGTATTAAGACCTCATGATACCCTTGATTTGTGCATTATAATGGTTGTGAGAATGATCTTGAATATCTAGGAGGCATCTTATAACAAGAAATTAAAATGACTGTGTGGGACAACAAGCATGAGGATATCCATATGCAAATAAATATTGTGTCAAAATGACATAGACGGGCTTAAAATACCACTCGTATGAGTATAATTATGCACAAAGGAGATAAATAAAACATTTCAAATATTTAAACAACCACATCTTACTTCAAAGCATGATACCACATCTTAATTCAAAGCATGATGCAGCTAAGCACTCGAAAGACTTTAAGAAAACCATAACTTGTAGATAAATATTTTGTATAACAAAGTTTATGAGACACGAGTTATATTTTCTTATTAGATCCATGATTAATATTTCTAGCCACAATTTATAGAAATATAAAGTAATCTGCAAAAGTTCGGTTTTGAAGGACAATTTCGAAAGAATTATCTCGATGTTATTGATAAAAAGACGTTGGATAAACGTCCACGAAACAGCCATGAGATGAACTTAAAAACTTGTTAGTAACATTTTTCTTCTAACTTGTTCTAGATATATTTTACAGTATATGTAATGTTTGGATTGTGTGCTTATAGTTTTGCGTTAATTCTAACCTTTGAAAAAAGCATTATGAAACAATGTTTTGTCTACTCAAATATAGAAATGATCATATTGAAATGTATTTCAATATCTTAAATTTGTGTATCATTAATACACGTAAAGAAATATAATAGATGTTGTAAACACTTTAGATATGAGTTTAAGTATCCATGATACCTTTAACTAATATGTTGGTTTGTACTTTTCTATAAATTCACAATAACTTCTACAATACAGCTGTACCTATATTTCTATAAACTTACCACTTGTCATTGTCAATAGACATAGACACAAAACATATATCATTTTCTATCTTAACTGACGTATCACATGCACACTCTAGAGATCTGAACAAGAAACGGACTGAACCGGCAGTATGAAAAACAAAATTATAATTCAATGCTTATGTAAAAGTGCAGATACATTAGTGAATTACTATATATCTATTCAAGAACTGTAACGTATTAGTTTATAGTTAGACCAACAAAATGAATTATTTTTACTGATATGCAACATGTCAACATACTGTTATTCTCTTTGATATTACTTTCCTTTAGCTACAACCTGTAATGTATTACCTTTTATTCCATAGCATGTCGTCAATTGTGATTATTTTCTAGGCATGCATATAATTTTATAATAACGTTATCATAATTGGAAGCTAGGACCGCGTAAAAGTACGATAATCTTTTATAATTTTAACAGTTCGAAACAATCAATACATGAAATATAAACAACGGAAATCGCAAAAACTTGTCTAATTACAAAAGATAAAAGAGATCAAAAGAGCAACCATGAGTCTCTAATAACAGTTCTAACTTTGAACTTATTTTTCTGATTTTGTTTTGGTTTAACATAGTCAATAACTCTGTTAACAGACATAGTTTGATAATTATATTGTAAATTATGATTTCTATAGTTTAATAACAGTTATATACAAGATTAAAATTGGTTAATCATCACGTTTTAACGATTGCGATACCTTTACAGTATTTATCGGCGTCAAAGGACAATTACTCGATTCTAGTCCTTATTTGTCAACGGTGACTGACAAATTCCGGATTCTAATGCGTTTTGAGCACTAGTTGGTTTATCACAGTCTTTGACGACGCATATACAGTTTTGACAGTGATAAATTAAACTGTTATATATTTTATTATTTTTATATGAAATCAAAATAAGATAAAATTTCAGCAAAACAAAACAATACTGAAACAGATTAAGCAACGGTTACAATATATGTTTTGTCTATTTGATTGGTAAACTCTTGATATAAACTGTAATTTATTTGTCATTTTTTTTTTTTTTTGTAAATTTTGTATGATAAAACTATTGTACAATCATTGTCATTGTTTTGTGATTTCTAGACATTTGAATTATGCTTTAGTTTTTTAGTTCCAAAATTTCCACTAGTTTTGTCATGTAGAGCTTCTTTTGGTGTTGGAGGTGATCTGTCACTTGCATTCACTGTTCTCCTATGTGGTGTTCTAACAAACCTGTCTATTGGTGGTTGTGCTTTATCAACATTGTCACTGTTTCCATCTTTACCACTTTTTGTGCTACTGTCTTGTTAGTAGATGTTTTGCTATTATTGTTTCTTTTTTCAGATTTTTTGTAGGTGTTTTGTAGGAGCTTTTTATTCAGCATGCTCTTCATTTTCATCCTGATCTATTTTGTCAAAATGCATTGCTGTCATTCTCGGCTTGCTGCCTAGCTTCATCAGCATCCTGAAAATGTTTTTGGCAGTCTATCATCTTGTGCCCGCTTTCCTTACATATTTTACATACCAAGTCATCGGGACATTGGAATAACATATGGCCAGGTTTAAGGCATTTGTGACATGTTCTCTTCCATTACCCCAGTGTTATTGTTTTGGAATTCTGGTTGACCAGCATGAAAAATTCTCCCAAAATATTTTCCAATCGGAAGATTTCTGGGGATCGGTTTGTCTAGAGTCTTGCTAATAACAAGCCTATCTCCTGTTTCACAAGCTGTCAGCTTACCATCTATTCTTAGGTACTCTCGAAATAAACCTTGAATTTCACAGCCTTGAAGGGTTAGTGCTCGGTGTATTTGCCCATCATCCACAGAAAGGGGGATGTTTTTCACCTTTATGCGTATTGTGTCTTTTTGCAGCGTAGATGGGTTGTGAGGGTTTTGTGAGTGAAGGGGTACTTGCCTGCCACGTAAGTTTAACCCCTGTACCAACAAAGACAGTCTGTCACCCTCATTGTCCATATAAATTCGCCACATCTCTCTGATTCTCTGTATTCCCTTTATACACTGTTTAGGGACTTTGGCACCAATTGATTTGAAAATTTCAACATTTGTTAGCCATTGCGCCCGAGGAGGTTTACTGAGCAATGAATATCTTGATCTTTTAAAAAAATTGGCTTTACAAGATCACTAGTGTCACTTGATTCCTTTTGTTTACTATAGTGAATGTTTTTTTCAATGTTAGATTGTTCAGATTGTGTGTTACTCTGACTTAAATGAGTATCTGAAGTTACTTTGGCGTAGGTCACCATTTTTTCATTGTTTACATCTTGACGAACCGTCTCTTCTTCGTTAACTATAAATGGTTCTGTACCTTGAAGACCTAAAAGCCTCAGAAGGCGATCATGGGTCATTTTCTTACACAATGCTTCCACTTCTGCGTTCATTCTCAGTTCAAACAACGAATTTTATCACTTTTAGACGGAGTATTGTGCGATACGTCTTGACATATCAAGGACATTACTCATTTTAGTAAAATTGTTTAAGTTTTTTTTCCTGGTGGAATAATATATATCAATATTGGACAAGCATTTATATGATTAAATAAATTGAATTTAAAAATGGAAATTGGAAAATATTTTGGATAAACGTTAGCATGGTTAGTACGACATCTGATCAACTGACACCACAAAAGAGAATCTGATGTCAGTCTGTAAAATTTAACAAGACCGGAGTTTAAAGAATACAACAAGTTCTAAACCGTTATGTGAATAAATAAAAGAAGATTTGATTTCCTTGTCTGAAACAATGCGAGTTTTCTTGTTTTGAACATTTCAACTTTCACTGGCGCTAGTTATTGTCGGTCTTGTAAAGTACGTCCATCTATTTATAAATGCATTTGGTAAATTGGTTGAGAAAAATCCGATGAAAATAAAATGATCTCGAGTGATAATATTTTTACCTCAATCAATCATGAACATGATGAATGAATGCCGAAGTGCTATTTATCAAGGACATTTGCACTTAAAATAGACCACTCGTTACAATATACAGTACAAAGTCGAGTCAATATTGAACTATTCAAAATAAAATACAGTAAAATAAATTAGATTTAGATAGATTTAAGAGTATTTTTTTCCATAGCTGCAAAAATGCGTTAAATGTTCATCATAGCTTTGATTTTTTTTATATGTATAGAAATCAAAATGGTTAATACGGCAATATTTATAATTTTGCAAGAAAAAAATGTAGCCCCAAATAAAAGCTCAAAATAAGTGTGTGAAATAAGCCCTCGGGAAAAATTAAGCAGTTTAATATGGGGATAAGTTTGACAAGTGTGTATATTCGAGTTCCCGCTAGGTTTACAGTATATCATGTATATTGACCGTTATTATGAAGTAATGTGATTCGTAAAACTACGGGTATTGAAGACAATTTCACACCTAACTAATTTAAAAAATTAAAAGTTTTAATTTAGATAATATTGAAAATTGTCAACTGTTAATACAGTTAAAGATACATTTGGTTACAAATATACTGGGTAACCTTTTTCGATTTATCTGTAAGTAGTTTTAAATGCAAATAAAACCGTCCTATGTGAGATTGCTGGTATCTAGTGATGGTTCCGATTTTGTTCGATGAGATGAGAGGCGAGGGAGTGTTAAATAATTATATAAATCTAGCACATTCACTAAATAAACGGGGAATACCAAAATGTTCAGCGGCAAATATTTCAAAATACTATTTTTTAAATCAATTTCTATCTAAAATTAACGTATTAAATGGGTGTGATAGTTGTGTATCTTTGTCACAACCTTATATTGCACACAGTTAAATTGTTTTACAAATAATTTAACCTACCCTGACTGTCAGAAATTTTGTATCCGTGACTTGTAAGTCTTAATGACGATCAATGTTTGGAAGTTGCTACACTTATAAATTAGCTATTTAATGGTTATAGCAATCATATTTTACTGTTACAACCTTTTCAGCGTTTAAACAGTTTATTTATGACTGTTTCAACGTTCTCCGTGTTGGGAGAGTTATTAAATAACTGTTACAACTTTCAAATGGTTGCAACAGTCTTTTTATGACTGTGACAACCTTTAGGCGTTTAATCAGTGTATTTATGACTGTTACAACGTTTTTCGAGTTGGGACAGTTGTAAATCAACTGTTACAACTTTGAAATAGTTGCATCAGTCCTTTAATGACTGTGACAGTTATTTCTAGCGTTGTTGTAGTCGATTTATGTTATAGACAAACACTTTTAAAGTTGGGACAGTTAAAAATAACTGCAGCAGTGAAATTTAACAACCGTTACAACTTTAAAAACATTATCAGTCTTAGAACGACTGTTACTGGTATGGACAGTTGTTTTTCGTCCAGTAGTGTATCATTGTATCAACACATCAATTTGATTTATATTTCTTTATAAGTGTACACAATGTTTACAGTTTAACGGGTAATTAGGTCAGATCGATTGCATTTTACTTGTAGTGTGAACGCAGTGGTTCAGATTAGACCGATAGAGATCATTATGATTAAAGATAATGTGAACGCTAACTGGTTTTATTTAGATCGATTCAATTTAGATCAATTTAAAAAATGCTAGTGTGAACGGGGTCTTACTCGGTCTGCTAAAAGTAAAGATTTATTCTTCTCCACTTTGTCAATTAAACTTTGAATCTCCTGCGACGTAAAATTGTAACTACTTTTCTTACTCATGATTTTGTGTTATAATTATATGTACTATTTCGTTCCTTATGTAGCACGTTATCAACATATTTGCACTGGCATTTCTTAAAGCGGGTACTGATGTATCGAATCTTAAAAGTATTCACAATTAAGTAAGACATGAACGCGAAGTTCAAGATAGATGATATACAAACTAAATTTAGACAAATTATCAACTCAGATGTTAATTCCTTTTCATATATAATTTCATGTTTATTATAATGTAAAAAAAAAATATTCGTAAATAATAAGAATGATAATAATTATGATGTTCAAACTTATTATTTTTATATCTATTTTATTAATTTCTGATCATTTATATATAAATTATTTAAATAAACCAAAAATGTTCACTTATGACAGTCATAAGAGCATCGTAGGTATGACTATTTTAGGATAGCTTCGATTTAAATTCTATGACATATCATATGATAGTCATATGATGGTCATAAAATTTGTCCTAAGATATGTATCTTAGAACACTTTTGAAAACCAGGCACCTGATCACTTACTAAAATAAATATCGTTGAATATTTTCATATTTCAATTTTCTGGTATCATTGTGTTTTAATTTTAATCATTTTTATAAATATGTGTATGTGTGTGTTTTTGTTGTAATTTCTTGTCATTAAGATTCAATTAAATTATTAACACGTTTTGACTAATGATAGCCTTTTTGAAAAAAAATTACTAATTCCAAATTTTCTTTAGTAAGATTTATTCCTCCATTTAAACTCGTTCTAGTCCAGTAGTAAATTCCTTGAACAAGTTTGAAAAGGAAATAAAATCTGCTATCAAACTGATGGACAGTGTACATGTACAACTCATTGACTTGAAACGGTCCCTTTATGGAATGGGAAATTATGAACTATTTTGTCCGTACAGAAAACATGTTGTATCATATCAATGTTGGTTTTCAAAGACACAAGAACAGCGAGAAAGACTATTTCAGAGACTGTTGATGGACACGAAGTCCGTTCAAACAAAGACTAAGTCATCATGCACAGCTTTTGAAGTGCCAAAACCCCAGAAACTTGCCCGAAAGCCAAACCAAAGAAAGAGACCAAGGACAGCACGTAAGCAGCCAAGATATTAGACTCAGCAAATCAAATAAAAAACACTTGTCTGTCTTTTATGGTTAAATTAGATAAAATATGATATTCAGTAAATTTTTTTTTATTTAGTTGATGTTGGAGAGAGCGAAAAAATCACAAAGAAAACAAAATCGAACTTGAAATAGACAAAAGGCAACTATAAAATATCAATTTTATTTTCTTAATTTCGGAACTGCAGAACGCACAACAAAAAAATTATTAAGCTGTCCTCATGACAAATAAACTGTAAAAAACATTGAATGTGTGTTTTATTTTTCCTCCGTAAACGTAAAACTCACTATGCATATATTAAATTTAATTACATAAAACATCCCGAATTTTTAACAAAACACTGTTCTATAAACAACATGATATTCATAAGCAATAAAGATAATCCAATCAATTTTGTTGATTGGATAATTCACGGCTGATTAGTTGTGTAATCAGTGACACGTGTCCTCATTATTTTATAAGAATTAACAAATCTATCTAAGTTTGTTTTCAAAATCTACCAAAATTCACCACTAAAATAAACAGCATGTAACGAATATATACATTCGTCCTGTGTGCATATGCGATGACTATAAAGAGTCCTGAGTGCACTTTCTATGTCCTGAGTGCACTCAGGAGGTCCTGAGCAGTGTTTAGACGTACCCAACTTATCGATTCTTAAAATAAACTTATTCTAAAAGGTTACCAATTCAACACTATTATTAGATCTTTGAATATTGTTTTATTGGTATTAATATTGATTTTGTTATCAGTAAGTTAAAATAAAATAAAAATTCCTCCACTCCCATTTCGATGTATTAAAACAAAACTCAACACATAATTAACGATAATCATATTTTGGCATAAATAAACATTTACAATTATATGTATGTCATAAATAATTTTTCATTTGAAGTCCATAATAATTATAAAGATTAACTTCCAAAATATATAAATACACCAGTCACATCCCAAAAGACATCTAATTCGGCAATCTACATTATCTGAAAAGACTAACATCTTTGGTTTAATAAGGTATAACACATTTACAAAAATATTCCAGTAATACAAAAATATGGGCGAGAGGGTAGGTAAATAAAACGAATCGACCAGAAAACTAATTAGAATGACAAGGAATATAAAATTAGCCATAAGTGAACAGATTTTTATATCAACCAATCAGAGGAGATTAAAATATGAACCATAAAGTATGCATACAAACAGGTAACGAGTTATATCGAAAGTATCCGAGATTGAATTAGAATTTTACAATTCCTCCATTCCAATTTCGATGTATTATGTCATAGAGTAAAACTTTGTACATTTATTTCGATTGCCCACATTAATTAACTATGGTCAAGCGTGTTAAGTATTTGTAGATTTATTGTTTTCAGTAACTTTAGCAGACTGTCTGATTGACCGTTGAATTTAATGTATGATTCAGCTGTGTTTTAACTGTAACCATTTCTAATTAGAAGCCGTATAATTTATGGTTCTGTTTGTTTATATTCTGTCCCTATACTTGTGTGATATTGAGGTGAATGACGATTTAATGTGTGAGAAAGTCATGAAAGTAGTGAAGGCCTTCACGATAATAAAAGTTGGTGAATGTTGAGATGCGGGAGAGTTGACGATAGTTAGTGTTAGAAAATGGATGTGTCTCTATATTGAACAATGTAATTTAATGAAAGTGTATATATATGAACTTGTACATAATAAATATGTATATATGAAAATTAGTTTTAAAGCCAGTGCTTTAGAATAGCTCCGTAACATCATGGTGGCCAGCGACGGATTTATTTTGTATCTAAATTGAACATTTTGGATTTTACTTTTAACTCTTCAATATGCCACCCAAAGGACGATCAAGAAGAAATAGATCGGAGGATGACGAAATTGAAATACGGACAAACTTAAGTACATTTAAACCATCACCGATTCAAGACAGTGTGAAACCAACGATTTTTCATGGAAATCTGGACGAAGACATTGATAATTGGCTGAAAAATTTTGACAGAATTGCAACTGCAAATGAATGGAGTAGCAAACGAAAAACAAATACGCTTCCTGCATTTTTGAGAGACCGTGCAGCGGAATTCTATGAATCTCTAGAGGACGACAAAAAGGAAGATATAGCAACATTTGTGTGAATCCCTAAGGAAAAGATTTATGCCCAAGGAATTACAATCATTGTATTACAGTAACCTTTTTCAGGCAATACAACGCGAAGGACAAAATGTAGAAGATTTCGCATCGGAAATTAATAAACTTGCAACACGTGCTTATTCCGACATGAAAAGAGAACAAAACGACGTTCTGATTGAAAAGCATTTTATTCAAGGACTCAAGCAGGACATTAAACGATTCGTGATGTTATCGAACCCTACAACATTTGAAGAAGCGTTCAGGTCAGCGAAAAGAGAGGAATGCAACAATACTTTGACAAATCGGGACAGACAAACAGTTGCAGCATGCGCAATAAGTAATAACAATTTGGAAGATAACATCAAAGATCTTTCTGAACAAATGAAAGTGTTGGCAGTGCAAATGAACAATATACCTACGAGAGGAAGAGGTGGTTTTGGAAATCGTGGGAATAGATTTCAACAATCGAGTGGACAAGGAAGAGGACGAGGATATGGAAGTAACGGAAATCTACGTGCATCAGACGGTAGTCCGAATGCAATTACTGTATGAAAGTTAAACACGTGGAGAGAAGTTGTGATGAGAAAAATTCTACATATGCGTCGGAAACTAAGAGCTGCTTCCTTGATAGGAGGAAAGGCAGCAGGAAAGGAAATGAATCCTCCTAATGTATGTCAAAATAGAAATTTCGGAAATTCGTCTGTCGCGACGTCTGTTCTGAATGATGTGGAAATTACTACTGAAAAATCTTGTCTCGCCAAGGTTATTTCAGATGTTGTAAAGGAAAATGAAATGAATCCTCCTGAAGTATGTGGAAATAGAAATTTTGGAAATTCGTCTGTCGCGACGTCCGTTCTGAACGATGTGGTTATTTCCGGTGTTGTAAAGGAAAATGTTATTTCCTGTGAATTAAATCCGAAGTTTTGTGTTGCCAAAATTAGAGGATTGGTCAATGAGAAAAGTGTCTTAATGTTATATGATACGGGATCAACAGTTAGTATTGTGAATGATTTCTTTGTTAATAGGAGGGATGTATCTGAAGTAAATAATGTATGTATCACTACTGTATCAGGTGATAAAATTTATATCATTGGAAAAGCAAATGTGGAATTCAAGATTGGAAATAAGTGTGCTTTTGTGTATAATGTTTATGTTTCTAGTAATTTTTTTATCAGTGTATTATAGGATTAGATATTCTTTGTGATTTTTCATGCAATGTAGATTTAGGAAATAATTGTATTGTGTTCAATAATGAGGAATCTATCAATTTTGAATGTTTAGAAGATATGCAGTTATCCGAAAGATATGATTCTATGAATGGAACAGATATAGTAGTAAGTATTGATGAAAATACAAATACATTCAATATAGATGAAGGATTAGAGAAAAGCGAACAAGAGAAATTAGAAATTCTTTTGCAAAAGTACTAGTCTATATTCGCATTTTCCGATAATCCGCTTGGAAATACTACATTGATGGAACATTCGATTGATATTGGTGATAGCAAACCAATCTATCAACTTCCGTTTAGAATCCCATTTAGTGAAAGGGGTTTGATAGATAATAAAATTAAAGTTTTATGTGATCAAGGGATTATTCGGAAGTCTAGAAGTCCGTTCTCTCTGCTCCGATCGTTTTGATTCCCAAACGTGATTGATCGATAAGACTGTGCATCGATTATCGTCGGATTAATGAAGTTACAAAAAGACGTATATCCGATTCCAAGAATTGACGAAATGCTAGATGCTCTAAACAAATCGAAATACTATACCGTTCTAGATATGTGCCAAGGATATCATCAGGTACCCGTTAAGGAATCCGATAAAGAGAAACAGCTTTTCAAATTTCTGTGGTCACTTTGAATTCAACTTTATGCCGTTTGGATTTTGTAATAGTGCTCCAACGTTTCAACGACTTATGGATACATTACTTTCTGGATTATTGTGGAATTCTTGTCTTGTATATATCGATGATGTTATAATCTTCTCTGAAACCTTTGATGAACACATGAATAGACTAGAAAGTATCTTTACACGATTTCAAGAATCAGGATTTGCTTCTTTGCAAAACGGGAAGTCACTTTCGTAGGACATTGTGTAAAAGAACATGGTATTTCACCAGATAAAGAAAAGTTAGTGCAATCAAAAACTTTCCGAAGCCAAACAATGTCAGTGACCTCAGAAGTTTTGTTGGATTGATATTATATTATAGGAAATTTATCCCTGACTTTGCAAGTAAAGCAGACAGTTTTCATAAGCTTTTACGAAAAGGAACGAAATTCATTTGGGACGAAAATTGTGTAAGAACCTTTGACATGTTTAAGCAGGCCTTGACACAATATCCCATACTACTCTATCCGGATTTTAATTTGCCTTTCCTATTGATGACAGGTGCTTGTGATACAGGCCTTGGAATAGTCTTGGCTCAACAGGGACCAGAAGGTAAAATGGCGATCGCGTATGCAAGTTGAACACTAAAACCGAACAAACGTAATTATGCTGTGATAGAAAAGAAGCTCTAGCTATCATATGGGGTGTGAAATATTTCAGACATTATCTCTATGGAAGAAAAGTAACAATTATAATTGATCATAATCCATTGAAATGGCTGATGAACATGAAAGACCCAGCTGGAAGGTTAGCACGTTGGTCCTTGACTCTACATGAATATGATCTTCAAATTGAACATACAGCCAGTCGTAAGCATCGAAACGCAGATGCACTATCGCGATTTCCTCCTATTGCGCCATTAAAAGACAATAAAATTGAAGATATTATTCCGAAACTTTCTATCGATAGACTTTGTGAAATGCAGAGAAAAGATTCAAGTTTGTGTGCAATAATAAACTACTTGGAAAAAGGGAACTGCCGGATCAGTCATCGAAAGCGCGAGAAACTGTGATCTTATCGGATAAATATGAATAAGACAAAGTGGTATTTTATATCATTTATTCACACTGGGATCCAGAAAAGACGACAATGTTCAAGAAGGCAATTAGCAATACTGAGATGTTTAATTGATGAGATACTGAGATATACCGACCTAAAGCGCCATTAAATCCATTGCCTGCAGTTTCAGGACCGTTCGACCGAGTTGCAGTTGATGTACTTGGACCTTTTCCGCCAACATATAACTCTAATAAACATATATTAATATTTAGTGAGTATCTGACAAGATGGCCTGAGGCAATACCTGTGCCTATTGCCGATGCTACCACAACCGCCACAATTTTTATAGAGGAAGTTGTTTGTCGTCATGGGGCGCCAAGACAGTTACTTTCAGACAACGGGAAAAACTTTCGATTGAACCTTGTGAAAGAAATTTGTAAATTAATGAACACGAAGAAAACATATACAACAGCATACCATCCTGAGACAGATGGCTTAGTAGAACGTTTTAACGGAACATTAACTGCAATGTTATCGATGTATGTTAGTGGACACCAGCGTGATTGGGATACGTTTAATCCTTTTGTATTATTCGCAGAACTTCGTTGCACGAAATCTTACAAGAGACTCCGTTTTTTTATGCATGGCCGTGATCAAGTATTATCAGTTGAAGCAGCAATGTGTCTGCCTACTATTACGTATACCTCGAGTGACGATTATAAAGCAGAAATGGTGACCAGACTACAAGAGGCATTTACACTAGCCAAAGACAATTTGCAAGCAGCTCAACGGAAGCAGAAAGAACAGTATGATGTAATAAACTATGCTATTGGTGATAAGATATGGGTTTTAATCCAAGTACAAAACCAGGACTATTAACAAAACTGTTACACAATTGGCACGGACCATATGTGATAAGTGATAAACTTTCAGATGTGAACTATAAGATTCAAATGTGTGATTAGAAAAGTATGAACAAACTGTACACGTTAATTGCATCAAACAATTTGTTGATCAAGATGATAGGCCCATTATAGACGGAGAAGACATCATTCCGAACAAAAATTCGATTGAAAATAGTGACAATAAAATGGTGAAAATTTTAGATACAATGCGATCGCGAAATGAGTCTAAGAGATTAGAAAAACATTACTTTGTACAGTATGAGAATGGTGAGACCCAGTGGGTAAAGGAGGATGCTATTAAAGATTTTGCCATTATAAATGACTTTCATATTTCAAATGAGAACAATGAATAGACTTTGAATTTTGTTTAAATGGGTTAAAAAAAAAAAAAGAAATTTAATAAAAAAAAAAAAATATTGTGTATGTATATATACCATGTATGAGTAAGAGTGTGTTTGTTTGTCGGGACGCCACAGTTAATTGGGAGGCATGTCATAGAGTAAAACTTTGTAGATTTATTTCTTATCTAAGATAGGTATTTGATTACCCACATTAAATTACTATGGTCAAGCGTGTTAAGTATTTGTAGATTTATTGTTTTCAGTAACTTTAGCAGACTCTCTGATTGACCATTAAATTTAATGTATGATGCAGCTGTGTTTTAACTGTAACCGATTCAAATTAGAAGCCGTATAATTTATGGTTCTGTTTGTTTATATTCTGTCCCTATACGTGTGTGATCTTGAGGTGAATGACGATTTAATGTGTGAGAAAGTCATGAAAGCAGTGAAGGCCTTCACGATAAAAAAAGTTGGTGAATGTTGAGATGGGGAGAGTTTAAGATAGTTAGTGTTAGAGAATGGATGTGTCTCTATATTGAACAATGTAATTTAATGAAAGTGTATATATATGAACTTGTACATAATAAATATATATATATGAAAATTAGTTTTAAAGCCAGTGCCTTAGAATAGCTCCGTGACAATTAAAACAAAACTCAACACATAATTAATGATAATCATATTTTGGCATTAATAAACATTTACAATTATATATATGTCATAGATAATTTTAATTTAAAGTCAATAATTATTAAGAATAACTTCCAAAATATATAAATGCACCAAACCAACGGCCACTATAAAGTGTCCTGTGTTATATATAAAAATTAAAATCACAAAAATACTGAATACCGAGGAAAATTGAAAAGGAAAGTCCCCAATCAAATGGCAAAATCAAAAGTTGAAACACATCAAACGAATGGATAACAACTGTCATATTCCTGACTTGGTACAGGCATTTTTTATGTAGGAAATTATTTCTAAACACATTGTCTGCAAATTAAAGGAAACAATTAAATGGGAATTTCGTTAGCCATAGCTCGTGATATAGACACTTTGTCATGTAAATCAAATGCTGAATAAACTTTATAAGCGTCACTACGCCAATCCCCGTAAAATTGTATTATCTCAGAAGGAACTTTACTGTGAAAAGCCCATGTAGCACTTCCTCTGCGAAAAGAATGAGAATAAAATTCAGAAGAATCTAAACCACACATTTCTAAAATATCTCTGAGCTTTTTCTGAAAAAATGAAAACATAAAAGTTTATTCCTTTTGTTTGTTGAATGAGTGCACATACGATTGTAAGCATTAAACAGGCAAAGCGGAGAATACTTTATCTTAACCAATGGTAACTCCAGTTTCTATTACCAAATTGAATGGTTTTGACCATTCCATTTTAACAAACAAGTAATCACTATAAACAATGACGTTATTTCTGCATAATTGTTTGCATGGATCAAAATTCTGTAACGAAGTTGGAACTAGATTAGACTTTCTAACCATGAGAAAAAGGCAAACAAAAACAGCTCCAGAAAGTCGCATCAGACGTATTAGACATATCCAAAATTCATACATTTTCAAAAGAATATGTGGAATAATAAGTAAGGCTCTGTGAGGCATATGAGGATTCTGACGAGTTGAATCGACCAGAAAACTAATTTGAATGACAAGGAATATAAAATTTGCCACAAGTGATTTTTTTATATCAACCAATCAGAGGAGATTAAAATATGAACCATAAACTATGCATACAAACAGGTTACGAGTAATGTCGAAAGTATCCGAGATTGAATTGGGAATTTTTAATTAATTGAAAAATTACCTATTATTTTATATATATATGCACATTCACGTCTTTACAATCTGTCGATACCTTTATCTTGGCATTGCACAAGGTCATGTTTTTCTGTCTAGTAATGACGTCTTTACACTAAATCTATTGGATGTTGGATGTGTACTGATTAAATGTTAATCTTAGATGCATGTTTTTTTTATTAATTGTTATTGGCTTTGAACTAGCTGTCCGTAACTGCGAGTACTTTCGTTGTGGGGATGTATAAGTACCCTGCCACGTCCACTCTGTGTTTTATGTATTTATGCTATGTATCGATCTGATGTGGTAAGCCCTTTTCAACTAATTTTTATAGTTTGTTCTTATGTTGTACTATTACACCAATGTCCCTGGTTAGGGGAGGGTTGGCGCCTTCAAACTAGTTAATCCTCGCCATATTCTGTATGTTCCTGTCTCAAGTCAGGAGCCTGTAATTCAGTGGTTGTCATTTGTTGCTGTATATCATATTTGTTTTTCGTTCATTATTTTGTATATAAATCAGGCCGTTAGTTTTCTCGTTTGAATTGTTTTACATTTATCATTTCGGGGCCTTTTATAGCTGACTATGCTGTATATGTTTTAGTCAATGTTGAAGGCCATACATTGACCCATAGTTGTTAATTTCTGTGCCATTTGGTCTCTTGTGGAGAGGTGTCTCATTGGCAATCATACCACATCTTCTTATTTTTATATAGACATCTATTGAGTTTTGCGATATTGAAAATGTAAAATCTAACGTTAATATCGTTTATTTTGCTTGAGATCAGAAATCAGTATTGGATTAAGGAACTATTAAAAGGGGAGTAGTTACATATTAATAAGGGAGGAGGAAGGAGCCAAAACATCTATTATATTAAATACTTACATTTAAGATATGAACAAGGAGACAATTGGTTAAAAGTTAGCGGGTCAGCAATCTAACATATAAGATTAACATGCATAGACATCTATTAACTATTTGTGATATTGAAAATGCAAAGTCTAACGGAACTATCGTTTGGTTTGCTGGAATTCAGAAATTGAAATTAAGTACGTGCTAAACCTCAGGGAGTTGGAGCAAGGGACAAAACTAACTTACTTTGTCTCGAAAACCTAAAACTGTTGTTGGTGTTAAGAAAATGGCAAAATACAAAAGAAACATTTGTCATGGAACCGTAATTTCATAAATATTATCTTTATCAGTAATCAATTCTTAATTGACGATAGTAAATTGATAAGGTCATAGTTGTTAAACAATTCTAGGTTAATTATTTTGATGAATTGTTGTAGACAGTCTGAATGACCGTTACATTTAATGTATTTTTGCAGCTGTGTTTTTACTTTAATCTTCTTATTACAAAGCCTTATATTTTATTACTTTGTTGTTTATATTCTGTCCCTACAGTTGTCTGGTCAAGAGGTGAATGGTACTTTGATCTGTGAAAGAAAGTGTTGAAGTCGGCCTTCGAAGGATAATAGAAGTTTCAGTATGTTGACATGCAAGATATATATATGAACTTCTATTTAATAGATATGTATATATTAAATTGTGTTTTATGAACCAGTGCCTAGGAAGAACTCCGTGAAACATTGCCCAAGGTCAGCAACTCAAAGCATTAAGAAATGCATCTAGTTAGACCATCCAAATGCATCGTTGTCATTATTAAATTATCTGCATGAAAGTAACCTTTTCCGACATTGAGCGTTTAAAACTGAGCTCATGTTCCTAAAATGTTGTACATGCTACAATGAGTGAGAAATGACTTAATGGATTAGCACTGATGCACGTGTATTATATATTTAGGCACTTATACCTTGATATGATAGTTTACACTTTTCGGGCATCATAATAATGGGATTTGATCAAAATATAAACCCTGCTGTGTACTGAACCGACACACTAAACCTGATTCATTACGTGATTTTTCGCAAGGTAACTGTCCACAAGTAAACAATTAAACGCGGACACATTAAAGAGGTTGAGATTGGAAACTTGTACTTGTACGGGTACTTGTAGCCAAACGTACACGTACACGAAGAAACGTCTAGATTTTTGTTGAGATTTTGCTGTCGCACGTGTACTGGTACGTGTACCTAGACGTACACAGAAGAAATATCTAGTGCTTGCTTGAGATTATTTTTACGTGTACGGATACTTGTAGGACTGAATTGCGGTCTTGAAAACAACAATTTTTGGCTGGCTTATTCCTCACTTTCTTTTAGCTCAATATGTCTTCTGCCGAGATTCTCTTTGTGTCTGCTATTCAGGATGACGATGAGTTGGTCCTTATTTCAACTGAAATGAACCAGTCTCACGGCAATGTATATAATGGAGAAAAATTAATTGAGGTTTTACTAATGAACAATGCAGATTTATGTTCAGATTTGAGAAACAGGACATTGATAGACTGCGTGTTGCTTTGGGAATCCCACCAAAATTATTGGTAACAATGAAACCGTGGCAAGTGGCATAGAAGGGCTTTGTATATTTTCGAGAAGACTTTCATATCCTAATAAACTTGAAGATATCTCCAATTTTTCAAAGGCCGTTGTATGAATTATCTTACATTCTTTCCAAGACGCTAGACATCATTTATGACAATACCAGTCAAAATCTAACTTCACTTGATCAAGAGTGGATGTCTGAAGAGTACCTTCGTACATTTGCAGAGGTCATTCATGAAAGTGGGCACCTCTTCTTAACTGTTGGGAATTCATTGATGGCACAGTAATGCCAATATGTAGACCAACCAAGCATCAATGAATTGTGTATATCGGTCATGATTGATGTTCCAGTCAGTTGTTGCACCAAATGGACTAGTGGCGAATTTATTTGGGCCAATAGAAGGCAGGAGACATGACTCGGGTATGCTGCGGAGAGCGGTCTCATGAATCAGCTGGAAAGCACAATGAACAAAATAGATGGAACGCCATATTCCCTTTATGGTGACCCAGCGTATCCTCTGAGGCCCCATTTGATTGTACCATACAGAGGAGCAGCACTTACTGCAGAAGAACAAGAATTTAATAAACTCATGTCAGCAGTCCGTGTTTCTGTTGAATGGACATTTGGCAAAGTCCTTTCCTTATTTGCATTTCTTGATTTCAAGGAAAATCTCAAGTTGTATTTTGCAGCCAGTTGGCAAATATTACGTTGTAACAACTATATTCACCAACTGTCATACTTGTTTATATGGCAGTGAGACAGGAACATTATTTGGGTTAAATCCACCAACCCTAGTAGAGTACCTCCAATAGGCATACATGTATATGGACATTTTCGTTTTTCATTGATCAGTAGAATGGATTCCATTATCTTAATAAATAGCTTTTGTAAAAGAAATCTTGAAAGTTTTTTTTATCTTCATTATTTGATATGATGAAATGAGTCCAAATTTTGAGACTTCTGATAAAAAATTAGTTTTAACCCAGATAGATTAAGACAATATAAACAAGACGCCACTTAATACGATAATTTTGACATTACTTGGCCATAATGCAAGATTATAATTAATATAATTTCAGAATGAGAGTTCTTATTATTTTGATAGTCATCTGGTCCCATTACTTTCAATAATTTCTGAATTTATAGAATTAGAAAACTTAAATAAATCCCACCCTTCCATCCCTGATAAAAAATTAAGACGAGAATTTAGAAATTGTTATTTAATGGTCAAATTAGGAGGAGGGTTCAATGCTGACAAGCAAATTAAACCCTTCATGTGCCTATCCAAAGTCGTGACCTTGTAATTCTGTGGTTGTCATATGTTGCTTCCTGCCTTACATGTTTTTGGGTTTTTTTCTGTTGCAGTTTTAGATTAAGTCAGGCTGTTAGTTTTCTTTTGAATTGTTTCACATTTTGTCCTGCCTGGGCCTTTGATATATGGTATAGGTTTTGCTTATTGTTGAAGGCAGTATATTACCCCATAGTTGTTTACATCCTCGTCCTCTGGTCTCTGGTGGATAGTTGTCTCATTGGCAAAAATTAATTCTACTAGACGTAAAGTGATGACTGTCCGGTGGTTTAAATATTGGCAATTAAACTAGTCTAAATAAGGTAACAATATTGTAATTTTTTCTTCAAAATAATACATTTTCAACAATTTCCAATCCATTCTTATCATCACATAGACTTACGTGTACGGATACTTGTAGGACTGAATTGCGGTCTTGAAAACAACAATTTTTGGCTGGCTTATTCCTCACTTTCTTTAGCTCAATATGTCTTCTGCCGAGATTCTCTTTGTGTCTGCTATTCAGGATGACGATGAGTTGGTCCTTATTTCAACTGAAATGAACCAGTCTCACGGCAATGTATATAATGGAGAAAAATTAATTGAGGTTTTACTAATGAACAATGCAGATTTATGTTCAGATTTGAGAAACAGGACATTGATAGACTGCGTGTTGCTTTGGGAATCCCACCAAAAATTATTGGTAACAATGAAACCGTGGCAAGTGGCATAGAAGGGCTTTGTATATTTTCGAGAAGACTTTCATATCCTAATAAACTTGAAGATATCTCTCCAATTTTTCAAAGGCCGTTGTATGAATTATCTTACATTCTTTCCAAGACGCTAGTCATTATTTATGGCATTAACAGACAAAACCTAACTTCACTTGATCAAGAGTGACTGTCTGAAGAGTTCCAACGTACATTTGCAGAGGTCATTCATGAAAGTGGGCACCTCTTCTTAACTGTTGGGAATTCATTGATGGCACAGTAATTCCAACTTATAGACCAACCAAACATCAACGAACTGTGTATATCGGTCATGATTGATGTTCCAGTCAGTTGTTGCACCAAATAATATTGGCGAATATAGTTGGACCAATAAAAGGCAGAACACATGACTCAGACATGCTGCAGGAGAGCTGTCTCGTGAATCAGCTGGAAAGCACAATGAACAAAATAGATGGAACGCCATATTCCCTTTATGGTGACCCCGCGTATCCTCTGAGGCCCCACTTGATTGCGACATACATAGGAGCAGCACTTACTGCAGAAGAACAAGAATTTAATAAACTCATGTCAGCAGTCCGTGTTTCTGTTGAATGGACATTTTGCAAAGTCTTTTCTTTATTTTCTTTTCTTGATTTCAAGAAAAACCTCAAGTTGTACTTGCAGCCAGTTGGCAAATATTACGTTGTAACAACTATATTCACCAACTGTCATACTTGTTTATATGGCAGTGAGACAGGAACATTATTTGGGTTAAATCCACCAACCCTAGTAGAGTACCTCCAATAGGCATACATGTATATGGACATTTTCGTTTTTCATTGATCAGTAGAATGGATTCCATTATCTTAATAAATAGCTTTTGTAAAAGAAATCTTGAAAGTTTTTTTTATCTTTATTATTTGATATGATGAAATGAGTCAAAACTGTGAGACTTCTGATAAAAAATTAGTTTTAACCCAGATAGATTAAGACAATATAAACAAGACGCCACTTAATACGATAATTTTGACATTACTTGGCCATAATGCAAGATTATAATTAATATAATTTCAGAATGAGAGTTCTTATTATTTTGATAGTCATCTGGTCCCATTACTTTCAATAATTTCTGAATTTATAGAATTAGAAAACTTAAATAAATCCCACCCTTCCATCCCTGATAAAAAATTAAGACGAGAATTTAGAAATTGTTATTTAATGGTCAAATTAGGAGGAGGGTTCAATGCTGACAAGCAAATTAAACCCTTCATGTGCCTATCCAAAGTCGTGACCTTGTAATTCTGTGGTTGTCATATGTTGCTTCCTGCCTTACATGTTTTTGGGTTTTTTTCTGTTGCAGTTTTTAGATTAAGTCAGGCTGTTAGTTTTCTTTTGAATTGTTTCACATTTTGTCCTGCCTGGGCCTTTGATATATGGTATAGGTTTTGCTTATTGTTGAAGGCAGTATATTACCCCATAGTTGTTTACATCCTCGTCCTCTGGTCTCTGGTGGATAGTTGTCTCATTGGCAAAAATTAATTCTACTAGACGTAAAGTGATGACTGTCCGGTGGTTTAAATATTGGCAATTAAACTAGTCTAAATAAGGTAACAATATTGTAATTTTTTCTTCAAAATAATACATTTTCAACAATTTCCAATCCATTCTTATCATCACATAGACTTAAAAATTTCTTTTATTAAGATGCAGTTGCTTTGGCTTAATTTAAGATTTTCTACAGTTTTGATAAGTTCCATCAATAATAGCTGTTGTTGTTTGTCATTTTCATCTTCTGTCTCCTCTCTTCCCGTTCCATCTCGAACCTCTCCCTCTCCAGCTTCAACTCCTCTTTCCTAAGGTTAACTTCTCCATTTTGATCAACATCACATTTTTCTTTAATGAACGACATAATGGATTCATTACCCTTTATTTTATTGATCTTACTGGGTGTTACTGTTACACCTTCACTGTCTTCAAGAAGAAATTAATGTAACAATTCTACTTTTCAACATGATATTGTTAAAGCATATGCCGTTACTTTCTATCTACAATTACATAACCTGTTAGTATATTTTGTCTTTTTTAATCAAAACAAGGTTTATATATTGTAGCCAAATACTCTCCTGCTTCAATGGAATATGACCCACCACAAATTCAAAGGAATAGGTTCGTTAAGGCCCTAAATGGCCCCTATTCCTAGCTAAAATTTCAAGCTACGAGTCATTGACCAATATAACTGTGATTCATAAGTTAACACAATGACTAGGTAGGAAATATAATTTTTGTTGAAAATTACGTATAAGCATTCTCTCATGACGTCACAATTTGCACACATTTTGATTTTCCACCAAATTCAAGAAAACAGGTAAGTTTCCATTGATTTGTTGGACTGGACAAATAGAGTGCATGCGTCGACAAGAAAGATGTTTTTATCTGATTTGAATATTTAGTTTGTCGAAGCCTGCGCTCTGTTTCCTAGGCCTAAATTTGGTAGAAATTCACTTTCTTACGAGTCTTTTCATCAATTTGAATTTTTTCTATCTTCAAACTTTAGACTTAATATTTGGGTCAAATATGGCCCTTACCAAACTTACTCCTTTGAATGTAACTTTTATATTATAAAGCTTAAGCATGTGTACACTATATAAATACATGTATGAACTCTATGTGACAACAAATATTAACGTTGGAGAGCCTACAATCTTAATCGTGACTGTAGCCTTCTCAATGTTATAGTGAGGGATAAGATTTTGATAATACTGTACAAACTTTATGTGCCTGTCCCACGTCAGAAGCCTGTAGTTCAGTGGTTGTCGTTGGTTCATGTCTGTCATAGTTGATTTTCGTAAATTGTTTTGTTATAAATTAGGCCGTTTGTTTTCTCAATTGAATTGTTTCATATTTTTCATGTCGGGGCCTTTTATAGCCGACTATAGTAAGACGGTATGGGTTTTTCTATTGTTGAAGGCCATACAGTTGCCTATAATTGCTTACATCCACTTTATTTGAACTTTGGTTGATAGTTGTCTCATTGGCAATCATACCATATTTTTATATTATTTTATATCATTTCAGGCTGCTATATATACCTACTACAAATTGATGAGTTTCTTTTATTTTGCATGTTTTATTTTAAATACATTACAGAAAATGTATACAGCCTACCATTTGAGATCTTAACTGGGGTAAGGGCTTTCAATGCCCTTTTTCTGATAGGTTTTGCAGATTGTTCATCCTTGTCCTTCTGTTGAGCTTTTTCCTTCTGTTCTTTGTCTTCTACTTCAGCTAATGGCAGAATTTCTTTGCAGAAGTGTGTTTTCAGTGTATTCTTCTTCTGTTTCAGATCTACAATGTATTGAGAATCTGCATGTATTACTATTAACTATTCATTTAGAACTGCAATCAAGTCAAGAAAAGAATTAAGAAAAGGGTTATTCCAGAATAAAATGCAAGAGGGGGGGGTGGTCATTGAAAGCTCTTTTAAGACCACGACCATATATAATATACATTTCTATTTAACTCATACATCTTACATGGAAAATACAAACACACAAACTTATCTAATTCAGTGCCTCCCATCGGATCCTCCACCACAACCACGATAATTTTGGGACAGCCCTAGATCTCAAATCCGAAGGAAAATGGAATTAAATTTTAAATGTTTGACTTAAGCATCTCTTTTGATATATAGTGTTATTAAACAGATATATTATGTTCTGAAGGGCATTTGCAAAATATTGCCAGTCTTGAGAAGAAATTTGACCTTCTCTTGACTGATATTTTTTCAAATACACCTCCAGAACATGATATATATGTTCAAAATGCAGGTCTTGTACTCTGTCTGATTCAATCTGATTTTCAAGGTTTTTTCTGTTAAACATGTTAAATGTACCTGTTTAAAAATGTATAAACAAAGTCAATTAATATTTATTTACCTTTTAGTGCTTCATAGTTTTCTTTCTGAAACTGCTGCAACAGTAACTGTGTCCTTTCTCTCACTCTCCTAGATGTTACATTAATGACTTTATCAACATTTTCTTTCACGTTTTGGGCAACAGCTTCCCATTTTGCTTTGTCCTTGTATGGATTTTCAGCCAACACCTCCTTCAGAAGGTTCAAATCATCCTTTGCTGAGAATCTCACCTGTTTTTCCAAAAAGTTTTGGTAACGCCATGCCTTTGCTAAAAACATGTATGCAAAATTTATTTGTTAGATTCGATTAAAAAAGTAAACAGGTTCACAACTTCATAATGTAGTGGGTTTGTACAAACGGACTCGACTCGCAAAAGCTATATTTTTATATTGACTACCTTGAAGTGCAAGTGATGGTAACTGTTACTTTTGTTACTTTTGGCAGGTAATCGTAGCTTGTGTCATATGAATAACACCTTTCATGTCAATACTTTTGTGGCACATTTGTACTTGCATGCTCTCAATACTTGATTAACAAACATGTGTCAAAATATGGAATTTTGACATTTCTGGTAGAAATATGAGATTTTGCTACATTTTGACCTTACAGTTTAAACTTTGCACATATATGTCATGAAATATTATATGACAATACAAATGGCAAATAATGAAGGAAAACAATATCGAGGAAAAGGCCTTGGAGAACAGTAATAAACAATACATGAAGGTGTGGATGTAATGGCACTATGGTAAAAATTAATTAAATAAAGATGGTAAACAATTTTTCATAAATTTACAAGAGCCCTGCAACACCCTACATGTCATGAAGGTCCCATCAAATGTTCAGTTAACTTGTTTGATTTGTCAACAAACTGTTACATGTAACTGACAGGTCAATTCCATATATTAAAGCAACCAGTGTTTTAAAGTTTGATAGAGGATAAAGATGATTGACTGTTGGTTGCTTAACGTGCAGTGGCAAATATTTCATGCATGTTCAGGACGAGAAAAAATTAAACAAAAAATACAATAGGTTGGTCCTGTAATAGAGGCCGTCCGGGATGAAAGTCGGGAAATTTAGACTGCCACTGGAAAATGAGGTAACATTGGATAGGGACAGAGGATAAAGATGATTGCATACATAAATTTGGAGAGGAGGAAATAAGAGTTGGGGTAATGTGATTGAAAATTGGTGTAGAGGTGAAAGTCAGCAAAGTCAGTCACACTGATTCGGGAAGAAGCGGGTGTAGTCTGTTAAGTCGATGAAAATAAAATATGTGAAGAAAGTGGGGCACCGGAACACTGGTGTTTCATAGCAATAGCAGTTCATCACTGTAATTTGGTTAGACTATTTTTAATGTTTTGTGGTTGTACGTCGTCGGGCACCTGTTTACTATTATCACTGACACTTCCGGCAATTTCCGCATGTAATAGTTGAAGGGCGCCAATATTTGAATCAAAACTTGTTTAAAAACATTTTAAAAGCCAAGTTTCAGTTAATTTGGTTAGACAATTTTAATGTTTTGTGGTTTGGTTATACGTCGTCGGTCACCTATTTACTATCACCACTGACTTCCGGCAATTTCCGCATGTAATAGATTGAACGGCGTCAACATTTAAATCAATAATTTGTTTAAAAGAAGTTTTTAAAAGCCAAGTTTTAGTTAATTTGGTTAGACGATTTTAATTTGTTGTGGTTGTACGTCGTCGGGCACCTGTTTACTATTATCACTGACACTTCCGGCAATTTCCGCATGTAATAGTTTGAAGGGCGCCAACAATTAAATCAAAACTTGTTTCAAAAGACGTTTTAAAAGCCAAGTTTCAGCTAAATTGGTGTGAAAATAGATCTGAATGATATTTTATGTCACAAAGTCAAGGCCAATGACGCCAATTTTGCAAAATGCAAATGGCGCCGCCTGATTCATTGACCCCAAAACAGACGTGATTCATGTAGTCTATTATGATGAATTAATAATATTTTGAAGAAATGTGATACAACATATGCTTAAAATTTTAAGATTTATAATTTTGTTCCTATACACAATCAAATGGCATCGTTAAACCCACACGTGTAACACTTACTTGTAGCAGCTTCTGTACACGTTTTGATCAACTTGTAACGTCGGCGAAAATCACGTGACACTCCAATTCTGGTGACGTTATACGAAAAATACATGTTTCACGTACCGGTACCGGTACAAGTTTCCGATCTCAACCTCTCTTTATTCTGACTCGACCAGTCTATACTCTTATTCCTAAATGCCGCGTGCCTAGCGGAGAAGCAACAAAGACGTTTTTCCAAGTCTTTGGTTTGACCCGGCCGGGGTTCGAACCCACTGTTGCACAACTTCCCGCACTTAAGTGGAGCACGCGACAATAGACGACGAGACGGTCAAAGAAAATAAATTAGAATCAATTTTGTAAACCATGTGTCAGTGGGAAAGCAAGCCCTTAGAAACGACCGTTGTTGCTACTTTCTTAAGACAACAATGGGACTGATAGTAAAGTCCGCCATTCTGAAATCGCGTTAATTTCGCGGAAAAATAAATTGCGGCAATTTGGAAAATTTTCTATTTTCTGTTTCTTACTTGCCATTGGAGTAAGAAATAGATGTCTTTCTATCTTTTAAGCATGTATCTTATTATTAAAGAAAATAATACCTAAATTGATCCAAATTGGTCGTCCTTTAACAAATACGTTTAAAAAGTATGCGAAATTGTCTGTTATTTTTCTTTTTTTTTCACAGATAAACAAAGATTATATAGAATCTATAAAAATAATACGTATCTCAAAGTTAAAATATATTTCAAGACTAACGTTCTGTCACCCTTAGGAAACCCTGTTTGAAGTAAATTCCGAAAGAAAGACATTTTTGACATTGTAGGTTTTGGTCCTACACATCGATGTCTACATGCATCTTAATAGAATGTACACATATTTAGTGTGTTTGTTTGAAAAGCAATGGCGAGTTCAGCTGTGAATTTGACTGGATTACTATTCTCTTTAAGTGAAATGTTTGACGTTAACTAAAACAATAAGGTAAGGATATTTTATACTGTCTGTGCACAACCTTGAATTTAAGATGACTAGAAAAATCATTCATTGTTTTAAAATATTAGTTTTTGTGTTGAAGGAATCCTGCAAAAGTAAATTTATGCAAATATTACATGTACAATGGAAACAAAAAGTCTTGTCCTTTGAACTTAAACAATCTCTTTCAGACTTGCATTTTAATCACTCTTATTCATTTAGCATTTTCATAATTACATGTGATCTAAAACATAATTATAATATTAATTTAGCACTCAGAAACTGCTCTGAAATACTTTTAATAAGCATAGTTATATATTTTCTTTAATTAGAAGAAGAAAATATGAGATCGAATCTTTCTCCTTGTTGCTCATTCGCAAGGTCATGATTATTAACCGTTTTAAAAATAATTATCAATTGGTTTAGGCTTTTTTATATTTGAGTCCATTCAGTAGAAATTGCAAAAATTGTTATATTTTAATAGTTTAATTATACAAAGTCGAATTGCAAACCAATTTCCTTTTATTTCATATTATGAAGAATTTACATTGAGAACACTTTGATTATTATTTTTTCAAATGTATACAAAAAGGTAGGATCAGGTATCAGTATTGAAAGGGAATTCATTTTAACCCTGTCTAGATCCAGTATTCATGCATATTTTGGCTAGCCCTGTTTTTATGTAGTAGAAATTTATTTCTGTGTTGATAATATTTGGTTACAGCAAGAACAATATTTACCAAAATATTAAAGTAACTCTAGATCTTTGAATAATATATTATGGCACAGAGTAACATTGACTAAAATATTAAAGCCCTATTTCAGTACTGAAACTGTTTAAAAATGATAAAATGTGTTTACCTAATTGTTTTACGTATGTCTGTAGCATCAAAATATATTTAGTAAAAGATAATTAATTATTTTAATAATATTCACTTGTGAATAACAGCATAAAATGCAAATATATATAATAGTAGAAATAAGTTCGTTCATGAAAAGTGTCAACAAAGGGACGTAACTCGTAAATTACTATCGGCACCGCTTCGTCAGAAATTTCGACACATTGAAGTGGCACATTTGCGTATTACAGCGTATTCAGGTGCACAAATTTGACACAGGCCAGTTCATAAAAAGCCTCATCACATATTTTAAATTCAGCATAGGTTCCCCCACTTATGTGTTGAACAAAATTGACGCGACGAGTGACGACCTTGGATTTGAAAGCTTCGTATTCTAATTCAGTACGCTTAATCAAAATAAGTTTTATGTAAGAAATTTTAGAAAGTATATGCTTTAAACTCATTTGATATGACTTTTGGAGCAAACAGACTCGTTTCAGTTGAAGAAAATGACAAAAAAATGCCCAAATATTATGGTAGTCACATGACTTCCATTGTTGCTTTAAGAAATGGGGTCAAACCGGGGTCAGCTTTCCGACTTGTGCTACCATATTTTTGGCTACTACCTATTATGACCCTAATATCAACTTAAAAAAAAAAAAAAAAATTGAAAGTTCGTTTTGGTGACGCCCTTGAAAAATTCCTGGATCTGCCTCTGTTGATCCTTACAAGTATTTGGCAAAACAAAATAAAGAAAGGGAAAGTAAATACGGCCACATACATAATAATGTCTTTGAAACAATCATTCTATAGGAACTGTGTTGTACAAAAATGCATTCAGTTCCATGTATTAATCCCATGTTACGATAATAGTTGAGTGTTACCAGTTTCACCCCGTAAGTATACACGGTTTGCATTTATAACGTATAGCATGCTTTGAACTCATTTGATATGACTTTTGGAGGAAACAGACTCGTTTCAGTTGAAGAAAATGACCACAAAATGACCAAATGTGGTAGTCACATGACTTCCATTGTTGCTTTAAGAAATGGGGTCAAACCGGGGTCAGCTTTCCGACTGCTGTTACCATATTTTTGGGGCTAATACCTATAATGACCTTAATATCAACTAAAAAATAAAAATTGAAAGTTCGTTTTGGTGACACCCCTGAAAATGAAAGTTCCATTCAGTTCCATGTATTAATCCCATGTTACGATAATAGTTGAGCGTTACCAGTTACATCCCGTAAGTATACACGGTTTGCATTTAAAACGTATATCATGCTTTGAACTCATTTGATACGACTTTTGGAGGAAATAGATTCGTTTCAATTGAAGAAAAATGACAAAAAATTGCGAAAAACTATGGTAGTCACATGACTTCCATTGTTGCTTTAAGAAATGGAGTCAAACCGGGGTCAGCTTTCCGACTGGTGCTACCATATTTTTGGGGCTACTATCTATAATGACCCTAATATCAACTTAAAAAAAAATAAAATTGAAAGTTCGTTTTGGTGACACCAGCTGAAGAATTTATGGATCCGCCTCTGTTGATCCTTACAAGCATTTGACAAAAACAAAATAAAGAAAGGGAAAGTAAATACGGCTGCATACATAATAATGTCTTTGAAACAATCATTCTACAGGAACTGTGTTGTGCAAAAATGCATTCAGTTCCATGTATTAATCCCATGTTACGATTATAGTTGAGCGTTACCAGTTACACCCCGTATAACCCCGATACAAATGAACCCGGACGTTGACGCGTTCGAATCGAGCACACCGTGTACCACGGAGTTCAGCCAGAGAAGAGTTTACAATTTTAAGGAAAATTCCAACATTTATTCTTCAGATATTTTGCGTCAATATATTCTTTGCTGTTTTACTAAACTATTACTGCAAGGTTTCTTAAATATTGTATATCTTTATAGGCAAATATCAAAAACGCAGGACCTTGCCACTGATAAAAGCAAGCTCATTATTTTAATAATTATAACTTTCTAGTTTTCAGTGCCTCATATCTTTTAAAACATACATTTTGATAATATTATAGTTAAGACTTATCAAACTTGTAAAGACAGTAGGTTTTGTGTTATTAAAAAATGCATGTTTTACATGTCTTTTGTCCAAATTGTGTACGCTGCGTTATCTGTACACTTTTTATACTGTACGAGTCGTTGCTAAAACATTGTATTTGTCATATGAATTCTGCATGTATTAAAACATGTTGTCATATGTGGATAACAATATACATGTTAAAAAATGATTTACCAGCATAAGCCAACATATAATCTCCTTTGCATAGTTGAAATGCACTTGGAAGTATTTGAGTTCTTTTGTACATGTAGGAATTGTCATAATCAATATGAAAGTGTAAATTGGTTAGAAAATATATTCGCTAGACAAATTACTGGTATCACTGGCTGAGCGTACGGATAGACGCGTGCGACTTCCCATTTGATAACATATTTTAAACGTTTACCTTATGACATACAACCATAAGCAAATTATCTACTGTATAGGATGAATAAACGTGAGCTAATAGTAAAACAAGAGGCCAAATTTATACTACAGCAAGAAATGAAAACAATTAAAACATGTCAGACAACGAATAAAAAACAATGGATTTTAGGCTATTAACTTGGATCAGATTTGTTTTTCACTTTTGCGCAATTTCCTAATAGGTAACGCAGATAAGAAATTAGATTATTCATGAAAAATATGTCTAATGTTATTAGTCTTAAACATATTTATCATTTTGAACTATACATTTTCATATTGAATTCTCAAAAATATATTAAGTGATCAAGAGAAATCCCGCTAGCTCTAGAGACATAAATGAAACTTTATTGCGACGTACGGTGGCCTATAAAATCCAACTCAATTGTGTGTTTGTTTATTCCCATCATATTGTTTTATATGCATGCATATTGTAAAGTGGAAAAAGCTAAAAATAGTACAAATTCAGGTTTAAGGCTCTAATCTGGCAATATGTGACTGTTTTGACCAAAAATGGTGAAATGTGGCGACCTGCATTTCTAATGATCAGTTAACAAAAAATAAAATCAATTGTATTCTGATTTTTGGTTTCAACGCTTTTCACTTTAAAGAGACATACAAATTTATCAGAAGTCTTTGTTTTGCTTTATTCTTAATCCTTTGTCAATTTGAAGTAAAACAATCATATCTTAGCATTATGCAACCTGATATTGTATGTAAACAAACCGCGGATATCGTGTATTGGTACGACACATTTGTTATTCATAATAACTGTCTGATCCAGGAACCAGCCTATTATATCGAAACAAAATGTGCACTTAGATGAACAGATACAGTATGTACAAAATGGCGTAATAATTATTTGCTGCAACAATATTTCGCCTCCTATAATATTTGCGTGATTCTGATGAAAATAATTTTGAAGTGCCACAATTTAAATTAATTTGTTCCCATTTGGCTGATTTGACTGAACATCACCTGATGCATGTAGACCTTCGTGACACACTTATTCAGTAAGATGGGTCAAAATCCTTACCCCATCGCCGATCAAGTCTGTTTTCAAATTCATTTTATAAAGCCAGAAAGTGCTTCTGTTAATCCACATTTTGGCAGCCAATATATGGACATGACAGAACATCAGATCTAACAATTAATTCAAGGGCAACAAGAAAAAATCACTTTAAAAACTGTATGATATATTGCCCTTCCAAAACAATTTTGAAAGTCAAAATGTAAACAGGCATTCGACCATCGTAGGAAAGATGTAGGTGAATATTAGCCATCCTGCTTGAGATCAGAGGTATTGACCGGACACTTAAACGGCCCAAATATGGCCATTTAATTGCTGGTTCGGCTACACAACACAATTAGGCGTTTAAACGTACTTGAAAAGTTCTGAAAACAAACATGGTTTCGAGAATTGTAAAACATCAATTTTAACAAGGCAACCAACATAAAAGTACTTCCCAACAATTGCTTCCAACACGCCTTCTAGATGATAAGCCAAGTTCGAATGGATGAGGAAGGTTGTAGAAGAATTATCCATTCCAATATATACTAGATTTAAATGATGAAAGAGATATGAATTCGTTAATCACAAGAAAATAACTTAGAAAGATTTTAGAGGGTCAATGCTTGAAATTTGTATATAACCAATTACAAATTTTAAAACGCGCTAAATGTTTTATTGTAATGCACATGATGTACTGACAAACAATCGTAAGTTGATTATGTTTTGTTAAATAGTACATATTTTTTCTGATATTTCTGACACATTTAATTGGAATTTTACTATGCATACTACTTAATTATTACAACACTCAACGCACAATCGATTACTTGCACATGAAATCGATTCGAATGAATAATTCGCAAGATGAGAACAATCCATCTTGAAAATGATTATCATAATTATGACAATAGTGGTAATAGTAATACTATTATGATTTAGTTGATCTTGAAGGAACGAACCGTCGTAATGAAAGGGTTTAGTTACACGGAGTCAACGTCGAAAGCATAATACGTGTTGGAGTACTGCTAAAAAGAACCTGAACGAAATCAAAGAAATCGCTCATAACATAAATTATGTTTGTATGTATTCTTACAACTGTAGTAGTCCAGCTAAAATAACGAACCAAATACTTTAGTATTTGCTTTCTATATGTAACCCTATTACTTATTTCAATATTTCTTACTTATGACTTAAATGCATACCTTCATAGGATGGAGGTTACAGAAAACCAAACGTTGTCTTCCAAATAAAGGAGACGTAATCAAGAAAATTAAAAAGCAAACTACAGATATGAAATGTTATTTTTCAGATATAAACAAGTTTGTCTTAAGTCAGATATAAGTAATTAAGATTGTTTGTGTTGTCTTGTTTATTTTCTGAGGGCTTTAAAACTATTGGTTTTATGGGCAAACTACCTAACTGTTTAGACAACATCATTTTTAGATAATCAACACTCTTACCTAACTATGTACATTACAAAAACATGGATGTGATAAAAAAATGTTCAGAGAAATACTATCTCATAATTTAATTTATGAAAACAATGTGCAACTTGGCTCTTTTGAGATGGTTTCTTTCAAAACTTGTAAAGCTAATAAAAAACACCACAAAGACAAAAATCCGAAGGATTTGAGTAGTTTACGGATTGGTTTACAGAAAAACCTTGGGAAGACATGCTTGTATTTTTCGCCATGCAAAACAGGATAAGAAAAATCATCACGTCACAATAGGGAATGCGACACAATCGATACATAATAAGAAATGGAATAGAAGGACTACTTCAAATTTCTTGTAAAAGAAGTTCAAATCTTGAAAACTATCATATCTTATTGGACTAGCTGCTAATATAACCGTGCATTTACTAATTGCTGTATTACATCTTTCGCTTCATTAGCAATACAATACTAAGAACTAAGAGCGAACACTGACTCGTCTAACTTATTAACAGTAAACCTTTATATTATTAAAATATCATTAAAGCAATTTTATATTATTTTATCTATTATACTAATAATCGAATGAAAACGCTGTAAATACTGTTGCGTAATCATCTTTCTTCAAAATATCTATTTAAGAATTCATCAACGTTACATTCCTTAAATTCTGCATCTATATTGTCTTAAAAACTTTATAAAGTGCAAAAAAAAAAAAAAAAAAAAAAAAACCAACTGCACAATTCTTTGTTCTCAATCTATAACAGATTTCATGCTTTTCTTCCAACTTACTTTTATTTGACATACAAAACAGTGATGTGGCGACAACTATTTCAAAATAGTTTAAATCTAAATGTTTTTATCGAGATGACATGTTTTAACATCGATTACCATAATTTTAATGTTTCGAACTAAATATATTTTTAGATAAAAGTAAGTGTTTTCTTGTGGGAAGTGAACCAGGCCAACACTTGTGTTCATTTTAAAAGCAGTTGTCTATTTCCTGGGACAACAACTTCCCTGCCAATCGCTAAACTATATAAAAATACAAATTTAATGGTATTACTGTATACTTAAAACCTTATTTATTAATTTCGGCATCTATAACATGTATAACGTGTCAGACCACCAATTCACCCACTCCCATTTGTCAGACCACCAATTCACCCACTCCAATTTGTCAGACCACCAATTCACCCACTCCAATTTGGAACGTATGTAAAAGTAGCACATCCCTTACAAAAATGATCTTTTGATGTCATTGTTCACCTAAACTAATCAAACAATTTTCAGAAATGAAACTTTTGGTGAAAGAGAAATATATTTAGACAATTTTGAGCTAAAATGTACTTGTCTATGAGTTTGCATTAAAATTGAGAATTAACGCGCTCCATAGTATACTAATTTAAGATTTACAGAAAACAAGGGTTATTGTTAGTAGTACTTGGCTTCCGAACGGTAGTTCTACGTTACAAGACATTAAACATAGGGTAAAATTGACATGTAGGAAGGTGATACGTGTATGATTCAGAATATACCTAGTTTCCATGAAGTTAGACTTAAGGTAAAATATTTAGAAAGCTGTGAAAATTGCAAAATTTGGTTGAATAGGTAGGGCTTTTGAATTGGTGGTCTGACACCTTTAAAGCGAAAAGCGGTGAAACCAAAAATCAGAAAACAAATATTTTTTTTCTTAACTGATTATTTGAAATGCAGGTCGCCACATTTCAACATTTCTTTAGCAAAAAGTCACATATTGCCAGATAAGAGCCTTAAACCTGAATTTGTGCTATTTTAGCTTTTTCCACCCTTACAATATGCATTGTTTTTATGAAGATTTCATGAAATTTTCTGATTTTACCTTATATTATTGCGTCATTCCATGTTTTTGGCAGATTGTATAGCTCAATGTAAAAAGGGCATAAATTCACCGCTATCTCATAAATTGTATCAAATAAAAGTCTCCTACCTTAAATATTATTGACTTATAGTAAATGAAAATGTTTCATGACCATAACTGTATTATTGATTATTGATGAGAATACTAAATTCAAAGAATGAATACATGTATGTAAGCAAGTACATAAGTCGGTCAATGTTGAGAAGACAAAATAGTTTTGATTTCAACTACACTTAGACATAGGACACATAATGCACAGGGTTTGCCAAACTAATACCAAAGTCAGATAATGCATTTGTTTAAACAGCAGTAATGCATCATGTCGACGAATGTGTTCTGTGTTTTATGCACTGAACACCTATTAAATTTTCTAAGTTTTCATTGATTTTGATGCCCAATTGAAATGTTAAGATGGAAATGGGGCCATGTATAACCTTATCTAACTTACTCGTTTTAAATTTAAAAATCCGAATAATCACCTGCAAAAGTCTTCCAAAGTCTCTTACTTCTTCTTTTGTATATTACTGAATGTATACTTATGGTTAAGATATAAATTCTTTAAGTTTCAACAGGAACGTGATATTTTGTTTATTACTGTATGTATACGTAATGTAAGAAAATATCATCGTAACGTATCGACAGAAAAGTGATATAAAAAATCCCAGTTCTGTTGGATATGATTTAAGACTGTAACACAACAGTCCGAATGATAATTATTTCATTGTTCACTCAGTGTATAAATCAGATACTTATATTTACAGATGTGACTAGAACTTCAACTAAATGATGGGTTTTGAGTAAGTGCACAGAGGAGTCGTAATCATAAGGAAATGCCTGTACCAAGTCAGGAATATGACAGTTTTCCATTCGTTTGATGTGTTTGAGCTTTTGATTTTGCCTTTTGATAAAGGACTTTCCGTTTTCAATTGTCATTAGAGTTCGGTATTTTGTGGATTTACCTTTATCAGGAAAATGTTGAAAGATGTTGAAAGCCAGGGATGTACAAGACCTAAACGTGACCAAATAGGATATGAAATAGCAAAATTCGTCGAAGGTCAATTTTGCTTGATATAGCCAGAACCTTTTTTCGAATTTTGAAACTTATCGACTGAGACATTTCCATTTTCTTCATAAAGAAATGCCTTTACCAAGTCAGGACTGTTGTGTTACAGTCTTAAATCATATTCAACAGAACTGGGATATTTTTGTCGAAACGTTATGATGATATCTTCTTACATTACGTATACATACAGTAATAAACAATTATCACGTTCCTGTCGACACATTACGATCTTTTATTTTCTTCCAAATTTTTGTAACCAGAAGTCAAAATCAAAATCATTTATTCGAAACACTGAAATTTCGTCTTAAATACAAATTCCGGATGAAGGTAACTCCACATACGTTTTTGAAGTCACTTGTTCCGATATTTCACAAATATGTAAAAAAATGGCCACATTAAACACTTGAAAATGAGGGTATGTTTACTAGAGTAAAAGCTTAGTTTCCAATCTTGTTAAATTGTATTAATTTTAAACTAAGGAAAAGTAAAATAGCAAAATACCGAACTCTAAGGACAATTGAAAACAGAAAGTCCTTTATCAAAAGACAAAATCAAAAGCTCAAACACATCAAACGAATGGAAAACTGTCATATTCCTGACTTGGTACAGGCATTTCCTTATGAAGAAAATAGAAATGTCTCAGTCGATAAATTTCAAAATTCGAAAAAAGTTCCAGCTATATCAAGCAAAATTGACATTCGACGAATCTTGCTATGTCATATCCTATTTGGTCACGTTTAGGTCTTGTACATCACTGGCTTCCAACATCTTTGGGATTAAGCGTTCCTGATGAAGGTAAATCCACAAAACCGCTTCGAAAGCACGAAATCAATAAAGTGTTGTCTTTCATCAGGTACTGAGGAATTGTTATCTCCTAGGAATAGTCCAACATCATCAGTTGTGACCACGTGACATTTGAGTGTAGTATCGCTTGATCAATATATCATTGAAAAGAAAATACATCATTAAATATACGGTGGTTGTTTGGAAATGAAAAGGAATTTAATATTTGCAATCTTTATTTGTTATATACATCATACTGTATTCTTTTCTCAACTTTTACATATTACTTCAGTCTGATATTTGTTCAAACACTTGTCTTTCATTTTACTGCAAAATAAAACAAAGAAAAGAAAATATAACTAGTGCATCTAGAAATTCAACATTTACTATTTTTCAATTCAAACGAATCTAAGAATATGTTTAGAGATGTTCCAATGTTACATTTCAGACGATGTTGGTGCTTTACGTCTATTGTATAACATTGTCGTTCTGTAAGAAATTAGATGTGGCTAAATTTTTATGATCCTGGTTATTGGAATAAACTGATAAAATCATGAACTAACATTTGTATTTTAGGCTGTTTGGTTTCATTGAAGATTTACTAAATTACCATCCACAATTGCCACATAAGGATGGTATTTGCGTCGATAAAATAAAACATTTGTACAATTGTATCCGTTATCAAATATGCTCAACCTGCATGCCCCGAATCGAAAATATTTTTCTAAAATTAAGATAGCTTGTACAAATCTAAATCAAAGAGACTTTGTTTCGAAAACAAATTGGTCAGCGCTACATAACAACATGTATTTTTCGTTTCGTCTTTCTATTCATTATAATATTGTATTTTCTGGTCACAGATCATGTATTCTAAGTCTGTTGTTAAGATATTTCATAAATATGTAAAAGAAATGACCATTTTAGACACTGGATAATGAGGGTATATTGCATTTCTTTCTTTCAATGGCCGAAAAGACGTTCAACTATAACTAGGGTTTTACTGCCGGTCGGAAGAACCCTAAGGGATGACCATATTTATACGCACAATTCAACGCTTGAGTTGATTACTTTCTAATCAATATATATTCGTTTTTACAAATCATAAATCGAAATCAATAACACCTATCAAAATAAAAGAAAATTACATTGGAATGACAAACAATGATAACTTTCTCCCTAAGGAAATCCATGTTTTCTATTCAAATAGTTCTTCAAATTTAAGCTTTGCTTGTCGTTATCAGTCGTAAATCGTGCTTTTAAGCAATGATTTTGATTCCATCAGCTTATCACACAGCTGAAATTAGTCAATTAATCTTTTCAACGGCATCTTGTGTAGATCTTATGTTATTGAAATTATACACCAAATAAACATCGGCCTTTGACAGTGCCGTACGTACTTATTGTGCACTTGCTGTATGATTATAGCTACCTGTTTATAACAGACACTTTATCATGTTATGTGTTTTAGCTCCTTGCATTAAATCTGAGTATATGTTGATTTATCAAAATACGAAAGTTGAAAACAGATCTGCTGTGAAATGCTATTGATAATTATTCAATATCGACCCACGCCCGTGATAATATTTAGGCATTACTGGACATGCATGGACGAACTATTGCACTCTTTAAATATGACTAATGCCATCGTTGCTGCATGTAGCGTTTATGTACATGTAATTGTAATTGTAAATACAAATATATTTATTTGAAATTTTAGTAGAATTGTCTTGTATCAGGATATATTCACTCTTTATGCATTCATGTTTGTTCAGTATTAATGTAACTTGTCATTTATTGATAAATAATAAGGTCGGTTTGAAAGAAGTATATTTTCTTCATTTGAACAAAATGTATATATGTATATATAATAACAACATACACCTTACTTAGAATCAAAGCAGACAACTACATGTTAGCAGTGTTTAAGAACGCATATCGATATACTGACACACTTTCCTGTGTGCCCCCGTCCCTGTTGTATGTCTCGTTTTGTTTTTAAGGTTTTATTTTTATGCTAATCTTGTAAATTATCATTATTCACTTCATTTGTTTTGGTTTGAGCTTAGACTAATTAAAATTGATGTTAAAACATCGATTTTCGATACTGTTTGTATGTTTTCGAGCTTCACCAATTAGTCTTTTGTAGACAAAACACAAGTGTAACGTACAGCATAGTAATCCTGATATCTATGATGAGTTTATTTCCTATTGACGTGGTTAATGTTCTTTGTGTAGTCTATTCGATTATAGTTACTGGTCTTTTATTTGAACGTACATGTATTTCGGTTACTAGTATATCATTTGAATATTATATAATATATCTACGTCAAATACTGGATTCTTTAGTTAAGAAAGAAAATCTAATAATTTAGACAATAGTTTGCGTCGTAGGTGTATTGAGTCATATTTATGTATATATAATTACATAACACGTATGTTTTACGAGAATCCTTTAGTTTAATTGGCTAACAACAATTGCGCGTCATTCAAAAATTAACCTTCATAACAAAATAAAATGTTGCATTCGTAATGACACGTGCTCCCACAAAAACGTGCACAGGTAAATAAAAGAAAACTTGATGGTCTTATTAGCATAAAATAATTATAAGAATGAATGCTTTTTTGCAATTTTATTGCGGTGAAAAGTGTTGATCGTGCACACATTTGTAGAGTGAAGCGCTTCCGCGCTTCATACAAAATGTGCACCGGTCAACACTTTAACACCCCAATAAAATTACAAAAGATGCATCCATTTCTTAAATGTTGCACATCATTTTACTTACGTTACATAAAAGGGTGTCAGGAGTCCCCGGTCGACAATTACACATGAACTCTGTACCAAAACTCTGGCAGACACCATTGTTGAAACATGGGTTTGGAATACAAGGATCGACTGGAGCTGAATACAAATTATACATTTTATCTGACGGAAGATTTTAATTGCAATGTTTTCCGGTGAGATCAAAGATGCAGAAATTATAAAGGTTGATGTAGTACTAAAGACAGTTTCGTCCACTATTGTTCTTTTCTCAGATTTGAGCAACATACAATATGTCTACAAAGATTAACAATTAATGCACAAAATCCATTTTCAATTTCAATTCTGTTTGATTTGATATTTTACAGATTAATAACATATGTCTTTTGATGGGAACAAAAGTAGAATCAAAATATTAAGTACTAGCAAACCTTTTGTGTCATTTTAAATACAATGAAACACATTGAGCAATTCAAAATCGTAGTGAAAACAGTAAAAGAACAACAGTCCTTTGAACTAAGGATACTACAGAAATTTTATATGTTGATTTTAAAGTATCGAAAGAAGAGATGTATAAAAATAGTCATGTTTGCATATGCCTTTTGAAATTGACCCCAACTTTATAAAGCATTGTTTTTATCATGTATTGTAATAACCTGACTGCACAAGCACAAAGTGTATGTCAATACTGGTTCTTATAATTTTCCTCTAGTAGAATATTGTTTACAGAATAAAAATAGGTTGTGTGGCTCCAATAATAACGAAATCTGCGTTATACTTACTGATTATTAGCCTGGTATTTATCAAAATATCTAAAGTGTTCTTAATTTTATTGCTAAGAATAAATTTCTGTCTGAAGAGCCAAATATAGCAGAACTCCTTACAGCAAATTTAGAAACATTTTGAAACTGGGATGTGTTTTATGTTTTAAGTTGGATACCATGTATGAGTTCATAAAGTTGATACAGTGAGATATATTACATCAACCAATGTTTCAAGTTAGATAGTATGTAGGAATTGATTTAGTTGATACAGACGAATGTATTTTATAAATCAATGTTTCGTGGTAAATATTATATATGCGTTAACATAGTTGATACAGTGTTGCGTATTTTTCAACAAAACACCGACTTTCATGCCATTGATCTCACATGATAAAATAGGTTTCGCTTACATGGTTACTGTTTTACATGCATTATTAGATGTGACATTGAATCACTTGAAGAATGATGCAGGCATACATTTAGTAGGAGAGGGCTTACCCAGTCTACGCACCTGATCTCTGATGTAACGTCATTTTGTCATTCTCGTCTTAGTTTTCAAGGACATGCGAGCCTCGTTCTGCATATAATAATACTATCACTACATTTAATTCTCAAAAGCTGTTAATTTATCGGATCATTAAATCTATTGTCTTAATAGTTTTTCTTTTTTTTTTTTTTTCAAATTAAGGGTAATAATTCCCATTTCTGCTCATTTATACCTACTTTCACACATAGCTCCAGTAAAACCAACAGGACATTCACACGTTCCTCCGACACATGTGCCGCCGTTATCACAAGATACCATATCGCACGGGTCAGGAACAGTGACTGTATGCAAAATATATTTATATAGTATAGTTTGAGGGATAATAGTTATTTCATCGTAATCTCAGAAAAAAATTGCTGACACATATGATAATTAAAAACATGCATTTACTGTGCATCTGGTACAATGAAATGTAATAATTAAAATACAACTAATTTTACATTAATGTAAGCTTTCGTAAAAAGAAAGCAAAATGAGGCGTTTTCAGAAGATTGTCTATAACAACTAAAGTTAAAACTTAATCTAATTCAATGCCAGTTCTGAATGTTTTCTCTTAGTGTATTCGAGTTCTTATATTAAACCAGAAACTTATTAATTGTAAAGGGCAGTTATATCAAAACAACAATTTTAATAAAGAACAATATTGTAAATCAAAATTTAATAATTCAAGTGAACAGCTTAAACAAGTCCGAATATGCGTTAAAGGCACAGACAACTCAGAATCAGGCATGATTCCTGGTAAGAATTAAAATATTGCAAAATTATTATGTTTAATATCGTAGATACAGACAGACATTTTCCAAAAACTAAATCTTTCAAATAAGGCGTAAAATGAGGTCATTAAAATTTGTAAGCCTCGCAATGAATTGAACATCAGCGTCGTCAGTACGTTTCTCGTAGATTTACTATTCAAGCGATCTGTATACTATTACCGACTACGTATCAATAATGCAACAACCACGCAAGTTTAAGCCATATATCCGAAAAAGAACTGATGACAATAGCGGGGAATTGGTTTTCTACGTCTTCACTTTATTTGATCATAATTCCGGATTGTCATTTCGTTGCGACTAAAAATCAAAAATCGTTTTTGAGCATGAACCAATTATAGTTTCTGTATGTTTTAAATTAATCTACAAGCACTGGCCGGTTATTTGCTATAAAGTCCTTCTAAAAGATAATTTAAATGGAATCATTCATCATTAGATTGATTAAAACAAAAAATAAAGGCAACCGTAGTATACCGCTGTTCAAAAGTCATAAGAGAGAAAACAAATCCGGGTTACAAACTAAAACCGAGAGAAACACATCAACAATAAGAGGAAAACAACGGAACAACAGAAACACTGAAGTGCAACAAAACAAACGCCAACATATATAGAAACGAACTATTTGATAACAAATGCAATATTCCTGACTAAGAACAGGACATTTTAAGAAAAATGGTCGGTTGAACTTGGTTTTATGGCTAGCCAAATCTCCCGCTTATATGGCAATGTTAAAAATATCGCTAAAATGACAACACTACGTGACAGAAATGCAGCACAAACAAACGCAAGAACACTCAGCACAGAGAAACGCACAAATAGATATTATAAAAGTCGTTACAACATGTAAACCGCAGAATAACAACGAACATCTTCCATTAACGACAGCAGAGGACATCACAAACAGTTACGTATTTTCCAAACGAATACATAATCTTGAAATTCATGCAATTATTTTCACAATACTAGTCCAAACAATTATCATGACTATGACGGTATTGAAATAAAATTGAGAATGGAAATGGGAATATGTCAAAGAGACAACAACCCGACCAAAGAGCAGACAACAGCCGAAAGCCACCAATGAATGGGTCTCCAATGCAGCGAGAAAATCTCGCACCCGGAGGTGGTCCTCAGCTGGCCCCTAAATAAAATTGTGTACTAGTTCAGTGACAATGGAAAGTCTATTTTAAATAAATGCTGTGACGACATCATAATTATTTGGACTAACATAATACTTTATCCTTGGAAAATGGAAATTAACTCGACTATACTGACAAATTAGACATATGTGACATGTACCGAAATACAGAATTCAAACCACAAACAATAAGACATAACACAAAATCCAACCAAAACCACAACAGAAACATCATAAATAAACACATGCATGTTGGATGATTAATACCGAGACACGTCGTATAGCAATGCAAATTCACAGTCGGCAAAACAGTCATATTCGGGAATAAGTCACGTTCGGTACTTAGAAGACAGACGACAGAGATGTTAAACCACAATCTAAGACGTGGTAAAATGTCATTAGTTAGTTTAGACACAGACACATCGTATAGATCAACCAATTCGTGATGGTGTCCATAAAATTTACGGAGTGTCATTTTTAATCTTTCCTCCACATAACACTGTTGGAGCAGTTTCTGCGTAAGGAGCACACTCCTGCATATGAAGTCCGTATAGTGTGAACATGCACGAACATAACGTATCAATTGAGATATGTAAACACCATACGACGAAGCAGAGGGTATGTCACTGTTGAGAAATGGGAAACTGATAATTGGGAAGGTTAAATCATCCCGTTTGTCATTGATGTTAGTGTGAAGTCGTCCATCTGTGTCAATATTGAGGAAATGATCAAGGTATGAAGCATTCCTTCTATTATCAATAGTATCCTTAATTTCAAGTTCACTAGGATATATGAGATGCAAGAACTGACTGAAGTATGGGTTATTCAGTGATAGGACATCATCAATATATCTGAAAGTAAAATTAAAAAGTTTGCAAGGTGCTTTTTCGTTTTGTCTTTTAGAAGGTTTTGAATGAATTCTGCTTCATACGAGTACAAAAACAAGTCGGCCAGAAGGGTGCACAGTTTTACCCATTTGAATACCGACTGTCTGTTGAAAGATCAATCTTCCAAACTCAACAAATATACTGTCGATTAAAAGTCCAGCATTTTGATAATATCATCTTTAGTGTATTTTCTGATAGAATCAGTGTGGTTCTTCACAAAATAAGAATTATTATAAGCCCAAACAAGAAATTTCTATCTACGATTCTCATTTTATAGAAAAGCTCTGTTTAATGAGATGGTGAAGTCGATCTTTCAATTGAGCAAGGGAATAGTAATGTAAAGCGTAGAAAATCAAAAGTCTTAATGTTGCTGCATAATTGCAGAGATTGTGATCTAAGATTTAGCAGTAGATCTTTAGAATTTTGAGAATCCACATCTGATTAAAACCACTGGTTGAATATATCTCATCACAATATTTTTGAAGGCCATCTTTTACTGTAAAAAGAATAGTAGTCAGCACTTTAGAAATATGTTAAGTCGAACATCTTGATGATCCAGCTATCGTTCTTTATACGGATTTTTGTGAAGTTTTGGTATACAGTATAATAAAATGAGAAAGATACAAAATAAAAGTTGCCATTGTCAATGATGCAACTATCATTGACGACAACACTGCTTGTTCTAGGGAGAAGATCATTCATCGGGAAAGATTTTGGATAAAAAATATAAAAATGTTGACGGCAAATGGGATGAATGAAAAGATATTGTTAAAATCGCACAGCGATATCCGTTGCAGCTTGATATGTTAGTTTAATTTTGATTCATAAAACGGGTTTTAATTTGTATTACGTTCAAGATTGGTTTTAAAAATCAGTATCTTTTATCTGAAATATATAATGATTATAGCCTTGTATTTACTATTTCCTCTTTTAATTTTGGGGTTGTGCTGTACACTTTGTAGGCGACTATATAATATGTATAAATATAAGTAGGCTTGATACTATATGTATGTGTGCTGCATCGTCGTTTTTAAACGATCCACTGGTTACTAAAGGAGTAGTGCAAGTAACCCCAATGAACTGCTTTTCAATGGGGATTTTGTTTAAACGTCAATTGTTTGATGTAATCTTATTTGTATGTATTGGTAAATGAATTATGTTTGAAAGTACAATAAGAACAAATTCATATCTGCTTCATATCTATAAATATGTTAGCTTTAAAAAGAATAGATTTCATTTTAATGTATTTTTCTTTAAATTTGGCACTTGTTTCGACTTTTTGTCACTTCTTATATGACGCATACCATACCCATTTGGTTGAAAAGTAAAGAATAAGGTATATAGACACTATTTCAGCAAAACAATTTGTGAGCGAATATGAGAACAAGGAAACTAGTCAGAATTACACGTGATTTCTGGTTTGAGTTCAAACATTGCAAGCCTATTCTGTAATTTCTACGATACAGACAGACATTTTTCAGAAATAAAATTTTACAAATATGACATAAATGAGGATATCATAATTTGTAATATTTATGATAAATTTGTAATCTTCAAAATGAATTAAAACCATTATCTGCAGTACGTGTACCGTGGATTTACTATTCAAGCGTCGCCGATCGGTATACGGTCACAGATTAAGTATCAATAATTAAACAACCACTCAAGTTGAAGCCATAGATTCGTCAGGCTGTTTAGAAATAAATGAACTGATGATATTTGCGGCGTGCATTAGGCAGTTACGTCATGACTTTATTTGATCTACGTCATGACTTCATTCGATCCTATTTCAGAAATGTCAGTTGGTTGCGGGAATCAGAAATACGCTCAAGGAGTATGTAATAAAGATAGTTTCTGGATATTTAAAGTAGCACCCTTACAACAGTTAAATAAGATGGATGCTTCCATCATTAGATTGATTATACAAAAAATATAAATGTTATCAGTCAGTTTGGTAAATTTTCGTCAAATAAGGTAAACAAAAGCATTGATTAGTTATTACTGACATGAGTCAATAATTCAACCTCATTTAAATCCGTATTCATGCAACCTATAACTTGACCTTTATTGGAGGTGGTTTACGCATGTGATCAGCATGTTGTCAGATTGTTCATTCATTGTATTTTAAACTTTTTTTGTAGTTTGAATATACGTTTTAGTGTGCAATCAATCAATTATGAGAATTTGGGTAAAATAGGTGAAAATAAATTTGACAGTTATTGCCCCTTTAAAACGTACGAACGTTTTTGGGTACAATTTTCATCGTATTATTACTATGTAAGGTTAGTTACTGTGCCATCCGTCCCCTAAAACACCAACCCAAAATATGTGCACGCCTGGTTTATGATCGATAGAAGCCTTGTATATTTATCAACTACACAAATACAATGAACATATGCACACTTGTATTCAATACGAAACAATCAATTATCTGATACGAATACTTATGATTCCATTATTGGCATTCTTTCTGAAAGGTTAATGAATTGATTCTCAAAAACACTTATATTGATCAAACCGTTGTTAAAAATTAATCCTGCAGTTTCAAAACCACTGACTATTAAAACTAGTGCAAGATTTAGTTTAAAAGGGTAAGTCAATAAAATTAATGACGGAAAATATTTAGTAGCGTTTCACTCATTTTGTAAAAGACTTACTCCTACCTGTTAACATACTACATTTAACGCAATGAAGAGATGAACACGAGGTCAATGTCTAGTAAAATAACACCAGACATGGGTCTCGCCATGTAAAACATGTTCACAATGTTAAGAATGGTCAAAATAATTGGAAATTGCAACGATGTTGCTGTAGTTTGTTTTAGTAATTATTGTGTTAAACTTCGTTAGAAGTACATGTAAAATACTTACCGTCACACATTGGACCGGTGGTTCCTGTTGGACAAACACATATTCCATCGGTACAGGTCCTCCATTCTGACAAGCAATTTGATTGCATGGATCCTCAACTTATTTAACACAATTGAACACATCGTTGATATATGTATATATTATTAATCGAATATTTTTAATGATTTGTGATTCGTTTAAACTTGATCACATGTACAATTGTATTAAATCAGTTTGCACGCCAATACTGTTGTGTTTAGCTTTTCGTAGGTCAAAAACAGCATATAGCACAGGGCATACAACATGTTACTAAAAATACATTCTAGAAATCTCCAATGTTACATTGTTAATGCAATAGTTCTTGATTAGTAATATAACAATTGTAACCTTTGGCTGGGGTCAATACAATGTTATATCGACCTAGAAAAGTATATCAATCTCAGAATTCGTCCTCAGTCAATATGCTTCTCTTAGGTCGATTTAACCTCGTATCGACCTCATACAAAGGCTATAATTGTATAATACAAAGGTTTATTACATCTGTATAGTATCAGGTGTACCTGTATACTGTATTAAACTGATGATGTAGCACTATGCGTATACTACAGCGAATGAATTCAATCTTTAAGACAATGCATGATCAGATATATATTTTGGCCCAAAGAAATTGAAATTTAAATGTATTATAAATCTCGTAATTTACGTACTAAGATATTTACAAGATATGAATAGTATATGATACAAGAAATGATAACACGAATTGCCAAAACAATTTAAAATTTTATAGTTTTTAAATTGTGTCTAGCATATTGGTTCTACTTGTTCAAAAATCTTGCATTAAATGCAAATCTGCAAAAATGCTTACAATATCTCATTATGTGGTAATGTCTTTTATATTCTAATACGATGTTAGGCCTTATCCAACAAAAAGACCGATAGATGTCTTATAATTGTGGGCAAATCATCTTTCTGGATGAGGCTTTAACATTAAAAATATAATTTTACAAACAACTATGTTCAAAATACTTTTTCGGTAAAATTAGTCTAGTTTATATTTAAAATGAAGATGTGAAATGATTGCCAATGAGACAACTCTCCACATCAGAGAGCAAATGACGAAAAGTATTAAACGCCCTAAATAACAAATGTAAAACAATTCAAAAGAGAAAACTAATGGTTTATTTAAGTATGTTTTGACCTCAACTTATATCACAATTCTGTTTTTAAAGTTTTCAGATGATATCGTCCTTTTCATTTATGAATATAACTCAAATGATTTTGAAAAGATTGAAAATATTTTTATTGTGTTCTGCAAATTCAGGAGGGTCATGATAGTGGCTTTCATGATAACTCCTCATGTGGCCTTTTATTTGGAATTTTGTTAATACTTATTTGAATGTTATAACGATCAGCTAAAGTCCTCCGTATTATTGTTTAAAAATAGCTTTTTATGTAATTTTTCCTGTTAATCATTATGAAACAGTCTTATATTTTTGTTTTGTTTTGATGAATAGGATAGATTTGTAATGTCAGTTTAGACACAGTAAAATATTGATCATCAAATCTTACAATCCAAGAAGATACATTCAAAATAACTTACAAACACAAACTAATGAAATCGCCTGAACTCAAAATCGATCGACAAATCAAATATCAAAAGGATTGGAATTACATAGACTTTTTGTATCATGTTAGAAATGTTTAAGACTAATGAGTATTTCCGTTGTACATGATAAGAAATAACAATTAAACGTGTATTCCTAAAAATAATGTTTCAGTAATGCAACAATGATTTCTCATGTAGCGGTTACAAGACTGCACTGTGACCTAATTAGATAAAAGAGAGACGAAAGATAACAAAGGGACATTCAAACTCATCAGTCAAAAGTAATCTTACAACGCAATGGCTAAAAAAGACCAGCAGACAAACAGTAGTACACAAAATTCAACCTAGAAAACTAAAATTGAGCAACACGAACCCCACCAAAAATTGGGGGGATATCAGGTGCTCCGGAAAGGTTAGTAGATCCTGCTCCACCTGTTAAATTTCTATTGTATTTACCTTAATATAACAACAAATTGAAAAACTAATGAATTTATCTTTCGGAAAAGTCTATCCTTTGGCGTTTTCTAAGTCCAAGAATATATTATAAGTATATCAGTCTGTTGTTATCTGCATATATAATATTTGGTTTTCTGTGTTACCTTGTAAGGATATCACATTATGTGACGATATTGTCCATTATCCAAGCAGTTTCACCATCAGTCATAACAGATAAATATATCGGCATTTTACAAAATATTTTGTTTCGTTTTATACTTACATGTTGCGTGAATTAATGAACATTTATTTTATCTACAATTTATCTAAAACATCGTATGAAGACTTACTTTCGCATTCATCTCCAAGGTATCCATTAGGGCACATGCAAATTTTGTTCCAGTTTGAATCGTGAAAACAGGATCCACCGTTTAAACATGGATTTGGATCACATGGAGTCATCACAGCTAATAATAAAGTCATAGATATCATAATTATAATACAATATATGTATATTGTCGGATTATATCAAAGTTATTTGAACGAGATTTAGAAACAGGATGGCTTTTCTCCTGTTTTGTAGCGAGTTCAAGTAAATTTTATATTTCGACAATGTTTTAATCCTGCAATTTACACCTGGCACTTTAAGGTTTAATTGTTTTAATCCAAAATATTGTCTATAATTTTTCAAAGAAATCAACATAGTTTAAACGCGTGCAGCGAAGAGGACTCTGAAATGAACTATCACACAAAAAGAAATATTCACATTACCGTTTGCTCAATATGGACGCGGAGCAACAGGAGACTTTACTTGTACATTTTAGAATGAACCAAAAAGTAGTGTATACCAGGGCTCTTGGTAAAAACCTTTGCTCAGTACTCGCAGTACAAAATATGTGCTCGAAACACTAAATCCAGTGTTATGAATGGTTGATTTCTGAGTCTGAGAACGGTATTCGTACTCGAAAATTATGTGACCGCAAGTCCTGTTATTTGTACAATACGTGACTGAATACAGGATAACTATATATACATACCTGGCATAAGCAGTTATATTTACAGCATGCCAAAATAAGTATTTGTTTTTCAATATTATAATAGCAATGACTACATTGCAAAATTGGAAAATTTAGATAACCACCAACACCCGACAACATATTTATCCCCGCCTCATTCTGGATGAGCCTGCCCTAAGTTAGGAGATGGTAATTCAGAAGTTGTCGTTTCTTTTTGTATATCATATTTATTTTTCGTTTATTGTTTTGTACAATAATCAAGCCGTCAGTTATCTCGTTTGAATCGTATCACATTTGTCATTCCGGGGCATTTTAAAGCTTGCTAGGTAGTATGGTGGTACGATGACCTATAGTTGCTAGCCTTCTACGTCATTTGATCTCTGCTGAGGAGTTGACTCATTAGCTATCATACCACATCTTCTGATTTTTCCATAAACGGCTATATAGTATAACTTGGGTCAAAGGTATATTTACATCTTGAACAACAATGCACAACTTCAATTTTAGTTGATGCCTACTACATGTATAACTATGTCTCCATTAAAATTCAGACTAACTTAAGTTTTTTCCAATAGTTTTTTTTTGTGTAATAACACAATGAACTCTTAATAATCGGCATCCTTTATTTTGTAATGTATATATCGAATGAGTATAAAAAAACAACATAATATTAAATATAGTGTACAAATAGAACATATGATTTTGTTATATATGAAATATGCAGTAAATAAAATATTAATATATGAAGCAAAAAAAACTAAGATTGCAAAACAAGTATAACAAGGCCTTGCTGTTGATCAGTTCAAAACTTACTTTCACAGAAAACACCAGTATACGGATGACGACAGGTGCACTTAATCTCCCAAACGTTACGATAGCAGGATCCTCCATGCTTGCAGGGGTTAGAATAACATGGGTCGATTTCCGCTAAAATATCATTGTAAAAGTAGGTCAGACAGAAACATATACAAACAGTCATTTTAATGTTTATATGATAAATAAAGGCAACAGCAGTATACTGCTGTTCAATAGTCATTTGATAACATTTATATCAGGTATTATAGGGTTGAAAAATCAAAAGCTTTAATCAACTTCAGTTCAAACCAAAAATAGGTACACAAGGACGTCTGTCGTCTCAGAAAATTATGTTTTAAGGAAAATAAACAATCATAAAGGGAAAATCGTTTCGTCAGGAGCTTAAATTGAAAAGACATGATCTTCAAAAAAATGAATAGCGGGATTTCACAATTCATATTGTATTTGTGTTAAAGCTGTGCACATCAATGACACAATAAAAAAAAAATTCAGAGAAATTTTTACAACGTCCATGTTAATAGTTACAATGTACATAATCTCAGAAAATACTTAAGAATCAAGTTTTTTTTCTGAGGTTGCACATGCTTTTCCAATCCAACATATACTCAAGCTTTGGAAACAACTACTTACAAATTATACAATTATCAAAATTAACGCGGAAACTCGTCAAAATGGATTAACCTGTTACCTTAGTTATATCCGAAACAATGTAAGATCATATGAAATATTTTATTACCAAATATGGACTTGTGCTATACTGCGGGGTTATTTATATATGCATTTTTTTATTGATACAATTACTGTGTTGTTCCAACTAAATGATGGTGTCTTGTATTCCCACCCATAAAGCACCATTGATAACCTTGAAATAAATTACATCAAATAGGAAAAATGTAGGTGATTGTCTAATATCTTGTTTACCATGAAAGTTAGGGTAAATATGACCAGGTTACAATGCTGAGAATATCTATCTATTTTGTCTTTTCCACAAAAAATACAATACAACTTACAATAGAAGTCAATAAAAGTGCATTCATTTAGAACTGATTTGAACAATCTAGAAGTTCAATAGAGTAACATTAATTAAGGACTGATATGAACAAGCTAGAAGTTCAATATAGTTATATTCATTAAGAACATATTTGAACAAGCTAGAAGTTCAATAAAGTTACATTCATTAGGAACTGATTTGAACAAGCTAGAAGTTCAATAAAATTACATGCATTAAATACTGATTTAAACAAGCTATAAGTTAAATAAAGTTACATGCATTAATAACTGATTTGAACAAACTAGAAGTTCAATAAAGTTAAATGCATTAAAAACCGATTTGAACAAGATATAAGTTCAATAAAGTTACAATCATTAAGAACTGATTTGAACAAGCTTGGTTTTTTTAATATTATCAGGAGATGGACATTCAGTCTTGTTTGAATCGCCTCGGTGGTCTCCTGGTAGCGTGTTCGCCTCGAGCCCGGGATGTCGTGGGTTCGAACCCCGCTCGGGTCAAACCAAAGACTTTGAAATTGGTAATTGCTGCTTCTCTGCTTAGCACGCGGCATTAAGGATTAAGAGTAAAGACTGGTCGGCTCGGAGTCAGAATATTCTGTCCTTGTAAGGTGACATGTCTTCCTGCGGAAAGTTACCTTGAGAAATAGCACGTTTATTTTCGATTTATGAGTTTGAATGTCCCTCTGGTATCTTTCACCCCTCTTTTGAAAATCCGGCTCAACGTGTCGGTCTAGTACAAAGCAGGGTTAATATTCATATTACATTAACATTTTCTCGTCCTGAATATAGATATTAATTTGCCGTTGGCCGTTAAGCAACCATCCATCATCATCATCATCATCATCATCATCATCATCATCATCATCATCATCATCATCATCATCATCATCATCATCATCTTTTTTTAGAATGTCTTAGAAGATTTTTTAAACACATATGTCATACTGGTTGTTATGCACACGATTTTTGTGATTTTGGAATCGGAAATATTGAGCTTGATTACATATGAACTTACTAAAACATTCTGTTAATTTGAAAATAGATAGTTTACTATCTTAACGTTTCGATCTAGATATAAGTGAACACCTAGGTAAGTATCCCATTTTGTAAGATGATCTATTTAGGGTTCCAAAAACCTCTAGTTAGTTTATTCTGGTACTTAGATTTGTTAAGATGAATACGCTTAAGGCTTTTATCTTATTTGTGTTCAACATAAAGAAGAACATACTTTCACATCTCGGACCAGTGTAGCCTTTAGGACATTGGCACTGAGCCTTCCCCCAGCCATCAACTGAACACGTGCCGCCATTTTCGCATGGATTAGGATCACATGCGTCTGAAAAAGGATAAAATAGTGTAAATTGTACTTGAATATACTGAATTAAAAAAATCATTTGAATATTGTATGATAGAGAGATACTTTTGTAGACAAGTAGGGTGTCTTTATAAGGTCTATATAGTTTTAGTTCTTTTAAATAGCTGGACCCTCGCTCACATGCAAATGTTGCATAGGGATCAAGACGTGAGTACAGTTCATCAAATACTGTATTCACTTAATCAACATTGATGACATCAAAGACATCATGTCAACAATTTAAAGATATGATTATGATATTCGTGAAGGTCGATTTGTCGATTTTCGATATCATTTACATTTTCAAGGAGAGAAAAACTGAATCGAGTTATTGTTGATTTTTGACAAAGTTCAGTTACACCTATTTGTTTAACTGTTAAAATTTTAACATTATGCAAAACAAATAAAACCAGAAGCGTCGTTCAGCGTGAGTCCAATCTTAAAATCTTGTATGACAACTATTTGAAGTAACATTTTCTACTCCTATCCAACGTGTTTTTCGTCCAGTGAATTTTCAACCATTTAACCCGATTTTCAGAAGTTTCTGTTATGTGAATTGTTTTTTTTTTTTTTTCAATTCGTACAACTGGATGTTAAGCAAACAACGATAATTCAATAAGTTTTAAAATGTACATATAAAATTGAGAATTGAAATGAGGAATGTGTCAAAGTGACAACACCCGACCAAAGAGCAGCAAACAGCTCAAGGCCACCAATGGGTCTTCAACACAGCGAGAAAATCCCGCACCCGGAGGCGAGCTTCAGCTGGCCCCTAAACAAAAATGAGTACTAGTTCAGTGAAAATGGACGTCACACTAAACTCCGAAACATATAAATGATCTAAAATTAAAAAAAAAAACATACAAGACTAACACAGGCCAGAGGCGCAAAAAAATAAACTGTTTACTTTAGCAACGATAGGCATTTTCAATCAAACGCCTATGAAACGATTTCTAAAACAGATTTTTGTTAAACAAGTTCATCTCATCTCATCCATCACATTTATTTCAATTTAAATATCTGTTTATCTCAAATATACATATATTCTGTACATTTTCAATTTAGACATTTGGACATGTTTTGAAATCATACTGAAATATAAATGCTGAAGTCAAGCTATTATATTTAAACCCATTTCAATGTGAAACTCGCAATCTTATTTTTAAACTTATGATCCATAGCGCACCTGTTGAGAAGTATTCTAGATACATTTTGTGCGTACAAACTATTAACCATTTCTTTCCCATTAATAAAGAAATCGTCAAAAATACTAGGCTTATAACTTGTTATGCTAGACGCTCGATTCGTCTACAAAAGACTCGAATCTGAATAGTTAAATTGCAAAGTCTTAATTAACAATTCTAACACTGTTATAATAATGTTCTAACTAAACAGTGTTGTTTTTTTTAAATATTGCACTTGCAATTCTAAATCTTAAACCATATTTGTACGTACTGTCACAATTTGTTCCTCCATAGTTGCTAGGGCATTCGCATGTGTATCCGTGTACTGTTGGTGTACATGTACCACCATGTTTGCAAGGTCGGGAATCGCAAGGATTCGTCTGGTCTATTCATAAATCAGAAGAAAAAAAATTGATTAAAACAAGTAATAAAGGTTATTAATTAAAGTTTGTCTTCATTCGGATTAAATCAAAAGAAATTGTCGTACTTGCAGGTCCTAAAGACTAAAGAAGTATTTATGCTTAATATTGTTTTTATTTCTAAAGATTTCAAATACTATGAATTAATTTTTTTCGTGCGTACCAACTTTTCATTCGCGGTTTTGCCTTGATATGCATATACGACTATAGAAAATTTGTAAATCCTTGAATATTTAAATTAATGGTTCAACTGTACCCACACAATCCACGAAAATTGATATCCCATGAACAGTAATGAATATACAGTACAACTCAATGTATTTACCACAGTTATATCCCGAATAACCTCCATGGCATGAACAAGTGTAGCTGCCAGTACTACTGGGATAACACGTTCCATGCACACAAGGGGTGTGGCTGCATGGGTCTTGATCTAAAACAAACATTATGTGTTCCATCATTTCAAAATGGAGAACTGTTTCACACATTGAAAAACTTTATAAATCCGGTCCAATATGTAAAATAGGTCATTATGGATAACAGATATATAAAACAAAGTTACCTTAGTTTGCGATTAGATACAAAGCGACAGCAATTATCTGATGTTCAAATCTGGTGTACAATTAGTACCTATTATTTATATGGAGAAACTGAGACATGTTAATGACTAACCAGTTATCATTTAAAAACAATTGTTAGATAAACCATAAGAGGCATGTGATATTTTTGACACGGTTCGAAACATGAGAAACGGTGACATTTTAACAACCGAACAATTCGTTAAGGAGACGGTAGAACATATGAAGAGATAATTCTAGTTCCTTTTCAAAAGCTGCACTAATGTCATTGATCACATTGATCTCTTTCACTTTCTCATCTTCTTTTGTTACTCATCATTTTTACTGTTTCATTAGTTTTAAGGAAATTCGCTACTCTGTTTCAAAATAACAAGCTTTTTAAAATTTAAAATTTTTTTATGAATTGATAGAATATAAATAAAGGAACAAAAAACCAGGAAAAATGAAGGGTCCGTGTCCTTGTTTTCTAGATATAAGCCATTAAAAATATTCCGGGAAAATGATTCCCTCTAGATTTTTCTTACATTTAACATTGGCAACTTTTTTCATTCAAAAACTATGAAAATATAACAAGGATTTTATAAAATTTTCAAATATGGCCTTTTAAACTATATGTAATTGAATTAGGAAAAAAAAGTAGGGGTTAGCGGGCAAAATATGTATTGGCATTAACCAGAGGATGTCGAATATCTGACATAAATTTAAAAACAAGAGTAGCGAACATCCTTAATCAGTTTTGATTCAGCCGCTATTTATGAGCCTTGTGTAACACGAGTGTGGTGTACCATTAATCAGTATTCCGATATTTGCTAATACCACTAAAAATTCTAAACAAAATATTTTTGCAATAATGTGATGACTAACACATTCTTTTTTTTTTCTATCTTTTTTTTTTAATTGTGATTTATTATTGATTGTGGGTCATAGTAAATGTACACCACGTCTACACATAATTGAATCTTTGAACGATTCCTGTGAGCATTTTGTTTCTTTAATGAGCCTTTTTTTTGGATTTGAAAATGATGGATACACACCCCTAATTCATGTAATTATTTTGTAAAGAAGAAATGATATAATACACCTTGTCGTTATTTGTCCGCTATTGCTGGACCCCACACAAGTTTCCGTAAACTGGCGACGTCACAATAAAAAATGTCTGGCGCAACAAAGGTAAAGTGATTGTTGTATGACGTCAATAGTTTAAGTATCGCAAATTTTCGGGTCAAGTGTTGCAGATTCTCAAACAGCGACACGGTCTATAGTCATTTAAATAGGGGCAACATATAAAAAGGGGATATTCAAACTGGCAAGGCAAAAAGAAATTGACAACACTATGGCAAAAACGTAAAAAACGCAATGTCCACAAAACACTACATACAAAAATACGCGGAGTTTTACCACTAACCCTAACAAAGACCAGGGTATTCTCAAGTGCTAAGAAAGGGTTAGACGATCCTGTTTTACTTTTGCCACCCTTCATACAGCTCATGGTATGTGCACATTTAGTTCTAAGGCTAATGCGGATTATGTCAAAGTAAAAGAAAAGAGGAAGGAATTGAAATTATGACAACTTCGTGGTCATATGTGAGACAGACATTCAACCAACTTGTCATGACGGGTTTACGGGTGTACCGACTAAACGAATATGGTTCAATATTTGTCCTGTTCATAAACATAATTAATTTATCTATTATTAAATTTAGGTAAAGTCGTTTCAATGGATACGTCTTCATATACATTTACGCCTGAGATAAAAATAGATTAGAATAATCAGAACGAGTTTAGTTTATATTTGCACATTGTGCATAACAAGGTTTTTTCGACAACTTACCACAATGTGTTCCAGAATAACCAGTGTGACAAGAACAGGTATAACCGCCACTACCACTGCTGGTGCAAGTTCCGTGGACACATGGATTTTTGCTGCATGGGTTTTCATCTAAGAATGTTTGATTTCTTTTTTAATGAATCATGAGTACTTGTGTTGTGAAATTATTTCTATAACCGATATCCTATATGGTTATGTTTTGCAATGCATTAAATTGTTTTCTGTCTGTTAATAACCTTTTTTTTTTTGTATTTTAAAATTTCCAAATGGGTTAACCTGTTTATTTAGGCGATTCAATGGATACATCGCCATTAACTGTTTGGATCAAAATAAATTATAAAAAAATCAGAACGAATTTTGTTCAAATTTTCCCATTATTCATAGAAATGTATTAACGACAACCTACCACAGTGTGTTCCAGAATAACCAGTGTGACAAGTACATGTATATCCGCCACTACCACTGATGGTGCACGTCCCGTGGACACATGGGTTTACACTGCATGGGTTTTGATCTAAAAATGTACGATTCATTCTATTAACAAAGCATGGATACTTGTGTTGTGTATGTATTGCAATCGTCAGTATCTAGTATAATCATGCTTGCAAGGCTTCATTTTTATTCGTGAAACAAGTAATAATAATGACAAACCAAAAATAGGTTTTCTAGCTTCATTTATTTTCAGAAGTCTAATCTTGATCAATGCTTTCTCAACTACTTTTAAAATTGATCTACATATTATTCTGGATTACCGATTTTCGTTAAAATGAGAAATATTTTGAAATGAACTTTTCTATCAGACACTCTTTACACCAAAAGCTTAGACGACAAAATACACACGATTTCAAATCATCAAAACTAACGAGATCGCACAAAAGATAATTACCAATGATCCACTTACCACAATTTGTTCCATAATAACCAGTTTTGCAGTTACAGGTGTATCCACTACCACTGCTTATGCAAGTTCCTTGGACACATGGATTTACGCTGCATGGGTTTTGATCTAAAGTTATATGAATAAGGGTAACAACGAATTATTAATAGTTCTATATAGCAGTTATTGCTACTGTCAGTATCTAGTATAATCATGTTTGCATTGAAATATTTATATTTGTTATAATTACACAAAAACCAAATTGTGTCTTTTTTAAAAGCGACTTTCATTTATGTTCCAGAAGAGTCATATCTTGATCATTGCTTTCTTGACTACTTTTAAAATTGATTTACATATTATTATGTACTACTGATTTTCGTTAGAATGAAAAATATTTCTAGAATTAACTTTTTTCCATCAGACACGCTTTACACCAAAAGCTTAGACGACAAAATACATACAATTTCAAATCATCAAATCTTACGAGATCACACAAAAGATAATTACCAAAGATTCACTTACCACAATTTATTCCATAATAACCAGTTTTGCAGGTACAGGTGTATCCGCCACTGCCACTGCTAATGCAAGTGCCATGGACACATGGATTTACGCTGCATGGGTTTTGATCTAATGATGTATGAATTAGGATAATAAAGAATTATTAGAATATCTTAAATAATGATGTTTGCAATGAATCGTACATGAGAGAGGTTTAACTAGCTATAAAACCAGGTTTACTCCACCATTTTCTACATAAGGAAATGCCTGTATCAAGTCAGGAATTTAACATTTTTTTTACATTTGTTTGATGTATTTAAGCTTTTGATTTTGTTATTTTATAATGGTCTTGCCGTTTTGAATTTCCTTGGAGTTCGTTTGTTTTTGTTATTTTACTTTTTATTTGTAATAAGAATAACAAAAACATTTTGAATACCGACTATCATTTGCGTTCCATTTGGGTCTTATCTTAAGCATCGCTTTATTTACTAATTTCAATATTGATTAATATATTAACATTTGCAACTGTTTTTCGTACGTAGCGGAGGTGTTTCAGATATAACATTTCAATAAGGCACGTTTAACATCGAAAGCTTCAGAAAAAACAGACAAATAGAAAAAATGTCAGCATTGGTCAATGCATTAAAGCTTGATAGATCATAACCCAAGAATCATTAAAGGTCAACTTTACCTAGCGTGGTTCGGACGTTTCATTTCATACATTAAGTATGTTATAAACAGCGAAATTTACAGTTGGAGAGACCAATCCAGGTATACAGTAGTAAGTTTACGGTAAATTGTATTTCTATTCCATCGTCATCAATATTACTTACCACAGTTTGTCCCTGAATATCCGGTGTAACAAGAACAACTATAACCACTTCCGGTGCTTTTACAAGATCCATGTGAACATGGACTAGAGTTGCAATAATCATAGCTATCTGGAATTAAAAAATATTTTGCATATAGTAAACAATACCAACATAAATACATGTGTAATGTTCTTTTCGTGTTAAATCCAAATCCTAAAGACAATCACCCAAAGAACGACGCAAATCAAAAGCAATGAAAAATATATTCAACCCAGGAGAGAAAAATCATCTTCAGGATCTTAGGTGTATAAACAAACAAACAAAAAAAAAAAAAAACTAAAAGGCTGTTACAGAGGATAGTTGTCGATAGTCGCAGCATTCAAATACGTAAAAACCAAAAAACAAAAAGTGAATCGATATACACAAAAGGTGGTGTTGCTGTAAATTAGTAGGAATAAGAACATTTTTTTTAATTTGGCGATGGTGTAAATGATTCCCTTACACAGATTTGCATATCACATATAGGCACTGGTTTTCAAACATGTCCTTGATATTGATGATATAACCCGTCGATACATTTATTAAAAAAAAAGAAATGGGATCGCTCACGAGATAGGACGCCTATAATATCTGTTGAGCGTGGATTTCATGGATTGTTTGGAATAGCAAACGCAAACATAATCTGGCAGCAACAAACCAACTTAAACTGTATACAACTGTTTTACAGGCGTCTTGGTTGGGCTGGGCACTTAAAGGTTGTTAATTAAATTATTACGATCACAATACCGTGGATTTAGTTATTTTCGTAGGTACCAATTTTCGTGGATTGAAGAAAAATTATATTTTCGTAGATATTTGTTGTCGTTGATTTTCAAACGTATCCATACAAGCCAAAAGAAAACGTCTACTTCAATCTACATTTTAATTCGAGGTTCTCCTTTAACCGCGAAATCCACGAAAATTGGTTTCCAACAAATAAACAATGAATCCATAGTAGCTTAATCTTACCACACCTTCCAACAAAAGACACTAAGGTAATACATTCCCTTGATATATCTAAAACTCACCACAATCTGACCCTGAATATCCAGAATTGCAAGAACAACTATAACCACTGCCCGTGTTTGTACAAGATCCATGTGCACAAGGATTGGGGTAGCAGTAGTCATACGTATCTGAAATAAACAAGTGTACACTACATTTTGGTTGCGTTATTCTGTAATGAAAAATAAATTTCTACCTCTTGGACTTTACTGAAATCAACTTTTCAGTTAATGCATTGAATTGCCTCAAACGTTTGCAAAACAGTGATTTTTGTCGATTATGTAGGGTATTGAAAATATGGTGATTTGAATGTTTCCAATCTGGAACTAACCTAGTGCCTTGAAGAATCATCGAAAAACTGTAACTGTTCTGTAGGTTGTAAGGCTAAATGTCTGTTACTTAAATATATATAATATTTCTACTTGCAGTCTAAATTTTTGTGCTCCTTAATCCTGTTGTCCCACTATGCAGAGCCTGCCTATTATATTCATCGTTTATATTTCCTCAACCTCCGTATGCCCGAGGTATCAAACGCATCATTTATATACAACGTTACACGATTCCGCTGTGAAGCGGAAAAAATACGCAAAAATCGTTATAACAAATTGTGAAAGAGAGGCCGAAGATACCAAGGGGACATTCAAACTCATAAGTCGAAAATAAAGTGACAATGCCATGTGACTTATGTACGAATAAAAACAATACTGACGATTTTTACAATTTGTAAAGTATTCTTTTTAAATGATTCAGAAACTTTGTCATATAACTTTTAGAAAGCACTAATTTGTATGCAATCGAAAAGGGTGACGACCATATGGTTTCCCGGATTTCTTCAACCCGGAACTACAGCCTTCACCTAAATTGGGGTGTCTGTTTGGCTGAGCGTGGTATACAAATACATGTACGCAGCAACGTCCAGTCGGTTTTGGGCCGAAGATAAAGCTCCTAAGGGCCTTACGGTTCAAAGGCTTAATTTTGCCTCGCCTTTTATTTATCCCCTGTCCTGTGCAGTCCAATTCGGGCTTTTTATTCCAGTCCGTCCACCTTGCCTAATATGTTTATTGTTCATATATTCTCAGAATGTGTATGCATGATGTATCAATATATCATTATATCTAAAAAGTTACACGATTTTGCTGCGAAGACCTGAAATTACGAGAAGGGTTTAAACAAGTTGTAATTAAATGTATGAACGTACACAACGATAGCAATTTAAATACTTATTAGGTATTCTGTAAAATGTAAATTGATACAGCAATGTTGTCATATATCACTACATTCATTATGAGTTTATTATTATGTAATTAAGTTCTCCCATACTCACCACAAGATGACCCTGAATATCCGGAGTAACAAGAACACATATAACCACTGCCAGTGTTTGTACATGATCCATGTGAGCATGGATTAGGGTTGCAGTAGTCATATGTATCTGAAATACATGTGTACATTTAATTTTGGTTATCTGTATAAGTCACTGTTAAATTTAACAGTGACTTTTCTTTTTTTCGTCGAATGACCAAAAACGTTTTCAAAACCAACACTTTTCTTCAGTCGTATATGGTTTACACAAAATAGTGGCCTAGACTTCTTCAATCTGGTACTACAAACTTGATTAGGAGGAGCATTTGTTTGATTGCGTGTGATGTAAAGATACGTATCAACGTCTTATCGCAATAGGAACGTTACATAAAATACCTCATTAAGATGTCCGCTTTCCCTGTGCTTTTAAGAAGCATCGCAAAGGGTCTTTTTTTTTGCTAGGCTAAATTTCTGTTCCTCTTTAATATATCCCCTTTCCAGCTGCAGTTCAAATTTCGTGAGCTGCATGTTCTAATTTCGTGAGCTGCATGTTCTAATTTTGTGAGCTGCATTCCGGTTGGCCCACTTTACAGGGACTGCTTATTATACCAAATAATAAGCTGTTTTCGGCCTGTGTATGCATACAAAAGCAAATCTATTAATTTATCTATAACTTTACACGATTCCGCTGCGAAGCGTAAAAATAAAGGAAAACGTTATAACGAATTGGGATTGCATGCAGGGATGAATAAAATAGATGAATGATTGAATACTTTTTGAGGCATTTTGTAAAGAACGGATTCAGCAAATTTGTCATATATCACTTTAATGATGTTCAGATAGCTATATAACATCAGTAATTTTAAACTCACCACAATCTGACCCTGAATATCCGGAGTGGCAAGAACAACTGTATCCACTGCCAGTGTTAGAACAATATCCATGTAAACAAGGATTGGGGGTACAATAGTCATATGTATCTAGAATAAACAAGTGTACACGTTATATTGATTATGTGTTAAGGTAAAATTCCATGATAGTTATTTGTTTCTTACTCTCGTAAATTACAAAGATTGAAATAAACTGTTACTTTTAGTCCATTGAGAAGGGTCGCTTGAACTTCTTCGAAAGGGCTCTATTCACTAGCTTATTTTCTGTTTAGTTGTTTTGGGGGATGTATTAGTATGAATTAAAGTCAAGTCTACTTTTTGTGCTCTTTATTCCGATTGATATATTTTCAGAACCTCCCTATTATAAATGACTCTTAATATGGTCGCAGGTTGCCTATAAAAGAAATATTCAATTTCAAAAACCGTTACACGATTCTGCTTCGAAAAAAGTATTAACAATAATACAGAATTCCAAGTAAATTCAATTGCTTTTTATGATGAAAGGGCGGGTTCAACCTACGAAGCGCAACAATTTCGGAAACACGTTAAAACGAATTGTGATTGCTTGAACGAATGCGTACAATAGGGATACGTTGTAAGATATTTTGTAAACCGATTTCGAAAATTTTCCATATATTATTATATTCATGTTGAGTTTACTATATGTAACCAAGTTCTCCCATACTCACCACAAGATGACCCTGAATATCCGGAGTAACAAATACACTTATAACCACTGCCAGTGTTTGTACATGATCCATATAAACAAGGATTTGGGTCGCAGTAGTCATATGTATCTGAAATAAACAGTTGTACAATTAATTTTAGTTATATGGTTATGTAAAGGTACATTGTATATATAAATGTCTATATCTCAGACTTGACAAAAATTGACTTTTCCATTTTGTGTTGATTGACCCTAAATGTTTTCAAAACAATCATTGTTGAAGACCGTACTTTGACCTATAATGGTTTACATTTATAAATTTTGACTTGGATGGAGAGTTGTCTCATTGGCACTCATACCACATCTTCTTATATCTATTGTTGTTCGAGCGATTTAGGTATCGAACATACGGTTGCCTGGAATTCTTTTATCCGGCACTAAACACATGCTTTAAAGGGACGTTTGGTTGATTGTTCGGGTATATAAAACTGAGCAATATTCTATCAGAAAAGGGACTTTAATCAAATACTTCACAGTGAGAGGTGGCTATTAAATATATGTTTCACAGATGACGTCGGATATGTTCCAATTGTCGTAATCTCAGTCCCGTCCTTTGTTCCCCGAGTGTGACCTACCCAATTAAACTTATCATCGGGTTTGTATTTACATGAGCAACACGACTGGTGCCAAATGTGGAACAAGTTATACTTACCCTTACGTAGGATCCGAGTTCACCCCCTGTTTTTGGTGTAGTTTGTGTTGCTCAGTCTGTTGATTTCTATGTTGTGTTTTATGTACGGATGTGTTTCTTTTGGTCTTTTGGTCTTTTTCTTTTTTGCCATGGCGTTGTCAGTTTATTTTCGACTTATGAGTTTGAATGTCTCTCTGGTATCTTGCACTCTCTTTAACTCTTTTCGATGTAAGGGGCTTTTGGTTAAAGCATACAGCTAATTTCAGTTTTAATGATTTGTAATGTATTAAAAAAATCATTCATATAATTGTCTTACATTACAATATTGATGTGCAGGTTACTCTATGTTTTCGAATTCTGTCACACTCACCACAATTTGACCCTGAATAGCCGGAGTAACAAGAACAACTATAACCACTGCCAGTGTTTGTACATGATCCATGTGTACACGGGTTGGGGTGCAGTAGTCATATGTATCTAAAAATACATGCATAGTTTGGGTTATACGTTTAGGTACAAGAATATTATATAATTTCCAATTTGTGGTCTATATTAACTTTGGTTTTTTAACTTTGTGTCGTTTAAACCAAAATTTATGTTATAGCAAATGGGCACATGGACTTTTGCAATTACAAAATACCAACATAACAACCTTTTCCAAAGAGGGACGTCTGTTTGATTGTTAGGATTTTATAAATATGCATCATCCTCATCGTCTAGCAAGAATGGGGACGTTTAACCCCATTTATCATTGAGAGTGAGTACCTCTCTCGCTGCACTTACAATTAGCCTCACTAGAGCCCTTATTACCCACTAGTGATCCAGTTCGAACTTGAACTGTCATTTTGATCTGAACACCTTTTGAAAGACTGAACATCAAATTATTTTGTTGTTTTCAGACCTATCCACAGCCGTTAATTCAGTGATGTTCAGAAAATGTGCTTGCAGTCAGTTAAGATCTGTTTTAGTAAACAATGGTCAATACTCAGATTGTTCATGATGTTATTTACCTGTACACATTAGAACAAAACTGAATTGTCGGAGAAGCTACTGTACAGTACTGAATTTACTGGAAGCGAATTGTATAAAAAGTCCTGAACTTACTGCAGAGATAAAATCTGCAAATTGACTGATAAGACTGAATAGAACTGAACAATTTACTGGTTAGATTATTCAAATGATACTAGAATCAACATGATCTAAATTTCCTTTACTAGTGGGTGCCTGTAGTCCGCAAGGCTAAATGTTTAATCCGACCCAACATATCCTCTTTAGACTTGCAGACCAAAAGATATCATGATCTTGATTCCGGTCGGCTCTTTTTGCAAATATTAACAATACTATTAATTGTTACTACAATGTATGATTTAGTCATGCAAATAATTGAACTATCAATCCAACAAGGTATCTATGAAGTTCAACTGTTCGATTGCGAAACGCAAACATTACGGGAAAACGTGTTAACTTGATTTGAAAAATTTACGAATGTGTTCATCTGTACAATTCTTAAATATTTTAACACAGTGTAAAGTATTTTTAAACGCATTCACCCAATGTGTCATATATGCCTACGTTCATGTGTAGAATTCAATATTCAATTATGTTCGAACAAAATTGGTACATCAAAATTGTCATTCATAAGAACTTTGATGTACAGATTACTATATGTCTGTTAGTTCCCCATTACTCACCACAAGTTGACCCAGAATATCCGGAGTAGCAAGAACAACTATAACCACTGCCAATACTTGTACAATATCCGTGTAAACAAGGATTTGGGGTGCAATAGTCATATGCATATGTATCTGAAAAAAAAAAAAAAAACGTTGAAAAATATGTTTTATATTGTGACTCATTCAACATGCTCGAGCTCTGAAACTGTTCTGAAAAGAAACGTAGCATGTTTTCCTTCACCATTCGTAATTCTGATATAAAATGAAGGCTTAAAGACCCGGAATCTTAATTGAACCTTGAACCCTTGTTGAACTTTTATTTCGTATAATAACAGTTTTATGCAATTGAAGTAGAAAGACATTTTGCCTGTTATTTTCATTTTAAATATACTAGTGTTTGTACTTCCGGACTTCAGATAACTAGTGCGCTGTGCCATGCAATTGCATGTATGTTGAAATCATTAGGATTAGCTATGCCAAGGTTATGTTTTAATATAGAAATGACTGTCACTTTATTTTAACTTGAAACACAATAACACCTATATAAAAATAAGAAGATGTGGTATGATAGTCAAAGAGACAACCCTCCAGGTCACAGTACGGCCTTAAACAATGAGCACACTATTAATGCTATACATTGCTAGATTTAAATTAGAAAGCAATGGAATTGAAGAGTAGTGGTCTTCTTTTTATATGATACAAGTAATAGTATGTTCTTACTCCGGTTAACCTTGAAAAAAAAGAAGCGATAGATACCAAAGGTGTATTCAAGATTATACGTCAAAAACAAACTGACAATGCCATTGCAAAAAATTAAAACGATAAAAAGACCAACACAAGTAATAACAAGACTGCAACTGTATGTGGTTATATTATGTAATAGGCTTGCGATAGACGTACAACCTAATTTTTTTTCTAACAAAAGCTCTAGGTTAAGTTAGCCAACCTTTTTCAATTTTAAGTAACGCATTTCTCACTCATAAAAATAATTGTAAAGATGTATCGAGAAAGTGATATTGAATCAAAATAGAGCCACGAGGTGGTATTAAAGAAATTCGTTATTTTAATCATTAATCATCTTCATTTAGTTAACAACTATAAGTCACCGTACGGCCGTCAGCAATGAACAACCTATGAATGCTTAACATAGCTGGATTTAACATAGAAAGCAATGGAACCGCCAAATAGTGGTGTATTTCTTACAAAATAAAAGAAAATAGTTTTTTCTAACTCCAGTTAACCTTTAAAAAAGTCGCGAAAGGGGTATGCACGATTATACGTCAGAAATAAACTGACAATGCCATTGCAAAAAGGAAAAAAACGATGAAAAGGCAAACACAAGTAGACAAAATACAACATAGAAAGCTAAACACTGAACAAGTGCGTAATAATAAGACTGCAACTGTTTAAGGTTGCGATAGACGTTAAAACCTAGCATTTTGTTTTCTTCACAGAAATTTTTGGTTATTGAATCAAAATAGGGCCACGAGGTGGACCTAAAAAAATCGTTATTTTTGTCGTTAATCATTTTCATTTAGTATTAATGTATGTTTGATATTCTTTATTTGAAACCATAAATATCGGTCTTGCATTAGTCATCGTATTCATTACACACAATTAACTAAGCATTGAAGTTTCCCAAGATAAACTATAAGTAATAATGCGCTAATGTGTTCACTTTTATTTTCAATTCACTTTAGTTTTCATTGTAATTTAACAACGTGTCACCGTTCCTCATGATTTTTTTCAAATAAGATTTGTGGTCGTTTAACGTAACATGACATTTCAAAATGTATGAATTTAAATGTTGCAAAATTACGTTAATTAATACTTACTACACATTGTGCCAGAATATCCGGCTGCACAATTGCAGATGTAAGTATAACCATCATATGTACACCATCCGTTTATGCAGTTAGTAATGCAATAATCATAATTATCTGAACCTGAAACTAATATAGAATCAAACGTACATGTACCAACAATTACTATAGAAACAAAATGTCCAAATAGTATCCCAGTTACTTCATCTCAGATATAACACTGTTTTAACCCCAACATAATAACGCGTATTCTCACCCATGATGGTACAAATGTATTAAAATGGCAAGGTGAAGTTACAAATATTCGGTTACGTTACCAAACAAAACAGTGTTCCTGCGATATTTTGCAATCTTTATTGTTGTTTAACTTTTATATGTTTACTACCTGAAAAACCACACCTACTGACCGTCCATTAAAATAAGAACACACTAACTGACCTAAAATTTATAAATACAAAAACACATATATGTGTGTTGTTGAATATATATTCAAATCAATGATAAAAAGGTACAGCACTGTATTGTCAATCACACCTTCATATAAGTGACGAAAAGAGTACCAATCTTTGTGGATTAAGGATGTTTGCTCCTCTTGTTTTTTTAATTTTTGCCAGATTTTCGGAATCCTCTGGTTAATCCATGCAGTGCCATTAAACATTTTACTGACTAACCCCTAATTTTCTTTCCATAATTTGATTATATATACTTTAAAATATCATCTTTAAAAATTTTATAAAATCCCTGTTATTTTCATCGTTTTTGAAAGAAAAAAGGTGCCAAAAAAAAATGTTAAATGTATGAAAAATCTAGAGAGAACTATTTCCCGCCAAATTTTCAATAGCTTATATCTCGAAAACAAGCACACGGACCCTTCAATTTTTTCTGCTTATTTAATATCAATTTATAACAGTCTTATAAAAAGCTTGTTATTTTGAAACAGAATAGCAAACATCCTTAAAACTATTTTTATTGATATTTAATTGTCACTTTCGTTGGAGCCAAATAGTTCCATTCAAATGAGCATAATTCAAATTATATTACACTCGTTTGATAAATTTAATAAACAGCATTACCTGATATAGTTCAAGTAAGGGGCGGGGTTGTCTGGTTAAATGATATTATATTGATATATAATTGTCTCTTTCATCTGAGCGAAGTATCTCAATTCACGAAGGATAATTCAAGTTGTATTACGTTTGTTTGTTAAATTTAACAAATACTATAACTTGATATATTTCAAGTGACGAATGGTAGAGGCTGTGTGGTTAAACACTATTTAAATTGATGTATAATTGTAACTTTCATTTGAGTGGGGTGTCGCAATTCAAGAATGTGTTTAAATTACCTGATTTATTTCTCAAGTACTGGGCGGGGCTTTATTGGTTTGCTAATGATTGATCAGTCCATCTATACACAGGTGTTTTTTGATAAAATCTTCAAGTTTTGGTCTTAATCAGCTTGAAATATGTAAACACTTTAAGTGTATATTTAAGGTAAACGTTGTGACTGAGTCGTCGATTTATTTAAAAAGGAATTTAAACGTAATAAAAACGCTTTAAATCTGCGACAATATGAAACTGAGTAGGTATAAAAATAATGATGACATTTGAAAAATATGCATACATTCTAAAGAACTGTTGTCTGTTGATTGGTTGATTGTTGGTGTTAAAAGTCACTTTCAGCACTAATGACTAAATTTCCTAATTGGAGGAAGAAGAGGAGTGCCCGTAGAGAACCACCAACCTACGGAAGGAAAGCTGGTAGTTTACTTTTATAAATTGTTATTTGGATGGAGAGTTGTCTCATTGGCTCACACCACATCTTCCTATATCTAGTCAATAAAGATTGGAATCGAACGCACTTGTAACGTGCGAGGGTCATAACCTCAGTGTTGACAGGCTAGTGATACAGTAGATAAACTACTTAGACCATTAGGTCACCAAGGCATCGCACGTTGATAACACTGATAGGTGATTAGGCAATCATCCTTATCACATACGTCCTTACGTTGGTGATCCTTTTGCAAATTAAAAGGTAAGCTCCGCCCGATCAGTTGAAAAGCATCTCATAACAAAGTATCAACAAGAGATAACGTTTGCCCTTATTGCCATATTCTGAACTGTCCCTATAGTATTATGTTTACCTCCCTTTAAACTAAGGACGAATAAGGGAAATTACGATATCTAAAAATATTACCGCTACTGCCACTCGAGCCGCCAAGGTAAGTGTCACTTCCTCCACTTGGTCCGTCAGGAACTGTTTAGAAAAATATATAGCATTATTTCAACACAAAGCATAGATGATTGTCACAAGGAGGCGAGAACTTGGCGAAGACAAGGACAATGTTTTAAGTGAATATTCCTGCCTGGTAAGAACAAAAATATTTTTACCAAAAATAGAATAAACATGAATATTTTTCCCAACAACATGCAGGAAACAAATGTACACAGAGGTGAAAATACCTTTTTAGCATGTAAAACAAAATATGCGAGACTCGTTGAACATGTAAATGACTATTTTGTCAGAAAAAGATCCTCCTGCCACTTGAATTGAGCGTGTTATAAAGTCACATTTGAACTGCGTCGGATATAAATTGACCTTATGCAAGTGCACGTATACATGTACATGTATAAGATTTTGATTGTTTTGGAACATTCAAATACGAAACAGAATGTTGGTCTGCTTTGTAGGGTTCTTTTATCAACTCATTTTCAAAGAGTTACAGACTTTGCACAGAGATTTTTCATCCCAAAATAGGTTAACAGATGTATTGATATTCATGTGCATATGGTCGATTTCAATCCGACGGAGCTCATTTATCAATTAAATCTAAGTCACTTGATCAGATTTTCTATACAATATTAAATTTTATATCAAATACTATGCATTTGAATTAAAGCTTCTGACGTATAGTGTTTTCACCAATTAGAGACAATAGCCTCATAGTAAATATAATCGTCTTACAAACTCAATTAAACATTTGAAGATGGGTTTATTATTCAATTAATTGATTATAACTTCATAATCACATCTAATGTCAAGACCAACTTCAATGTTAAAAAACGATAGATGCTTTTACATGAAGAAATCAGTACTTACAATAAGAGGTACATTGACTGTTTGAATTCTTACAACATTGGAATCCGTCGCTGTCATATCCATCGGATTTGAACAGGAGGTAACATGTATATCCTGTCCCGCATGGATTCCCAGAACATAAACTTGTCACTGAAATATAATATCAAATTGATAAAGAGAATATATCAATTACACAATGACTCATTATGTCGATGAAATATGTGTATATTAACCTACTCATCACCGAGTAACTAACCGGATGACATGTCGCTAAAATTGCAGCACAAAACTATCTGCAAATGATTCTTTTACTTGAAAACCATGTTTTGCTAAAGTATAAGTTCAATAATTGACAGGGAGCAATAATTACCAAAACAGTAAATGCATGGGTTCCGAAAACATTTATGGTTTCGGTGCGTTCCGTGACGTGTCGCTACACTGCAGTACAAACAAAAAACTATCAGTTACTGCATTGTTTAAACATAAGTAACTTCTTCATGAAATACTAGCTAATTGCTTTAAAAAAAATCGAAATGACACTGATGTTTTGCTAAACACTTACCTGCTGGTTCAATATTTGCATGTTTATATTATAACAAGCAGTCAGTGCGGATCTAAACTAATCACTAAATGTTTAGTAGAAACATTTTCAGTGAACGAGTAAAACTTACCGCTGTTTCAAAATATACATAAATTCGAAAGTAAAAGTAATTGACTCACAAAGTACGAGGCTTCTAAAAAGTAAAATAACAAAAATACCGAACTCCAAGGACAATGGACTTTTGTTAACTTTTTACAGATTGTGACTTGGATGGACAGTTGTCTCATTGGCACTCATACCACATCTTCTTATTTCTAATTAATAGTCTGATAGACTTAATCATAAACGTGACAAAATATGATAATAAGATATTATATTTTACAATTTGTTAAAATCCATCATGTTTCTAGAAAATCACATTTCTTTTTTTCAAATACATATCTTTTTGAGAACATTAAAATTCAAGTTAAATCAAAGGCTACTGTTTACAGTTTTGCTATGCTAATATCTATGAAAGAACGAAGATATAAGCAACTTGGAGATTAATTTTTTGATGAACTTGTTTTCGATCAGTTTTTCTCTATCTTCAAATAAAACCACGCTTGGGATAATTGTAAAAGAGAAAATCCAGAACAAAAAATATGATGCCGATTCCGAACACTTGACGTTCTTCTGATGTTTTTTTGTAGTATGTATTCATTACACATCAAATTGTTTTTAAACACATATTTATTCATTAATAACCATAAACTTGGCAATGTACATGATGCATACAATGTGCTATTCTGAAGTTAATTGACTTAACGTAATTTCTCAGAAGTTTGATGTATTTTAATTTTTCGATCAGTTTTTTTTTGGTTGTTGTTCAACGAAGACGTTTATTCATTACAGGCTTCAATCGATATATCTGGTTGTTTATAACGTCTAAAAGACGACAATTTTGTTTTTTATATGTCCGATCAGTTAGATCATTGAATGAAATTTAAACCAAAAGATCTTCTTATGAAGTTGATGAAATATTGTAAGATTTTGCAGACTTCTTATGATACACACTACCTGTATTGTCAAATCCGGTATCGCCAATTCCATAATGAACTGTTGATGTTATCCAAATAAACACTTGTAATCAACCACTTAAGTGACTTATTTTAACCATAAGAATCATCCCCCTCTTATTAATTAATTCAGCCACTGGCATTTGGTCCATTATGATCCCATTTAAATTACAAAAAATACGTTTGACAACTACGAGGCTTATCACAACCTCAAAAGTGAAAACTATTAATGCAAGTTCGAACTGATTTATTATTTCAAAAATGTCTTTTAAAATTGTTTGTATTTGTATTTTAAATAGAAAATTGCCACCAAGAATATCATTTGTAGCGTGTCCATTGGCATTCGGTACATGTTTACATCCTGATCATTAAAGGTCACATATTAACTGCTGGTTGGAATACATTCAGCAAGTTATAATTCTACAACCATGCTACCCTTGATAATAGCATAATGATTTAAAACGAACTACAGATGTAATCAAACATTCATCTTCTCACATGATAAATAGCTGATCTACACCTAAACGATTCAAACGAGTTTTGCAACATCTGGCTATATTTTGTTGGGATTATAAAACAATCTATTTGATGTCATATATTAGTTCTCTTGTTATGATCATACATTTTAAATAATGCTAATTCTTGTTATTATTATTCAATATGGAAAATATTTCGATTAATATAAAGTTATGCGCTAGCTTTTTGATGATAGATGTTAAATGTACTTATATGATAAATTTCAAATATACCGACTTAAAACGAGAAATCAAAAACAATTAACAGCCAGGATAGTTAAAAATCATCCGAAGCAAAAATATATAATACATTTTATGTATGTTAACGATCTAAAGAAACATACTGTTTTAGTTTACTCGTATACATATACTTTATATCAATTAATGATGCTGTCATTGTTAGCTATGTTAATGATGCTGTCATTGTTAGCTATGTTAATAAGAAGTGTTTAGTCAATTAAAGCCACTGAATTAAAGCAAATTAGAAAGTTGTAGCTTGAAAATGTAGAAAGTATTAGAAAATTATTTTACCTGTTCGAAAATGAACGGAGTAATGTAGTACAAATTAATTTTGAGATATCGCGTCTAAGGTGGTAAACAGTTTGAACTTAAGTCGACGTGAAAAACCACTTGGAAAGGATTTACATGATTAAATATATGATGTTAAAATGAGATTAAAGAACAATCTAGTGTTGAACAAGAATTTGAATACAGTGAGAATCCACCGTTTCACATACAATTGAATCGTTTTTTTGGAGGACTTCTTTTATTCTTTTGAGTTTTTTTTTTGGGGAGGGGGTTGTGTCTGCTAGAGCCACATTAATCTCGTTTCATTGGTTTTATAACATATTTTATCTACACGTGTGCAATATGTTTTAGATATTAAATATAGATCTTATCACAGTTAAATGACAAGTCCAATTTTCAGTATGGCGATAGCGAGAAATTACACAACAATTTATCAAACTGGTCAGACTTAGTTTTAAAGCATTTTAATTTAGAATATATTTGTTCGAATTACTACGATAGAAAGTGGACCCAAAAAGAAGTAGAACCCATTTCCAAAGATGTTTTGTTCAACCTTTAAAAAACAAAACGTATTATTACTTCAAAACCGTACCACAGCTTCATTTGTTTATTAACAACACGATAAAATATCTAAATATTTCACTTGATAGCAAACGTGGAAAGATGGCTTAAAAATGACTATTGTTTGTTGTAGACCACATTTTAGAAAAAAAAAATAATAAGAATGATATTCTCCAGCAACCAATACCAGATGTTTTTACGATTAAACATATGCAGCTTAACCTTGTTGTTCAGATAATCATTAATTCATTTGACTAACGATGTTCTCTGAAACAAATTTCTAAAACCAAACACATATTGTTGCAAAATTGCTATCAGCCAAAAAATCTGTTTTTTTGTTTTTTTTTTTTTTCATTTTTAGGATGTTGGAAAAAAAACCTTTGAACTGTAAGTGTAAATAATCGATAAACATTCACGAGTTAACATATGTAGCTAATATGTTTCAATTTTTACCATGTGGATGAAACGAATACAGGAGAATTCGCTCTACCTCTTATTGTAACCAACTAGATAAAACGTAGGTGGATTGTTTTTCGAGTTAATTCATGTTTAGGTTAACACCTACCTAAATTAAAAATGTTCTTTAAACTTTCAAATTTTTTTACTGAAGTTTTTACATGAACTGAAAATGTTCTTAAAACTTTCAAAAGGTTTTATAACTATCAAAACAAAAAAACGTTATATTGAAAGAGAACTGACAAATACAAAAAAATATACGTATCATTTTGTAAGAGAACCGATGATACCAAATATACTCAAACGCCTCAATCGAAATTCTGAGAATATATTCAATGATCTAAAGTCTGTATATATCCTTTAGTTAGGCAACTTTTCTAAGTTCATTAATCGTTAAAAGAAAATACAATAAAGCGTCGCAAACAAAAATTGAGTGAATAGTATTAAATAAAAGGAGCGAGACCAGCAAAAAGAAAATCTATTGTGTAAGGCTTCCTATTTTTTATAATATATTAATATATAGATATATAAGTATAAAACATTAGTAGGAAAACCACCTTTAACAAACACCCATTAGTAGGATCAGTTTTAAGCATTATTGCAAGTCCCGTGCAAAGTCAAAATCTTTGGGTATCCTCACTTATAAAGTATAGTCAGCAAATGTAACATGGAACAGTTTATCAAATTGTCACAAGATTATGACTTGTAAGTGGAGTCAATTATTGCGTATGAACAACAAGTGAATATACTATTGTAGGTACTTACCGAAACCATCAGCGCCGACAAAGGCAACAACAGCAAGTATGAGAAGTTCAGACATCGCCATTCTTAACAAAAACTGTAACTGATGCAGGCGTTTCCTTGCTTTTAATATGAAGAGCATAGGGCATTTTAGGGATAACTAGCTGACAATTGTCTTTTATAATGCTCAACGTTTACGTGTGACGTATACATTTTCATTTTCAGTTTAAATAAATCTTGATAAGGATTCTTTAGGATCCTCCTTAATTGACTTTTTGACAATAATATAACATTTTAACCTTTCGAGGACCTCCAGCTAGTTCCAATGTTTACGCTACAAAATAGGTTTTAATTAGAAACCATTTCTTTCCTTTTTGAGTGAAAATAATAGATCGCTTTTATTCAATATGAATTAACATCAAAGACAATTATATATCTTAGGGCGTTATGTCCCTATAATTTGAATTTCCATATGCTACGTCTTTTAAGTGATATTCGGCATCTTTTAAATATAATTCAGTAATTTATCTTTGGAAATTATATATCAAGTGATTGGTTTTTGATAGATACTACGATGGGGTTTGAACGACCATTAAATGTTCTGGTATGGCAATTTATTTTTATAAAAAGACAAAAATATTTAAATGCAATAATAAAACAACACAAATAGAATATTTTCGCGTTTGAAGTAATTGGTCGTAAACCCGTAAGAAATAAAAATTATAATAGCCAAACTATAAGTAGCTTATAAAACATTAACGACAAATTCTGGCCAATTTGTTTACCTGATCGACTTTGTCGTAAAAGTACTCCTTTGCCATTTTTTTATAGCAGCCAGGCCCCCTTTTTCAATTAAACGTATAATTGTCTGAAATTCTTTATTAAAATGTCACCGGTATTTATCCATAGTTTTGCTTTTCATCCATACGACATAGTTCGATCAAATAATGGTAAATCTAAACATGCGGCTTAAAACAGGTCAAACACTGTGACATTTTTCCTTTGATTGAACTTGATATAAATGGGATATATTTTGGTAGAAATGTGGACACAATTCCGTGTCATACACTGGACAAGTTTCGACCCTGGAGTACAAGGCCTGATTGTTTTGTTGTTGCTGGTTTTTTGTTGTTGACATAACGACATTTGGTTCATATCTTCAATATTATATGTTAGTTATCTGCCACTAACATATGCTAATACATTTAAAACAACACATGTCATTGACCGTTATTGATAAATAAAGTTCAATGACACATGATAGTTATATGACTGATGAAAATAGAACATCAATGGAAGGGTGAAATCAAACATATCGGTCAATTGAAATTATAAAGGTACAAAATGATAAAACTTTTTAATATTTTTCAATTAAGATTCAAATTTCTATCATGAAATCGCAATTCACTTCATCTTCAATCATTTGTATCAATGAGTTATCTGAAAAAAAATGAAACAATATTAAATCTACAGGTTAGAGGTCCGTGTAAAAATTAACAATTCAAATTTTTAAAAAGTTTTCAAATTGTAGTTTTTTTTTTTTTTATTTTTGGTCAAAGATTTAAAAAATCAACATTCTAAATTTACCTGTTAAGTGTGAAACGGAATAAAAACGGAACGGATCGAAATAAAACTAAATTTTCCAAAATGAAACAAAACGAAAAGAATATGTTTAGAAAAACTAAATATAATATAATATGTAACAAAATGCTACATTGTTTGATCTACAGGATGAAAATGGGAAATATGATTCTTTAAATATAAACATTAATTAGTAAGACCTGATTTTGACTTACTTTGTTTCTCTAAGTAAATGAACTACATGTATATGCAGAAATTACTTGTCTACTTTGTGATAACTGCTCTAAATGTGGTTATTAATAGTATATTTGACTTAGATACCTCCACGAGGAGATTCAATCATGGTATATTTTTTGATAGTGAATATAAGAGCGAATGACAGGAAACTGGATATTCGCTTTTCGTATTAAGGAATCATAGTTCAATATTTGTTATTTGCACTTTTGTAAGTTATCGTACGACAATCAACTTTGAGAAAAGTACAAGTACGCATCCACATCCGGTTAGAATGGGCGTGTTGAGAGAGTGCCACACTCTCTGCACGTTAGAGCCTTGCAAAAACTCTTTGAGGGGTTCGTTGGTTGCCAGTTGCAATGACAATTTTCTGTCCCTATCCAATATACCCTAATTTTTCAGTGGTAGTATAAATTTCCCGACCTTCTTCCCGATCAGTCTCTATAACAGGACCTACCTATTGTATTTATTATTAATTTATTATCGTTCTGAACAAGCATGAAATATTTGCCACTGGACGATAATACACAAAAAACCAATCATCTAAAATAGACTGTTTATAAATTAGAAATTAGAAATTTAAAATTATAAAGAAACTAAGATTCCAACTCTTCAGGCAAAATTCACCTTAAACGGATTTTGCTATTTTTATGTCCCTTTTATGATATAGCTCTTTAATTGTTTCAGTTCTTATACATCCTTGGCTTTCAAATATTCATTTTGTTATAATAAAACACCCATGCAACCACGCATCCCATATTGCATGATAGGACCCGACACTACTTTAGTGTTTCGGCAGTTAAGCTTGGGATGGTCATTTTAAGATGCATTATTTGAATATAATCAAATATGAAAGTTATACATGTATATATTGATATATTTATATTTAAATTCTTCTTCAATATATCTAGTTATTATGACAGATCTGCCATCATCAGGGTCCAACTGTCAATTTTATGTTTAAGTCTTTAACTTTGATCTACAAAGCATATCTCCAACACTTTTGTGTTTGCTATACGCAACTATTGGTGCTGTATTGAATATTTGTACACATTCTTCGTCAAACTGTAATAAATGCCAGTGTTTCATTATACGTTTCTTTATTTTACGTATATATGAATTATATTTAGTTATTAAAACTAATGGAATAATTTGTTTTCTTTTGATTTGTTTTGTTGTAGTAATTCAGTACGGTCAATTGATAAAGCATCAGTAATACTGTCATCTATTTCAACGCTATCATAACCCTATCTAATAATTTCACTTTGAAATTAGTTAGATTGTTTATTAATTTGTTATGGTCACTTGTGTTTCTAATTTGCCGTATTGCTTCACCTTTAATAAATCCTCTGAATACATGCTGTGAGTGACAGCTATTTCTGTGTAAAACAGATAAGAATTGGTTTCTTTAAAATGTATTTCAAGGTCAAGAATGCCATGTGTTGTAAATCTTTGACCTTTAATTACATCAACATCTAAGAACGACATTTTATCGTTTGAGATTTCATAAGTGAACTTTAATAAGGGTTATAATCATTTGCTAGATGAAACAAATCTATAATTTCATCTGATGTCCCATCATATATTATGAACCCATCGTCTCTATATCTGCCATGATAAAATATTTTGTCTTTATGTTGAAATGCAGAAATAATTTGATTCATTATTTCAAACATAAGTATGTCACAGATTTCCGGTGAAGGAACTGCACCAATTGCCGTACCTATATTATTTGTTTATAAATTTTTCCATCAAATTCAAATACATTGTTTTCTAAAATGATTTTCAACAAATGTATTAATACATGGACCGGCGGAGCACTGACTTTGAGGTTTTATTTGTCAAAACTGTCATAGGCTCGTTCAACCGCACTCAATAACGCTTCTTGAGGTAGATTAGTAAACATCTGTGTTATATCATACGAAACCAACAGGCTATTTGCCATAGGTTTTAATTTCTCAATGATATTAATGAACGATGTAGTATCTTTTATATATGTAGACTGATTTTGAACTATTGGTATAAGAAAATAGTCAACGTAATGACCTATAAGTTCAGTTACAGAACCACACTGTGATATAATTGGTCTGCCAGGTGGAATTATATTTAATTCAACGTCTCAGTTTCAAGACTGTGAATTTTTGGGAGAATATAAATTCTCCCTAAACGTGCATCTCTTAATTTTTGACCATTTGTTAAAAATTTGAATGATATATTGTCGATTATGCCTTGGTCGTTTAATGATTTAACATACTCAATGACCTGGGTTTTCAGTTCTGTCATGTTAAATGAATCTAATTGGCAGTAATGTTGAGTATTTAGTTGTCTTGTGACTTCTGCTATGTAGTCTAGCCTGTCTAAAATAACACAATTTGAATTTTTATCTGCCTTTTTAATTACTATTGTTTCATCATTTTTCAAATTGCGTAGCGCTATTCTTTCGCCCTTAGTAAGATTGTTTTTTACATTTTTTTCTATTGGTAGAAATGACAATTCAAGCTTTGTTAAATCTATATAATTTTCTAACGTATGGCACGTAGAGGCAGGTTTATATCCTGTATTGCTACGAAATGGATGAAGGTCAGTTTTTTCTTGACTGAACATATACCGACATCGTAGTTTTCTAGCAAATTCATTGTAGTCTTTTAGTATAGACATTTTGCATTTTGCTTGATGGCGTTGGTATAAATTTCAAGCCTTTCGCCAACAGGATATATTCCTGATTTGATAATCTGCGTTTTGATAGATTAATTACATGCTTTTTCGCATGTGCAGTTCTTTGCTGCATATTATATTCATTCCGTTCTCTTTTATTGTAGAATCGGAATTTTTGCTTTTTAGCATTTCTATTAAAACGACGTGCCATTTTTGAGTTCACATTGGGTGATTCTCTTAGCTACGTGCCTTTGTTGAGCTCACATTGGGTGGCTGAAGAATATTTAGGTTTACACATGTTATAAACCTTGAAAAGAGATCCGCCCACATTCACGTGGGTTGATAGGCGGGGATAAGATAGCAGTGAGAAATTGTCCGTGTTGCTGATGTATAAATGAGTCACATTGTTTTGTGGAATTTTCTAAGTAAATCAGGCCATCAAGTATTTTTAACTCAAGGCTAAAAGCTTTGTTAACCGGAACAATAAATTAGCACTGTATCCCATCAAACAGGAAATGCGGATCGTTCTCAATACAGAAAACGATTCTCGGTAAGGTGCAATAGGACAGCCGTCCTTGCATACATTTGTTATAATAAAACACCCATGCAACCACGCATCCCATATTGCATGATAGACAGGCTAGACTACATAGCAGAAGTCACAAGACAACTAAATACTCAACATTACTGCCAATTAGATTCATTTAACATGGCAGAACTGAAAATCCAGGTCATTGAGTATGTTAAATCATTATACGACCAAGGCATAATCGACAATATATCATTCAAATTTTTAACAAATGGTCAAAATTAAGAGATGCACGTTTAGGAGAATTTATATTCTCCCAAAAATTCACCGTCTTGAAACTGAGACGTTTAAACAAATACAACATGATGGATTAAATGAATTAAATATAATTCCACCTGGCAGACCAATTATATCACAGTGTGGTTCTGTAACTGAACTTATAGGTCATTACGTTGACTATTTTCTTATACCAATAGTTCAAAATCAGTCTACATATATAAAGATACTACATCGTTCATTAATATCATTGAGAAATTAAAACCTATGGCAAATAGCCTGTTGGTTTCGTATGATATAACACAGATGTTTACTAATCTACCTCAAGAAGCGTTATTGGGTGCGGTTGAACGAGCCTATGACAGTTTTGACAAATCAAACTTCAAAGTCAGTGCTCCGCCGGTCCATGTAATAATGCATTTGTTGAGAATCATTTTAGAAAACAATGTATTTGAATTTGATGGAAATATTTATAAACAAATAATAGGTACGGCAATTGGTGCAGTTCCTTCACCGGAAATCTGTGACATACTTATGTTTGAAATAATGAATCAAATTATTTCTGCATTTCAACATAAAGACAAAATATTTTATCATGGCAGATATAGAGACGATGGATTCATAATATATGATGGGACATCAGATGAAATTATAGATTTGTTTCATCTAGCAAATGATTATAACCCTTATTAAAGTTCACTTATGAAATCTCAAACGATAAAATGTCGTTCTTAGATGTTGATGTAATGAAAGGTCAAAGATTTACAACACATGGCATTCTTGACCTTGAAATACATTTTAAAGAAACCAATTCTTATCTGTTTCTACACAGAAATAGCTGTCACTCAGCATGTATTCAGAGGATTTATTAAAGGTGAAGCAATACGGCAAATTAGAAACACAAGTGACCATAACAAATTAATAAACAATCTAACTAATTTCAAAGTGAAATTATTAGATAGGGGTTATGATAACGCTGAAATAGATGACAGTATTACTGATGCTTTATCAATTGACCGTACTGAATTACTACAACAAAACAAATCAAAAGAAAACAAATTATTCCATTAGTTTTAATAACTAAATATAATCCATATATACGTAAAATAAAGAAACGTATAATGAAACACTGGCATTTATTACAATTTGACGAAGAATGTGTACAAATATTCAATACAGCACCAATAGTTGCGTATAGCAAACACAAAAGTGTTGGAGATATGCTTTGTAGATCAAAGTTAAAGACTTAAACATAAAATTGACAGTTGGACCCTGATGATGGCAGATCTGTCATAATAACTAGGTATATTGAAGAAGAATTTAAATATAAATATATCAATATATACATGAATAACTTTCATATTTGATTATATTCAAATAATGCATCTTAAAATGACCATCCCAACCATTAACTACTGAAACATCAAAATAGTGTCGGGTGCTATCAGGCATTATGGGATGCGTGGTTGCATGGGTGTTTTATAATAACAAAATATATGCAAAGACGGCTGTCCTACTGCACCTTACCGAGAATCGTTTTCTGCATTGAGAACGATCCGCATTTCCTGTTTGATGGGATACAGTGCTGATTTATTGTTCCGGTGGACAAAGCTTTTAGCCTTGAGTTAAAAATACTTCATGGCCTGATTTACTTTGAAAAATTCCACAAAACAATGTGACTCATTAATACATCATCAACACGGACAATTTCTCACTGCTATCTTATTCCCGCCTATTAACCCACGTGAATGTGGGCGGATCTTTTCAAGGTTTATATCATGTGTAAACCTAAAATTCTTCAGCCACCCAATGTGAGCTCAACAAAGGCACGTAGCTAAGAGAATCACCCAATGTGAACTCAAAATGGCACGTCGTTTTAATAGAAATGCTAAAAGCAAAAATTCCGATTCTACAATAAAAGAACGGAATGAATATAATATGCAGCAAAGAACTGCACATGCGAAAAAGCATGTAGTTAATCTATCAAAACGCAGATTATCAAATCAGGAATATATCCTGTTGGCGAAAGGCTTGAAATTTATACCAACGCCATCAAGCAAAATGCAAAATGTCTATACTAAAAGACTACAATGAATTTGCTAGAAAACTACGATGTCGGTATATGTTCAGTCAAGAAAAACTGACCTTCATCCATTTCGTAACAATACAGGATATAAACCTGCCTCTACGTGCCATACGTTGGAAAACTATATAGATTTAACAAAGCTTGAATTGTCTTTTCTACCAATAGAAAAAACGTTAAAAACAATCTTACTAAGGGCAAAAGAAAAGCGCTACGCAATTTGAAAATGATGAAACAATAGTAATAAAAAGGCAGATAAAAATTCAAATTGTGTTATTTTAGACAGGCTAGACTACATAGCAGAAGTCACAAGACAACTAAATACTCAACATTACTGCCAATTAGATTCATTTAACATGGCAGAACTGAAAATCAGGTCATTGAGTATGTTAAATCATTATACGACCAAGGCATAATCGACAATATATCATTCAAATTTTTAACAAATGGTCAAAAATTAAGAGATGCACGTTTAGGAGAATTTATATTCTCCCAAAATTCACCGTCTTGAAACTGAGACGTTTAAACAAATACAACATGATGGATTAAATGAATTAAATATAATTCCACCTGGCAGACCAATTATATCACAGTGTGGTTCTGTAACTGAACTTATAGGTCATTACGTTGACTATTTTCTTATACCAATAGTTCAAAATCAGTCTACATATATAAAGATACTACATCGTTCATTAATATCATTGAGAAATTAAAACCTATGGCAAATAGCCTGTTGGTTTCGTATGATATAACACAGATGTTTACTAATCTACCTCAAGAAGCGTTATTGGGTGCGGTTGAACGAGCCTATGACAGTTTTGACAAATCAAACTTCAAAGTCAGTGCTCCGCCGGTCCATGTATTAATACATTTGTTGAGAATCATTTTAGAAAACAATGTATTTGAATTTGATGGAAAAATTTATAAACAAATAATAGGTACGGCAATTGGTGCAGTTCCTTCACCGGAAATCTGTGACATACTTATGTTTGAAATAATGAATCAAATTATTTCTGCATTTCAACATAAAGACAAAATATTTTATCATGGCAGATATAGAGACGATGGATTCATAATATATGATGGGACATCAGATGAAATTATAGATTTGTTTCATCTAGCAAATGATTATAACCCTTATTAAAGTTCACTTATGAAATCTCAAACGATAAAATGTCGTTCTTAGATGTTGATGTAATGAAAGGTCAAAGATTTACAACACATGGCATTCTTGACCTTGAAATACATTTTAAAGAAACCAATTCTTATCTGTTTCTACACAGAAATAGCTGTCACTCACAGCATGTATTCAGAGGATTTATTAAAGGTGAAGCAATACGGCAAATTAGAAACACAAGTGACCATAACAAATTAATAAACAATCTAACTAATTTCAAAGTGAAATTATTAGATAGGGTTATGATAACGCTGAAATAGATGACAGTATTACTGATGCTTTATCAATTGACCGTACTGAATTACTACAACAAAACAAATCAAAAGAAAACAAATTATTCCATTAGTTTTAATAACTAAATATAATCCATATATACGTAAAATAAAGAAACGTATAATGAAACACTGGCATTTATTACAATTTGACGAAGAATGTGTACAAATATTCAATACAGCACCAATAGTTGCGTATAGCAAACACAAAAGTGTTGGAGATATGCTTTGTAGATCAAAGTTAAAGACTTAAACATAAAATTGACAGTTGGACCCTGATGATGGCAGATCTGTCATAATAACTAGGTATATTGAAGAAGAATTTAAATATAAATATATCAATATATACATGAATAACTTTCATATTTGATTATATTCAAATAATGCATCTTAAAATGACCATCCCAAGCTTAACTGCCGAAACACTAAAGTAGTGTCGGGTCCTATCATGCAATATGGGATGCGTGGTTGCATGGGTGTTTTATTATAACAAAAGTACGCATCCACATCCGGTTAGAATGGGCGTGTTGAGAGAGTGCCACACTCTCTGCACGTTAGAGCCTTGCAAAACTCTTTGAAGGGTTCGTTGGTTGCCAGTTGCAATGACAATTTTCTGTCCCTATCAATATACCCTAATTTTTCAGTGGTAGTATAAATTTCCCGACCTTCTTCCCGATCAGTCTCTATAACAGGACCTACCTATTGTATTTATTATTAATTTATTATCGTTCTGAACAAGCATGAAATATTTGCCACTGGACGATAATACACAAAAACCAATCATCTAAAATAGACTGTTTATAAATTAGAAATTAGAAATTTAAAATTATAAAGAAACTAAGATTCCAACTCTTCAGGCAAAATTCACCTTAAACGGATTTTGCTATTTTTTATGTCCCTTTTTATGATATAGCTCTTTAATTGTTTCAGTTCTTATACATCCTTGGCTTTCAAATATTCAGCTTTGAGAGTTCCGGACGTAGGTAAATCAAGAAAAGCGCTCTGGACGCATGCAATCAAGTGTAGTTTTCAATTTTTATTCAATATTCCATTCACTTCAATGTTATTGTCAATTGGAAATAGTGCATAGGCGGATTAGGGCTTTTGTTATCGTGATTTAATTTTTTGCAGGGAGGCCTGTTTTAGTAGAATATTTGTGTTTATATTGAATTTTTCTGATTTTTCCTTGGTTTTCATACCCCTATTTATAACTCCCAGGAGTTCGCCACTATAATATGTATCAATCATAAAATATTATTGACTGTAAAAACAAAGGTAGCATGAAATGAAATTGAAAAGATTATGAGTCCCCTGAACTCGGTTCGAAAGACCGTTTTCAAAAGCACCCAGTGAATTCTTATATATCGTTATACTGCAAGGTTATTGTAAAATGTTTTCAGCACAGGGAATTAGCATTAAATCGAGAAATGTTAAATTTGATCAATATTGAAATATGTTTTGTGACTTAATGGGAATTTTTATATTGTTCTTCACTAAATAACAGTTATAATCTAGAAAAAAAAATAAATGCTAAGAATACCTTCTTTCTTATTTACATTTTCTATAAAAAAAAAACCGGCCCATTTGTTAAAAAACAATGACGTTTTAAATTTGCCCTGAAAAAAAAAGGACAATGTAAAACGCTGAATAGTAAGTGAAATTCCAGGACACTGCGAATAGTTTTAGCCTAAAATGTGTATAGTATGCAGAATAAGATGAACAGTCGTGAATAAAACCATTATACTTGCGAAATATCAGTAAATCGATATGATCGCATTTAATATCACTCCAAGAAACTGATCTCAGCCGAACACTCTACCTACCGTGTTACATGACATGACAAAATGAGACAGCCAACGACCTTAATTATGTTAAAACAATGAACGAAAAGTAAATATGACAAAAAGCAACCAAAATAGTTTACCATTAACATTGGTCACTTCAACTTACTTATGTTTATCGGTGGTCTGAACTTTTAAAACATTATAACAATTAAATTACAGTTTTGTTTAACAATACGTTTTTCCTCTTCAAAATATATTAAATTGGATTGGGCAACATGCTAAGTATCTGCAAGTCTCCCCAAGACAGAAAAAACAACTCATACACAAACTTATGACAAAACAAAAAAATATTTCATTATCAAAACATCATCACAACTGAATCGTTAAAATATTTAACATAGTGTCGATCATGTAATTAAAACTGATGGCACGCATTAATCAAAATGCCCACAGCTATATATGGATAGAAGAGCGCTTAGTGTACATCGGCAACTATTTCATGGCTATTCAGGCTGAAAAAAAAATGTTTTTGTGATATGTTTATGTGGTATGAATTTATTTATCTTTTACAAGTCTATCACGCTGAGTTGGATATGAATGGTCTACCCTTAACATTGTCCTGGTTTCAAGCTACTAATATTTGGTATGACTCTTAAATGCAGCGTGTACATCGGATAAGCACGTGTTTTGAGTCTCTCTCAATCGATTTATGACTTTTGAACAGCGGTATACTACTGTTGCCTTTATTAAGCAGATACTTATATAAAAAATGATTTGATCGGACTGGATTCCAATCCACAACCTCCCACGTTCGAGGCGAGAACAACGTTCATTGCGACAACATTGATTCAGTATTTCACCTACCGTACCAATACTTGGACTTTAAATCAATAAAAATAGGCCATACTAGTATATGGCTGTCATGCAATCGATAAAAGACTAAAGATGATCGTTCAAAATTTACATTCAATGATTCTATCTGCAGACATATATGTAGATAGTAGGAAGCCGAAAAGCAAAATAAAAAAGCTTATTTTACATTTGAGGAATAAACGTGTATTGAACGATGTTGATTGATTGAATATTACTTAACGTAGCAAATATTTAAATATTCAATCTTACCAAATTATTTGGCTTACTGCGAGTTGGTTAGTTTTTACTGTCCTCCTAATTGATGGGTACTTTATCAAGCAAGTGACGTTTGGGCAAAAGTGTAGAACAAACACAATTGTAATGTTGGAGTAAACTATCCAACCTAGAATTCCTTTTGTCCATTACGACCAATAAATTCGAAATTCGCTGTTATCTTTTGATTAATTGTGATAAACAAATCATTCTGAATAAATTATCTGAAACGTTTAGCTTTTCTTAGAGATGTTTTACTGTAAGTAAAATTAATCTGTTAAATGCAGCTTTAAATAGGTTTGGAAATTGTGTGTTTTTGTAATAGATGCAAAACCTTAAAAATGTCAGGATACTGTAATCTCATGTGATGTCCGACTTGCTGAATAGTAGGGTGCCCAGTCAACGAATTTTATCGATTTGGGTTAACGGAATGACACACGGCTGTATTTGATATCATTGGAAAGAGGAGATCAAGCCTCATCGAAATACTGATGTCGTTGTTGTCTACACCGGTCACAATTTTCTAAAATTTAGGTCAAATGTCAAAGCTAGAATTTCAAGGAAAACGCAAAGTCACGTTTAGACAGCTGGTCGCCCCTACATATATGCGTTTATAGCAAAATAAATTAGAATATTTTAAAGGATTATGACTATAGGTTCTATATTTAAGACTAATTTGATATTTATTTTGCCAAATAGTGTTCGAGATTGACATTTGTACTTATAGGGTGCATATTTACAATTTTCATTCATCTGTTAAACAACAATGACCTTGACCTATTAAAAAGTCCAAATTCGGAATTTTTTCATAAGATTTGATATAATTGATCTCCAGAGATGTTTTTTAAATATTAACATTTATAAGTTGCTCTTCCAAAATGTAATTTTTCCGTCTTTTGATAGAAGGTGTTCGTAATGATTTTCTGGGAAAAAATCCAGTTTTCTTTTGGTGAGTGTGGAAGCATATACAATTGTTTTTAGTTCCAAAACTTGTGTAATATTAACGTATACTAGTAATGGATTAAATTAGCAGGTCTAAGTATACCTTTGCTCTATAGAAATAAGATAGACTGCAAACGGTGAAAAAGGGGGAGGGTTGCCGGTCAAAGTTATGAAACAAAATGACAATTAGAAACAGGTTAAACACTTCATCTTACACACTTATATGCCTTATTGAGCATAAATTGGCCTTAAATTGACATGAAGTTTATCTAAAAAGAGGTTGTAACAACATCAATCTAAAATACAGATCTCTGATTTCGTTATCCGCATATGAGCTTATATATACGATACACGTAGTAATTTTGCTTTCAATGAAAATGTGGTAAATTTAGTGTAAAATTTTAGTCTTACTAAAATGCTGAAATAATTATAGCAAAATCACTTAAATAATTTCCGCTTTTGTTATATGATATATTTAATGTATAACCTATATTATAAGTACTAATTTAACCACCAACAAAGGGCGTAATAATTTTATTTTTCATGTTAAAGATATCCCGTACAATACGGTATATGGGGGTACCCTGTAAAACACAAAATTTAGAAAATCGTGACCATGGGAACTTACGACGATAATCATGATTTTAAAATTTAATTATTTTCCTTTAATTTGCAAAAAAAATTAGCAGTGTGTTATCCGTTAACTTAAACTCGTTAACTAGAGGACCTTTTGGACAATGGGCACCCTACTATAATGAAATACAGCCTCTTCTTTAAATATTTTTTGCAATTAAAAATGATTCAATTCGTTTGTTCTTTTTATTCCTACTTAAGAATCATCATAATCAAAGTGTTTCTATTTTTTTAGATAAATTTTAGTTGAATATGTTCATTTTTAGTGATTGTTTCGCACTTTACAGGTACCCAAAACGCGATAATGATACAAATGTTCTCTTTTAATCCGTTTTATATTTCTAATATTTTAATCAAAATTTTAAAAATCAAACTATCAAAAAGCGAGATGATCAAAACTGCACGTTAAGTCCAGTATTTTTAAAGATCGGTTAACTATCTAAACTGTTTATTTTTTTAGCTCTCAATATTTGTCGTATGGACATCAAACAATTTGTTACCTTTTCATTTAATGTAATCTCGATAATCATTCTTTATTTTGCTTGAACGTTCAATTACAACAAAAAAAAAAAAAAAAAAATGAAAGGATATGGAGTAAATGTACATGGGACAAAATCGCACACAATACATAGAAAACATAGAAAATTATCAATGAACAGGGCTTTTATTCCTGTTATTCATCTTGACAGTTGATGTAGGGTCTTCAACAATGAACAAATCATTCATACCCTACAACAAGGTCAAGACGGCCCCTAGCGTCGAATTAAGCGGTACTATTGATAAAAATAAAGTAATTTTGAGAGACATCGATCGCCGCTAAAATATGCCTTGAAGTTACACATGTCGGGAGCGGTCAATGAATTACATAATTTATAATTACGGGCGAGGTTTTTGAACATATATTTGTCATACATTGCCCAACAAAAGACCAATAATTTCGAAACAACAAATGATAGACAATACATATAAAACTAAAAAACAAATGATAGACAGCACGGGGCACATCGAAATATATGTAAGAAAACCTAGCAGTTTAAAATAGTATAAAAGGGCAATATACAAAGCAGATGACCAAACCAGTATTTTGAAGAAATTTAACCAAACACGAAATTTTGACGGTGTATTAATATGAGACATTCTCACATGAACAAACACACCATAACTGTAAATATTATAAGAGCATACATCTCAAGCACGGGGAAACGTTCTACTGCCTCCACACAGCACTAGAGACAAACTCTAGAATCAATAGAAAATGAAAGGAAAGTCATTATGTACATTTATAACTATGCATGTGTTTAAAGTATGACTTTTTATATAGAAAACAATAAAATCTTCTACCAATGATTTTCGTTTTACAGAAGAACAAGACAATAATAGACTGATTGATTGATTTGTGTTTGCTTAACGCTCAGTGTCAAATATGGCATGCATGTTCAGGACGAGGGAAATATTAGAAATCTGATGCATTGATTAATGTTAATACTGGTGCCTATTTTTCTTACTTGTCTCGAGATAAGGACATGCCTTCGTGAAACTTAGAGCCGATCTATCTTAACTGTCTTAAGATAAGGACATGCCTTAAAAAATCTCAGGACATGTATTAAACAAAGTTGAGTTATCAAGCATTGATTCCTAGCAAGTATTCGTTCCAAGTTCTTTCCTAATGTTAGGCCACATATTAAGGATTCTTTTGATGGTCTTTACATGGTCCTTTGTATGAAAATACATGTACTTTATGATGCCTTACTCATGAACATGAACATATATGGCCACGGCTCATGCGTTTGAACTTGAGCCATAAACAATATGAAATCGGTACGCTCAAATTAAAAAGTAAAACAAACAAACAAACAAACAAACACACATATAAAGAGGAGTATTGAGGACCCAAAACTCAGAAAGATATTGCCATATGCAGATATAAGTACGGATATCTATACCTGGGGTAGAACTTCCTTTATAGTTTGCAAAATTCAAAGTTATGTAAACAGTTACTTAGTTAGAGCTGACTACTGGGCTAGGAGATGAAACCTGCGCCAGCAGTGGTATCGACCTAGTGGTTGTTAAATACATTCATTTTAGATACATGAAACGGTCGAATATTATGACTACCGATGTTTGCTCCCAGAAATCCGAAACATACCAGTATTCCTTGCTGTAGGATTAGACGTATTTTTCAGCATCTGGAACAAAAAAAAAAAAAAAAAAAAAAAAAACAGCGACTTTCTTTAAATATAATTATATATATGATTTAACAATGTTTTACCTATTTTAAGTTTAATTGAATGTAGTGAATATGTTGAAAATAGAATCAATTATTTTCCCATATATTCAAATCATGTTCTTTCATTAGAGGTATAGAATCTGTATACGGTTTTGATATTCAACAATTAGATCAATCGAGGCACTATGTGTCGCCTGGTCTGCTGCTGCGTTTTCTTTTATATCAATTAGACTTGGCACCTACTCAAACACATGTTTTTTAAATTTGTTAAATTTTTATAACGAACCGAAAATCAAATATTAGCAGATTCCTAGTTTTTGTATTATTAGTATAAATATATATATATATATATATATGTATCAATATATAATACAAAAACTAGCAATCTGCTAATATTTAATCCGGGTGCGGGATTTTTTCGCTGCATTGAAGACCCATTGGTGGCCTTCGGCTGTTGTCTGCTCTTTGGCATAATCCCCATTTCCATTCTCAATTTTATTTGGAGTAGGTGCCAATTATCGGTTGAATACATGAAACAGAATATATACTAAATTTCAATTGATTATCAGTAACAAGAAACGGTTATGCCCCAATTACTGTCTTTGTTTCTGCACTATAGACTGGTCATTCAGGATGAAGGCAAGGCGATAATTCTCGGTTTCCATAGACAGCAGCAGATACTTCTCTGTCTCCATACCTGGACCCATCAGTGTCGGATTTATAAGGATTTATATATCAGCGTAATGTGTCTGAACCACGTGAGAATTTGTGTCAGCCTCATTGTATTTTCGAAGATCGAATATCATTTCCGAGTCAAGAAGATCCCGTAGTGGTTATCTAGAAGTTACTCAGGAGAACACTATTTTAGTGAAAATGTATTAAGGTATTTTTGGAGATTGAATATCATTTCCGAGCCAAGAAGATCCCATAGTGGTGATTTAAAAGTTTACTCAGGAGAAAATTATTTTAATAAAAATGTATTAAGGCGGGGTTACAATTGGATTCTTAAAGAAAAAGTTTTAAGCTCTGCATATTTTTTTCAAAAGTATTTTCATATTTTGGATGAAAAACGCAGTTGCAGGCATGATTTTGTAGGAATGCATAAAGTTTGACCGCATATTGTACACCACAATGGAAAAGAGAGGCAAAAGATACCAAAGGGACATTCAAACGCATCAGTCGAAAAAAAAAACTGACAACGCCATAACTAAAAAGAAAAGACAAACAGACAAACAATAGTACACAAAACACAACATAGAAAACTAAAGACTGTGCAACACGAACCCCACAAAAACTGGGGGTGATATCAGGTGCTCCGGAAGGGTAAGCAGATCCTGCTCCACATGAATCGTCTTTGGGAGAGTAAAGGCTCTACAAACATATTCTCACCTGGTGAAGTTTTAAAATACCGCATAAGAAAGTTCTGGATCAAGATTCAGTGCAAGGTCCAATTAATTACAGAAATGCATTTCAAATGGTTTAAAGGTTTACAATGTTAACAATGTGTGAAACCCTTGTGCTGGTTATGTAAAGCCAATCGTTTAAGCTATCAAAAATTATTCACTTAATATCTAGTTTTCAAAGATTAATAATACTGAACAATATCTAAAATATGCCAAATATTACTTAAAAGATGCAGCAGTTGGAAATGCAAGTTATAGAGTCATAACGTCCGATCATATATCTACCTATTCTTGACCGGATGTGATTGTGATATATGCAACTGAACATTAGACTAGAGTCCATCCATATATGAACTCTCGTTTGATATCAGTAAACTAGCGGATATTGATCGCTTGTGTTGATACAGCTTGTGGTTAAATTCTGCTTTGTATTGTAATAAATATATGACATAATAGGTTATAAATGTATGAAGAACATAAAAGTAGATGATTATTAACAATGATTAATATAATTGCTAATATGAAGACTATTAACTGTTCACAACTGAGTTCAAAAGCGGGTATGACTTGTGTGGATGATATTGTCATCAACTTAGTTATGCCTTGTAGTGAATGCTTTGCACAAAACCATTTAAATTCCGTTTCATCTCCGCATCGAGTAAGTGTTCTACTACTAATCTATCAGTTCTTCTAACTACCTCCTTACTACTATCAAAGAACTGGTTATTAACTTTTGTAATAAAGCTTATGAAAATAATGGTATTAATTATTTTTGGAGTGTTAAAATTCTTTAGAGGTTTTAGATAAAATACATGCTTTTGATGGTCCTTATAATTCTGTTGACAGTTATGATTTTTCTACTCTGTACACTACACTTCCACACAATCTTATAAAGAAAAAGTTTTGTATTTGATAAAATGGTCTTTCGAAAAATCTCATTGTAATTTTATTTGCTGTAACTCGTTTAAAGCCTTTTCTGTAACGAAAAGGAAAGTATGCTAGATACACTTACTGGAAATGTGAGGATATGATTGAAGCTTTAAATTTTCTGCTAGATAACATTTATGTACGTTTCGGCGATAAAGTGTATCGTCAGGTAGTAGGTATTCCTATGGGCACTAACTGTGCCCCTTTAATAGCAGATTTATTTCTATATTGCTATGAATCTCAGTTTATGACCAAACTCAGTAAAGACCCATCATTGTTATATTTAGTTGATACATTCAACAATACCTACCGTTATCTGGATGATATTTTTCGTTAAATAATCCAGAGTTCTCTAAATATACTTCGAAATTTACCCAAAAGAACTTACTTTAACTAAATCTAACATAAACAGCAGCAGTTGCCCTTTTCTAGATTTAGACATTTCAATTTCTAACGAAACTACATACTAAAATTTACGACAAAAGAGACGATTTTCATTTCCTATTGTTAATTTTCCATTTTAGACGGCGATGTGCCTTTGGCTCCATCATACGGTGTTTATATATCGGTATGCCCGTGTGTGTTCTGATGTCATAGATTTTAACGAACGTAATCAATGCATCACTGGGAAATTATTGTGTCAGGGATTTCGATACCATAAATTACTTAAAACTTTTACTAAATTCTTTCATAGATACAAAGATTTGATTAGTAAATTTGGCTGTACCTGTAGAAAACTTATTAAAATGGTATTTCACATCCTAAATTTTACGGTAATATTGTACTTAAAGCGAGGAAATCACTATGTGATCCGTGTAAACTCATCGAACCTTTAAACAAACTTATAAGTAAGGGTTATCGTACCAATATTGTAATTAGATCTCTGAATATAGTTTACATTGGCACTAATATCAATTTTGTCATTAGCAAATTAAAACATAACTAAGTTGTATCTTCTTTTGAGGCGGGATGTTTAGAGACACACACGTTAATTTTATCTCTTAAGAAGTAGCTCCTCACTATCCTACTACCTGTCGATACATTTATTTTTGGCATTGCACAAGTCATGTCTTCTCTGACTGTTCATGACGTTAAAATACTAAATCCTGGGATGTGTTTTAGTTGATTTTAGTCTCTGATGCATGATTTTTATCATTAATTGTTTTGGCTTTTAACTAGCTGTCAGTAACTGCGTATTGGCCACCATTCATTGATATAACTAGAAATAGATGAGTGGTATAAGAATATGAGACAGCAACTTATCGACAAACATTTACATAAACATTGTCGGGGCAACATACGATAGGCTATACAGTTATATATACAGAATTACATGCACTTCGTTCAGACTTTAAAATGAAAAATAATTAATTTCGTTCTCTCGAAGCACTTGACAAGAACTGCGCAAATATGTAGAAACGTTATTAGCTGTATGATGAAAAGGGACTACACGGTACACCAAATTCATATAAAGTCGGCCATTACCATTAGTATATCTAAGATAAAGGATAATGATAAGTTTCAACGGTTATTGTTCTAATCATTTAAGATCAGTTTAATTTCTTAGTTATTTATCCATATTTTTGCTTTACCTCAAGCGTCATAGTTTGGTCATATAAAGATTAATCCGGATATGTACAATAAAAACGGGACAAAAACAGGAAATGTGCTCTTTTATTGATTGGGATACTAAATTGAATACTTTTGAATAAAAAAATGGACACATTTTTTGTGTCCTATATTGGATATATTTCTCTAGAACATATCTATGTTTGACCATGAAATAAAAGGCACGATTTATTTTTATACTTGACGACATTTGCGTCCAGGTCATTTTTTATTGATGTATTTTGAGGGTAAAATATACATAACGCAAGTACACTTTAATAATATATGTCATCGACTGTCAATGATATGATAAAGTTCAAAGACACAACATAGTTGTATGACCGATTAAATTGAACATCAATTGGACTTTTTAATCAAAAATATCGTTCAATTGTAATCATAAAGGTACAAATAAATAAAATTTAAACTATTTAACTCTTAAAATTCATATTTCTATCACTAAATTACCATTCACTTCACCTATGATACATTGTCTAAAATATTGATATAATAGTTAGTCTAAATGTTAGAAACTGGTGACGTACGTATGTATTAAAACACTTCAGTCAAAGTAAATTGAATACTAGTAATTTTGATTATACACACATAACAACGCCCATAGAGCTATAGAGTGTACAATGTAAGTTATCACAGCACACAATGCATATTAGTGAAATGATGGTTTGATTGATTTTTTATCCATATATATCAAGTTGCAAGTGTTTCATGTTTATTCAAGACGATAGCATATTACCAATTCCAAACAAAACCCAAGTTTAGGGAATAGCGTTAAAGAATATTGCACAATCTTTTGAAGAGAATGTCGGGCAGGGTTGATTGTTGATCAATCTAAATTATCCAACCTGAATCAACTATTCATATATTCATATGTTAGTCAACCAAGGTTTCTTAAATTTGCAAAGCTTAATTATATTTATAGGTATAAAATGTATATATTTATCAATAATACTGTTAACTATAAAATGTCTGTACTATTCAGTAAACAAATAATCTTACATAATCACATTACAAAGTATAGCCCCTTGTGAGTATTGTCTAAAGCACTTCGCCAGCACTGTAAATGGTGAAAATTTTTCTGTTGACAAAGAATATATAAACAGACATGATTACATTTTTTGTGTAACAAATGTTGTGTTTGTTTTTTTTTTTTTTTATAAATCTAAAAAGAGAAAGTAACAGCCTTGGGTGAGTTTTTTAAGGAGCAATTCCCCTTATGGAGGTACATACAGGTTTAACTCATAAACATTTTTACAATTCCAATTTTTTCGTAATCTTAGTCACCCCCTTCTCACTCCCACCCCCTTTCCATTTTCTAAATCCTGGATCCGCATCTGATAGCCGCTTAGGAAATGAATTCATGTAAACAATCAGAAAAAAATATGAACAGTCCATTAGAATTAGTTCGATATTCCTCTTAGTCATAATTCTATAAGATTTTAGTTTTCAAAAATAGATAAGGTGTTTGAAACATACAATGTACGTCATCGTCATAATCAAAACAAAACAAAACAAACCCATTCATTGGAAGTTAGTTAAGATAACAGGAGACGCCAAAATACTGTAAATTCAGAAATGTCTGGTTTTTTTTCATCATCGTGAAAAAAATAGACAGAGATGCTGAACACAATAAGTACGATGATTCCACTTTAATTTTATCTTTGCGATATACTTTAAAATGATACTTGTTTGACTGTTCTCATTCTGTTATATACAGTTGTCACCAAGTTTGGGCTTGGATATGCAGATTTACAGGGTGGTAAACATACATGACATATAAAATCTCATTTTTTGCAATTATCGAAAACGGACTTCGGTCAACTTGTTTCATGTAAAAACACCTTTATCATGTTTATCACACCTTGTGTTTGCTGTTGTAACAAATAGCTCGACCTACACCGTTTAGCCGGATATTGTTGTGAATTTAACCAGGGAAATCATCCAGTAAATTGTTAACGTCAACGTGGTCATGCATAAAGTTGTTGCAGTTGAAACACGATTTCTATCATTTTTTTTTTGTATTCTCAAATCATGCCTCTTTTGGGGAGATATTTGAAGTTTATAGGTATTTTGTTATGTTTACCTCCTGGTTCCCATATATGATCTCCATGTTTAATCGCATAGATACAATTTTGGAATATTACCAGTATAAATGCAGTTGGATAGCGGTTCAATTGAATTATCAAGAAGGCATACGTAGAAGGAGGAGTAATACAGGATTTAAGTGTGTAAGCTCTAAGAGTTTTAGGCATATGAATGTTGATAATATGCCGCACAACCCTATGTGTTGACCTTCAACATAATAGTAGTGCATAATATCTTTCAATTTCGGAATATAATTTTTTTACGAAACTTCATAGTACAAGTGGCACAGTTTTCTCCATAAAAGGAGTTCCTAAGGAAATTGCATTGTCTATATTAACAGAAGTGCAACCTATGATGGCTAGCTGATGATTACAATGCAATGAATCTTTTTAAGGACACTTAATCTTAACATGTTAAGAATATGTTTCATGTATAGATTTCTTTAGCCTTATTTAGAACACTTAATTCGATTTTTTTTATGCTCTTCATATTTGTATTTGATTTGGCCTTCCCACTGTATTGATCCGAGAATCACTGATGAGTCTTGTGTAGACGAAACGCGCGTCTAGTCTTCAATATTATAAGCCCGGTGTCACGAATGAGTTTTTGCACATCAACATTAAAATTAACATCTTAACGAAACACGCGTCTGGCATGCAACATTTTAATGTTGGCTCTATTATAAATGTATTTACAACCAGTGTGTTGATGCCATTGGCGTAAGAAGTTTTTTTCTCCGATGGCATAATCAATACAGTAGCCAGCACTTCTGTGTTGACATGGATTATTATTGATATGGTCATAACTGTTTATAAAACTTTAAAAATTTCAGAAAAAAGCTAAGAATTGTCTACCCAAGGAATAGATGACCTTAGCTGTAATTGGCCAAATCTTTCTGAATTCTGAGTCCTCTATGGCCTTCAACTTCATCCATTGATCACCTATTTAACGTTTCTAATCTGAGCGTCACTGAGGAGTCTTTTGTAGACGAAATGCTCGTCTGGTGTGCAAAATTTTAATCCTGGTATCTACGATGAGTTTATCTACAACAACTGGGTCGATGCAATTGGTGATGGGGATTTTCTCACGGAAAGTTTCACTAGGCCAGTAGTCAGCACTTCAGTACTTACATGAGTTACATGTACCATTGATATCGCCATTATTATAAATTTACTGTTCACAAAACCATAAAATTTTGAAATACTAGGAACTTTCTGTCCAAAGAATAGATTACTTAAGCTGCATTTTGCAAAACCTTTCGAAATGTTGGGTCCTCAATGCTCGTCAACTTCGTATTTTTGTTGCCATTTGTAACTTTTTTTATTCGAGCGTCACTGATGAGTGTTTTGTAGACGAAACGCTCGTCTGGCTTGCAAAATTTTAATCCTGGTCATTTGCTGGTTTCTATGATGAGCTTATTGCACAAAATTATGTTTTTTTAACGACGTATGTACACTAAATCAATAGAATGCGTACCGGTACTCTCAGATTAGTACTTTGTGTCTTAATATATTATATGTAGATGCCTATGTTTATATGATCACAATTCAATTTGCAAGGTTTATCTCAGTAAATGAAATACTGTCATTTTGAAAAAAAAAAAAAAAAAAAAAAAATTTGAAAAATAATGAGGAAACAGCATTTGCATGTTCTCTGAACATAGTATTTAAAATTAGACATCATAGATAAGTATTGTCTTTTTCATGATCAATGTTCGATAACAAAACTATGTCAATTTGGTCTCAAAGACATATTTTGAAACAAGAAAGATAACTCCATTTTTTTAACTACTGTAAATAAAAGCAGGTAATACATTGTAATGGTTAGGTTTCAATAATCATGCATGAATATATTAGTGAGATCTGAGAAAAAAACAACATTTACTTGTAAGTTTCAATTTTTTTTCTATATTTTATTTGGTATTATTATTTAAAGTTAGTTTAAAAAAGGCCGTACATATTATTTAAAGTTTTTTTGGATAATATAAAGACAGCAACAAAAAAATGCAGAGTATGCTATGTACTCTTAAGTTGTATACTGTAACTAACTTTTCTTGATTCTTTTTAATTGTGGGCATTTCTTGATTCAAAAGAATGTATTGTTATTAAAACAAATAATAAATATATGATACCACATTAAGGTTTAGTATGTACAATGAGAATGGTGGCTAAAATGGATTTGGATTCAATTTAGAATAAATAATGTAACTCATGAATAAACATATAATACCACATGGAATTGTGGTAACAAGGTTTAGTATCAATAATGAGAGTAATACAAAAGTTTATAAATATAGGTAAGGAAAATATCCAGACAGAACAATGTCAAATGTCCACAGCAACTTTCATTCAAGTTAATTACTCTATTATGATTATGCGGTGAGTAACTCATAGAAAATGAAACTGTTTTATCTCACAGTTTCGCCAGTGTAATTAGTTGGGTTACACTAATGACTGGACCGAATGACAGGACCAAATGAAAAATGCTAATTACTTTTTTTATTTTTCATAGGATTAATCTCAAATTTGAAATATAATAAGATTTCATCATGTAATATATAAAAAAAAAAAAAAATAATATTTTTTCAGAAGCTTGCGAAAACGTGACCTGACCTACGCTGACAATGACAGGACCAATATCGAGAATGACAGGACCAAATGAAAATGCTAATAACTTTTTTATTTCTAGAAGGATTTGTTTCAAATTTGAAATTTAATTAGATTTCAACATTTAATACATAAATATAAGAAAAAAATAAAAAAAATATTAAAGCTTGCCAAAATGTGACTTGACCAACGTTGACATTGACCTGACCAATATCGACATGACCTGACCGATGAAAAGTCCTAATGTTCTGTTATTTAAATAACAAAATTAGAAAATTGTTAAATTTTGATCATTAATAAATAAGAAATTACTAAATAATCAAAATAAAAAATGTTTTGGGGGTAATAAACTTAACTAGACCAACTTACGTTGACTGTGTCATAATTAACCGTTATCATGACAAGGAAAGATGACTAATTACATATCTATATGTAAAAGTATTTACCTCAAATTTATAGAAATATTAAGATTTAAACCATTCATTTATAAAAGCTATAAAAAAAAATCCTCCTGGTCAATGTTCTTATTATATTCAATTCGTCCAGACTAATCTAAATTCAATTCTAAAGTCCAGAAAAGTTTAATTCCTATATCAAATTTGTGTATAATCTAAATACTGATTCTGTAAAATGATTTAAACTGTTTTGCTAGCATTCTGCATGACATTTATAGTCATCCCAGGGTACAGGACGAGGACCTAGCTAGCAGTGTACCCCACCCTGAAATAAAGAAAAAATAAGTAGGATTACACATGCAAATAGATAATTAAAATGTACTTGTAAAAGAAGATATAAAACTGAAAACTTGAAATTATAGATCACAATAAAAAAAACTACGTCTATGTTTGAAAGCATTTCAATCAAAATTATGTGATAAAATTATCTTACCTAAAAATAACTGAAAGGTAATGCATGTAAACTATTATCAAACATATTTACAAACGAAATTTATAGACTTTCGGGGAAATTTAAACTAAGAAAGATATCCTGCACAAGGCTCGGGCATACCTCAAGTAGTCCGCGAAAATGTTTATTTATTTTTATGAAAATATTAAAACTACCAAGACACCCCGCAGAAGGCTCGGGCATACATCAAGTAGTCCGCGAAAATGTTTATTTATGTTTATTAAAATATTTAAAACTACCAAGATATCCTGCACAAGGCTCGGGCATACCTCAAGTAGTCAACGGAAATAATTATTTACTGATATGAATTTAAAATATTAAAAAAATATATATATATATGATGCTAATTACTGTAATCACAAACGTTTTGGATTTATCAACTTATTTATGTCTTATTTCACACCTATTGTTTGTTACTTTATAATTGTAAATCAAACGTGTCAAATCATGACCGGCAATGTACAACAAAATTTACAACACAGTTAGATACAATATACTACTATAAATACAATAAAAAGTTCAAGTAACACGGTGCTCGTCACAGTACCAATCTTCTAAAACTCCAGAACATGTCTGATGAACCCACTTAGCACAATTGATTCTTCCACGTTTTGCCGCACATCCTATCATGTTCTCAAAAACATCTGGTTTGCCACATTGACAGTTACTTTCAATCCTTCTTGCATATATTCTCACAAAATCTGAACTTGATGTTATTCCTTGAGGAAATGGTGTAAAGTGACCTTTTTCTAAACAAGAAATTAAATGCGGTCTCATATATTCCTCAATAATGTTGGTAGTCAACGTGGTCAGGTCAAGTTTTTTATCCAAAATTATTTTATTATTCTCGTATATTTATGTTTAAAATGGTGACATCTTATTATATTTTAAATTTGAGATAAATCCTTTGAGAAATAAAAAAAATTATTAGCATTTTCATTTGGTGCTGTCATCGCCGATGTTGGTCAGGTCATTGTCAACATTGGTCAGGTCACATTTTCGCAAGTTTAAATATTTTTTCTCAATTTTTTCTTATATTTATGTATTTTCTTTTTAAATTTATGTATTAAATGTTGAAATCTAATTAAATTTCAAATTTGAAACAAATCCTTCGAGAAATAAAAAAGTTATTAGCATTTTTATTTGGTCCTGTCATTCTCGATATTGGTCCTGTCATTGTCAGCGTAGGTCAGGTCACGTTTACGCAAGCTTCTGAAAATTTATATATTAAATGATGAAATCTTATTATATTTCAAATTTGAGATTAATCCTTTGAAAAATAAAAAAGTAATTAGCATTTTCATTTGGTCCTGTCATTCGGTCCTGTCATTCGGTCCAGTCATTAGTGTAACCCTAATTAGTTCTTTAAGTCGTACATGTAATTTAATGTCACTTAAGTATTTTTTTATCAATACACATGCGTCCCGTATCTTGATGTGGACAGCATTTTTCTCTTTTAACATCACTGTGGAGTGTGTACACAATTCCATAAAGAAAAGATTTAAACGCAGAATCTTCAGGTATCAGCGACTAATGCTCGTACTTGTTTTATATATGAAAATAAAAAATGCAGTATTAACACCAATGGGATAGCTATATACACACGCACACACAAATATATGATGTTATTTGATACTTGAAATGATCATTTTCCCCTCTTGAAAAACCTATCAAGTGCCAAAAATCTTGCATAATTCTGGACACGTTTTGGGACAGGCGCAAAATGTTTTTTATGAGATCGCTTTTACCTCTAGCCAATGTAGAAAAGTAAACATGTTAATCTAATCGTATTTTTTCTTATTTTCTTAAATATTGATAGAAATTTATTTTTAAAACTATCTTTAATATAATTGACTACATTCAATGTTATAATCTCACACTTGATACGCTCTTTTGTTTAGGAGTCATTCGTTTTAGTTAGTTTTTCAACGGTTTCATTCTCTGAAATATTAAACAATTTGAACAGTAGTAAATGTGTCATGAAGTATATGCATATATATAAGATCCACAAAAGGTACCGATGTGTTCTTCTAATTAACGGCTAACCTTTAAGAAAGAAATAATTTCGATTCCATGCCTTTCTTTGTATTTGATTCTGACATTACACAACTTCGATGGTGTATTATTTATGCATTTAAAAAATATATGCTGTGATTGTTGTTCATGTTGTAGATGGACCATTTTATTTAGGGTCCATTATACCACTGTACGGTGATACAATTTTTTTTTCTTTCTGACTGATTTCAAATTATCTTTCTGATAATGTTTCTATATCAAATAGTGTTTTGCTTACCCTTACCTTCCATATCACTGTCTTCAAATGTAACCCCCAAAGAAATAATGTTATCGGTTTGACCACGCTGCTTATTCATTTGAGTACAGTTTCATAAAAAGCTGTTAAGCCATACCTCGTTATCATCTTTCATTTTATTTATAACTACTTGCCGATATAAACAAGAATATGTGAAACTATTGTCAATAAGACAACTATCGATAATCCACCAGACACCAAAGGACGTTTACATATTTGATCAATGTTTATATGATTTCGTTGCTACAAAAGACAGTTCAATTAAACAATGGAAATGAACTATCAACTATCAATTAAAGAAAAAAAATCCTAATTAGAAAAAAGAAAATAATGTACATTAAAGAAGTATATCTTATGACTGACATCGGGATATCTAAAAGAAAACAAAGAATTATTAAGTTACAAAATCGCGAAAATATATCCAAATGTGCATGACATAATAATAATATTAATGCTAATGTTTTGATATGCCTTATAGTTACTTGTTTTATCATTTTACATGAAGCATCATACAAATCAAAATAAAATTATCACAATTTTAATCATGGTTTCATATCTTTACAGTTCCAATTTAGAATACAATATTATTTTTCTGTCTATCTCAGTATACATCATTTACATATTTACTCATATATCTAGAATGTATATATATATACATCAATCAACATATTAATCTATCATATAATTTAAAAGATTTAATTTATTATCAATTAAAAAATAACAGTGTTAGCAAAATAGATATTTTTTTCAATTGAAAGCAAGCATATTATTCTATGTATCATGACGCAATAAGCTTCGTAAACAAACTATATATTGATTTTAAAGTTATAATATAGCAAGCAAACATTAATGAAGAACTATTCATTCAAATCCTATTCATTTGCGGTTAATGTAAAACAATAATTACCTTTATGTATCTTTATTATTTTCAAAATGAAAAAAAAAAAAAGAAGATAGGTTGAATTATTTAATTATATAAACTTCTTGGTAACTATCATCAATCATATTCGAACATGAATTATCATTACAATCCGATTATAAAACATATAGCTCTCCCTACGGCATAAATCATTTTATCAGCATACATATTCTAAAATAATCCTTTCTGATGTTTTTCAACTAGAAACAGTATGTACCTTTTTTCAAGTAATTAATTATCATAATCAAATACCTCATCACTAAAGTAAAGAAAACTTGTCAATTGTTGACCATTATTAATGATATTTCTTTTTTATTTGATTGATGTCTCACTGTTTTACGGTCACTATCACGAAGTTGACTTATAAAATATGTTTGTATCTAACCTTACTAACAACACTGTTCGCAGTCTTGGTTATTTAAATACTTGAAAAGTCGTAAAATCTTATTTTATACCAGGACACGCCCACTATGTTGGTGCACCCAGACTAGCTCCTTTTGTTGTTCGTGCAATTCCGTCAGTGTTTGCTTGCAACTTGCTTTGTCTTGTTGATCAATTTAGGAGGTTTGAACAAAAGTGAATCACTGTTACCTTAACTCATTGATGTGTACCCTATCACTCTTTATATTAATAAATAGCTAACTCTTAGGTACACTAAATATGACACATGTATCAGACAGTATTGTCATGGATATACCATTTGTATTATTGAAAACATTCTTCCAATTGTCGATCATGAATTTCATGAAAATCTATTACTAGTATAAATCATTCAGTTTTTTTAATATACATATCTATCAGATAACATATGTAGACATTTTAATCTCGATAATTCTTCCAAATAGGTGTAAGATAAGTATAGCCTGATATTCGCAAACCGAAAATAGAAACTGAAAATTAAGATGTTTAAAGTAAACATTTACATCATCGGATATAATAGCTAAAAACACATACTAGTATACTAATCACCGGTGACGAACTTCAAATATAATTTCATTTTAAATTCAGATTATTTTATAACTATTCAACCAGGTTTTTAAAGCATATCATGAATGGTTCGTTAGTTTTTGAACTGTTTTATGTAGAATTAACGGTCCGTTATAATTATATTAAGCTTGTTGCAGGATTATATGTCCTACTAAGATAATAAATTCGTTATAAACCTAAACTTAAACACATCTTCTTACAGAACACGTTTACTTACCGATGTTGGCAGCAATGGTGTTGATGTGTTTACTTCACCAAGATAAAAATGACATCTGGCAAAGTTACTTTTTTTGTCAGTCACTGTAAGGTATACTGATGGTAAGCAACAATCACCACTGAAACAAATGAACAAAAATATGCAATAAATAATGAAAAACTCATTTGCTTTAAGTATGGAACTTCTTTGTTGAATTTAAATTTAAATTAATAATGCGAAGACTTTAGCAAAATGAAGCATTGCAATCAAATGGTATGTCTAAAGAAGAGATACAGAGAGTTTAATCTAGTTTGAAACAGTAAACAAGAGACAACTCGGTTATAAAACAAACATAGCCTTCGAAGCACGACAAATAAGTTTGTTATGCAACTATCGTGCGTTTTAAGTTGAATTTTATATTGCGTCAATTGATAGACATTGAATAAAATAGAACACAAAAGAAATGTTAGTCCAAAAATTATATTGAAGTCTTGTAGTAGATTTTGTATTATAAGTGGTGGCTTCTTAAATGATAGTTAACGAGCGCAATTAGTCGCAAGTTGATCATTACTTCAGAATCCACTACTCTTTTTCATATAACTTCTCTTACATAAGCCATTTCGCGTAATCCGATCGGCAAAAGTTTGTCACCTAAATCATTTGAACTAAATTTAAGATAACTTCATTGTTTGTCTATTTATGCATGTACGCTCTGAAAATCATGTCTCCATAAGTTCCAACTCTATATTTAGCTATCCGACAAGTACAAGAAAAATACATGTACCTAAATATTAAATAAATATTAGTTCTGATATAGTTCGGAGAGTATGTTTAATCCTAGTTTTTCGATATATTGTAGAATACGATTTAGGCAAACATTAGCTATCATAAAAACTGAATAATTGACCTGTAAGTGAAGAAATAAGTGCTACTTTTTTTGACGTTTCATCAATATGTTATTGTTTTCAAATTCGTACCAAGGCTCCGATACCTGAGATCGTATAGATTTTGGTAAAGAAATATAGAACGATAAATGTCAAAGTATAAAGTATGTAGTTTGAATCTTACGCCGGGTTGGGAGAAAGCTTGTCAAAGAACACCCTCAGTGGTTTATATTTGAGATGACACGGTTGTCGAAGAGTGTTATTGTAGAAATTGAACAGATTCACTGTGATGGTAACGTTTAACTTTATTTCTACGTAGCGGTAACCTATATGAAATTACAGATAATTAAAAACAATAAATGTTAACAGGTTGCTTTCAGGTAGCAGGTTTATAACATAACCTTCATGTCGTTCGTTTTAGTGTAAACGTCTTGAGTTCCGACACTATTTTGAGTCCATTATATATGTTATAGGAAATATGATAAGTAAAATGTTCGATTTAATGTTAACTTAAGTTGCCTGAGTGGTCATTGGATTCTCAAACAAAATACAATTAGAAAAATCGACTGACGTCAGATAAATTGGTTAATCAGAAACGCGGTATTGTCCTGTCTGTTTCACTGCCTGCCCATTATATCTTTTTAGGTGGAACACAAATCTCCGTTATTCACAACTATATATATAGTATATCTTTTAAACTTATATATTAGTAATTGTTACACCGATGCAAAACATATAAAATTTACTATAATGTAGGTTCGAATCATGTCTTTACAACGACATTTGTGAAGGATACTATCTGCATTTAAATAAGCCCACAACAAACTATGATACAACTATCAAAAACTGGCGATAACACCATCAAAATATCAACTTTTAAAAGTTAGTTTTGAAAAAATAGTTTTCGTCAATCTTTTTTTCACCTTCTTTATGAATGTATTTTTAGTTGCACATTTTACTTAGAATACAACTAAGAAGTCATCGTAGTCATTAATCACTAGTTTTTTCCCTTGCGTTTTTTTATAGGATAATGTTAAAGGCGACGTAAACGTTATTTGACGGTATGTCGGATTTTTTGATATTTCGGGTGTTTTTAAGATTCATTGAACTGCATCTGAATTCTAAATAAATGGTGTGGTGTGACATATTTTCCCAGAGATACAATATACATAAAATGTGTTAAAACGGTAGATAGGCGCAGTATACAAATCGAGATGAAAAATTATCCCAACATAAAAACAAACTTTTTTCAAGGAAAAAGTACCAAATAAAGGACAACGAAAGAACAATACAAATATAAAAAAGACATATTGAATATAAACTTGTCTACTGTTGAACGCCATCCGTTCAGCTGTAGAATTTATTGGTATCCGAAGCTTGTGTTGTTGTGGTATATTTCGGAAGAAGGGGGTTGTTATCTTGTTTACGTATACTCAACATATATTGTATTCATAACAGAAAACCTCTGAATTTCTGTCTTACAATTAAAAGCAGCGCGGTCGACTATATTTACAAGATTACAGTCCCCTTTATTACAAGTTCAATGACAAACATTAATTAAACTAAAACTATAAGAGGCAATAGCAGTATGTCGATGTTTAAAAACGACAAAGATTAGACTGTCATCCAAACATTTTTTTGAGAGATCATTAACACACTGGAGAATATGTCCTGCAGACAATTTCTCATCATTATTGACAAAGATATAACAATAATGAAACACTAAAGCCTATTAAAATCTCTTTTCAATATGACTGTATTTGGAATTATATCTATGTCATGTCTTGACAAAAGGTCTATTGTTATATGTGTTTTTACCTGGCATTGATATTTATCGGGGATGAATTTACGCTGCTTGTTTCGAAACTCCATCCCTTTGATCCAGTAACAGATGACAGTTCAGTTGCAAATGTTATCGTAGCCTGTCCATTCCATGTAACTCCTGAACATGACGTGATATCCAAGTCATCACACTTTCTAACTAATTGTTCAACAGTACAGGATGGTGCAATATCTGGACTAATCTAGAAAAAAACCATAAGATTCTTTGAATATTAAGCATCCAGAACATAAACAGTTTGCAATATTTTCTTCTGTGTTCATAAAGCATAAAAAGACACAAACAAATGCTTTTTTGCCTTTGCACAGAAGGTACGCTTTCAATTTAATTGTATTTGTAATAACAAATATTAATGACATTAACGATTTTCATTATTCACTGAATTAGCATCTGCATTATGACAAGAAAAATAATAAAGTATTATTCTTCATGACAAAATATTGACACAGAGTAGTTATCTCGTGTGATAAGATAGATATTAAATCGGCTGAATCAAAAATCAATCATAAACGCCTTAGATGCAGAGTATATGAAATTCATTCAACCACAATCCAGAAGTAGATAGCAAAAGTGATTATAATATGTAATTAGATTATACCAAACGCGAGGAAAAAATTTGTATGATTCTCAAACAGAGGAGTTTAAGGCTGAACAAATCACTCAACTGAAGACAAGGTTGACCATTTTGAACTTTGCAGAAAATTTCACCAGTTCAGCAGTCAGCACTTCTGGGTTAACTTGAATTATTACTGATATGGTCATAATTATAAATTAGCTGTTAATAAAATTTAGAGTTTTCGCGATACGAACGATTTTCCACCCCAAGATTATATTATTTTAGCTGTATTTGGCAAATAATATCGGAACTTTGGGTCCTCAATGCTTTTTAACTACTAGTCCGTACTTTTTAACTTTTTTTTTCATTCGAGCGTCACTAATGAGTCTTTTGTAGACGAAACGCGCGTCTGGTGTACACACTTTTAATCCTGATATCTATAATGAGTTGATTTACCTGCATTCTTCAAAACATCCCATATTCATACCATATTTCATTTGATATCTTTACTAATTTCGTTATTTCTCTGACAGTTACTTTGCAATCGTATGACAAGTGCAGCAGGAGATAAAAAAAGTTCTAACTTGTCTTATTGAGTCGTCTAGTGATTTCGATTGTTTTACCAAAATCAGTAAATATGAATATTGTTTTGCGATGGGTTGAATATGAAATAGTTTAAGGCTTGTACATACATGTATATAAGAAAGAACGATTATTCAGCTTAAACCCGATGTCTATACATTTGGAAGATAGAACGACTGAACAATTTTCTTCTCCCGGATGATTTTACCTCTTTCTTAACAATTGGGTTATTATTTTAGAAATATTGATTTGAGCAAATTATTCTGATAATATGATTTCTGATTTAGGTTCAATAACATATGAAATATGTAATACAAGAAAACAAATGTAGATCCAAAAGTATTGTCAAATCACTCGAATGGAAACTATTCCGGATAAGAAATGTTAAACTTACATATAGTGTTTGACTTTCCTGCAAAATGATACTAGATGATCCGTGTTGGCGAATTGTCAAAGTGTACGTCCTGGAATAAGAGCAAAAGTTTGTCAGTGTTCAATGAAAATCTGCTTAGAAAACAAATAATTTAACAAGGATAACCTTTTCTTGAAATAGGGAATTAATACTTCCTTGCGCCATATATTTTTGCAAACCATTTATTCTTTTATTTATCTTAACTCTTGTTTGAAATAACCTGAATTAGACACACTCAAAACAACAAACTTGAAATGGCAAATTTATGGGAGTATAAAGACCAAAAAGGGGTTAAATAGAACTGCCACCATCGTCTAAAGTTAAATTTGCCAGAGGTAATTATATTTTTGAGTTAGGTAATTTTCGTGATTTATCGATCGAGAAAAGGATAACAATGTTAAGCTAATTGTAACTTTAAGTAAAGTAAATTTCATAGTTTATCGATTGAGAATATGCTAACAATGTAGAAAAATATTTAGATACAATGGGCATGCATGATTGAAGACATAACAAGTTCATTATAATGGATACTATACAGATGATGTTTTGCCTGGCCTGTGATAGTTAGATAATGTATGCATTCAATTCTAATGCGCATGTCATTTGTTTCTCACTAACCATCAATTAGAAACGTTATGCAAAACAAATTTCATTGGAACAATAAACCAACATGTGATAACTTTCTACGTTTAACTATTATTACAGTAAATCTTACACTGTATTATTTAGGCTAGATCCCTGTATCTGAAATGTTATTTCTGCAAATCCGTTGCTATTAATTAATCGTGTAAAATGTGTATTGCCAGTCAGTAATTCTCTATCATCTGTTACATCAATAACAAATGTGTCATTATCTGAACCCTTGTTTTCTAAGATGTAGGATACATTACCAACAGTGTTTATATAAAGATCTGAAAAATAGTACAAGATAAAGAACCATCGCAATACAGAAATTATTTGCAAGCTACTGATTTAATGTTTTAATTAAAATGCTGTTGTCCTGTAATTATTTTGTTTTTTTCGTTTCTACAAACAAGAATTCGTTTATTTGTAGTATGAGGCAATACTTCAATGTTCCGTTTTGGATTTTCTATTTAGTTTAATCTGGGTATTGTACAAGGTCGCGTTTTCCTACTTTGTATAAGACGTGACTGTATGAAATATTCTTTGAAATATAGCAATCTATAAACAAGTAGAAATTGTAGTGAAATCATGCACGCGCTTAAAAAATCTTTCTATCTTTCTAAAATACTCAAAATGAAAGTTTTTGTATTAAGACTATGTCTCAAATCAATAGCTATATAAGCACAGTGTCATATCTTTAGAAACTAAAATAGTAATCTTATCTTTAATTTATAACGATTCGTGTTTTATTCCCAATTGTGTCTGATTTTGAACCCGCATGGCGGGGAAACACGTATGCCTAGCATGAGACGCTTAGCTTGTACAATTTAATTGTTTATCTAGAAAGGTAGAAGTGTTTAATGTTTGTATTCCTAATCATAGAACAGATTAATTCTTGTGTCCTTTTTGCTGAGATACATTATTTACAGTACGCTTGAGGCCAATAATTTTGAAAGCTAAATATCTATTAAACATTCGAAACTACATAATGTACATTGCAGAAAATCTCTGCAAATGTTGTAAATCAATATACAGTCAAAATAAAGATACATTCGTGTTTATAAATACATTATTCAGCAAACTAGAAGTTAAATACGGTATACAAACCTGGCATGGAAGTTAACTTGAGTTTAATAGTCACCGGAGAAATAGAATTAGGTGATGTCCTCATCCAGGTAGTTCCACTGTCATCTATTCCATAAATACTTACATCGTAATGCTGTAAGCATAATTTGCAAACATTAAGGATAAATAGACTGATTTGGTGTAAGTAAGAAAAGGTAGTTGTGGTATGATTGCCTTTGAAAACATTTGCCACCAAAAACTAAAGGGCGAGGATATAAACAACTACAAATAACTGTATAACCTTCAACAATGACGAAATCCCATATCTAATAATAAGCTGTTAAAGGCCCCGGCATAATAAAATAAGAAACAATTCAAACGGTTAAATCAACGAACTGAATTAAAGATTCCTGACTTGGGACAGGCGGCATCTAGGAAAACACGAATAATTAATTAGTAGTTATCATGGTAATTGGCTTTGAACTAGCTTTCAATAACTACGAGTACTCATATTTTGGTGCGCTGTGTCTATTGGTTATGTTATTTTTATGTTAGTTGTGTTTGTGCCTCGTGTCAATCTTTTGATGTAAGCGAATTGAAACGTATTTGTATAGTTTTGTTCTTATGTTGTGCTGTTAATATGAATTATACCACTGTCCGAGGTTAGGCGGAGATTTAGAGCTCACAAACATGTTTAACCCAGCCACATTCTTTGTGTGCCTGTCCCAAGTCAGGAGTCCGCAGTACCTAGGTTGTCGCTGGTTCATGTCTGCCATACTTGGTTTTCGGAAATTGTGTTGTTACGAATCAGGCCTTTAGTTTTTTCGTATAAATTGTTTCACATTTTTTCATGTCGGGGTCTTTTAAAGCCGAATTTATGATTTGGGTTGTTCTCATTGTTAAAGGCCGTACGGTGGCATATAATTGCCTACTACCACATTTTAACTCTTGTGGGTAGTTTTCTCATTGGCAATCATACCATATCTCCTCGTTTTTATATGAGCAATGCGCCATGGTTAAAAATGCGTATGATTTTTAACCTTCCTGTTACCTTGTGTAAAAGTATAACATAAGAAAATAATCTGAACATCTTGTATCTACATCAATACATTTTTTTTTTAATGTTTTATTTGATGTCATTTTTAATATCTTTTTTTTATATTCGTTTGAATTAACAGTATACAATGATCTAGACTTGTGTTAGAGTAAATAAGAATAATGTTTTCTATCCTCCTTTAGTGTTGTAAATTATTTATACTACAGTACTCTTAATGTAAGCAGTTAATACAAACACCTACGTCTGCTGTTAGAGTTGTCGAAACAAAAAATGTCGAGTCAAATTCTCCAGAAATCAGTGTTAAGTTTAGAAAATTCGTTGTTGAATTTCTTGTCTTCAAACGCACGGATGATGTTTTCATACCAGCAGGTAGGTTGAACACAGTAAAAAATAATGTATAGTTTCCGCCTACAAAATTTCAAATGGAGGTTGTAACGCATCATTGTTAATGTAAAAACACAAGTTATTTTTATGTTTTTTTTTAATACAAATTTTACAACAATGTAGTATGTAAGTCGCTAATGCGTTAAGCTAAACATTAATCCGTTTTTTTTTACAACAGTCAGTCAAAACACCATCCTAAGCTTTCTTTGAAATTCAAAGAACAGCTCATATGAAATAAACATTAAAGACATTTTGTATGAACATGGTTTCACTAAATTGTCAATTTGTTTATTTCGGTTTCTGAAAAGAACATTTAGGAAGACCATCGTGTCTTCGTCATTGAATCAGCGAATGATACTTGTTGCTGTTTAGTTAGTTCTTATGACTACAATATATTTTAGTTTATCTTATCAAATGATTTTCAATTATATATTTACACTGCTTGAATCTTCACATACCTACTACGGGATTTCCTGAAACTTTATATAGTTGGCCATCATTTGCTTCTTCTGTAATAACATAGTGAAAATCTACAGAAGTTTGGGCTGTAATATTGACAGTCCAGTGGTTGTTTCCTGCTCTTATTAAACTATATGTGCCAGGCTTTGGATTCTAAAAGAAAATGTACTATGTTTTGAATTGTAAACAACATTTGAAAACAGAGTGGCATATACTAACTGTTGGATTCACTCAATTGTTTTGTTTCATATTCGTTCGCAAGTTTTCGAACATTCGCTTTTTGTCCCAAGAAATTAAAAAAATATATAAAAAGATGTCAATGAAACTTTTAGGACAGTGCCTTTTTACGTCGGTTAATAAATAATGTAGTATGCTTACAGGTTTGATAATTTGTATAGCAAAAGTTAAAAATCCTCAACACATTCACATGGACGAAGGCAAACAAGGCAGTATGACACAAAATGTCGCTCGCATGTGGTTCTTGAGGTGTTCTCTATTTTTGAATTAGTCATGTATTAAACATATATTTGCTTCCAGAATAACTGAGTCACAAAGAATGTTACTGTTAAAATATACATGAAATATATTTAAATAAAATATATGTTATATTTTTGTAATTTAATGTTAATTCAATAAAGCTCCTGTCGTAAATAGTTTATGCCGTTGAAACCACAAATCCTCTTAATTACCATGATATCCAGAATTGTTCGTTATTCATAGGTCAGATTAGATAATAATTGAAGATGACGTCTGCGCGTTAGTTTGTAAGTCACATTGGTATGGTTGTTTAAAAACGCGGACAAGTTAGATTTACATGTACTTTATTCAAACAGTTATTTTGAATACAGGTGCAATCAAAGTGTCAAAATACTAATTTGTATTTACCAAATCTCAAAATAATCCGCTGTCGGTGTATAAGTACCGAGTATGACAGATAATCTAAATATTCATCTTGGGTGCGTCAACAAGGCAAACATCGTATGCATGCGTTACCTGTCATGCAAATTTAAAATCTCACGATAATGAGGGATAGGACAGAAATAGTCATGTAAGACAATTAAAAGAGAGGCGAAAGATACCAACGGGACATCCAAACTTATAAGTTGAAAAAAAACTGACCACACAATGGCTAAAAAAAAGACAAACAAACAACAGTACACAAAACACAACATAGAAAACCAAAGCTTGAGGAACATGAACCCCAACAAAACTTGGGGTGATCTCAAGTGCTCCAGAAGGGTAAGCAGATCTTGCTCCATATTTGGCATTGGTCGTGGTTCTCATGCAAGTTCAAACACTGTGATAAGTCTAATTCGGTAGATCACATTCGGGTAAAAGGGGATGGGATTGTAGTTACGACAGTTGGAACATATCCGTTGTCATGTGTGAGACATATATTCCATAACGGTCAACCAACTCGGGAATCGCATCCGTAAAATTTACGAAGGGATGATTTCAACTTCAGAACTTGAAACTCTTGTTTTAATAACTTTCTTGTGAGCAGTCAATCTCTATCAATTAAATCATGATAGGAAATGCCCTTTAATAAAAGAGTTTCTTGACATAGGGTTGACTGTGCTGGAGTTCGAATCTCTCTCTCTCTCTCTCTCTCTCTCTCTCTCTCTCTCTCTCTCTCTCTCTCTCTCTCTCTCTCTCTCTCTCTCTCTCTCTCTCTCTCGTGTATTTACCAAGATAGTAACAATAACTTTAGCTGGGCTTTCAAAAAGCACACTGGTATTTTCAGCTGTGATTACAGATCCTGGAATAAAAAAAGGTTAATAAGGTAATTGAATTACACCTTTGTTTTATCAGCTCTTCAACGTTTGTATTATGTTTTAGACCTTTAAATATGTTGGCCTTAGTCATTACTGAAGATACGTTAATTATCGAAATGCGCATCCGGTGTGGTATAATTGGTATCGTTAATGTTATGAAAATAAATTGTATAAATTTGTTCAATTTATACAAAAATCCAGTATAAACCACATATCGTTTGAATCTTAATCTTAAGTTGTGTAATTTATCACATAGAACAAATGTAGTATTTACGGTAAGGGTCTTTGTTGGCCCTAGCTACAATGTCCCTCATCACAATATGAACAATGTTTCAAGTTAATATATATACATGTTATACATGCATTAGGGTTGAGTGCTCACAACTTTGTTTAGCCCTGCAACATTCTTTATGTGCCTGCCCAAGTCATCCTGCAGTTATTAATTGTCGTTTGTTTATAGATATAAGATGTCTTTATGTCTTTTATATGTGTTTTATAGTAAATTGGTTTGCTATAAGTTAGGCCGTTAGTTTTCTTGTTTGAAAGTTTCACATTTTGATGTTGAGGCATTTTATAGCCGACTATACGGTATGTTGTTTTCTAATTGTTGAAGTTATGATTTCAACCACATTAACGCACAGGCAACATGAAAATCTAAATTTTCAAGTCGCAGTATGTGATGTAACAAAAATAATGTTGAAAAGGATCTTTATTGCCGATGCATGCTTTGAAATGTATGCTCAAATTTGTAGTCATAAGATAACACTGAAATGTAGAATAAAAACAAAATTTGGTAAATGTTTAAAGTATGACACAAATTTGATAATGGTCATATATTTTTTAATTTGGCAACTTTTCCCTTCAGTGTTTTTTTTTTTTTTTTTCTCTGATGAACCATTGACTGCTGTAAGTACTCTATAAAAAGGAGATGCGATATGATCGCAAATGTGAACTACATGTATCCACAAAATTCCACATGATGTGCATGTTAGCAACTATAGGTCACCGTGTGGCATTTAACGATGAGCATAACCTATATAGTATAGTTAGTCATAAACGTTCCGACACGCTAAAAGGTGAATGAATTCAAACGATAAAAAACGGCCGGCTTGATGTATGGCTAAACAATAAAACGGCAAGAAAATATGATAGAAATTAACCAACTACAATACCAAATTACAGGCTCCTTATTTGGTGCAGGCACAGTTAGAACAATGTGATGGGTTAAACATAGTAATTAGCGCTCAAACCTCCCCAAATATGTAACTTTTTTTTCTATCTTATTTAATTAATTACAAATACTCAGTAAGAATGCGATTTGTTCGCTTTGATCAAACATTTTGGATTGATAGAAGTACACCGAATCCATAGTGGATCTAAATATTCAAAAGTATAAAAATGCTATGGGCTTTGTGCCTTTTATAAATTTTAGGGGTAGTTTACAAAACGAATACAACTGATAATATGCAAGGAAACATATTGACTTTGTTCTCTATCTTAGTTAAATCCATCACAGCAAACTCGAAATTATATTCGATTCGAATAAACTAAAGTTAACAGAACAAGGTTACTGCTTACTTCATCATCACTTTTCTGTATTTTTTAGAATGCGTTTTAAAAGTTACTGCTTAGTAACCATTTAGAAATGTTATGTTATGAAACAATTTTTTTTTATCAATATTCACCCAATTGTGTTGCAACGTCAACATCATTTGTAGAATTAGCACCAATCACAGTGAGTTTAACATTGTTCAACAAATTGTCGACTGGAAACGCCATTGAATTATCGTCATCTTCTTTGAGCTCGAACGTGTCAACAGTCACAGTTGCGGATGGAAAGAGTTCCTAAACACATAGTTACACAGTTCTTATATATTGTAAATTAATTAATGAATAAAACTAGATAATGCATTGAAATCATAAATTGAGTCAGTATTACTCAAATGACAGCCTTCTTGTATATATTTGTATATGGATCTAATGTTTATATTTCGAATTCTCATATTATCATGACACTAAAGCTAGAGTACTTGCAACTGCTATACATAACTACTTGTAGGAGTATACAGGTTGAGTTTTGTTACGATTTTGCTATAGAGTTGATTGATGAAAGATTGGTACATGTGGTCGGGACAGTCTAATTTTCATATTTCTCATTTCCATTTTGAGATTTCTCACTTCAAACTTGTCTTGTTTCTTTTTTATTTGACATGTCTCAGCTCAAAGCTGACATTTTACATATTCTATTTGACATATTTCATTTCCAAGTTGTCATTTCTCATTTCCAACTGACATTTCTCACTTACAATTTGATATTTCTTACTTCTAAGTCTACATTTCTGACATCCAGTATACCTTTCTCACTTCAAAGTTGAACATGTTGGAACTGAGAAACGTCAAATTTGATATAAAATACAAATAATTGATAACTTCGAAACGAGAAACATTTTTGAAATGAGAAATTTTATCCATAGTATGTCCCTACTTGTCTTTTAGACATATTAGTTTATGATTTTCAAGCAAGATAATTTCTCATTGGTGCCATATTTTGTTAAGCATATATAAACAGTGATAAAGCATAATATTTAAAACATGTCTTAAAGGTACTGATGACTTTGTCAGGATTGCTGTTTGATAAGAGTTCTGCCCTTTTTATACGGCGGTAATTGATGCATATATCATATATATATACTCTAATCTACATGACGTTTAATGAGGTCTTGGATATACCTGATATGCGTTTCGAGAAAAGTTCTATATTCTAAAATAGTTATTCTTATATATAATACAATATATAGTATATGATAGTTTCAACAGCAAACAATAAGTGAAAAAAATAACAATATGTCAATAGGTACATTATAAGTTATCTACACTTGTGTATCCCCGTTGAATATCCTCTTAAATTTAGGTTTGATTTCCTATAGTCCTGACGGATATGCTTGCAGTATTTCGTCAATTGAGTATCTAATAATATATGAACGTTTACCCATATTCATTTGAAATGTTCAACTTCAAATTTGGTGCAGTTCTTTGATAACCCATGTTTGAATAAATCGCTACTAAATCGAGAACCACAGTGACCGTCTAATTTTATAAACAATTGTCGATCGTCGAATGTGATATTTGAACATGAAGTATCTTCGGTTTTTTATCGTTCGTTGGATCTCTGTTTCATGCTTACCAAACATATGAACTAAACTTGAAAATCGGAGTTACCACATAAGAGATACTAGAATTTTCATCAATCATCATCATACAGTTGACGATATATATACATTAAATATATTTCAGCTGTAACGAATTGGATAAATTTGGTAAAAGCAAATAAGCAACCAACTCAACTACCGTACTAATACATATCAACAGGTTATTTTGGCTGTGTCCTTTATTAATCCATTCTTGCCTAATGATTCCAAAACGAAAGCTGTATATGCTTTAGGGCGATTTGGACTGCTAATTTGCGATTATCAGGAAAAGCCAAACATTTTTTTAAATTGTATGTATGAATGTTCATTGTAGTTTCAGTGTCTCAATATACTATAATATGATAAAAAATGTCCAAATTGAAATATGTGAACTACTAATATGGCTATTTTACACATCTATTTTAGGACAAAATATATATGAACAACGGCATCACAAAAACACAGCTGAGAGGGTTATAGAGCAGATTTTTACCCCGATAAAACATTGTCAGCCGAGGCGAAGCAAAGATTTACATGATTTTACGAGGGGTAAAAATCTGCTCTATCATCCTCTCAGCTATTTGTTATTTAATTTTGTGTAGTAGATGTTCTGTTATTACTGTATATTAAATTCAAATTTCAAAGTAATGAACTATAACGTCTTGAACATACCAACTATCCGTATTTCATAAAGCGTATAATTGATCAATCGTCTTCGTGAAAGGTAAACGATTATCAGCCACGGGAAAATTAATTATCTCGTTCGTATTAACCAATCAAAATATGGCATTTTTATATAAAGTATTGTAATAAAGATTGTTTCATTTTTCTAGTCGTGATACTACATGTTGTACAACCTATCGCCTAACGTTGCTTCACTGATGAATTACTATGCCTTTATTCTTTTAAGTTTTTCTGTTTTTTTTTTTTCGATTGAAAATGTCTTAATTGTAAATGTGTCCACTGGGTGATAATCTTAACTTTTTGGGTAAACAACTCGTTGAAACAATATACTGAAAACAAGAAAAATACTTATAGAATGCGACGAAATTAAACATGGTCCTGCCTTTCTCGTGGACTTTTCACGCACACGGATATTGCTACATATCTTATTGTTATAGATCTACATCAAATCCCCTCCAGTGTCGTTTCTATGATTAAGCACCACATTAAGTTGAACATTAATGGGTCATGAACACTTAGTAAAGCACCTATTCAGAATCTGTTGATGCAGTTTTGGGGACACGTAATCATTTAATAAATTTGGAACAAATTAGGCAAAATACACATTTAAGGAAAACAGCTGGTCATTTTTTGGTTATTGTTAGGAATCTACTTTTGTCCTTACCGGTCTCTCGTTTGTTGTCATGGTATTTGTGCGGCATCCGTGGTGACCTTGTCTCTTTTAAATATATTTTGCACTTTTTTATATTTTGTGGATGAGCGAATCAGGTGAGTGGGTGTGTTCGTATGTTTTATTGCATTGTATATATTTCCTCATGCTTTTAGGGAAGTTTAACTTTCTTGAAGTAAGTCTCGTCACGGCCAGGCTGCGGAACTGGGTAGACAAATGCTCATAAAATATGTGCCGAGCCAGTGTGTTAAATTTCCTCCTTTACACCATAACTCATGGTGGTGCTCTTAACGAAATGAGGCTTATACATACATTTACGTTATACTGACGTCTAAGTGACAACCGTCTTACAGATACATTCCTATACATATTTTCAGGAAAATTTACATCATTGCCTGCCTTGGGTTTTTAGAAATTCACAACTTGTCCATTCTTTTTTATACCTATTCTTAATTAATCTCAACAAAATAATTAAGATTTTGCATTATCTATTTTCCATTTGATGTTATATTAAAAATATATCCTCTTTTTCGGTATATATTCCTTAAGTACAGATAATAAACGCGATTGCAATTTATTTATTACAGAACACATACTTCAACTTTCAGTAAAACAAAGTAAAATTCGCAAGCTCTCATGTCCTTATCTAAAGTTTATACCTCACTGATCTCTCTTATGATATCACCTAGTTCTGTTGTATTAAACCGGTAAATTGTTCCTCCTGTACCTTCAGCCACTAAGGAATACGCATCGGATCCAGCTTCACGTTTTGTTCGATCTTGGATGATTTTGAATTATAAATACATTTATATTAAAAAGGTACATGTTAATGTGGTGTACAAAATTGTATTGTCATTAAAATATGAAAAAGTAAAATCTCAAAAATACCGAACTGCGAGGAAAGTTCAAAACGGAAAGTCCCTAAACAAATGGTAAAATCAAAAGCTCAAACACACCAAACGAATGGAAAACAACTGTCACATTCCTGACTTGGGACAGGCATTTTCTTATGTAGAAAATGGTGGATTAAACCTGGTTTTATAGCTAGCTAAACCTCTCACTTGTATGACAGTCGCATAAAATTCCAGTAGTAGAACATTTAACACAATGATTTTAATGAATGTTAATATTTCGAGGCTTATGTTATTTCCTCGGATTAACTGTTTTTCGAAAATATTTATCGAGCATACCAACCTGTAATTTTGTTACGCACAATAACCTGATATTACTCATTATCGTATTTTAAAAGGAGAACTATATAATTGTCAATAGTTAGGAAGGTATTTCATACTATAACGAGGCATATGGTTTAATCCGCGGTTTATTATGAGGTTCATGTTGCTTAATCTCTAGTTTCCATGTATTGTCATGAGGACTGTTGGTTGCCTTTGGATTTTTTTTTATTCTATTGGAAATAGTGTTGTCTGTTGATGTGCGGCTTGTCGCTTTCGATTACCCCTTGTCATCTTCTCCGTCTTATTGAAATGGAAAACCCCATATGAAGTTTTTAGGAGTAATACCACCATTGATTTTCCCCTATTAGTCTTTGTTAAATTGGCACTTTTCAAAAAAATGTGCAGAATGTATCTTTGTTTCAAATAAAAAAAATACTTGGCAAAAGTAAAGTTTTATCCTGTCCAGTATTACAGTGAAAATTTAACATTACATTTCCTTGCATACAAGATAATAACCATCACCAGAAGTAAACCAATCACATTTTTACCCCGTTCTTTCCTGTTAACAAGCTTTAGTAACCATGTCACCTGAAGCTTCACAAAAATTTATAGAAACAGCAAATAAAAAAAGAATGGTGCTTTTAAACACCCAAGATATATGTTTATATATTTTTTTCTGCAATGAAATGCAGGGTTAATTTCCTACAACTGTCAAAATCAAGGCATATTTTTTTTTCGACCCTTTTTCGTATGAAACCGGATGTGACGTACTGTGATTTAATGGTATTACACCTTTACAGACTTACTATAAAGGCTTTTTTGCCCTTTTCTTTTATCTCAATTAGAGAGACAACAACCAAACAAATGTATCTATCCAGAGGTTTATTCAATATAATCAGTGCACATAATTTTGCAGCATGTACACTTTTTATTGAAAGTGTGACAATAAACGTCATTTGATATATCAATAATTAGGCATATATTACTTTCTCTAATTCTTCGTGAATTTATCCCTTTCTGCACCCATTGTATAAAAAAAAAATTAATCAACGTGTGGTTCGTTTGATCTCAGTTCATCATTGGTTAAAATCCGATTATGACGTCGAATTTTCTTACTTTCCTCTGAATTTCCTATTGTGACGGCATGAAAAAAGGCGACCATGCCTGATGACGTCACATAGAAAGAACATATCTTTTTGCACATCATTCGAAAAGAAGGAATAAGTTTGCCTGCATATTGTTTGAAAATCATTAGAGAACAGTTTCCACCACCAAATCTCGTGTAATACGATATTTATCCATTCTCGACAGTTAAATTTTAAATATTTAAAACGCTCGGGCAAGCCTCGCGTTTTAAATTTGAAAATTTAACTGTCTCGAGTGGATAAATATCGTATCACACTCGATGCAGTGGTAGAATCTATATGTATCTGGACTTTGATGACACATTTGTTTGGAGACTTAAAACAGTTGTAAACTGTTAATTACCTTGATAAATACTGTATCAGTTTGTTATAAAATCCCCCCAAAAATATAGCTACTTGATTATACAAAAGTACATACGAAATTTAATATTGATATTGAGCATTACCTCCAGTGTCCCTCTTTTTCCGAGCAACACACAAAGAGTTCGTCAGAAAAAGTCGCAGATCAATACTTTTCTCGTTTACAGCATCTATTACAGTCTGAGTATTTTCCTTGTCTTTTGCTGGAGCATCAGTATAGAAGAATATCGTTGATTTTTCTTTGCACAATTCAATAGCTAAACAAATTGAAGCATTTAACTTTAAGTTTTAGCATCTTCTTATAATCAAAAACTCGCTAGATATGTTGACATTTACAGAATAACATATAAAAACCAAATAAATGTATTCATTAGCTTGAAAAGATCTTAACGTTAAAGCATGGAATGATGCACTAAAGACCTCGGTATCAATGAGTTTTTTCAAAGAGAAATTCATGCATGGCCTGATTTAAATTTGCTAGTGCAGATAGAAACTTTTTTTTGTGTGCATATTTTGTCATAAAGGAGGACGACTACACTACATTCTTTGAAGACATATTTAACATGTGTATGTCCATATAACACATACACGAATTATTACTAGATATTTCATGTTGTACCTTTATGTAATCCGCTCATTGCATACTCTGGACAGTCATCGCCTCCATGAACAACCACATTACCAAGTTCGCTAATCAATTCCAGTCCATTCTCGGTCGTTATTCGATGCATGTGCTTCTCTATGAATAGCATAAATAAACCATAACATGATTTTGAAAATATAATTGAAATAACGTAATTAAGTGTGAGCAGAATCATTTAGTGTAAAAAAATTGCAGTAGTTAGAATTAAAGTTTAAGCAGGATAATATGACAAATTAATTTTTAATTTAAAAACGAATAAAAAAAAGGACGAATATACCAAGAGGGTAATCCATTGGCTGTTTTCGAAGAAAGACAAAATCACTATGACCCAAAGACAATGACGAAAACAAAAATTCCACAGAATATTATTAAAAAAAACTAATTAAAATTAAACTTAAAGCACCAATGCGATATGCAATTATACTAGACAATAATCAAGTATTTTGACACTCGCTTTCATACGTATATTTGGGTGTATCGGATCACTTGAGATCACCCTTGGTTTTTAGTTTGGTTCCTTTTGCGCAGTCTTTAGTTTTCTAAAGTTTGTTTTTTCTACTGTTTTTTGTGTTATGGTTCCGTCTCGTTTTTGTCATGGCGTTGTCAGTTTGTCATCGACATATGAGTTTGAATATCCCAATAGAATCAAGCGCTTCACATTTAGAGAATGAATACAACAAATTATAAGGAGTTAACATGACATACGTTTGCGGTAATGTCTATACTTACTCAATTACAAATTTATATTAATTTGTTAAGTTAAATGTTAAGTACTCTGATTTTGCTTTTAACTATATTACGCAATCTTTTATCCTTAGACACACATGTACCAACACATATTCTCTGATCTGCAAATATACCGATTATGTTTTTTTCCCGATTTAGACATTTTGACTGGGTGCAGATTTACATGACGAGTGATGCTTGCAAAGCAGGAGAGTCTAACCCCGTTGACGCACCCGGTCTCAACTCGTTAAAAGTTCATTAAATTCCCTCAGTTTGTGTTTTTTATATCAATTTGTCTTCGTAATCGATTCATTAGACTTAACCTCAGATAACTAATGTAGACTTAATTCACGATTACTAATTAAATGCGAAGCATTCAAAAAAAATAATGACCAAATTTTCAAAATAACATGGTCAATAATCTTTTCAAAATCAATAGACAGTTCATATGGACATATTTTTTTCACATAACTTGAAGTTTATTACATTTGTTATTCTTAATCCTTACACACATGTTGGCATACTTAACGGCACCTCTGGATACGCATTTACATTATACACTCTAAATGTACTGTAAATGTAGGTTTTTGCATGTACATGGAATATCCGAACTCACAGTGTATATTTGGAGATGTTTTTATAAAATTACAAGTCAGATAAAACAAATCACCGTCGATAGAGAGTTTTGTAAAAAGTGCAGATATGTATGTATATGTATAGTGACACAGTTTAGATCAACTAAATAGTGATACATAGCAGAGACACATCTGTACATTAAACCCGCACAAACGCACAAAAGTCCAGAGTATGTATGGCCACCAAATGCACTAAGGTCATTTCAGTATGACATTATTCGCACAAAGAAAAACGCAAATATGATACCAAAACACAGATTTTAAACCTGTAAAAATTATATTCGTAGTTTTATATTTTCATCGGCATGATTATTTTCTATTATCTAGATATTTTAAAAGCCAGCCGTATCGATAAAAATGTATTTATGGTGCAATTTATTTGATAGATAATTTAAATGATGACCATCTTCATATGTTACACATAAACGAACAAGTTAACCAAAATTTTTGGTTGAAAAGTATATAAAAAAACAGGAAAATTCAATTATTTCTAACTTTGATTATTGTAATGATTAACTAGATACATGTGGGGTACCTCCATTTCAATTACTGGTACATGAGTCAAATTTTACATGTTTTAAGATCTGGTATGTCTTTACAATTTAACTGTTTTCTACTAAAGTAAAGTTACCTACCTGGGTCGTTAAAAGTAACTAAGATGTAATTGGATGGCGCATTTACTGTACCCAAAACATTAGTCAGAATATCGATGCATGCCTTTTTAACTTGAGAAATAACGGAATTCATAGAGGAAGTATCGTCTATTACAAAGCCAAATGACGCCTTGTTTCTTTTCACCAAGCCGAAAATCTGGATAAATGTGTCCACATTCAACTTTTTAATGATACCTTTATCTGTAATATGATTGAGTTTTATGTAAGACATTAATAAATTCGTAAATTTCGAAAAACAAACCAATTCGATATTCTCTTTTATATTTTACTTATGTATAAACCTGTCATTTTTCATTTGAACATGATATAAAGACCATTTTTCAATTTTGATGAATTAGTTTAAACATATTTTATTGTTCAAAACAAATGGATTAGACACAAGTTTTCAACTTAGTTCCGTCTTCTCCATAATATACATGAATATACATTATATTTATATAGCATTACATAAATTTGTAATTTTCTAATAAGCATGAAGGCATAAAAATAATTAAATAAATCACAACTATTGTTATTATAATATTTATACACAAAACAAAATAATAGAAACGGCTGATGAATTGCAAAAATACATTGTTTTGACACAAAACTGACAAAACATAATGTTAAAATCTTATTAAATTAAGTCGAAAGTACTTTATCGGTGTTAAAAACTCGTTAATCGATTAAATAGAGACAAATATAGATGACAAACACAAAACATAGATAATTGCAAGGAATGTAAAAGGAGCGAAACCAGGTATGTCGATAGAGTACGCGTCTTTATCAAAATGTCACAATCGGGAACAGAACACAATGGGTTAAATTATAGATCGTAATTATTCAGTTTTTCAACTCTTGTTCGCTGAATTAGCCAAGCACGCTGTCAGTAAAGGTACCAAAGCCTTCACAAAGTACACAAGCAAACAACGAGAAGTTGATACTTCACAAACGGCCCTTTTCTTGACCACCAATTTTTTTCAAAAAGAGTCTATAATTCTTGTACATTACACTAACTTCTAAATCAAGCTATCCCCTTGCCCAACGTGAAAATCATCAAAATCGTCTTTCTATCTTTTTCTTATTTATCAGACGAATGTTCCGGTATCTAAAGATCTAAAGTCGCGAAAACATGTCCCTCGTATGTTAAATCACCGACACATCGTTTACCTCAAACAATGTGTTTCCGTGACCGGAAACGAAAGGCGAAAGATACCAAAGGGATATTCAAACTCATCAGCCGAAAACAAACTGATAACGCCTTGGTAAAAAACGAAAAAACGACGAAATACGATCAAAAGTACACAAAACAAAACATAGAAAACTAAAGACTGAGAACACAAACTCCACCAAAAACTAGGGTGATCTCAAGTGCCCCGGAAGGGTAAACAGGCCATGCTTCACATAATACTTCCGTCGTGTTGTTCATGTAAGTTCAAACCTGATATAAGCCTACTTCGATAGATAAGATACGGGAAAAGAGGACGGAATTGTGGTGACAACAATTGGAACATATATGGCGTCATCTATGAAACAGATGTTCCATAACGGTCAACTTCACCGCTTGGAACTCTTGGTTCAATACTTCCTTGTAAGCAATAACCCCTTATCAAACAAATCATGATAGAAAATGCAAGCTCTGGCATATTTTATCAACTGAGAGATATAAACTCCATACGCAGGTTCTGCTGGAATGTTGCTACAAAGAAAACGAAAGTTCACAATTGGGAATCCGAAATCATCTCTTTTGTCGTACAGTTTTGTCCTCAACCGACCCTCATTGTCAATTTCTAGATGTTAGTCAAGATAATAGTCACACTTAATTGCATCTGTTGTATCTTTTTTTTTTTTATTTTGATGGGATAGGTGCGTTTAACATAGTCACCAAACTTTGAATAATTTTGTGAGAGGACACCATCTTTATAGCGGAAAGTGAAGTTAAAGAATAATGCTACCTTCTTTTAATTCTTCCTAAGAAGCTCATGCACGCAATCAGCCTCATATGAATAACGAAACAAGTCGGCAAGATGAGGAGCACAGTTGGTTCCCATTGGAATACCGATTGTTATTAAAAGAAAACACGTCCTCTACTCATAAAAAAATATGACATAAATCAAGAAATCAAGCATCTTGATAATGTCAGTTTCAGAGAATTTGTTTTTGTTTGAATCGGAATGATTGTTTTACAAAGTACAATTTATCTCTCCCTAAGACAAGATACTTTTATCTACGTTTAACATTCTTTTTTTATCCTGGAATATTGAATACTTGTATAAAGAGCAGTACAATCAAATGTTGTTATACTGTTACAAGAGAAAAGAGTCTTATATTGTATGTACTATAACAGATCTTTCCTTCGAATTTTCAAGTATTCACATCTGATTCGCGGCGCCCTTAGAGTAAGTCGTTTTACAATAACTTTGAAATAAAACATATAAAGTGTCGATTTCAGGAGCAGATCCCTGTTACTGAAGTCCGTAATGTGCAAAAGTGTAACGTATTAACTGAGGTATGTAAAGTAAAACGTACCTTTATCTATTAGGAATTGTACTGTGGCATTTCGTGCAGTATAAAATGCTTTATAGTGAAGATGATGATGAGGTGAATACTTTGGGTCTAATGTATCTTTGTTTAGTCCGCCTTTAGCAGTTCGATAACCATTTGCTGTGTCGTCTCTTCCTCCAAATCCACACTTTCCTTTATGGATTTCGCCACTAGTTTCTACAATTATTTGTTATATGCATATATTCCAAGTTCGAAACTTAAAAATAAATGGTTTATTTAACAAAACTGAATCTCATTGATTCATTCATGAATGATATATACTCATTATGTCAAGGTTTTTTATTTGTATACCATAGAGCCGTTTAATGTTCACCAATGATACAAAACCCCAAACACTTGAAAATCAATATAGTCATCTAGAGGTTCATTTATGTCCTGCAGCAAAAACAAGAGAGAGGCTTAGTCATTAGTGAACCGATAGTTCGTCCTGAGTATGGACAATATATGAATACATCAAAACAGAATAATCGCATTCTGAAATGACAAACACACCGTGCGATAAATTACACATGTGTTATCGATAACTATTGATAATGTTCTTGATTTGGTACACTTATCACAAAATATGTACTTTTCGAAGCACCTGATATCATCACGGTTGCTGGTGTGGTTCGTATTGTTTTCGACGTAGTGTTTTATGGATTTGTTTGTCGTTTCGATTTCGTTGTTTTTACTTTTACCATGGTTTTTTTCTTCGTCGTACGAGATTTAATGTCGCCTTTGTATTTTCCGCTTTCTTTTTATATGTTAACTAATCCTGTTTTTTTTTCACCAAACGCACTAAATGAAAAGGCAAACAATAAAAAGAAAAAGTCGTAGGTTCAGTAACCATGGTAACCATTACTTTAAGAACTGCGCTATAATTCTAAAATAACGGTATACATGTTAAATGAGATGAACACCACAGATTAAAAAAGAATTATCTTTTGAATAATGTGTAAACAATGAAAACAACTCTTTTCTGAATTTACCTCAGGAAAGCTGAAAGCCGAAAATTTGAAAGTCAAGAACCAAACCAGTTAAAGAGCTATATGACCAAAAAGAATCTAAAAATAATAGCCATTTTTTTTTCATATCAATTTCTAAATTTATAAACGGTCATTTTAAGACAGGTTTCTCAAATATCATAAAAATAACGAACCACTGACTACTGAGCTAATAATCCCCCGGGAACTGATAGTCCACCAGTAGCGGTATTGACCCAGTTTTAAACATGTTAAAGGTTTGCACTTCTTGGAAGAAAGGTATCTTAAGTGCTTATATTTCAAAAGTAGATTATCGACATACAGAAGAGGTATTCTAAATACTTGTTATGATAAAGGAATACATAATTGGTTTCAAATTGGATATGGTAATATCGATTGAGTTGTGCATTGTCAATGTTGTCCTATAGTTTTAACTTACTAGTTGCATGTCGAATCTTTCTCTATTTTAGTCATCGATCCATGTACATTAACCACAGAAGAGACTGTATACGCCATACAACTTTCTCAGTTCAATATAATACGATATTGCATCATTGAAAATTACCCTTAATACCTTTTATCTTCAGAAACTGCTTACAACTAAACATTTCTATACATTTGAAAAAAGAAAACTCAAAGAGGTAGGGCCATTTTCCCGTGAGTTTTTTTCATTTGATTAGCTAAGTAAATCATGTTTTAAATAGCCCGATAGATACTATTTATAGTATATGAAAACACGTCACATCATCTATTTTCATACCTTGAACAGGTATTCCTACAATAATCAAGGCCAAGACTATTGATTTTTTTTGTTTATCAAAACCAATATTGATTTTGTTTGTAAATGCCCCTGAGGAGCATTAAAATATGAATTATCAACTAATAGATATTCAAAATTAGTTTTGTATTAAAAAAACATGGTGCTTCAGTTAGCGTGTTAATGTTGGTAGGTGATTTGTAGCGTACATGTATTTCACAGCTTTGTTTAACTTAAAACTAACAAAATATTAAACAATAATGTGTCCATAGTACACGGATGCCCCACTCGTACTATCATTTTCTATGTTCAGTGAACCATGAAATTGGGATAAAAACTGTAATTTAGCATTAAAATGAGAAATATCATATCATAGGGATCATGTGTACTAAGTTTCAAGTTGGTTGGACTTCCACTTCATCAAAAACTACCTTGACCAAAAACTTTAACCTGAAACGGGACAGACGGACGAACGAACAGACGGACGAACGAAGGGACGGACGGACGGACAAACGAACGAACGGACGCACAGACCGAAATACTGAATGCCCCTAAGTGACGCCTAAAAAAGGGGGTTAAATATAAATACAAGAAACATTTAATAATCTAATTATCTGATATAAATCAGCTAATCTGATTCAAGATCGGTCTCTGTTTTAATGCCAAGAAGCCAAAAAATATCAGACGCATTTAACTGGGATGTTGTTTTCCTCAATCTGGATGTATCTATATCTATACATTGTTCCAGTTTTTAAGGTTTACCGTCTATATGAACCGGACAACAGCTTACACCAGTTGGTACTAGAACGGTTTGCGTAACAAACACATGTAATCTGGTATTTTCTGCATGGCATTGTACCAAATGGATCGACCCTATGTTGTGATACAGATTCAACACTTTCTTGATATTTTACCTACAGTCACGATTGGTAGTGTAATTGATTTTTTCTGTGGTGTTGTTTCATTTTCTGATGACTTAGGTTCCGGTGTAGGGACAATGTAACAATGCCAGTACTGGTATCTACACAGTTGGTGGATTGGCGATAAAATTACTGTCTGCATTTGTTACATATCATACCATTTTCTAAAACGTTCTTGTTCAAGATTTAGAAAAAAATATTTTTGTTTTGGCCTTTTTTCGTTATGTGTATAACACACACAACATTTGGGCTTCATTGCTATATAATCAATTCTCGTGTTATTGGTTATGTACAAGCACCTATTTCAGTGTGACTCTTTGAATTAAACAAACATCCGAAAAATTTGCGAATAAACATGTGATAGAAACATAACATTTTGATATTTCAACATAAAAAATGAGAAAAATTAGCGTGAGATTTGAACCCTATCTCAAAAACAATTCATTATTTACAGTTTTAAGCGCTACCGATGGAGCCACGGCGACTCTTGAAAATAGTCGATATTAAGCAACTATATAGGTAAAATTTAGTGATGTTCCACTTTTTCATTGCTATATAATCAATTCTCGTGTTATTGGTTATGTACAAGCACCTACTTCAGTGTGAAAAAAACAATTCATTATTTACAGTTTTAAGCGCTACCGTAGTTTTTCGGTATTAAGGACACACTAAACCAATTTCATTTTTGAAGGGAAATGTTGTATAAATTACAACAACAACAAAACACATAACTTTTTTTTTGGTTTGAAGTGTCCTTCTAGGGGGATTCCCTGTTTTTCCAACCTAAAAACACGGTAAATTCCGCATATTTGACTTTCATCCTTTTTTGGAGGTTAAATTTACTATTTTCCAGACATAACATAATACATAAAAATCGAGATATTGACCAAAAAACATTTTTATTTCATGTTTTTATCGTAAATTTTATTCTTTCAGCACTTTTTGAAATTGGCCCTTCTGTGAAAAAATTTCAGGGGAAATTGGCCCTAACTCTTTTAGTTATAAACCCCATGAACTGTTAACCATCGCATGGTACATCATTCATCAATGCATAATATACAAATGCAAATTGAACCATACACCACCCCCTTTCGCATTTTGCGCCAGTCCCAATTTCAAAATACGATTTTTTTTCGGAACTTAGCAGAAATCAGGGACTGTATATACAATTCGTCTTTTTTTATATACGTACTATAAGGAGGTTGCACATCCTGACCTGTCTGGTATCCGCTAGTCAACATATCGTTTACCAATAAATTGTTTTTGCAGGAATGCTCATCATTTCTATAAAAATCAACAACAGTTCATTGTAATCAATAACAGTGGTATTTGTTTTCACTTGGTTTGGTCAGGTCCTTGCAGTCGTTTTGTTTCATGAAAGTCCATGAATTAGACACTAGTTATCCCGCGTGATTTCTCTTTTATACAATTACTCTAACAATGCATGGCAAGCAAACATTAAAATGCATATAATTGATTAAACAAGGAAAATATCTCCTGAAATGTATCAACTACTCTTGATGTAAATAATTTCAGATGGATACATATTAACATTAACATTATTTTTACAAGTTCTAATATGTTTGCAGAGGTACGAGGAAATATGCATGAGGAAAGCACGAGTTTAAAATAAAAAGTATAAATATATTAGGATATTCTACCTACCCAGAATTGTCACAATCTTTGCAAGTGTCCAACGTTGCACCAGAAATATCCATTAACGTTTTATTTGGTACCCTTTGCCACAGAAAAGAAACATAAACACACAATAACAATCGTATTACTTCACCAATTAAAGATTATGTTAATTTACTGATATGTAGATTGGTATGTGTTGTTCATCTATTTTATTTCATTTTGACACTAGTGACACTATTTATTCTAATATTTGTAGAAAGGTGGTCTTCATGAACGAACATTTAGCATGCGGACAAACAGGTATATATAGCTATCAACATATAACGAGGAACAATATTTCTGATAATTTGAAAGATCAAATAATTGCAGGATTAACAATACGTCTAATTCGATCTTGACTATATGAAAATTTGAAGAAAATTATTTAATTCTTAAAGCTTACCAAAATCTGTGTAAACTACATCATCATACATTTCAACCCAGTTAGTTCCACTATAAAAAGCTTGTATTGTATAAATACACTTCCCAATCATTTGTCGAATCAATGAAAAATTAGGTTCCGCACTTTGTGCAATTTTCTCAATTTGTCCTCTTAGTTTGATTACATGGTTGTGAGCTGAAACACATATAACAAAGTTTGTTTGTAGTATCAAAAGCCAAGTAGTAAGCAATTCTGTTTTAGCATTTTGATATCAGTGATACAGTCAATGTCAGTAAATTTTGAGTTTTACAATTTTTCATTTATTACTCAAGTTTTTACTACAAACAGGCAATTCGACCTTAGCATATCTTGCACAAACTTCCCAATGTTCGGTTTTCAATGCTCTTCATTTTAAAAATATTTCAATAATTCTGATTCCAGTGGGATTGATGAGTGTTATGCGCGTCTGTCGATATACTCTTTATGCGTGTTATCTGGATGATTTTGAGTTTTCTGTCACAGAACATGCAGTGATAAACCAATCTAACAGGTCAAATTTGAAAGTTAAATGAATAATGTGTAAAGGTTCAATTTGAATTCCAATTCACTGTACATACGATGTTAGTATCTTTCAAAACACTTAAGGCATGGATAACCTTAACCAAAGTTAGCAAAACTGTACGAATTTGTAGACGCTGTTATTGGTTTAAGCTTCTAACACCATTGATAAAAGCGCTTCGATTGAGTATTAATGTTTAGACGAAATACAAATGTATAATCGAAATTATATATGTGTAACACATATGTTTAAACATGTCTTCAAACAATATTCTACTTTTGAGTTTTAAAACTACATATGCAATCAATCAAATAGTTTTGCACTGCTGTGTTCTGCAGTCAGTCGAGTTAATCCTGCATGTATGAAAAAAAGAAGATGTGGTATGATTGCCAATGACACAGCTCTCCACCAGAGACCAAATGACATAGAAGTTAACAACTATAGGTCACCGCATGGTCTTCAAAAATGAGCAAAACCCATACCGCATAGTCAGATATAGCTATATAAGGCCCGGAAATGACAAATGTAAAAAAATTCAAACGAGAAAACTAAAGACCTGACTTAAGTACAAAACAATGAACGAAAAACAAACATGATATACTGCAACAAACGACAACTACTGAATTACAGTTTCCTGACTTGGGATGGGCACATACAGAATGTGACGGGGTTAAACCAGTCCTCCTAACCTGAGACGGTGGTGTAACAGTACAGCATAAGAACAAACTACAAAAATCAGTTGAAAAGTGTTCAACTCATCAGATCGTTACAAATCAGAAAAAAAATATAACAAATACACAGACAGCAGCTTGATTCAATGAAATGCAATGCCAACATGCACTGAGTCATGTTATATAATAGACATTTCCAAACGATTAAAAGAGTATTCCAAGAAAATTGATTTTTTTTCAATAAACCTAATAAACTAATTTAATGTTCAAATAGAAAAATGAGTATTAAATTACAATATTTCTAAAGATATAACATCTTTTGAACACACACTTTGACTGGAAGCAGAGTTTTTAATTCTAATACCTTTCATGCTATGCATGCAGCTCATGCCATGGGAATCAACACTCACAATTGGGAATTAGACACACTGGGCGAAATACAGATTAGACGATTTTTTTCTGGTATCGAAATAACTTATACTGCATAACATAGTGAAAGGTTTACCTAGCGTCTTCAACTATTTACTAAATGGAAACATAGTTGAGTGTGTATAGATATTCAGGCAAACGCATTATATGATAACTTCTTATTATAATTTACATGTATTCTTTACAATCGAGTGGCATAAGCATGATAAGTAATAATAGTCTTAGATACATAAAGACATGTTTACAAAAAGTCAAAAAGTCACAATCGGAAATAGAACATACAAGCTTGAACATAATTACTCATCAGACGTCTATTTATGTATCTACAGATTTTAGACTGCACAATGATGTCACTCGTGAGTTGAAACACATCATATTGGTAAAGAAATTCATTATGTTGACCATAAAACCTGTGTAGTTTCATTTTCAGTCGTTTCTCCTCATAACTCTGATTGAGCAGTTTATATGTAAAGAGCACACACCTGAAATGAATTCCTGATAGTTTGAATATGTTTCAGCGGAACGTATTGCTAGAGACATGTAAATGCCATACAATGGAACATTAAGTATATTACTGCTTAGAAATGCGAAGTTGTAAATGGACAGTTGAGATCATTACGTTTGTATAAGATTCTAGTTTGATGAAATACATCTGCGTCAATATCTAGAAAACGATAAAGGTATGAATCAAACCATACAACACCACGTACACTTGTGTGGGATATTCATATGGTAATAAGCTTATCAGCATGTACATTCTAAATTGTCTTACCCAAATCGATTTGTTCCGAATTGCAGTGAATATGAGCTTCCTTTGACCTTTCCTGGTTTTTAACATTTTCTACTATTTCGTTTTGCTTGTCAGTGAATTTCTCATAGCCATCTGAATCTGAAATTATATGTTAAAAGTATCTATCGATGCAAGCAATTTGTCATGGTTTACGGATGAGAAAAAGGAATGGAATGATGTTATAACGGGGCATATAAAAAATCAGTTTATTTGTGAAAACACTGCCATGCAGATCCATTTTTTTTTTATATTCCCCCGTTATATATAATAACTAAAAAAATGTAATGATTTATCTTTTAAATAGTATTTTGATTCATTTTTTTCGTAAATCAGAATTTGAATTCGTTACACTTAATATTGCCAAGAAAATTTAAATATCAATCCGAAAAACCCAAGGGCAATATAAGACAGTTTCATTTTTTAGTTAGAAATATATCTCCACGTAAGCCTAATAGAAATCAATGCTATACATGCGTGTGTCATGATGATTCATGTTATTCCCACTTAAGTGTGTTATATATATATATATATATATATATATATATATATATATATATATATATATATATATATATATATATATATATATATGTTGTTAATCATGGTTTGCAGTAAGGAAAATGTGATAATATAGCTTGTTGAATTAATAAACACAGATATTCTAGTCTTATATGAGCTATAATACACAAGAAAAATTAGTATAACATTTTCATCATATAAATCCAAATGAGAAATGGATTTTTAACTATTAACTCCTTAATCAGATTTGACAACCAATATATATGCTTGATGAGATCGAAGCACCACATCGTTTGTTTACACGTAGATATGATACCAAACGCATAGCGAAAGCTGACTTAACAATACAAAACGGCATCTATATGTCAAAATATATAGTGGTGTGCCTTTATAATGTCAAAATATATAGTGGTGTGCCTTTATAATGTCAAAATATATAGTGGTGTGCCTTTATAAAAAAAATTGAAAGACAATGATCTAACCAACTACACGTCAATCCACATGAGTTGTTTTTGCTTAAGTGTCTCGGTTGTTGAAACGAGAAATACAATTAACAGATAAACTTTGTATCAGAAATTGACATTAATACTAACCATCTCCAAAGAATTTACTGACTATGCTGGTTACATCGGTTTCATCATCTATCACAGTCAAGTTGTTATCCGCTAAAAATCTACCAACAGCAATCCTAATAGCAAACCCTGTTATTTCTGCATGGTGTTTAGTATTATAAGCACTCCCGGTCATTGAATCTGGTGGAAATTCTTCCGAAGGATGGTACCACAGAATAAATATCAAGATGAATAATTTTGATATTGTCATTGTCGTGTTGATGTTTTCTACAATTTCAATATAAAAACTATTAATTACTTAGTTCAAACATATTCTACCTTTTAAAGATTTCAATCGGTTGTACAACGTCACGTGTTGATCGTGTATATCTAATTAACGGAGTGTTTTAAGTGTTATTTTTCCCGACGTTGCCCCATATTACAAAAGTAAGTTTAATAAATAGTCATATTTGTGCAAGTATCACATAGACGGTAGGCTATAAATAATAGAAAGTGCAAAATGATATCTTCCATAGATTTCAATTGATTTATCGAGGTCACGTGCTGACCGCGTATATTTGATACATGAAGTGTACAAGAGTGATCGTTCTTGACATTGTTCGATAAAAGAAGGCTAAAGTTAAATTTTAAAAGAAAATAATAGATACTTATGTATTTGTAGGTATCAGATAGTCGGTAGGATATAAATAGTATTTCTAAATTTCTAAACATTTAGTTCATGTTAAACCTATTCATGCAGTTTTAATTGTTATTCAACAAAAAATCTTAAACTAATCTTATTTCCTAAAATTCTCTTTTGTTAACGTTTTAAACCCGCAACTTATTTACCCTATGTAGGTCTACCGGTAAAGGTTCTATTTAGTACAAATTATTCAATCATGACTAATGATACAACATGACAGGACAAATATCATGGCAAAATGCCCTCATTTATAATTTCAAAGAATTGTGGATTTGGTTGATTTTCTCCAGTAAAAAATCAGAAACTATTAGAGTGAAAATTCTAACCTTTTCGGAACCTGAAAATTGTAGTTCAACATACGTGCATATCTTATATGTATTTGTAGAAGGTCGTTTGCGTTTTATTCGTGTGATGCATACGTTATGCCTCTTTCCCAATGTACCATCTCAGTTTGACTCTTGTTTTTTAACATGTGTTTCATGATGACTCGCTTTGCATCTCGTCTTTAATATTCGTGACACATTTGCTATTTGGCGTTTAGTGAGCAATCAAACAATCAGCTTCATTTAATTTTAAGTCTGTTACTGTCTTACATAATACGTTTATTGTGCAATATGAAGATTTACCTTAACTTACTTAACAGGTAAAGGTATTCAATCGATAGAGAAATTAACTAAAAACATACACTGTCCCTGTTATACCACTTGAAAAACATTAGAAACTAAACTTCTCTGCAATAAGTGTTCGTGTGCAGGTAAGTTGTTCATGACACAATAAATGATATGAGAGAGATCCTTGGAAACACATACTCTGGTTGAGAACGTGTTTGGCGAAAGAAGTAAAAAAACAAAACGGACGGACAGATTGGGACATTCTTTATTAACGGGAATGTAAAAACTGGTATGTCAATGTTTGAAAGAGGTATAGGCACAACTATATAAAACTAAATATTTAATTTAAAAAACGAGGAACCTGCACGTAGGAAATCCTACGTTGCTTTAAGTAGCATCATATATTTATAAAAATCCTTCTACTATTTGATAAATTAACAAAGCGGTGCATTGAGGTAAGGAAGAATGTCTAAAAGTTATCACAAAACCATTTCTTGATGTATGTATTGAACACGACAAACCCTTAGGTTATAGGAAAGGGACGGTTCATACAGCATGTGGATACTATCAGTACACAATGAACTGTATGCAAGCATTTTATTCAAACCAATTTCTAATTTAGTAATAATGTAGATGATAAATGCCAACAATAAACGGATATATGTTCGAAAAACTTATATCAGTAGAGTGCATTATCTAATACGGCATTGTTTGAAGGGGTGCAATTTCTGCAAAATGAAAATAATAACATAATATTTCTAACATTTAATTTTCATGATATATATAGATTCTACCACTGCATCAAGTGTGATACGATATTTATCCACTCGAGAAAGTTAAATTTTCAAATATAAAACGCGAGGCTTGCCCGAGCGTTTTAAATATTTAAAATTTAACTGTCGAGAGTGGATAAATATCGTATTACACGAGATTTGGTGGTGGAATCTGTTTCTCTAATGATTTTCAAACAATATGCAGCCAAACTTATTCCTTCTTTTCGAATGATCTGCAAAAAGATGTGTTCTTTCTATGTGACGTCATCAGGCATGGTCGCCTTTTTTCATGCCGTCACAATAGGAAATTCAGAGGAAAGTAAGAAAATTCGACGTCATAATCGGATTTTAACCAATGATGAACTGAGATCAAACAAACCAAACGTTGATTTAATTTTTTTTATACAATGGGTGCAGAAAGGGATAAATTCACGAAGAATTAGAGAAATGATTATAATGGACTAAACTACATCGTGGTATACACGCAATAAGGCAACAACATAGCAACACAACAAATGTTTCATTTCAAACATCTTTATTCTCAAAATTAGTAAAAGGAAAATCGCTTCTAAATGATATCAGAATATTAATATTAAATAACAACAAACTATGAATCGAAAGGCATCAAAACAGATATGATGAGATTAACAGCAACCATACGACTTACATAACCAAAAGGTATCTAGAAATAATCTCTATTCAACTGTAATTTCATGTCAATTTGAATTATGTTAATGCGCACATATAGTATAGAACATATTTATAATTGTGCAGATCTCCTGGATATATTTCCTGTTTAGTCATTTTAGTCTTTAGTCACGTTGCATTACCTTTGTCCTTTAAAAGTCATGCATTAACTATAATTATCTGACATACTTTGTGACGATATTTCCAAGAAAACATTGTATTTACAAAATTTATGATATTGCAAAAAACAGATTTATACTTGGAATTCATCAGGAGCTCTACATTCATGGAAAATGACTTGTTAAAATAAATATATGAACATATTTGGTAAAGTTTTCAAATCTTTTCTACATATCGCATGTATCAACAGTTTATTTTGTTTTGAAAAAACTTTAAACATTTGAAAGATTTGAAAATTAATATAGTTTATCAAAGTTAAAATCTATATACCCCCTTATTTCATTTGTTTGTTACCTTTAGAAAGAAATTAAGAAAATTTGTTTTAACTCCACTTTTGTTTTATATATGTGTATTAATGTTCATTAATTAAAGTTTATGTAAGTGTTTATTTCCTTGCAGATGCCATTTGTTTACTTTTATCGCTTCATCTTGACTTATTTATGGAAGTCTGGGAATTGTCTGACCGCACTGTTAATAGTCTATCTTGTTTGATATAAGGCATTTCAATCTTAAGTAACTCCTCCCTTACTTGTCTAGAGTACATTACAAATTTAGTTAAGTTGCAGTTGTAATTTTTTATATGGTTTAGATACACATGTTTATTTTATGTAATATTTTATTTCTAATTATTGAAAAATTAAAATAAACTAAAAGAGTGGGTATACTTGAGTTACTTATGTTTAACATGGGATGGGCCAGCGCTCAACATGTCATTCGTAGAGAGGTATTTTAAAGTAACACATTGTTGTTTGAATTATGCTTCGAGCTCTTGTAAATACTCTCTTTTAAAAGGCTCGCTTTGCTATTAGGTTCACATTGTTTGAGGTTTCATTCAATACTCTACGAGTTATGTTTCTGTTTGATGTATACTAAAGTGGCTCGTGACTTTCTCCTTAAAGTATATGGTCAAAGTTATTTGTAGTCACGGTACTACATCTACACTCTGTCGTCAAGTGCAAGTGCCGCGATAGATGGTCGAATAATGTGAATTTGATTGAGATATGTATTTTATTTTTTATTTTTTAAATACATATTAATTGTTAGCATGTTGCCCGTAACGCCAATTTTATATTTTTGTATTTTTATTATATTATGTTTTTTATTACTTTTGTATATATATTATAACTTGAATACAAGCCTGTGTAATTATATATAACAAATATTAGTCATTCTCAATTGATTTGATTACTTTAACTTAGGTGTCAATTTGCTATACTTCATCAGTCGTTCTAAATCTGTATCTATGACAGATTTAATCTGTACCGTTACACACATTTAAATCTTAAACAGCTGGAAAAAGTCATCGCTCGTTCAAATCTTTATCAATAGAAACACGGCTCATAAATATCAAGTATATCTTGGTTAAATTATATGTATTGCATATAATGTACAAATATGGTCTCAATCTAAATGATCATAATCTTTGGCAAGAAATTTAACAAAGTTAAAAGAAAATGAAATTCCAAATGAAATGTTTATCTTTATTTACATATTGTATATGTCGTCTACAAATGATTATCCAACGTTCAAATATTAATCGATTGATTTCAATAAAGTATATTTTTTTTGTATTAACGGTAATTAAGTCTTTCTACCTATCTGTCGAAAGAACTTTTCATTCAATTCTGATTGTTTATTTTTCTTTCCGATAACATGTTTGTAAAAACATATCACATTTGCTTTGCAACGTATTTAAGAGATATTTCATATATGATATCGAACATTTACTGCGCTTTTTTTAAGTTACCCCGTTTAACACTTTCTTAGAGTCATTTGAAGAAAAAAAAAACGCTGATTATACTTGTTCTAGCGTCTCCTTCGTATGCGATTGTTTTATATATTTAGACCTGACACAGAGGGTATTTTAAGTTAAATTTTTGCTATGCAAATCAACTTTGTTTGCGTAAAAGCACTTTCAAATCTTAAAAATATCACACAGTGTGCGCACTAATGATATGAACATTATTACTCCCACATCCTCCTATCGATAGTAAATAGAATAAATGAAATAATCAAGTAATTGTAAATTTAATTCAATACTTACATAATAATAGACATACAATTTAAAAAACAACTGTATGTGTCCGTATATATTGTCTAAATGATTATTCAGATACCTTGTTTCAAAGATAACGTCAGAGGACAGTGAACATAAAAAGATAAACCCTTTGTCATATATTGTTTAAATTATTGTTAACTGAAATTTGACATTCAAAAATTATTGGAGCATTACCTAATGACTTTATAGTTTTGTGACATTTAATTTACTATACAGTATGACATGTGATTATGAGAATGAAACATTTCCTTGTTAAAGAATTAGAACTGCACTGTTGAAATGTTGTTCTTTTTGTACGAATATAAATGATTAGATTTCTTTAATTTTTGGTCAACATTATATGCATACAGACATTAAACATTTAAAATAAATTATTCAACAAGGTAAAATGGGGGATGGAGTGGGGTTTGAACTCCCAGCTGCACGTTTGCACCCAAAATCCCATTTTGATGACCTCCTTGTGTTTCGTTTCAATATGTTAGCCTCATTTGATAAAGCGAATTAATCGTCTCCATGAAGGGTAAACAAAACAACTACCATGGAAGGGAGGGAAAATCCGGCAAATCCTTGTGTATACCCTAGCGAAGGGTTGAAACTGAAACAGGGGTAATTTTATAATAAGAATAACTTTTTGGAATTACAGGTAACATTATTTTGAAAAAGTTCTCTCACAGAACATATGAAAGGGCAAATCAACCCAATGCCCCTTTTTGAAGGCCCTATATTGAAACAAATGCAAACACTGCACTGAACAGTCCAGAAATACAGTATTTGATAACATGAGTGAAAGGAGTAGGTTAATTTTGAAACTCTTCGTGACATTTGAACAGACGTTTCTTATGCATATAGCCACCTTTTTTAAACTAGACTTATTTGTAGATCTTGATTAGTCACTTATATATTATGCTTAAACTTTCTTTCAACTATTTTTGTTTTCAAGGAATACCTTTAAATGCAAAAAAAAAAATCAAAACGTGTGAATCAAGGGCAATAACTCCTTTCATGATATTAATTACAATTAGATGGTGTTGACTGAAATGTAGATGTTAAGATAAAACTTGTACTTCAAGCGCAATAACTACTTTAAAGAGATATTCAACAATTCTAGTTATGTTTATTGGTTTGTAGATGTTGATATTGTTATCACAACATTTTTCTAGAAAACTGCCAACAGCACTACAAATATTCGAAAATAATAATAAAGGGCTTTACGAACAACAGGGACTGAAGATATCAAGTGGACATTAAAAACTCATAAGTCGAAGAGAAACTGACATTGCAATGGGAATCAAAATGAAAACGACGAAAAAGAAAACAGTTTAAAAATCAAGAAATCTGATATGACTGCCAATGATTCAACTATCGACCAATTGTGAATATAAGCAAATAAAGGTCACCGTACGACCTTCAACAATAAGACAAACTCAAATCATATAGTGAACTATAAATGGCCACGCTATGAAAAATGTGAAACAATTAAAAGGAGAAAACTAACTGCCTCATTTATAACTACACAATTTACTACAAACAAATATAATAGACATTAACCAACGTTAACAACTGAACTACAGGCTCTTGACTACGGACAGGCACATACAGAATGTGGCATCGTAAAACATGTTCTAGGCGCTCAACACAAAACACTACAGAGAAAACTGAAAAATAAGAAACTTGAACCTCAAGAAAAGTAGATATGATCCCAGGCACCCCAGAAGAATCAGTATATCCTGCTACACTAGTGGCACACGTCATGTTGCTAATGGTAAGTACAAATTTGGAGACTAGTCAAATTTAGTGATTTCATAATCGTGGAAATGAGGACGGGGTTTGAGTTACGCAAATGGAACATATTCGTGGTCATCTACGACACTGATATTTCATAACGGTCACCCAACTCGTGATTGCGTCACTGAGTGAATGAAAAGAACACTTTATAATTGCATGCGTCCGAAATGTTTTTCTGGATTAACTTTCACAAGGAACGCTCAAAGCTGAATATTTCAATTACAAGGATCTTAAGAACCGAAACAGTTGAAGATCTAGATGAACAAAAATGACATACAAATAATAGCCAAATTATCTTAATATAACTTTGCCTAAGGGAGTTGAAGCCTTAGTTTCTTCCGAAGGAATGACTTTGAATTTAATTCTAGAAGCCTTTGCATTTTTTGGTTCAGTATCTTCCTAGAACGCAGAAGCCATAAAGCATTTGTCTTATTATTTTTGGAAAAATAGAAAGTATGGATATATTGCTTTTCTGAAGATGGTTTTATAATATAAGACAATTACATGTATCTAAGTCTCATTTTCAATTTTTTACTATGGTGGCCATTTTGAAAGATTGGCAGGAACAGAGATCACTATGCTAGATACTTTAAAGAGTATTATATCAAAGTTTGGCTTAAATTGTTTAGTTTAAGAGATGAAAATTTAAAAAAAAAAAAACTTATGGCGACGAACGACAACGACTAACAAAAAGAGGTGGCAATACCTCACCATACGCATAGCTGATGTACAAGAACGTAACCATACGCATAGCTGATTTACAAGAACGTAACCATACGCATAGCTGATGTACAAGAACGTAACCATACGCATAGCTGATGTACAAGAACGTACATTCACATGCAACAGCGATATGTACAATGTACTGTTTCACAACCATAGATATAGCCGATGTGAAGGCAATCTTTTGAGATTTGAAGCTGATATCGTCGAGATGTTTAAAAGCCCTCTAAGTTAACAACTTAAATTTGCATATCAAACATTGTTAGGCAAAACTTTTGTATGAATATATACATATTTGAATTAAAAACAACGCAGTAAGTGCATTCTACATTATATTGTAAAACTGTTTGACCGGATTTACATGCATAGCTCTTGTATAATGTTACACTTTCATATCTTCATACATTTCTTCCTGTCGCTAAAGTTAAAAGATAATACCTGTTCATGGAGAAAAACTTCCTTGGAATTTTCATGTTTAGTTTCATAGAATATTTCCTTATAAGCTTCGTAATTTTTTTTTCTCAGATAATATTTCTCGTCATGTATTTATGACTAATTGTTATTTATTGGGTCTTGATAATAACTAATAATGTATAAATATAGAAACCATTTTTTTTTTATTTGTAACTCGTATGCATTTTAATCCAATGAAAAACCTGTATAATACAGGGAATATGATTTTACACCTTATGTATATGAATAAAATAAGATGTAGTGTTAACACCACCGAGACCGTCGACTTACGACAAAATACAACAAATATCCAGTTTTTATTTTGATATAAACCGTACCATTTTTCAATCTTGATCAGTAGATATGTAAAACATGTATGGAATACTATTCAATAGAAAATGTAAATGGCAAATCGCTTAACACGTGCTTAATGGTTTACATTAGACGTCCATTCCTAAAATGTACCATACGTAAGAAAATAAGACAATTGTCATAAATCAAGGTGACTTATAGTCCTTTCCAAATGAATTTTACAGTTTGTTCTGATATTGTACTGTACCTTCAATAAAGAAATTAACAAAAAACATACACTGTCCCTGTTATTCCACTTGAAAAACATTAGAAACTAAACTTGTCTGCAAGAAGTGTTCGTGTGCAGGTAAGTTGTTCATGACACAATAAATGATATGAGAGCGATCCTTGAAAACACATACTCTGGTTGAGAACGTGTTTGGCGAAAGAAGTAAAAACAAAACGGACGGACAGATTGGGACATTCTTTATTAAAGGGAATGTAGAAACTGGTTTGTCAATGTTTGAAAGAGGTATAGGCACAACTATATAAAACTAAATATTTAATTAAAAAAACGAGGAACCTGCACGTAGGAAATCCTACGTTGCTTTAAGTAGCATCATATATTTATAAAAATCCTTCTACTATTTGATAAATTAACAAAGCGGTACATTGAGGTAAGGAAGAATGTCTGAAAGTTATCACAAAACCATTTCTTGATGTATGTATTGAACACGACAAACCCTTAGGTTATAGGAAAGGGACGGTTCATACAGCATGTGGATACTATCAGTACACAATGAACTGTATACAAGCATTTTATGCAAACCTATTTCTAATTTAGTAATAATGTAGATGATAAATGCCAACAATAAACGGATATATGTTCGAAAAACTTATATCAGTAGAGTTCGTTAACTAATACGGCATTGTTTGAAGGGGTGCAATTTCTGCAAAATGAAAATAATAACATAATATTTCTAACTTTTAATTTTCATGATATATGATTATAATGGACTAAACTAGATCGTGGTATACACGCAATAAGACAACAACATAACAACAAAACAAATGTTTCGTTTCAAACATCTTTATTCTCAAAATTAGTAAAAGGAAAATCGCTTCTAAATGATATCAGAATATTAAGATTAAATAACAACAAACTATGAATTGAAAGGCATCAAAACAGATATGAGATTAACAGCAACCATGCGACTTATATAACCAAAAGGTATCTAGAAATAATCTCTATTCAACTGTAATTTCATGTCAATTTGAATTCTGTTAATGCGCACATATAGTATAGAACAAATTTATAATTGTGTATATCTCCTGGATATATTTCCTGTTTAGTTATTTTAGTCTTTAGTCACCAAATATTGCATTACCTTTGTCCTTTAACAGTCATGCATTAACTCTAATTATCTGACATACTGTGTGACGATATTTCCAAGAAAAAATTGTATTTACAAAATTTATGATATTGCAAAAAACAGATTTAATACTTGGAATTGATCAGGAGCTCTACATTCATGGAAAATGACTTGTTAAAATAAATATATGAACATATTTGGTAAAGTTTCCAAATCTTTTCTACATATCGCATGTATCAACAGTTTATTTTGTTTTGACAAAAAACTTTAAACATTTAAAAGATTTGAAAATTGATATAGTTTATCAAAGTTAAAATCTATATACCCCTTATTTCATTTGATTGTTACCTTTAGAAAGAAATTAAGAAAATTTGTATTAACTCCACTTTTGTATTATATATATCAAGTTGATCTTGGTTAAATTATATATATTGCATATAATGTACAAATATGGTCTCAATCTAAATGATCTTGATCTTTGGCAAGAAATATAACAAAGTTAAAAGAAAATGAATTTCAAATGAAATGTTTATCTTGATTTACATATTGTATATGTCGTCTACAAATGATTATCCAACGTTCAAATATTAATCGATTGATTTTAATAAAGTATATTTTTTTGTATTAACGGTAATTAGGTCTTTCCACCTATCTGTCGAAAGAACTTTTCATTCAATTCTGATTGTTTATTTTTCTTTCCGATAACATGTTTGTAAAAACATATCACATTTGCTTTGCAACGTATTTAAGAGATATTTCATATATGATATCGAACATTTACTGCGCTTTTGAAGTTACCCTGTTTAACACTTTCTTAAAGTCATTTGAAGAAAAAAAACGCTGATTATACTTGTTCTAGCGTCTCCTTCGTATGCGATTGTTTTATATATTTAGACCTGACACAATGGGTCAGTGATTTCTTTCGATTTGTTATCTGTCAATATGCTGTTTTATTCCTTTGAATAGAATCAAGATGTCAACAATTGTACATGCGAGATCTGACAACTATATGAATGGATTTTGATAGCATGGATAATACCATGAAATAAATTGCGGGGGGTGGGGGTGGGGTTGGGGGGGGTGGGGGGTGGGGGCTGTTTGATGGAGTGGGATTTGAACTCCGAGCTGCACGTTTGCATCCAAAATCCCATTTTGATGACCTCCGTGTGTTTCGTTTCAATATGTTAGCCTCATTTGATAAAGCGAATAAAATTAATGATTAATCGTCTCCATGAAGGGTAAAAAAAAAAACAATTACCATTAAAGGGAGGGAAAATCCGGCAAATCGTTGTGTATATACACTAGCGAAGGGATGAAACTGATATCAGGGGTAATTTTATAATACGAATAACCTTTTGGAATTACAGGTAACTTTAATTTGAAAACGTTCTCTCACAGAACATATAAAGGGCAAATCAACCCAATGGTCCCCCTTTGAAGGCCCTATATTGAAACAAATGCAAACACTGCACTGAACAGTCCAGAAATACAGTATTTGATAACGTGAGTAAAATGAGTAGGTTTATTTTAAACTATTCGTGACATTTGAACAGACGTTTCTTATGCATATAGCCACCTTGTTTAAATTAGACTTATTTGTAGATCTTGATAAGTCACTTATATATTATGCTTAAACTTTCTTTCAACTATTTGTATTTTCAAGGAATACCCTTAAATGCAAAAAATTCCAAAACGTGTGAATCAAGGGCTATAACTCCTTTCATGATACTAATGAAAATTAGGTAGTGCTGACTGAAATGTAGATGTTAAGATAAAACTTGTACTTCAAGTGCAATAACTACTTTAAAGAGATATTCAACAATTTTAGTTATGTTTATTTGTTTGTAGATATTGATATTGTTATCACAACATTTTTGTAGAAAACTGCCAACAGCACTACAAATATTCGAAAATAATAATAAAGGGCTTTACGAACAACAGGGACTGAAGATATCAAGTGGACATTAAAAGCTCATAAGTCGAAGAGAAACTGACATCGCAATGGGAATCAAAATGAAAACGACGAAAAAGAAAACAGTTTAAAAATCAAGAAATCTGATATTACTGCCAATGATTCACTTATCGACCAATTGTGAATATAAGCAAATAAAGGTCACCGTACGGCCTTCAACAATAAGACAAACTCAAATCGTATAGTGAACTATAAATGGCCACGCTATGAAAACATGTGAAACAATTAAAAGGAGAAAACTAACTGCCTAATTTATCACTACACAATTTACTACAAACAAATATAATAGACATTAACCAACGTTAACAACTGAACTACAGGCTCTTGACTTCGGACAGGCACATACAGAATGTGGCATCGTAAAACATGTTCTAGGCGCTCAACACAAAACACTACAGAGAAAACTGAAAAATAAGAAACTTGAACCTCAAGAAAAACTAGATATGATCCCAGGCACCCCAGAAGAATCAGTATATCCTGCTACACTAGTGGCACACGTCATGTTGCTAATGGTAAGTACAAATTTGGAGACTAGTCAAATTTTGAGATTCCATAATCGTGGAAATAAGGACGGGGTTTGAGTGTAACATATTCATGGTCATCTACGACACTGATATTTCATAACGGTCACCCAGCTCGTGATTGCGTCCCTGAGTGAATGAAAAGAACACTTTATAATTGCATGCGTCCGAAATGCTTTTCTGGAATAACTTTCACAAGGAACGCTCAAAGCTGAATATTTCAATTACATGGATTTTAAGAACCGAAACAGTCGAAGATCTAGATGAACAAAAATGACATACAAATAATAGCCAAATTATCTTAATATAACTTTGCTTAAGGGAGTTAAAGCCTTAGTTTCTTTCGAAGGAATAACTTTGAATTTAATTCTAGAAGCCTTTGCATTTTTTGGTTCAGTATCTTCCTAGAACGCAGAAGCCATAAAGCATTTGTCTTATTATTTTTGGAAAAAAAGAAAGTATGGATATATTGCTTTTCTGAAGATGGATTTATAATATAAGACAATTACATGTATCTAAGTCTCATTTTCAATGTTTTACTATGGTGGCCATTTTGAATGATTGGCAGGAACAGAGATCACTATGCTAAATACTTTAAAGAGTATTATATCAAAGTTTGGCTTAAATTGTTTGGTTTAAGAGATGAAAATTTAAAAAAAACAACTTATGGCGACGAACTACAACGACTAACAAAAAGAGGTGGCAATACCTCACCATACGCATAGCTAATGTACAAGAACGTAACCATACGCATAGCTGATGTACAAGAACGTAACCATACGCATAGCTGATGTACAAGAACGTAACCATATGCATAGCTGATGTACAAGAACGTACATTCACATGCAACAGCAATATGTACAATGTACTGTTTCACAACCATAGATATAGCCGATGTGAAGGCAATCTTTTGAGATTTGAAGCTGATATCGTCGAGATGTTTAAAAGCCCTCTAAGTTAACAACTTAAATTTGCATATCAAACATTGTTAGGCAAAACTTTTGTATGAATATATCCATTTTAAATAACAAACAACGCAGTAAGTGTATTCTACATTATATTTTAAAACTATTTGACCGAATTTACATACATAGTTCTTGTATAATGTTACACGTTCATATCTTCATACATTTCTTCCTGTCGCTAAAGTTAAAAGATAGTACCTATTCATGGAGAAAACTTCCTTGGATTTTTCATGTTTAGTTTCATAGAATATTTCCTTATAAGCTTCGTATTTTTTTTTCTCAGATAATTTTTCCCGTCATGTATTTATTGACTAATTGTTATTCATTGGGTCTTGATCATAAATAATAATGTATAAATATAGAAACCATTTTTTTTGTATTTGTAACTCGTATGCATTTGAATCCAATGAAAACCTGTATAATACAGGGAATATGATTTTACACCTTATGTACATGAATAAAATGAGATGTAGTGTTAACACCACTGAGACCGTCGACTAACGACAAAAATACAACTATACAGGGCAAAATATCCAGTTTTTATTTTGATATAAACCGTACCATTTTTCAATCTTGATCAGTAGATATGTAAAACATGTATGGAATACTATTCAATAGAAAATGTAAATGGCAAATCGCTTAACACGTGCTTAATGGTTTACATTAGACGTCCATTCCTAAAATGTACCATACGTAAGAAAATAAGACAATTGTCATAAATCAAGGTGACTTATAGTCCTTTCCAAATGAATTTTACAGTTTGTTCTGATATTGTACTGCAACATCAATGTCTGAGACTAGGGGAGGGGTGATCTTTCGAAAAAGTATTAAACCCAAATTTAGGAGCCTGTAAATTAGTTGTTGTAGCTGGTTGATATCATTCATAGTTGTGTTTCATTTATTGATGTTATAGGAAAGTAGGCCATTCGTTTTGCGTTTTAAGTGTTTTACAATTTGTCACGCCTGTTAAAGCTTACTTTACGGCATGTTCATTGCTCAAATAGAACAAACGGTGAAATGAATTGCTTACATTCACATCATCTAGTCTCTGGCGGAAACATTCAACACACACTGTTACAGCATACAACATACACAATTACAACATACACTTTTCCTCTTCCCAGTTTTCATTTGAATCAAACACGTCTTGCATGATTCATATTGTGCTTAACTTGGTGATGTCTTTGGGTTAGATAAGAGACCTTTGCAAACCCGTTATTGTGTGATGCTAAATAGGACACATCAGTTCAACAGAATAACCACGCTAGGTTTTTCTAGTGATCAAAAACTGCCGAACCTTCCAAAGTGCCTGAGTTAAATCCCTATGTGGTTTAGGTTCCAGTCGCTCAATCCATAATTTTCTCTGAAGTATTTTGCTATTGTTTCTTTTTTCTTTGAATTTGTTTTGTCATGGCGTTTTCATTTGTAATCTATTTTCATTAGCACCCTTTGTAATTTTTCTCTCTTTTTTGATATACCTAACTTAAGTAAATAAAAAGTTCGAATAGCAAAATGTTGATTGACAATAACAGTTTATGTTAAGCGTTGAAAATTGGAAACCATGATCAAACATTGAACATGGATTAACACCATGTTATAACAAAGTACTTATTGGATTTGACATTAAAAGGGAGAGCATGAGTAAAAGAACCTAAAGGCATTATTTTCACAATAATACAACTGAGAGCTTACTGTGTATGTATAATTAAAAAAAACATATTTTGAAAGGTTCGTAAAAATAAAGGACTAACAGGTCATTTTGTGATTTGCCATTTATAAAATTGAATGGCCGACGTCAAATTTGATTCGATTATATATATTCATAAAGTATTCTATCATCTCATTATGAATTTTTCGAATTTCCAATGGAATATTTTTACAATATTTCAAAGGAGTATAAAAATAATGGCCTATAAATGACAGTATGCATTTGGTACATGTAACCATGAAATTTGCAGTATTTACTAGCCAATTCACATTTCTTTTGTTCTTTTTCGTAAAATGCAATGCATTAGTTAAAAAATTACCTTTGGTTTTCTATGTCGTTGGCTTGCTTTCCAAATGATGTTTACACCACGTTTCGTTTAATTAATACATGTATTAAATTTGAAAAAAGCTTAAAGCGCAAAGTTTTTCTGACCTTCCTGCAAAGGGGTTCTAAAAGTGTCAAACAGGTCAACATGATATTTCCAAAGTAGAGATATGAATAACAAAAAAAACACAGAATTTAGTAATGACCATTTTTGTTTCCCTTAGTGTTTGATTTCAGTACTTATGTCCATTGCCATTGCGTCATTGTTATCATTATGAAAAACCCAGGTATCATTGTAATTTTGCATTTGAACACTAAAGAGAAGAAAAAGTGTATAATAATTTGCGTTGTTTTTCACAAATATTTTGTGAAATTTTCTTTCACAAATACTGCAATACGATTCATTAATTACAAATATGAATATGAAAGAAATCAAAACAAAAACCTAGACGCAATATTTTGTTCATGGTTAGTAAAAAATATTGGGTATACGTCATTGAGGCAGCAAACCAATAACAAAAATATAACAATCATTTTAAGTCAACATACAGTCATCAACAATCGACAGGTGTCCTCACAATATGTCAAGAATTTAATAGTGCCGAGTCATTTTAAATCTACGGTTGAAAATCGGGAAATCAAACACATTTCAAATCTTCTATCAAAATAATTTTTAAATACATATTGCTTATATTGTTTCTACTTTGGTGATAATATCTGTATAGTTTGTTAGATTTTTGAAATTTTAAACTTAATCGTAAAACTAACTATTTATGAAATACTTAAAAAGAGAAGAGTAAATGAAGACAAAAAGAGATGGCAAACAGATATTTTATTTCATTCAAATACAATAGCCTTAAAAATATTATGGCTGTATAAGTGAAATGTCTATACTGGTAACTGAACTCTTACTTTTGTCTAGTTATATGTAACACATACGGTGAATATATTGATAGTAAAGTATGTCATTGGTAAGGTTTTAATGAACAAAAGAATGAAATGTACAAAATTGTATACTACCATGATATACTAATGCTTGAAATACGACTTGAAAAGATATGGACCAAAACATTTATTACTGCTAAAGTTATATTAGCCATAACATCAAAAATTCTTATAAAACCAATATTATAGAAAAGAGAGGCGAACGATACCTCTGGGACATTAAAAGTCATAAATCGAAAATAAACTGACAATGCCATGCCTAAAAAAGAAAGAGACCAACAGACAAACAATAGTACACAAAGCACAACACAGAAGACTGAGCAACACAAACCCAACCAAAAACTGGGGGTGATCTCAGGTGCTCCGGAAGGGTAAAAGATCCTGCTCCACATGTGGACACGTCGTGTTGCTCATGTTAGTACAAATCCGGTATTTAGTCTAATTCGGTGGGTCACATTCGGGGAAAAGGGACGGGATTGTAGTTACGACATTTAGAACATATCCACTATCATCTGTGAAACGGATTGGAACATGTCCGTAAATCACATATATTTTTAATGTTACATAAAAAGTACGAACAGATCCGTAAATCACATATACTTTTTAATATATAAAAAATAACCAAATTTCTTACAAATCAAATGTTTATTTTGATTAAACAGAAATTGAAGGGATTGTCAGTATTTATTTCTTGCAAAATTTCTTATATTGTCACATAGTATATAGCATATACAATGATTTTCAAACAATAGACTATTTTCATATTACCGACTTTTGACTCTTGATTATATAATTTGTCGACTGGTTACCTTGGACATCATGGTACCAAGTCAGGTAAGAGCAAGCTAAAGAAGTAAAACCAAGCGTTCAATCGGTACAACTTTTGGGGAAAAATACTCGCTTAACTTTTTTTTCCACTACAAAATCATCGGAAAACAGTAATATTTCCCCTCAAATTACACCGATTATATGTTTGATTTTACTTATTTTGGTTGCTCTTACTTGACCGAGTACCATGATGTCCAAGGTTACCTGTCGACAAATTATATAATCCGAGTCAAAAGTCGGTAATATGAAAATAGTCTATTAAACATCAAGTTATAGAGGGAACTCAGTCTGGATAAAACAGTAACCAGAATGAATCTTGTAGTAGGTCATGTTCTTATCTGCTAAAAGTGTTCATGGTATAAAACTAATGAGAAAATAAAGCCCACTGAACTTCTTGTTTTCAAACAGTTGCTCAACTAGAAATAGCTATATTTAAGAAATTTAGAAAGTCATTGTACACCTCAATTCACCCGATTTGTACATTGCATTTCATGAAGACAAATTTTTTGTTAAAGAGTTCACATAGAAAACATGCTATCACAAAATAATACATTTTGGCAAAATCGTCCAAAGTATGAAGTTTACAATTCGGAAAATTCATCCAAAGATAAGAACTCATACCCAATAAATACTTGTAAAATATAAATATTCAATACTTTGATTTCTAAAAGCATTCGGACTCTTAATTCAGTATAAAGATAAAAGCCCATGTCCCTTTACATAATTTAACGTTTATATGTATGGTTGTAGGTAATCAAAGTTAGTTTATCTACTTGTATGCCATAACAGTGTATCAAATTAAGTGTCTTGCAATGGATAAAATTAGCTTTCGTCAATTGTACGTACACATACATTGATGTTTGTACTGTCTGACTCACACTCTTAATTCAGACGATTTACTCGAGAGTTAAATCTTTGTGTCAATTATGAATATCATAAAACAAGGGACAATATAAAAATTTACGTTTGCATTTTACTGGAATAATGCAAACAGTAATGATACATTGCTTCATTTGTTATTTATGTATATTTACACTAATTCTGTCATGGATTATCGGTACCTGAAAAGGATAAAAAGAGCATTTCTGAACTTTGAAAAAGTCTTTTTGGTGTTCTCAGCTAAACTGTTTCACATTTTGTTATATTGGGTTTTGGTAGGTTTTTTATATGGTATGGTATCTATTAGATTTGAAAGTTTCCAATCTTCTGTTGCTTACATTTGATTTTTGTTGTATGTGAACTTTATTCTAATGGGCAAGGAAATCGGACACTATCTTACCTTCTGTATAAATCGTGTACATTTCATATCATGCTGAATTCTGAAGGTAATTCTTTACCTAAGTGTTGATAACTAAAGGTAACTGAGTCTAGTCGACCATAAAGGCCCTAATGTATAAGGAATTAAAAATTTATTCAACACTCATGTGTTGAGATGAATTATCATTGATATAGTAATATTAATAAAGCAACTGTTTATTTGGACTTTTAATTCTTTTTAATCGATCGTCACAGGTGAGTCTATTTTAGACCAAACTCTCCTCTGGCGTATGAAACTATAAGCATGGTATCTTTGGTGCAATTTTCCATACGATGTCGCTCGATCGCTTTGGTCAAAATTGAACAAACCATCTTTAGGATATAAAAAACATTAAAAAAAGGAAAGAAGAAGTTATGATCAGGTCACAGTTTTGATCCTTTCAATAAGAAAATAAACCTACTAAATTACATTCTTCGTATGTCAATATAGCATTAGTATGATTGATATCAGTTCTTATATTATTGAATTTGTCTTTTATATTGGTACTAAGGCATCAAACGTCTTACATTTACCATTTTGTGATCCTGTAATTAATACTTAGGTATGAGCAAGATATTTACAGTAAACGATAGTCTGCTACAAAAGGTATTCTACAAAGATGTTAATGTGTGTAAAATATATCAGGTATATGGGTAAAATGTTGCTCATATACATTTTGACCCAAAACTATCCCATTTCGGCTCAAATACTTAAATAACGACCATTGATGACGTCAAAAAGACATAAATAAAGGCAACAGTAGTATACCGGTGTTCAAAAGTCATAAATCGATTGAGAGAAAACAAATCTGGGTTACAAACTAAAACCGAGGGAAACACATCAACTATAAAAGGAAAATAAAGGAACAATAGGAACACTGAAGTGCAGCAAAAACAAACGCCAACATACATTGAAACGAACTATTTGATAACAACTGCCATATACCTGACTTAGTACAGGACATTTCAAGAAAAAAAGGTGGGTTGAACCTGGTTTAACGGCTAGCCAAACCTCCCGCTTTTATGACAATGTTAAAAAATATCGCTAAAATGACAACACTACGTGACAGAAATATATCACAAACACACGCAAGAACACTCACCACAGAGAAACGCACAAACACATAATATATTAGTCGACACAACATGTAAAACCACAGAACAACAACGAACATCTTCCATCAACGCCAGACACCACAGGACATCGAAAACAGTGACGCACTTACGTAACAAGCATGCAGTCTCGAACTTTATACCATTATTTTCACAATCCCAGTCCAAACAATTTTCAAGGCAATTTTATAATAATTTGAACTACAAACGATAAGACATAACACATTATCTAGCTAAAACCATAACAGAAACATCAAAAATAAATACATGAATGTTGGATGTACAAAATACCGAGACACGTCGTTTATCAATGCAAATTCACACTCGGTATAACAGTAATATTCGGAAATAGGTCACGTTCGGTGCTTAGCAGACAGACGACAAAGATGTTAGACCACAATCTAAGACGTGGTCAAAATGTCATTAGTTAGTTTAGACACAGACACATCGTATAGATTAACCAATTCGTGATGGTGTCCATAAAATTTACAGAGTGTCATTTTTAATCTTTCCTCCTCATTACTCTGTTGGAGCAGTTTCCGAGTAAGAAGCACTCTCCTGTATATGAAGTCAGTATAGTGTGAACATGCACGATCATAACGTATCAATTGAGATATGTAAACACCATACGACGGATCAGAGAGTATGTTACTGCTGAGAAATGGAAAATTAATAATTGGGAAGTTGAAATCATCCCGTTTGTCGTAGATTTTAATGTGAATTCGTCCATCTGTGTCAATATTGAGGAAAAAAAGTTACCTTTCTAAACTAACGTGCCCAGATTATATTAACATGTTCATTTATGAGTAAAATTAATATAATTTTAAAAGGCTGTAAAGAAGTTTACTTTGTTTGCAATGCCAGAGGCCAAACAATGGAGATGCGTCTAGCAAAAAAAGTATTCGATTGAAAGGGGCGAGTTTCAGATGCGTAAAAACTGATAATTATGCAGTCAATTGGACAATTGGATGAATTTTTTCAAGTATGTGAGACATTTGAAGAACAAAAACTCCTTTAAGATTCACTATATTACAAATATCTTCTTCTTTTGTCGATTAAAGACATGTAACAGTAGTAGCGATAACAACAAAATTGAACACATAATACTTGAATTTGACGGTTTATCTCTACAACAATCTATGATTCACAACTTAACTATTGGATGAGAACCTATATCCTAAAATTGAGAATGGAAATGGGGAATGTGTCAAAGAGACAACAACTCGACCACAGAACAGACAACAACAGAAGGTCACCAATAGGTCTTCAATGCAGCGAGAAATTCCCGCACCTGGAATGCTGATTTAGGGTAGTTTTAACATATTTTATTGTTCAAAGTGACAAATGAATCAGACACAAGTTTTGCAACTTCGTAACGTCTTCTCCAAGGTTAAGGGTTTGTTAGTTCAACTGATAAACAACCTTACGATATAGTTGAGATTAAAAACTCATGTACGTGTTAACGATGTAGTTATCAAACGATACACAACAATCCCAAGTCATCTAGTAGTCGACATACCCTATTGTTTCTTAATAAGACTATACTATGTGGATGACAGAGCATGGAGCTATTATAGGGAAATACAAGTTAGCGGATGGAGGACCATGCCGTATGATATAAAACGCACATCAAAAAAAGCGTTTAAGAATTTGTTCTATTCAGAAGATATATTATGTCATTTTCATTACAAGTTATCTACGATTATGGAAATGGAGTGGCCTTTAATTGCTTACATCCACTTCATTTGAAGTCTTTGTGATAGTTTTTTGTATTTTTTAAGACTTTCGTTGTATTGACCATGATGAATCACAAAACCCTAAAGATATTTTTTCTACTGATCTCGAGTATTTCTAATTTTGTTTATGCCTTGTCATTTTCATTCATTTTCATTTTCTATCCAGACGTGTATATTGCCTTAGCATTATAAGTTTATCTGTTTTGATAGATTTAAGATTTACCATATTTTGCTGTTACATGTAACTGAAAATTCAACTCAAATACATGTAATTGAAACTTACCATGAATTCTCCTATGTTTTGCTGTTGTTGCTTATCAAGTTTAAGTCCGATTCTAATATACTAAACAAAAAAGAAAATATTATATTTAGCAACGTACATGCAGTGGTAAGAACATTCTATCATGAGTACATGTCTTCCTTGAAAATTTAAAGAAATTATTTGATCTTCCAGTTTATTGCAGCAAATTCATTCATTCGTTTCATGACAACAAAAACAGCTTATAAATAAAAAAAAAAAATTACTTTGCAAATGTGATGCACTTTTAAGTTATCCTTTACAGCAGTAATATTAAATCAATCAATTTTAAAAATTATATTTAAAACTCACCGTTTTCCACTGTCAAATTAAACATCACATTAAATTGAATACAGATCATGCACATAAAAATAGAAAAAAAAAGTATTTTTAATCGCCTCATTAAATATCGTATTCTTTTGTAGATAGCGTAGAACAGAATACTCTAACTTTTTGATAGAAACACATGAAAAGTTTTCTTATTTTTGTTTAAAATAATTAGTTCTCGGTAAGGGTTTGAAACGACCTTTAGTTTCAGTGTATTCATGAAAAAGGAAAACATGAGTTAACAAAAATATTATACAGTACCACATACCACACCAACTAAGTCAAGTAATTATTAAAGATATGTTTATAAATATAATAAGCAAAGATGGTAACCACGGTTGGTAAACAGCTACATGCATTGATGCATTGTAGGCAGAAATAAGCAACCGCTCAATAGTCATCTACATATAGTATTTATATATACAAAGCAACAATATACACTTATACTTAGATCTTTATAAAGCATTATAAGTGTGAAATAAAGCAGATGATTACTTGAAATAATTAACTGAGCCGAAAAAAAACCAAAAGAGTAAGGGATACTATTTACATGGACTATACACTTATCTATATTGATAAATATTGATACACAATCATAGATCTGAATGATACTATAAAACAGATGTTTATCATGTACATAATTATGAAATTAAAATAATTGAAACAATTGTATTTATTTTTTTTTTTTTGTTCAAATATATCTTATAATGAAATATATTGATGCAATCACGGTAATAAGGAAAACAAATTTTAAATCTGATATCTATTTTGAAATGCTGCTGTTTATGTTTATCCATTTATTTATCTTTTTTTTTTGTGGTTTATTGTGATTGTTTGTACTGTTATTTTGTAGGATTTGTAATATCTTATATTACGATAAACATTTACATTTACTACAGGTCATCAAATATGATAGGCTAATTAAACACATTTTGTTACATACATAAGCATTGTATATCGGTAATTATCTTACCTGAAATACTATATATACTATCGATACGATTGGTGTCGTTATACAGGACAGTGAAACCAAGTCCAGTTGATGTATTACTCATTGATAATTGCTTGTGATTTGAAAAGTATATGTTGGTACCAACGACATCAATAGCAATATTTTTGCAAACTGGTGATTTACAGTTTGTATTAATGATTGTTTTAACGCTAGTTCCATCAACCAAAGCTGATTTTAGGTCACCAGTATTATCTAATATCCAATACAGTCTTTCATTTTTTATGTCTATAATAAAGGTAAACTAATAATTTAATTTTCTATTACAAAATTGAAAAAAAAATAATGTTTGTAGATAAATCTTCTATTTTGAATGACTTTCAATTTTTCGTATTCCGGCAAATACATATGTAACTATAACTTGCACATTACTACAACAATTCTTACAACCTAATCAAAAATTAGCACATGCTCTATACGAATAATATTCCAATACAACTAACTGTATTAAATGAATTACCACTTGGATTAGACAAGATGAAATGATTAAAGAGTAGAGTTCATCAACAGAATCACGAAACAAAGAACATTTCAACATTAAAAACACCACAAAGGGACAATTACATGCATGTCAAATATGTTGGAAGAGAACACTAAACATACAACGACGAAAAACTGCTGTGTAGCTTCAGTGTAAGAAAGTCTACTAGCAGCAGAATGATGGGAAGAAACACGATCTCTTAAATATTATATGATCTTTGCGATATAAACATTATTGAATGGTCTTGCATGTAAATAAAATTGTCAAAATGAAAAACACGTATTCAGCACTTCAATTCTTATCATTGATAATGTCATACTTACAAATTAACCGTTCACAAAACTTTTATTTTTCAAAATACCAGATATAGTCCTCTTCAGAAATAGATTCCCTTAGCTGTATTCGGCAAAACCTTTCGGAAAGTTAGGTCCTCAATGCTCTTCAACTTTATTTTGCCTTTTGAAATTTTGATTCGAGTGTCAAAGGATCTGCTTATCCTTCCGGAGCACCTGAGATTACCCCCAGTTTTTGGTGGGGTTCGTGTTGCTCAGTCTTTAGTTTTCTATGTTGTGTTTTGTGTACTATTATTTGTCTGTTGGTTTTTTTTCAGTTTATTTATATGTTCGTCTGTCTTTACATTGGTTATGATGTTTTAAATGGTGCCGGTATATGATAACTTGTATATAACATACCTAAATCCATACAGGTAACATCAGGGTTAACATTTACAAGTACTTGTTGTTGCGTTACATTTAAACTTGATCTAGATATTCGCGAAAAGCGTTCGACGAAATACATCCATCTGAAAAAGTGTTAAAAAATACCAAAAAAAACTTTTTTATTTAGGAAGTTACATCAAATTTGAACATATAACTAATAGTACATTTCTAAGTCGAAGGTAATTCATGTTTATAATATATTTGTATATTATGTTAATCTTATAGTATCTTGTTATCCAACTTTGATTGGTGGTGTTTGATTGTTTCTGATGAATCCTCTAAACTTTTCTGTAGTGTCAATGTGTTCATTACTTACCATATCAGCTTTTTGGAGCACCCACGTCAACATTTTTCAATAAAACAACTGGGAAACTGCAGCAAAACCAATATTTAATTTCATATCATTTTGAAACTTACATTTAATCATGTCGGGGGTAGCAAGCTCATCCACCTTATCGCATAGACTGAAACTTGTCAATAAATACAACTGCAGAAACAAAAATGTTCCTGTACAAGCAAAAACATTAATTTAAAGAAAATTTAACTGTAAAATGATTACATACAATACCTGTTTTTAATATCTAGTCGTATAACAAAAGGAAATTCTAGACTTTCAAATATAGCAATCACATTTGATCCATCGAAGTTGCATCTGACAATCCTCCCCTTTTCGTAAATACTTTCAGTCCAATACACATGGCCCTGGACTGAATCGATAGCTATTCCTGCAGGTCTATCCCGTGTAGAGACAACTATTTGTAATTTTATACACTTTGCAGGATAACGGAATCTGTACAAAAATAAATTATGGTGAAATTAACTAAATTTGATTGACATTAATTACTCGATTTTGTTTAGCAATAGAGAAGCCATCCCACATACCCTTTTTAGTACGTTGTATAAAATATGGGTATTGTAATGATTCAATGGTCTATAACGTGTTCAAGAACACGTACGCGTAAACAAGTTGTTTAATATTTAATATTAAATGAGTTATTCTCCAATGATTGGCTCTTATGCAGGCTCGAATAGTGTCAATGTAAGTTGGGACCAGTTCTGGCCTCTCTGCAGCAGTTCTCCTGGCAACTTTGGTATAGTTTCTGACACAAACAGGTCTTCCCTAGAACAGTTTAGGACAGTTCTTTCCTGGAACTAATTTTATAGTTCTTCTCTAGAACTGATCAAAGAAAAGATCAGGAGAAATCTATGAATGAAAAAGTTTTAGACATCTCTATCTATTTATATATATAGTTATTGTTTCAATGTATTTGATAAATCTTATAATTTTCATTTTTTTCCTTTATCTATTCTTCGATTGGTTGACTTTTTTACCCATCTGGCTACTTGATTTGTTTTCAAATCTTATTTATATCATTTCCAAAAACTTATTCTGCGATATCGTTCTTACTTACTACGGATTTTGTTTTGTTGATTTTGTGAAATTATACGGTCACTGTGTAAATTAAATATTTTACCTGTAAACCCTGTGTGATCATCTTTCTAGGAAGAATAAATAAGGTGTATTTTTTTATTATGTTTACGGAAATATTACCAGTATGTTAATTCTTTGCTTAAACATTAGTATATACAAATAAAAAATGTGTGTCTGTAAAAATCATGTAAATATAGAAACATAACATAACTTTTTGTTGTTAGGGATGTATACATATCCTGCCACGTCCGCTCAGTGTTTTTGTTAGATGTTTTTTCTGCTTTGTATCGATCTGATGAGTTTCAAAATGATGTATATATAGTTTGTTCTTATGGTGAGCTGTAACACCACTGTCCCAGCTTAACATGTTTAACCTGGCCACATTCTTTATGTGCCAGTCCCAAGTCAGGAGCCTGTATTTCAGTGGTTGTCGTTGGTTCATGTCTGTCATATTTGTTTTTTTCGGTAATGTTTTTGTTACAAACAAGGCCGTTAGTTCTCTTAATTGATTTGTTTCATATTTTTCATGTTGGAGGACGTACGGTTGTCTATATTTGCTTACATTCACCTCATTTGAACTTTGGTGGATAGTTGTTTCGTTGGCAATCATACCACATTTCCTTTTTTTATAAGACATATATTCAGGACTGAAATAGTTAAGCCTGCCTAAATGTTAATTTAGCTAACAGTCAATGCTCAAGATCACAATATGAAAACTGCTCTAATTTACGTCATTTATAACTGTTCTACCTTAGAACAGATTCTGACAGTTCTATCTAAGAACAGATTCTGACAGGTCTACATTAGAACAGGTTCTGACAGGTCTACCCTAGAACAGATTCTGACAGGTCTACCCTAGTACAGGCTCTGACAGTTCTACCTAAGAACAGATTCTGACAGTTCTACCTTAGAACAGATTCTGATAGGTCTACCCTAATACAGGTTCTGACAGGTCTACCCGAGAACAGAATCTGACAGGTCTACCCTAGTACAGGTTCTGACAGGTCTACCCTAGAACAGATTCTGACAGGTCTACCCTAGTACAAATTCTGACAGGTTCACCCTAGAACGGATTGTGACAAGTCTACCCTAGAACAGATTCTGACAGGTCTACCCTAGTACAGATTTGTACAGTTATAACCTACAACTGACCCTGGAAACTCTATCTTCTGACATTTTTTGTCAGTTATACATTAGAACTGAGTCTGAAAGCTTCACGTCGAACAACAATTATGACAGTTTGACCATTACACTGTTTCTGGCAGCTCTGTTCTAGAACAGTTGGAGGGTAAAACTGTTCTTGAACTGTTTAGAACAGCTCTATAACAAATTATTCTTATAATTCTAAAAAGAGTTTGGGACTAATCCCTATTACTAATAATAGTGTTATCAACTGGTTTTTTTCTGTTTTGACCCTGGTATAGATTCTAGATTAGTAATATTAACCCGAGGGCTAATATATTTGATCAAAAATCAAAAACTGTGCTTGTACTAAAACATTTTGTGCATAACATTTTTTCGTTGATTCTTATTCTATGATTACAGAAATTTACCTTGAAGCCGGTTAAGAGAACTATATTTGAGCGTACTCTTTCAAAACCACGATTTTATTTGTCTATGTTGATTTCTGATTTCTGATTTCTTGTGTCTATGTTTATTGGATACCTTCTGTCTAGGAAATATACAGTAAACTGATAATTGATCATTTTTATTCTTCAATGTCGGTTGTGTAATGGTGATTGATCGACGGAAATGAATCAGTTAGATCAATTTACAGTTTTTTTTCTTTTCAAAACGTAACAACAAAAGTACATAGTTATTCCTTTTCATGTTATTTTAAGCCACAAAATATGATAAAAACATAATATATCAAATATCAAATAACGTCTAAAGTTTTATAAGGTATATATCATTAAACAATTGGAAGTCAATCGTGTCAATATCCTGTATTTTGTCTGTATTGGAATGGACATGACGATGTCATTAACGCTGAATTATGGTGTGAGGGCTATTTGTATTATATTTTTTTTTATATAAACATCCTTAGTACGTTAAACAAATTGTTTAACACGTCTAAGGAAAAAAAGAATGACAAAATCGTAGGAGGTGTAATTAGTTCAAGGGATCCAAAGATTATTGTATTCAAAACACAGAATGGTTTTATGCCATACTCTTTGTACATAAACATACCGCATTATGAAGTTGTCAAAATATCTAGGGAAGTAAAGATATTTATTTTTGTAATCGTAATCCATCGCATACACTGTGTATCCGAGCTCGATCAGTACATTCACTTCTCCTGTCCCTATATCAAACTCCTTAATGGAATGTTTCTCAGTTGAAAACAATATTTTCTGTTCAGCACCTGGAACATATCGAACTAATCGATCATATCGATTTCAGTGACCATGTTTAGATATACATTGCTTAAAAACGTTGTATAAATAGTGTCATAGAGGTCACATAAAAGTCTTTAAATTACTTTATCTATGAAGGCTTAATACTACTTAAGTACATTCGAAGACAGTTAAATTTTCCCATGTAGTTAAATACGTATTTGTAAAATGTTTCTTAACCATAAAGTGTATAACCGGATTTGAACCAGGTCGTATGCAGATGTTTTCTTTGTGATTTAATCCGAATTTTAAGTTGTGGTTTAGAACAGGCTTGGGTTAATATACCCCGTAACTTTGACCAGTGTGTAATTTCTACAGAACTAGCAGGATTCCCGATGTCAACATAGAAGATTGTACATTGTTGTAAACCGACAACACATTATATCTAGGCGTCATTTACATCAAAATAATGATCTATATAATATTTTATCCGATAGCTATCATCTTAATAACGTGTTATAGTATTCTTATATGTGTCTTTGTGAATATTACTTTTACTGCTTAGTCTTATTTTTGGTAATATCCTTTTGACGGGGCTAGGTACTTATACATCCCGTCATTGTGATATTGTGCTATGGTGAATTTTTGTATTCGTATCTTTCATTTTTGCAAATGTGCTTTGTCAATATGCCTTTTTGTGTTTCTTTGTTGGCATATTTGTTTGTTTTATAATGATTAGGATTATAACACAATGTTTACTGCTGTACCCCTATTTTTGACATTTTTACCTATTATGTCTGTTTGTTCTGTTCCCACATCGTTGTCAATATGATGGAATTTTATGTGCCTGTCATACAAGTGAGAGGTTTAGCTGGCTTTCAAACCAGGTTTAATCCACCATTTTCTACAGAAGAAAATGTCTGTACCAGGTCAGAAATATGACAGTTGTTATACTTTCGTTTGATGTGTTTGAGCTTTTGATTTTGCAATTTGATGAGGGACTTTCCGTTTTGAATTTTACTCGGAGTTTTATATTTTTGTTATTTTACTTTTTACACAACTAACAAACCAAGTATGATATTTGAGATGGCGAACTTATTCAAAAGGAAAATCAGTTTTATAAAGGTTAGAAAAACAGCACTGACCCGAATCAACGTTGACACCTTCTTTTACAAAAGAGATAGTACATTCATTAAATTTGATGAAAGGTGATACTTGCTTTTTCACACTAAAACGTTCTGCTCATATATTTTTGTGTGAAACCATGTGTACTATAATTAAAAACAAGGTATTTTCGATAGAATATCGTTTAACTGGCCAAGTAGATCTGACATATCTTTTTTTATCATTAATGATACGTCGCCAAGTTACAAGTGCAAGTTTTTAGTCATACGTAAATGTAACTAATATAGATATAGAAAATCCATATATTTTTCAATACTCACATGCTAAAGAAGAAATCAAATAAAAAGCTGAATAAAAGTCAATCCAAACTATTACGTCCATGTTTATTTGCATTTGTTAGTTCATATATAAACTCATCATAGATACGAGGATTGAAATATTTATATTTGCGTCAATATGATTTATCGTTTGAATCTCAGGTAAAGTCAAACGATACTGAACATTGACATATAATATAATATCTCGGGTATCTTAAAAATCTCAGCACTATTATAAAAATTACAATAATCGTTGTAACTATTTCATCTATAACATTCAAATTCCGCAAAGAATGACTTTCTCTTGACTTTTATTATGTTTTTAATTTTTACAAGTATCTCACAAAGTACGTTGACCCATATCTATTTATTTCACATTGAGAGTTTACATATTTAATCTCCTTTTCACTAAAATTTGAGAAAAAAAACTATTGTGTATCATGATTAGAGTCTGTCAACATTAATATTTCGGTTTTTAAAGTGAATTGTGGTTGCCACCATATTTATACTATCATTATTTAGGGAATATATCGTACCGGGACATGTCCATAACTTCAACATAAAATGTATTTTCAGACACCCAACAACACAATGAAATTGGAATAACTATTTAAATATCAGACTGTTTAAAAATAAGAAGATACAATAATGAACCTACTCTTGAAAAGTAATGTCTTTACGTATGTTAATAACTATATTACAAATTGCTGATCGCTGCATTGTCTCAGTTTTCAAACGTTTTACAGAGTATCACTTCTCGTATGCAGTGATCCCACACTTTGAACGTCGTCAGCTGAAATAATCACAAGTTTGGTCATCTTGCTAGCGAAGTTATTTCCTTAAGAAATTTAACTTTTCATGTGAGTTAAATACGCTGTAACAAGATGTTATATATAGGAAACTGTACAGATAAAACAATAATAACTCATCATAGATACCAGGATTAACATTGTGTATGCAATACACAATTTTCGTCTACAAAGGACTCATTAGTGACGCTCGAATAAAAGAAGGTAAAAAGTAAAATAAGAAAAATACTGAACTCTAAGGAAAATTCAAAACAAAAAGTCCTTTATCAAATGGCAAAAAGTTCAAACACATTAAACGAATTGAAAACAACTGTCATATTCCTGACTTGGTACAGGCATTTCCTTATGCAGAAAATGGTGGATTAAACCTGTTTTTATAGCTAGCTAAACCTCTAACTTGTATGACAGTCGAATAGAATTATATTATATTAACAACAATGTGTGAGCAAAACAAAGAGACATAATAGGTAAAAATATGAAAAAATTGGGGAACAACAGTCAACATTGTGTTATAATCTTAAACACTATAAAACAAATAACTATTTCAACAAAGAACAACAAAAAAGAAATAAAGACACTCTTTAGAGAAAGTATATGAACAAAACTGAAAGACAAGAATACAAAAATGACCATAGCACAATAACATCATGGCGGGATGTATAAATACCGAAGCACGCAAAAAGTATTTTACCAAAAATGGACTAGACAGTAAAGGTTAAAAATATACAAACACAAATAAAAAGAACATTATAACACGTAATTAAGATGATAAACTAAGTTGGTGCCTAGAATCTATACTTCAAGACCATGATGTATTATTTCTGAAGTTGATACGGTATATTTATCGACAAGGTCTTAGTACCTTTCGATGAACCTTTTTAGAAAGGACGAGACGTTCTTTTATATAACCCTGGTTCATCAAACAAACCAAATGCAGTATGAAGTTGCAGATTTAGGACCTAACCATCCGAAAGGTTTTGCCAAATACACCCAAGGTATTCTATTACTGGGATAGAAAATTTTTAGTATTTCGAAAAATTTAAAGTTTCGTCAACAGATGATTTATAGTTATGACCATAACAATGATATCTCATATGAACACAGTAGTGCTAGAGGAAACCTGCTTGCTAGCATTTTTAAAACACGTGAAAGGCTCAAATGACTAGTCAATTGTATCTTAAGAATTTATAACAGTTCGGTTAATCGTCCTGATGAGAAATATGATATTACATATCGTTTAAAAATACACTTAACGAATTAATACGCAGAAGTCTTCATTATACGTTTGAAAAACATGAAATTTCAATAAAACATTTCCTTAACTCAACACAGTATCCTATCACTTCATATGTACATTCGCATTATTAAATGGATATCCATACACATTCCTTGAAAAGATAGATGCCATCATTAGTGTTCTATGTTAGGATCACATGAAATCAACCAAGTGCATTCAGTTACTTTTTTCACTTTATTTTTTACATTGGCTTATTATATTTGTCATGAAGGTATATTACCTTAAGAGGGTACATGTATGTCGCATACCAGCATATCATCAGGATCGTCATATGTTCCTGTCAAAGTTTTACCAACGAACGGTATAGTTTCTTTACAAAAACTAACGCATCTTATGTACAGAACATAATTGATCAACGGTACAGTAAACAAAATATAACACAAAATTAATATTTTATAAAAGAGAGGAGAAGATACCAGATGACATTCAAACGAATAAATCGAGAAAACAAAATGATAATGCCATGTAATAAAAACCAAAAAAACAACAAAAAGACAAACACAAAGTTATACATATCAAGATAATTACAATGATCTGAGTATGCGAGATAACTTCTACAGGAAGATATGCTTTCAGCACGCATATCAGTTATTTAGAGTTACGTTTTACATGTTTTAATCATTTTATGGGAATTGTTTCTATTTTAGTTTGTAAACATGTGTGAGTTTTTCAAGCAGTACATGCAACTATACTTTGACTAAAAATTGGAATTTTTAAATTCAGTTGGTGACTTAACATTCATTTAACGTGTACAATACATTTTTTAATACTAATAATGTAAATACCTAGGCATATATCTAATATCACGAGGAGACTCTTCTATGTGTGTTGTTGTTTATTGCTTTAGAACGCAAAACGTCTGGAATCAACTCTCATGAAAGCTGACCATGTACAAGTTAGTACATTAATTTAGTCTTGTGTAATGAACCATACCGTTATTCAGGAGGAAATATAACTAACATTTTATTTTCAAAAATTATGTATTGTGGTGTTTTTGGACATATCAAATAAAATATTTTCTTTCATGACATCGAAAACCGAATCTGTTGTTTTATGTGTCTGCTTTTATGACATCTTTGTTTTCTTCTGAAGTTATTTCTCTAATAAGAACATGAAGGATATACCGCTGAAAACATTAGAACAAGCGCAAATGCAAAATATTAAACGGTTTGTTGGGTTCATGTATATTTATCGTTTTAGTGCCAGGTGAACTTGTACAAGCAGACAAAACACATTTTGCAGTAAATCATTAATTTGTATTAGATGTACGCAGCATTATCATCCTTAGATGAACAGGTAAGCTTAAAAACAACATGCTGTTAGTGGACAGGTCGTGGTTTATTCAAGTAATATTGAAACAGATTCATTTGTAGTAAAAGAAATATTCATCATAAATTCATTGACTTAGATTTTTCTCTCCTTTTTGTCAATCTAAGTTGTATTACGTCAATGCTCACAACACCACATTTTCATATATCAAAAATTAAATAAAAAATCTTGTTCCATCACCCCATTGATCGAATGAAAGCCTTGCAGTTTCTGTAACTTGTTGTCGGAGAACTTCTGTGTCACAATGCTAAAACATATGACGGCATGTTACCATATATTCAAGAATCGAATAGTTCAAATTCATGTATGTTTTTTACGACTACGGTTCTTCCCTAAGTGTATTGTTCCCGAGCATCCTTATAAGCCACAAACGAACCCAGTAATACTTTACTTTCACCTTTGTTCAGTGTCAATCGGTGTACAAATTATGTACCTGAGTTACGTAAGCCCAACAGTTATTGAAATTATGTGAAAATACACCAACGAATCATAACGTTTACTCGAAAGTTGCCACAATGAATAGGATTATGGAGGTTGTATAATATATACACATGCATGGCATCTACCACAGATGTTGTCATGCTATATATACATACATTAGTTTAGTATGACGTCCATTATCACTGAACTAGTATACATATTTGTTTAGGGGCCAGCTGAAGGACGCCTCCGGGTGCGGGAGTTTCTCGCTGCATTGAAGACCCATTGGTGGCCTCCGGCTGTTGTCTGCTCTATGGTCGGGTTGTTGTCTCTTTGACACATTCCCCATTTCCATTCTCAATTTTATTGTATGCTAAATGTAACTATGGGACGATAAGTCATGGATCTAACTGTGGTCTGTTACCTTTGTTTTTTAACATTCAAAGACAAACCTATTTGACTCAGAACATATAATCATGATTTATGTTTTTTTTTTTCAGTTGTCAAGACAATTTATCTGTGTAATGCTAGTACCAGTTCATTCCGTAATTCTTGTGTGTGCGAGGGACTGAACTAGACCGATTGAATAGTAAACATAAGTCATCAAAGACTTATGAGTTTGAATATTCAATTTGGTATCTTTCGCCTTTCTTTTTAATCATTTCTATGTTTCACACTGTTTGAAAAAAGTAAATAATATGGTTATGTGTGAAATTCTTGTACTTCATATTTTGCCTTAAGCTATTGTTTTCAAAAAACCCTTCGTGGTGCGTTCTGATGAGAGTGCAACAAATAATTACAAGGCTGAAAGTTCCATTTAAATTGTTTTGAGTTAGATACTATAGGTATTCTCCGCGATTTATTTAATTGTTTAAATTATTACAATAAGAGTTGAACTAGATTGATCGCAATACAAGGCTTTGTCACTTATTTTGACAATGTTAAAATTCTTTGAACTATCTCTATCTGTAATATTAAGTTTTACTCACATGATGCGTCAAGCTAAGTTTCTTCCTTTTTTGAGAGAGAAGTGACTCTTTGATTTTAATTTCTGTAATTAACATAGTTATACTAATTACAATTACACTAAAGTACATTAAATACATACATTGCTCCCTTTGGAGCACTTGACATCACCCCTGGATTCTGGTGGGGTTCGTGATGCTCAGTCTTTAGTTTTCTATGTTGTGTTAAGTGTACTGTTGCTTATCTATTGTTGCCATGGAGTTGTCTGTTTATTTCCGACTTTTGAGTTTGAATGTCCTTTGTTATCTTTCGCCTCTAAATTTAACGCACATCCAAAAAAAGTGAACCAACCTTTGTTATTATGAGGATATATCATTTTAAAAATTTGTTTCATAATATCTTCTTATGTTATGAGGATAAGCGATAACATAAAAAAATCCTATTATAAATGAGAGAGGAGGGGATGTAAATCTTTGGAATTAACGTATGCCATTGTACTTTTAAAATCGTATATCCCTTCACTTGAATGAATCAAGGTACCCTAAATTTAATAATTTCTTTCCAATCTACGTATATTGTTCTATTTTCTAAAGAACAATAATAAAAAACAAATAGAAATTGTTTTCCATTCCGCTTCGTCCATATGTATGTATTGTATCAGAGTGACTTGTTATTACGTTATTATCTGTTTTATATAGTAAATATTTTACATATTTCATAACATTTAACAAACAATTCGACACAAATACATGTAGTTACAACTTACGATGCCTTCTCCCATGTTTTGATGTTGTTGCTTATCAAATTTAAGTCTAGTTTTGATATACTAGAAAAGAAAATGTTACAATTCGCAACGTCTATGTAGTTGTATTAAAAATGATTCATCGCTTCCTTGAACATTAAAACAAATGGTTTAATCTCCCATTTTTCTTTCAGCTAATTCATTCACATTTGATTACAGTGAAACATTTAATAAAAAAACCCGGAAAATCGGATGATATTTAACGTAATGTTTTACTGCAGTATTAATACAAAAATAAAATTCAAAATTCTATATAAAAAAACTCAACTGTATTCATTCTTTATTTGAAACATCATATAAATATAGGTTATGCGAATTAGAATTAAAAAAATGCTTTTTAACTAGACAATTGAATAACGATTGCTTTGAAATTAGCTATTTTGTAATGTATGAGATTGACACATGTCGGATTTTTCTTTTCAATAAAAAGTAATATTTAGTGAATGTTTAACAAAAGCTTCATTTACAGTTCATAAAACATAAAAGAAGAACTGGGATTATCAAAAATACTTTCCAATAGAAAACAGACCACATCAATCAAGTCAGGTAAACAATTTTATACTTACATATGTGTACATAAATAACAAGCCAACACAATAAACACGGTTGGTACAGAGCAGATAAATTCATTGATACATTTTATGTATAGCAAGCAAGCACACATTAAATAGTCATTTACACATATTGGTAAAACATATAAAGACAATGATATCAACTCAGGATTAGATCTTAATAAAGCAATATTAATAACGGTAAAATAATGTAGACCATTTTTTTCAATAATTGATTGCATGAGCCTTACAAAAGCAAAAGAGCTGAGATAAACTAAATATAAGGTGACTATAAATATATTGATACTGTGCATAAAATGTTAAGTGTAAAAATCAAGTAATTTGTTTCTCAAACAATCGCTGCAAGTTTTGTTATCCGACATCGATTTTCGGATTGAAAAATACGGATTCAAGTTCGGCCCTATCATGTGTTTGGACTTTTAAACCAAATGAAATCCATCAAATCGTACCGAAAAGCAAATTTTTGGCCGAAAGTATTTGGGCGAAATTAATCATAGTATCTATGTCGTTTAAACGATTTATCGATCGTGAATTTTGAATTATATGAAACCATATATAGATCAACATAGATTGTTTAGGTCCACGCGGCATGGTGGCATTCAAAAACAAACTATAAAATTTCCTTTGAAATTGTGTTAATTATTTAATTAATAAAATGAAAACTGAAATATAAATTCAAATAAAAATTTGAAAGTTATAAAGAATTTTTTTAGATAGTAAATATGACAGTGGTCAACAGACAAAATATGTTTAACCCCGCCGCATTTTTTTGCGCCTGTCCCAAGTCAGGAGCCTCTGGCCTTTGTTAGTCTTGTATGTTTTTTTAATTTTAGTTCCTTTATATGTGTTGGAGTTTAGTGTGACGTCCATTTTCACTGAACCAGTACACAATTTTATTTAGGAGCAAGCTGAGGACCACCTCTGGATGCGGGATTTTCTCGCTGCGTTGAAGACCCATTGGTGGCCTTCGGCTGTTGTCTGCTCTTTGGTCTGGTTGTTGTCTCTTTGACATATTTCCCATTTCCATTCTCAATTTTATTGAATAGAAATTACATATATCATATCATTATCACATTCACTACATTCATTTGGGATTGTGCTTTTCCCTCTCTCAACAGTTGGCACAAATGCACTGCCCTGTCATCACCACACATTTCAATGTACCACTATTTAGTTTAAAGCTATATACGTTATATGAAACAATGAACTGTTTTATATTCATTTGAGAAAAGAAACAAAAACAATCAAAACCATAAACCTGCTATTTACCCATGCCAATAGTGGGCAGATGAAAAATGCAGAATCCTTGCTGACTGTAGTGTTTATAAAATTATAATTTAACAGTCCCTTTTTTGATACATAATAAAAATACAAATAACTTTTTTCCAATATTTTTTAAAAGTGATGTCCAAGTCAATATACAGAACAAACATACATTGTTGAGGAAAAACAGGATCCATGATACAAAAAAGTATACTCTGAGAGCATATGTCCATATTGGTCAATCAATTTTTTCCCAAATTAAGTTAAGAAGGAGGGTGGGGTGGGGTGGGGTTGGGGAGTCAGTGAAAAACTATGTGAATTAAGTTTTTTATCCTACATTGAACTTATGATGTCGTCCCTTAGTAATCAAAATTCCAAAGGTTTTGTCAAATACAGCTAAGGTATTCTATTCCTCAGGTATTCGAGAGTACTGGTCAATTATGTTTTAAGATATTTTCACACTCTATTTGGCCTTTGATTGATGTAGTTTGTATAGACCCATTGTATCTTCTGACTATTTTATATAGCGAAGAAGGTGAATGCATCTAAATTAAGGAAGTTATTTAAGAAATAATAGTTTCAGTATCATTTCGTTTTACATAAATTCCTTTGAGAAAAAAAAAAAAAAAAAACATAGTAAGATTTTATTTTAAAAACCTGATTTTATATGATATGATAATCTATAATTAAAACAGCTGAAGATTTCTGTATTTGAACACACCATATGAGAATAAATAACGATACAATTAAGGATAAACTAAATTTAAAAGGAATATATAAATATATGTCAACTACTAGAGTGCCGAACATCTGAAATCGCTCCACTGAATAAAACGTGTTGTTACAACCTATATGTCAGTATTTAAAGTTTGATGTGACATATAAAGAGGTCTTCAGGTTAAAAAAAATATACTTTACTTACAGAAACTCCAAAGTTATTGTTAAACTGCCTATTCGAGAGGTGGTGTGAATCAGATGTGGATACTAAAGAATTCCAAAGATCTTTTAGAGTACATACAATCTAAGACTCTCTCATCTTGTAATAGTATTAAAACATTTGACTTTTCTACACTTTACACAAGTATTCCCCATTCCAAACTAAAAGACAAATTGAAAGAGTTGGTATTACTTTGTTTCATTAAAAAGAATATCGAACGTAGATACAAGTATCTTGTCTTGGGGAGGGATAAATCCTACTTTGTAAAGAATCACTCTGATTCAAACAAAAAATTCTCTGAAACTGACATTATCAAGATGCTTGATTTCTTGATTGACAACATATTTGTTACGTTTGGAGGACGTGTTTTTCAACAGACTGTCGGAATTCCAATGGGAACCAATTGTGCCCCTCTTCTAGCCGACTTGTTTCTTTATTATTATGAGGCTGACTTCATACAGGAACTTTCTAGGAAGAAAGATAAGAAGTTAGCAATATCCTTTAATTTTACGTTCCGCTATATAGATGATGTTCTCTCACTAAATAATACAAAATTTGGTGACTATGTTGAACGAATCTATCCCATCGAACTAGAGATAAAGGATACTACAGATACAGATAAGTCTGCCTCATATCTTGACTTACATCTAGAAATTGACAATGAGGGTCAGTTGAAAACAAAACTTTACGACAAAAGAGATGATTTGAGCTTTCCAATGGTGAACTTTCCATTTCTATGTAGCAACATTCCAGCAGCGCCTGCATACGGAGTATATATCTCCCAATTGATACGATATTCCCGGGCTTGTATTTCCTATCATGATTTCCTTGATAGAAAATTGCTGCTCACAAGGAAGCTATTAAACCAAGAGTTCCAAATGGTGAAGTTGAAATCATCCCTTCGTAAATTTTAACCCCGCCGCAACGAGTTGGTTGACCGTTATGGAATAACCGTTTCACAGATGGTATCGGATATGTTCCTTATGTCGTAACTACAATACCCTTCCCTTTTCACGAATGTGACCTACCGAATTAGACTATTTACCGGATTTGTAATAACATAAGCAACACGACGGGTGCCACATTTGGAGCAGGATCTGCTTACCCTTCCGGAGCACCTGAGATCACCCCAGTTTTTGGTGGGGTTCGTGTTGCTTAGTCTTTAGTTTTCTATGTTGTGTCTTCTGTACTATTATTTGTCTGTTTGTCTTTTTATTTTTAGCCATGGCGTTGTCAGTTTATTTTCAATTTATGAGTTTGACTGTCCCTTTAGTATCTTTCGTCCCTCTTTACAGAAGAGCATCAAAACGCACATTTTCGAAAACAACTATCTTAACAAAAACATTACCACACAATATATGTGGTAATTATACATGACTCTCTTAATACATGTAATAACTGTTGTACAAAAGAAGAAAACACAGTATGTAATACTCTCAAAAGAAATTAAGACATGAATGTCCATAACAAATTACTTATAACTATGTTCATACTATACATGTGTGCTCCTTACACAGAAACTGCCCCAACAAACTATGAGGAAAAACGAAGGAAATCGACACTGGATCAATTTTGCTGTCACCATCAATTTTGCTGTCACCATCACAAATTTGTTGACAGATACGATATGTCGGTGTCTCAACTTACAAGCGACATGTGTTTATATACCATTATAGTCATCTAATCTGTAATTTAACCAATTGTGTCCTTTTCCCTATTGTGATACTTTTGACTGAGAGAGACTTAGCATGGTAAGTGGTATATTCATAATAGGTAAAGCTAGCCCTCTCGATGCCCCCGGTATCGCTACTTTTGGAGTTCATACGGTTTCCTCATTTTTGTTTGTTACATTAATTTGTCTCTCCCTCGTCAATTTACGAAATTTGAACATCGGCAAACTGCAGAGATATCTATCAAATATATTGTATAAAATCAAGTGCAAAAAACATCTATACGTAACATTTAAACATTAAACACTTACACATGTTACTTTACCGCCATTTCGTGATCCATTTATCAACATTTAAAACACAGTTATCAAAAAATAACATCACACCTAATCAATTTAAACTTATGGGTACCTTAATTGAAAAAAAACAGCGATGTGTTACATTTAAAGTAGTAATCTTGTCTGTTATATCTGTTATATCTGATTGTTTTGATACAAGTTCACTTGTTAGGTGATCGGTAGACAAAGAAAAAGACAAAAAAAAACATGAAATTGATTGCTGTGCATGACACAAGTTTCTGAAAGTACATTAGTTGTTTTAAGTTTTGAAAGCCAAACCTGACATAGATGGGTTTTGAAAATGGGTAACATAAAGATTTGAGCAATAATAGAGGTTCATTTGTAATAATTTTATACGGTCAATTGTCTTGGATAAGTTCTGCTGCATGGACTTTTTTCCCCATAACTAGTTAAGCTTTAACGAGCTTGCCGTGTTACGAAAATAACTATGATTACATTTAGCTTTTGCAATGGGTCGGTAACACCGTTGTCATTAGTATACTAGAGTAATAACCAACCATAGCAACGGCTTAAGTTGATCTCAAAACGTTTAAAATTTCAAGTTGATAATAATTAATTGAACATTATTTGAAAGCCTACAGAAGTTTTTCTTTGAATTTGTAGAACTACATATTAAGTTCTTTATTGAACATGAATGTTTGAAAAAAGTGGAATTTTTAAAGCGAGAGTTCGACATACTATAATAAATGGTAGCTGCGAAAAAAACGATAACCGTATACCTTAGTTGCTTTCTTTGATATGGAGAGATATTTGCATGGTAAGCAAAAAAGCTATGGCCGCCAGGATAAACGGAATTATTCGCGTTGGTAGTGAATCAGCTTGTTGGTCAACTAATCTCTATTTTCATTTTACATTTGTGTAGCTTTTTGAATGTTATTTGCAATGGACAATACGAAAGGTTTTACTAGTGAGGAGGCATCTGCTTATCTGTCTGTTGCACCTGATATCATTAGTTTTAATTGGGTTCTATTTCTCGTCATTAGTTTTATTGTGTAGCGTTTTTTATAGACTGTTGTTCATTTTGGTTGTCTTTTCTTCTTTTTAAGTATTGACCATTGTGTTTTTTATTGTCCATTTGGTATCTTTAACCACTTTTTTACCTTTACAAGTCCATTGAAGAATAATGTGCATTGTTTATGTTACCATTTTGTTTTAAACGTGTACATCTATGTTTTACTGTTTCATGTATTTTGACTTGAGATCTGTGGACAATATGAATTACATATATAGTAAATTAACGAAGTATTATTGGACTTATTGAAAACAGTAAATTTGTGGAGAATTATTGAACTTATTTAACAATGGTTTGCATCATCGTAATATAATTTAACTTTGCAAAAGCTTTATATATATATCAAGTTAAACCACTGCCTTCACGTTTTTATTCTTGATAGGATTTGTTGTCATCAAATGTGATTCAGTTATGGGAGAGGAATTTGTAAAAGTGAAATTTCACATGTCTTCTAATAGAATTGTCTTATTGTGATGTTTATGGTATTATTTCCACAATAGAATAATATTATTTGCACTAAATGTAATTTACCATACTATACCAACGGTTTTATTTTACAGTAAGACGGATAGTATTGGACTAGGTTTGTCATGTTGCAAAACAATTATATCGTGTCTATGCTACTCATCTGGAAATATTTTATTCAGAGTTGTATATTTCGTATGTATATACGATTGACGATATAAAATGCGTGAATCACTTTATTTCTAAATGAGGTCTTTAAACCGCTAAGTGTAATGATTATCTTTATTTTTCCAAACGAAATTTAGTTAAAAAACCGATAAAAATCTCTTTTTCCATTAATAATCATACACTAGTCCGTTGTACATTAAATATGCAATCTATCACTTTCAAAAATAGTGTTTTAGTGCAAGCAAAAGCTGCAATTGTAATACATATGTCATACCAAAATCAATTAGACAATTTTCTAACAAATGTAATTTTTTAAATAGTTAAATGTTTGCTCAACCTATGACTTAGAAATCAATACATTGAATAAACAAAATATTAATTAAATACCTATTCTTAACGTCAAGTCTTAGGACAAACGGATAATCAAGACTATGTGCTATTATTGTAACATTTGACCCGTCTAAATCACATCTGACTATCCTTCCTACACCGCCAACACTTTCAGTCCAATAAATATGGTTATGATTCGAATCAATAGCTAATCCAGCTGGCCTATTGCTTGTCGAGACAACTTTGTGTACTACTATGAAACCTGTAGGGTACCCAAATCTGAAAACAGTTGAAACTATCGGTTTAATTGTAGCATTGCACACAGTTAAACTGATGTGCTAGCTATTAGTTTGCAAATATTCACATAAAACTGACAAATTGATTGGTTGGCTTTCTTTCTTATTGTCTTGTGATATATTACGTATGCACGGTCCAGTAGATATTTTCTGACTTGGTATGTTTGAGCTAAAGATTTATATCATGTTGTATATGATTTAAAGTTACTACTTACGATAAATCTATTATATTGAGCGTTTCAGGTAGTAGAGATGAAACATCCCTTTTGAAGTTTTAAAGACGGAATCATGATTAATTTGATCGCGATGCCAAGACATATGTTTACCCGTCTTACACTAAATATTAAGAAATAATCTAGAAATACTGCGAAAATCTACCAAAGGGAATTTACTTTAAATAAATATAATTTAAACAGCGACAATTGTCAATATTTCAGTTTCACATAGGGAAATTCTTTTAAAAAATATCGAGAAGAGAAACGATTCTTCATTCTTCATTTTTAAATGTAAAACCTTTATGAATAAGCTTTTTGAATGGACCAATAATTGTAAATTTTAAATGTAAAACCTTTATGAATAAGCTTATTGAATGTACCAATAATTGTACATGGGTCATATCAAAATTTACCGTAAGCAACAAGAATAACAATAAATTTTCATGTTGGTTTCGTTAATAAACTTACCTCATTATGTCGTTGTTAAAATATCTTGGAAGTTAAACTTGTTTATTTTTGTAATCGTAATCCATGGAATACACTGTAGCTCTAAGTTCAACCAATACAGTCACCTTGCGTGTTTGAAGATCAAATTCCTTAATGGAGGCGTTTTGTGTTGCAAACAAAATTTTGCTCTGTGCACCTGAAACGCATTTCATTAAAATCAGCATTGAAAAATATGATTTACAAGAACTTGTATATGTATATAAAAGGGTAACTTAATACCATTTCATTTTTTTCTTTTGGGGTAACGAAAATGCAATATCATTTTATACATGTTAACACACTATATATATATATATATATATATATATATATATATATATACTATTTGCTGGTTAAAGTTCATTATGAAGAATACTTATAGGTTTCATAACGAGTGAAAATTGGATATCGCTTGATACCAATTCCAATTATTAAATTTCAATATAATAATAAACGATCATGTGGCGAGTTGTAAAAACTTATCTCCCTTACTGTCAAACCACTCATTACGTTAAATTAAAAAAAAAGTCCTCGAAATGTTGATCTAGTTTTTTGCACACATCAGTATGACGTCATATGTTCTGTTCTCGCGTCAACATTTAACATAGACATTTTAAAACTTTTTGTGCGCTTCAGAATATAATAAATTGCACAAAAAGAAGTTATTCAGGTGAAAAGTATGTGTGTTTTATATATTATTGAAAGAAAAAAAACACATATGCCCATTGCCATAGACGAAATTCTGATTCGTTTTATACCTTGAAAGTCATCAATGACCTAGCAAATAGCCGATTGAAATATTGTAACATCATCTCATGATGATGGATAAAAAATTTTAAATTAACCGATTTTTCATATCACTAAATATCTCTGATATGGATTTGATCATTATTTTTTGGTCATTTTGCATGTTTTGTTCATATTGCTATTTAAATATTCATACATCTGATACATTCATAGTTTGAGCTAAGCATCCCTGACAAAGTTATACGAAGAAAGGCGCAAAGAATTCACTAACTTCTAAAAGTGTTATATCTATTTTCTAACACTTTTTCGAAATTGAACATCTCCGAGGGTATATCAATTTAGAAGCGAATACGTCGGTACTGACATGATTCTATAACATACTTTTCTTGAAATTTACGTTGACAAATCTCGGAACATTAAGTCAAAAAAAGTTTAACTCATTAAGGCGACGTTGACCTTAGCTTAATAATGCTATTATTTCTTAGGTCTCTTTTGGTCATTAAGCACGCCAATTTTTCAAATATTTCTACATATTTGGCTTTCATATTTTTGGGTTTCTCCATTAATAAATCTTTTTCTTTCTATATCTATGTAACTAAGGAAAACCTTTTTATGTTTGGTACAATTTTGAATTATGTACTTACTAGCTGTAACATACTGTAAATTCAGAAATTATTGCGAGGTTTTTATTAATGCGAATAATGCGACTGGGTGAGTATCGCAATAATAAGAACTCGCATTCTGATATCTGATACATATATCTCTATGTAGAGTTTCTGGACATCGCAATAATTAATCTCGAATTTATGTCCATTCTTAAAAAATCGCAATAATAAATGTACGCAATAATTTCTGAATTTACAGTATATAAAATGTTATGATGTCACTAGTGTGCAAATAATTCAGCATAGTTGATTATGGTCATATGTGACTAAATTTGATATTTTCATTTGATGAGAATTTAAGTGCTGTTGAAAGTTTTTTTTATCTATTTATAGTTGTGTTCAAGATATTTGAAGATAAAACGTTAAAATTGATACAAAATATCATCCTTTAAGCCAGTTATTACTTCTACAGGGATTCGATTGATTGCTTCGGTCATTTTGAAGATCTTAGGCTGCTGATTTTTTTAATGTTCAAATTGTCTGTTTTTTTTTTTTTTTTTTTTTTTAATAAATATAGTTTTGAGAAGGTGCAAATAACTGCCATTTGACGGGACGATCTTCAATTCAGAGTAAAATGATTGGGTACTTTATGCTTGAATTTCTTTAATTCGTGTATGTATAGTAATTTCACTACTGGCCGAAAAACAACTGTCCATACCAGTACCAGTCGTTGTACGACTGTCTTAGTCTGTGGAAAACTGAAGATGACTGTCAAAGCAACTGATACAGTTAATTAATGTCTGTCCCAACACTTTTATGGGTTGTGAAAATCAAAAAATGTTATCAACAGTCATTTAAGGACTTCTGCAGTGATTTACGGCGTTGTCACAGTCAAATACTATTTATTACAGTCTTTCCAAAAGTTGTGGCAGTTGTATAATGTTTGTCCCAACCTTTTAATAGTTGGGACAGTTGAAATTTGTTTGTGTCAACTTTTCAGACGTTGATGCAGTCAAAAAATGTTTGTTACAACGTTTTTAGAGTTGGGACAGTTGTAAAATGTTTTTACAACTTTTTAAAGGTTGTAACAGTCATAAAATATTTATTACAAATTTTAAAAGGTTGCTACAGTCGTTAAATGTTTAAAACAAACATTTCATAGGTTGTTGCAGTCGGTAAATGTTTAATACAAATATTTTAGCGTCACGTTAACAACTCAGTGTAAAAAAATCACGTCTCACCCGGCTCTCAAGATTTGATATAGTTGTGAAATAGCCCATAATTTATACTATTATCATCTATTGTGCAGTTGTTGACTTGTTTTGTTTTTATTTATTCATTTTGCGATCGTTGTTTGTCTTTCTTTTGTCGTTTTCCGTTTATTGCCATATAGCATTGTCCGTTCATTTTTGACATGTGCGTTTGACTTTCCTTTAGGTATCTTTACTTTTTATTTTATCTATTCAGATTCGTTCATAACTGGTTTTACATACCAGAAGCCTTCGTTTAAAAGTAGAGTTTTAATATTATTGCAGAAGATGCTAATGAATTCATTCAAATTTATATTTTAAAAGTTTTGATAAATTCTGCGGAATAGAAAATATACCGTGGGTGTTCCTGAAGTATATTTAAAGAATATGACTAAGTTACCAATATTGTACAGCATAATAAAACCGTTTTAATTTGAATTACTCTCCATGAGGGACATTTCCGATGATATAAAAATAATAAATTAGATTTGTCAAGTTTCATTAAAACGGAAAACAATTCTTCACCGTAAACGATTTACCCTCTTCATTTTCTTGTCGGCAAACTGGACCTGCAGGTCGGCAAACTATATTTTATACAGGAAACTTAGGTACAGATGTTAGACCACGTGTACAATATTAGCTGAGCTGGAAATTACAATCGGTGAGTAGAAATGAACAATATTTTAAAGCATGTCTATCGAATAATCATTGATCCAAGATTTTGAAGGAAAATGTGCACATTTGTTCTTCCTACAGATAGGCCATGAATCGACGTTCTATATCACCACACTCGTGCATAGTTGCATTTTCCAAGGCAAAGTCAGGATTTGGGCTTGTAAAGTTGTGCATCATTGAAATTCATGTATGACACCATTCCCCTCCCCTTTTATCATGTGTATGTCATGTAATCCCTTATTTACTTTGCATACATCACCCCAAGGGTGACAAGGTCAAGGAATAAAAAGGTTACTCTTGATCTTCATCGTCTTACTGTTAAACTCTAACATGTGGTGCATTGGTTTGGTTGTGCGGGATGGCCTTTTACAGGACCTATACATCATGTACATATTGTATGTTAATGTATTGTTCCTCTCTGGTCCTAAATTTGCATGAAATACTTGTCACTGGACTTTTATAACCAACAACCAACCAATCCTTACATGTACATATCCATATAATTGTGTTACTAATGCTGGATTACAAGTATTTCCCTGGTTTTGCTTTGTCAGCTGATAGTTTTCGTTCTATTAAGAATGCATTGTGACGTCACAATTTCCATTGAAAAAACATGCATAGTACAAACAATATGACGGCGTACGAAAACATATGATCTGACCATAAAATGTTATGAAAATTATTAATTTTAGTGACTTATTTAGCAAGTATGCATTTTCATTTAATATTTAAATAATTCCAAAATCATGGACATAAAACAACAAAACATGAATATATTTGATAATATAAGGCATTGAAAGTGAATATGTATTAGATGGTTCAAAATAACATTAATCATCAAACATGTCAAAATAAAACAATACTATTAAATTAATGTAACTTATGTTTCTGAAACAATGCACAGAGTCATAACAGTTGCCATTTAAACACAGTTGATTAAACAAAATGTGCTAATTCAATTAGTAATTGTTTCATCATGTACTTGAGGATTCATATTGAACAAGGGTTGTGGAGGTTGTTGCATCTTTTCTCAAAATGAATAATTACAATGAATAAAATATCTATAAATATTTCATCATGTTAATTGCTACATGGTTTTAAGTTAAAAGAAATAAAAAACATATTAACAATGATTAAAAGAGCAAAGTTAGCATCTTAATTATATTCTTTTTAGATTTAACATAGAATATTAAATCACTATACATTTGTAAATACTTTGAACCTAAACTATATATTTTCATGTCAAATTTTTATATAAATTGTGCCCTGTTAGTCATATTTTTCTACATGTGTTAAATTGTGTTTTGGTTACTTTATTGTTGCCTTACTGTTGGGTTGATGCATCATTGATATATATCCCACATCTCCTTTCATCATGTGCATTCACATCTGACTGCAGATTTTTTGCCTTTTCTACATAATTATTTTATGTTTAACATTCAATATTTGGGGAAAACATAACAAAAAAATCTATCTGTAAGCATATTTTTTTTTATGTAAACATGATATAAACTTTTTTAAAGTATTTTATGAAGCTCAAAATATTTTTATAGATATTGTATTATCAAGTAAGTTATCATAAAATTTACTGTGTTAACTGCATTGTATGTCTAATAATTTAGTTTAAAATAAATACCTTTTATTCAAACTCAAAATAAATAATTAAAATATATGTATTTACTGAACATGAATTCATGACCATGCAAATGTGACATTAAAATAGGTAATAATCAGGATGTTAACACTGGATAGGTAATAATCAGGAATTCTTATATACATGCTATAGCTAATATACAGATTAAGACACAATAGTTTATTTCCTTGGGGTGAATTTTAAACTGTCACGGTATATATTGAAGATGGTTTTATGATGATGTTCACAAATTATAATTGTCCTCTTCAAAATTTGGATAAATTTTTCAAAATAAATTATTATTTAAGAAAATATGAATCAACAGGATATAATATTATTTTGGATATAAAAAATGCATATTTTAAAAGTTATCTGAGTATTGATTTATCAAAATAAAATTGGGTAAATAACTAAAATAAAATAAAGAAAGTGTTGTCTGAGCTGCAAAGCATTATTTAATACAAGCTGTAATAAGTTAAAAGTATACCGGGTAACACAAAAGATGTAAAATTAAACTCAAGGATTTAAAACATTAACAGGGAGGGTTAAGCCTTGGAACAGAATATATATTTTCCTGATTAACTTTAGGACAAAGATTCTACATTTACATCACAAAGGTTTATTCATTATATGCACTTGACAAAGGGAAGTCAATAGCATCTATATAGTAACTGCATTTATTTATTTTTTTCATTCTTTAAACTTTTCTCTGTAGTATCAATCTGTTTCATATTAACATGAACAAAAGAAATAACCTGTTGTGTTTTAGAGAGGAATAACTATGTCCATGATGTCTGACTTTAAAGAATTGATGAAATAAAGTATGATGTGAGCCTCAATAAGACAGTAACCCTTCAATGAAAGTACACAGTCACACATAAAAATCATTAATGTAGGAAAAAGACAACACCATATATAGAATTTAGACCCCTAAAAACATGAAAAGATTTATTCTTCTTGTTAATCATGTTAATTGGGACTTAAAAATATAATTGTATAAGTTCTAGATTTTTTTGTCAATCAAATAAGGATTGCTAGTTTTCATCTAGGTAAATACAGTTATTGTAATTGACTTTCTTCTAAGTACCGTACAATGTATATAGTATTATATTAGTTAAAATTTTAATGTACTTCAGTCTCAATGTATATTTTTTTGTAGAATCATATTGGTTTGAGCATGATTCCCACTTAGAATATGAAGCCTGCTACATGTGCACTTTGATGCATAGGAAATATAGATGTCACTGAGTCACTCTTATAGAGCTCTGCAAATTGTGAAACAGTGGATTAATTCATTATTTTGTGCTAGTTATTTATTGTTTTGGAAATAATGAATAGCGCTTGCAGCATTATTCCATGATGATGATGTGATGTTAGGATTAAATTGGACAAGAAAAAATTGTGCATTGTACAAATAGGAAACTTACAAATTGTATTAAAGGAGGACCACATTACTGGATGACTAAATACCTTGGATAATCATGATAATTATTCATTTGGTATATCAATAATGAATTTGGAATAACAACATTTCATAGTTTCAGTGCATATTAATAGTGCAATCATACATTGTATCTGAATTCCATGAATACCTTGGATAATTATTCATTTGAAATAGCAATTTGGAATAATGAAAATTCATAGTTTCAGTGAATATTAATAATAATAGTGCATCATATCTGAATTCATGAATACTTTAGTGGATAATCAGTGATTTTAATATAATAACAATTTGGATTATGTGAAATTCTAGTTTCAGTGAAATTTACAATACAGTGCATGTATATCGCATCTGAAGTTTATGTTGACATTGCAATTGTTAACTACCACCAGGGTGTGTAAAAGACCTTAACCACCCATGAAGGTCTCTCGTAGTCCGTCACAATTGTTTAGTGTCAAATGACTGCCTGCTGTACTTGAAGTCTGAATTAGTATTAAATAAAAATCTAAATTAGTGGCCAAGCATATTAAACAAATGAACCATGTACTTCAAAGTATAATTGTATTGTCCCATGTGTCCCGCCTGCAACAAAAGTTGAAGTATGCAAGAAATAGGTATTACAATCTGGCAGCGGCTGTAGCGTAACCTATTTGTATAAAGCTTCACCAGGTACATTTTAGAAGCTTAAAGACCTGGATACTTCTTTATGTTATGAAGTTTCTGTTAGTAACTTGTCCGTTGCACTTTACCTTGTTTTCATGGTTCACTGACTGTTTGAAAAAAATATTACTGTTTGAACAGTCATACAGTGAAATACTCTCTTACATGTATAACATGTATAACGAGTAATTGGATAAATTTATATGGTATATATATATAGGTATCTTGAAAGGTCTACATGTCTCATTGTCTGACAGGCAGGGTTCACCTGACCTTGACTTCATTTCATGGATCAGTGATTAAGGTTATTCAGTTACTTTGTCAAGTTTGTTTTCAGATACTACAAGCAGTAGGAATGGTAGGTCAACTATATCATGTATATTTGGTGTATGAAATGATTGTAAGGTGAATATGTCTGACTGCCAGACTTGCATCAGACTTTGACCTCAATGAAAATGTCATGGTTCATTGAACAATGTTTAGTTTTTGTGGTTTGGTCTATTTCCCAATGTTTCTCAGATGCTATAAACTACATGTACATGTACATGCATAATGCATGACATGTATAGGATCACTATTTTTGCATATTGGATATTCGTAAGTTGTACAAGTTTGATTGGCAGGGTTTAAATCTGACCATGGCCTCATTTTCATGTTTCATTGGGCAATGTTTAGTTTTCATGGTTTGGATGTTAAGTCTATTTCACAGATACTATAAACCACTAAATTTTGGGTATGGAATGTCAGTTTGTAAGGTGTACATCATCTGTCTGGCATGGTTAATTTGACTGTGACTTCATTTTCAAAGGTAATTGATAATAGAAAATTTATGTGATACTTGTACATGTAGTAAAACCTTCATACATGTATTACATTTTTACATTCAACATAAATTCAATTTTACATGTACAGTCAGGGTGCTACTTAAACAAGTGATTTCATTATCACCTACATGACCAATTTCAGCGATTTTTAAATTCAGTTATCACCTATTTAAGTGATTTTGGTGTTTCCTTTGATCTTCATATGCTAATTTCATTGATTTTCCATATTTTCACAAACTTTTCTATAATTTTCCTACATAAATCAATTACATGTATCCCTTTATCTTTGGATATCAATTTCACCAGTGCGCTTGGGCAGTAAGTTAGTGCCCTAAAGCTTTTAAAAGTACCCTTGGGAATTGTTCTGTAATCAAATATTCATTAACTACTCTTACTATCAGACAAAGGTCAACAATATAAGGTGACCTGATTGGTTTTCTTTAGAGTTAGAATGATTTATTTAAAGGTTATGTCCTGATCTACAAATTATTCCAGTTTTGCATATTCAAATAAACTGTAAAACTGACAGGCTTATCAAGCAAAAGACAATTTCTGCATGTACATAGATGTTTTTCAATAGAATTCTGGTCTTTTACCAATAAAAAATCAAGCTTGTGGGAAAAATATGCAAAAATGTTATAAACACTTATTGAAGTGATTACATTTTAACTTCTCAAATTACTTGTTTCAGTGATTATGAAAAGTCGGTGTGAATGTTTTAATATTTCACAGCCAAAATCACTCAAAGAAGTGATTTTGAAATCACTTGTTTAAGTAGTACCCTGACTGATGTAGGCAAAGCAGACATGACATTTCAGCGTGTGCACAGTCACTCTTGTTTACATCACCATTGATCATGTCTACCATCATGACCATGTTGATTATAGCTGCTTTTGTTAACAAAAGTCGGACAACTATTAACAATTGTTATAATCATGATAATTCATTTGATAATATTGTAGTCTTGTATAAAAGAGGTGACGAAAGATACCAGAGGGATAGTCAAACTCATAGATTGAAAATAAACTAGGGTGTATAACATGTATAATGTACAATAACCAGAATAACATGAATAAGGAGATGTGGTATGATTTTCAATGAGACAACCATCAACTGTAGACCAAGTGATGTAATTGTTATTAACTGCACTTTCTTCAACAATGAGCAAAATCAATAACGCATAATCATGATAATGAAAACCTATAACAGGCCTAGCCATATTGGATGATGTAACACAATGTAAACAAGTTTATACACTGCATTTGTTTGCACCTGTCCTAAGTCAGGAATCTGATGTTCAGTAGTTGTCGTTTGTTGATGTGGTTCATAAGTGTTTCTCGTTTCTCGTTTTATATAGATTAGACCGTTGGTTTTCCCGTTTGAATGGTTTTACACTAGTAATTTTGGGGCCTTTTATAGCTTACTGTTCGGTGTGAGCCTAGGCTCCGTGTTGAAGACCGATGACCTATAATGGTTTACATTTATAAATTTTGACTTGGATGGAGAGTTGTCTCATTGGCACTCATACCACATCTTCTTATATCTATTAGATGAGAAACCCAAGTTTGATTTATATACAAAAGCAACAAACAATCAGTTGGCGATAAAATTAGGTCAGTTAATAGATATAAGAAGATGTGGTATGATTGCCAATGAGACAACTTTCCATCCAAGTCAAAAAAATTGAAAAGTAAACCATTATAGGTCAAAGTACAGTCTTCAACACAGAGCCTTGGCTCACGCCAAACAGCAAGCTATATAGGGCATCAAAATTACAGTTATGCATGTTTAGAATTTGAAAAAAATAGTTCCTGGATCATCATTTCTGATGTCTCCCATTTTTATATGTTTATAGGCCCATTGAAACATGGGTGATGACAAATGTATTATGGTTTACCAAAGACTTATAGGTGATCCAATATTAACAGGCTTCTGCCCTTATTCATGTTTTTCTATAAATCCATTCTATCTGTTTTTGAATAAATGCCTTCTAAATATATCTCGAGATGTTTAGCAACATTTTCAATATACAAAATAAGCATTACAAAGGCATACATGTATTATGCACTTTTAGTGAGCTGTTTGTTATAATTTAATTATAATATTTATGTGAGGTTTTAATTTGCTATGATTTTTAAAACTTCTAGCAAAAGAAAACAAACAACCTGAAATGAAAAAAATATACAAAAGTGGTCCAAGAAAAGGATGATAATTGGATTTTTTTTTTTGTGGCTGTACAATTAGAATTAATGTATCGACTATGTTTGTACATTATACATATATATATATAGCATGGTGTGAAAAGCCTATGTAATACAAATAGACTAAAACATGATAATAAACTGGTGAAATTCAGTAAACTTCTATTATGAGACATCAACCCAACAACAACTAAATAACAATCTAGAGGTCAACATATATATATATATATATATATATATATATCATGTATATATACGTCTAAACCTTACGACAAATTCATCCATTGGAGAACAAGTGATCATTGATGGGTGATACATGGCTGAAATCATAATTACTCAAAATATCGACACAACAATGTTAAATAGAACTGCACTTTTTTAATAAGATCATTATTTAATAAATAAAATGGTGCGGTACTTGTTTACAAATTAGACAATTTTTCACCGAAAACCCAATGACATAGAAGTTAGCAACTGAACTGGCAAATTTGATAAGGTCAGAATATTAATTTCCAACATATAGGCAGCCAGATTATATATTTTCACTCAGACCAGGGCCAGAATACTTATTTTCGGTCCATCCTTCTATTAAAGTGAGTTAAAAAATTTGTATGATTTAATCAATGATTTTTTTCTAAGGGCGCCAGTAATACATAATATTGTACTGTTTTCATCACTGATTTAAGATGAATATAATCAGAATAATGGACCCATTTGCCTAATTTTTAAATGTGACCATTTTAAAATTTCTATTACATCTATTAAAATTGTTAGTTTTCTTTACTGGTTGAATAATATATCAATATTGGACAAGCTTTTATATTATTAAATAAATTGAATTTAAAAATGGAAATGGGAAAAATATTTTGGGTTAACGTTAGTACGACATCTGATCAACTGAAACCACAAAAGAGAAACTGATGTCAGTCTGTAGAATTTAACAAGGCCGGAGTCTAATGAATACAACAAGTTCTAAACCGTGATGTGAATAAATAAAAGAAGATGTGATTTCCTTGTCTGAAACAATGCAAGTTTTCTTGTTCTGAACATTTCAACTTTCACTGGTGCTAGTTATTTTGTCGGTCTTGTACAGTACGTCCATCTATTTATAAATACATTTTTACAAAATATGTATGGTAAATTGGTTGAGAAAAATTCGGTGAAAATATGAATGATCTCGAGTGATAATATTTTTACTTCAATCATGAATGCCGAAGTGCTATTTATCAAGGACATTTGAACTTTAAATAAACCACTCGGTACAATATACAGTACAAAGTCGAGTAAATATTGAACTATTCAAAATAAAATACGGTAAAATAAATTAAATTTAGATAGATTTAAGAATATTTTAACGGGTGTAGGGTACTACCTTGTTTTCCATAGCTGCAAAATATGCGTTAAATGTTCATTATAGCTTTGGGTTTTTATATGTATAGAAATCAAAATGGTTAATACGGCAATATTTATAATTTTGCAAGAAAAAAATGTAGCCCCAAATAAAAGCTCAAAATAAGTGTGTGAAATAAGCCCTCGGTAAAAATTAAGTAGTTTAATATGGGGATAAATTTGACAAGTGTGTATATTCGGAGTTCCCCGCTAGGTTTACAGTATATCATGTATATTGACTGTTATTATGAACTAATGTGATTCGTAAAACTACGCGTATTGAAGACAACCTTGTATGCATGAATGATTTCACACCTAACTAATTTTAAAAATTAAAAAGTTGTTATTTAGAAATATTGAAAAACGGAAATGCCGATCAAGTTAAAAGATTTGTTTATTATTTGTGAAAGTATTGAGAAAATTATTCAGTGGTGTATTTCTATAGGATTAATTCTAGATTTAACTGGAGAGGTATGTAAAAAGTGTAGCCATGGACATTTTGGATTAAGAAAAGACAGTTCTTTTTCAAACGACATTTTTTATTGGAAGTGCAGCAACAAAAAATGCAGTAAAAAAGTTTCTATCAGAAACGGATCCTGGTTTCAAGGACATAATTTAAGTTTGGAAAAAATATTATTTATTACGTATTTCTGGATTTACAAAATAGACCAAGAATTTGTAAAGCATGAACTTTCCATTTGTAACCAAACAATCGTAGATTGGTACAATTATTGCCGTGAAGTCTGTATAGAAATTTTGAAAATAGACAGTGAAATTCTGTATTCTGTGAAAAAATAGGAGGTGATAGCGTAATTGTTGAAATAGATGAAAGTAAATTTGGGAAAAGAAAATACCACAAAGGGCGTCAAGTAGAAGGTCAGTGGGTGTTTGGAGGTATTGAAAGAGACAGCAAAAAAAGTTTTTTTGCCACAGTGGAAAATCGAACAAAAGAAACATTACTAAAATTAATAAAAGACAATATAAAACCAGGAACAACAATAATTAGTGACTGTTGGAAAGCATATGATTGTTTAGGTTCAGAGGGATTTGAACATTTGAAAGTCAATCATTCCGTAAATTTTGTAGACCCAGAAACAGGAGCGCATACAAACACCATTGAAAGTACCTGGCGTGCACTTAAAAAATCACTACCAAAATACGGCACGGTAAAATCACTTTATGATACTTATTTCAGTCAATATTGTGTACGAAAGAAATATATAATCGGCTCTGAAGACCCTTTCATAGCATTTATAACCCTCATTAAAAAAGTGTATAATCCAGAAAAACAAAAACAAACATTGATTACGACAGAAAATATCACCATCAGTGAACCGCAACCTGCAACTAAAAAACCCAGAGTACTACACGAAATAACAAACACATTAAATTCTAGTCTGGATGATTTTCAAGCTTAAATGGGTAAGTGCTTTAGATTTATTTTAAATTGTTCAGTTACACTAGTTAAAAGCAATCTTTAAAATCATTTGCATCTTCGTCTTTGAAGCGGTAACAAAATGGCCGCTGTTTATATTCTAGCATAGCAACGTAAATTGGGGTTGTCGGTCATGCGCATAAATTGTGCATCTTCCAACTTCCGGGGTCCGCTAAAACAGATTCTACCCAGTTGTTATTTAGAAATATTGAAAATTGTCAACTGTTAATACAGTTAAAGATACATTTGGGGTAACCTTTTCGATTTATCTGTAAGTAACTTTAAATGCGAATAAAACCGTCCTGTGTGAAATTACAGGTATCTAGTGCTGGTTCCGATTTTGTTCGAAGAGATGTGAGGCGAGGTACATGTATTGTTAAATAATTATATAAATTAAGCACCTTCACTAAATAAGCGGGGAATACTAAAATGTTCAGCGGCAAATATTTCAAAATACTATTTTTTTTTTTTAAATCAATTTCTATCTTAAGTTAATGTATTTCAAAAATGGTGTGATAGTTGTGTCTCTTTGTCACAACCTTAATTATATTGCACACGGTAAAATTGTTTTACAAATAATTTAATCTATACCTGACTGTCAGAAATTTTGTATCCGTGACTTTTATGTCTTAATGACTCAATGTTTGGAAGTTGCTACACTTATAAATTAGCTATGAATATATAATGGTTGTAGCAATCATATTTTTACTGTTACAACCTTTTCAGCGTTTAAACAGTTTATTTATGACTGTTTCAACGTTTTCCGTGTTTGGACAGTTGTTAAATAACTGTTACAACTTTCAAATGATTGCAGCAGTCATATTGTGACTGTGACAACCTTTAGGCGTTTAATCAGTTTATTTATGACTGTTGCAACGTTTTTCGAGTTGGGACAGTTGTAAATCAACTGTTACAACTTTGAAATAGTTGTAGCAATCCTTTATTGACTGTGACAGTTATTTCTAGCGTTGTTGCAGTCGATTAATGTTATAGACAAACACTTTTAAAGTTGGGACAGTTACAAAATAACTGCAGCAGTGAAATTTAACAACTGTTACAACTTTAACAAACATTATCAGTCTTAGAACGACTGTTACTGGTATGGACAGTTGTTTTTTCGTCCAGTAGTGTAGTCTCTAGACAACTATAACTTAAAACTAAATTTTGATATAAGATATGTGATCATAAGGTATTAATTATGTCTGGATTACAAAAACTTGAGGGGCCTCGGTGGCCGAGTGGTCTAAGTAGTTACTACTGAAATCACTAGCCAGTCAACACTGAGGTTGTGAGTTCGAACCCCGCTGGTGCGGGTGCACTCGACTCCAATCTTAATTGACTAGGATTGTCAGTTTTCCTATCGAAGGTCGATGGTTTTCTCCGGGCACTCTAGCTTCCTCCACCAATAAAAACAGGTTGCCACGAAATAGCCCAAAAGCGGTGCTTAAAAGTGGCGTTAAAACACCAAAAATCAAAATCAAAAACTTAAGTTTTCTATTTAATCAGATGTTCATTCGAAAAACATTCCGTTCAATATGCTTTGTTGGATACTTGTCTCATTTGCAATTGTACTGCATGTCCTAATATTTTTTATGGAAAGCATCAATACTACTTAAATATAATAATGAAGAACTTGTATAAAATTAATAGACGCTAAAGAGCATGTACCTCTGCATTGACATATTATGTTATATAGCCTGTATTTTATTAGTAGTTTTGTAAGATGCCATCGAGATGAAAGTTTGATAGTAAAAGGAAAACATCTGTATATCATAGTTGTTGTCACGAAAAGAAAAACCTGATTACACAATTTCTATTCCATTTTCTTCTTTTAAAAGACAGAAAAACAGAGCATCTAAGGAGAACTTATCGCATGCATGTAGAGTAAATATTATATTTATAAGAAATAATCGACTCCAGATTTATCAATTGAACATTAAATCTGCTTAAACTGAAGCATAATTAATCAATATCTTTACGTAAACAAACACTTTAAAAATTTCAACTTAATGTCTTGTTTGAATTCCATCTGTTACTACCGTCACTGCTATCCATACTGATAACATTGTAACTGAAGCTATGTATTAAACGTATTTTAATTTCTAGATAACGAAAGCCGTGTACAATCTAAAGCAATTATAGTTTTGAAAATGTATTTTGATATAACATATTCAAGGTTTATTGACCGAATTGACAAACACAATAGTACATGTAGTATTACCTTACACTATAATAGCCTTGAAAATTACTTCCTTTTGTTCGGGCTATAAGATACTACATGGCTAAAAATATCATGTACATGACATATACATATAAATGCAGTAATATATAAATACAAAAGGATTCGGAAACAAGGTTTCCTTTATCTTTATCCGTCTCCCTGTCAAAAGAAAAAAGGAAATAACTGCTTAATAAATTTTGTGTACTTTTTTTTTCGCCAGATCTTTCCTATATGTATGTACCGGTAGCAGGATGTATTTCCAGGACTTTGTCAAGTCTGTGTCACCCAAATCGCGATCCTAACCATAAAAGAAGACGCTATAGTCCAAATTGTTGTGAATCTACTAATAACTGTTGAACTTGTTTACACATGAGTACATTTTCTTCTTGACTGAGAATAATGGGTATATAGAGGTATACAGAGGTATATAGAGGTATGCAGAGGTATACATAGGTATCACATCAACTAAAAGAATTACGTTTATTCTCCGAATTTACAAACAGAATGTTAGTAGGATGTGGCATGTGACAATCACTTCCTTTTATTCAGGTACAGTTAGTTGATACTTCAAAACAAAAATGTATTAAATAACAAAAAACACAAAGCATTGCTCTAAATGATTCTCAGTGATCGAAACTTAGTTAAAACTATATTCACAATGTACAAATAGACCATGTTTGTGTGTACTAAAATTTCAATGTTGTTCATTTGTATTATGCATTGAAAAAAAAAATATATAAGAACTGATAGATGTAATATTCAAATATACGACGTTCCAGTACATATACACATAAATTACGTTATTTTACAATGTTCATTTGATGGCATATCGAATGAACACCTCACCTATAATATAAGTCAACTTTTGTTCAAGTTGTCTCTATGGATATAACACATGATTTGTAAGAGGATGATGGGTAGTAACTTATATGGCCTTAAACTAGTTATGCTACATGTGTTTTTATATATTATTATATGTACAATGTAAAATATATATTGTTTAAGAAAAAGAATAGTTAATGATCAATGCGTTCACATATGTCGCAAACCATAATTTACAGCAAAAACTGGTATATGAGGAAGTGATAGTTCGTCAATACACACACGGTCAAATCGAAACAGACATGAGATAAACACATCGTGAAAAGGGTTCAAAGAAATATCACTGTTGCAGAAAGGCAATAAACTAGAAAACAAACCGTCGTCGATTTAGAATGTAATAGTTACAATACTTGATCTTGAATTTACCTCTACATGATTTGAGTTAAAGAAGTTTTTAAAATGAAAAAAAAAACATTTTGTTTTTAGTTTCTTTTCAATATGTTTTATCAACTTTTGAGCATATATTGGATGTCTATTGTATGAGTACAATGGAAGAACAAACTTATATTGTTTAGATTATATAAATAGCTATAAGTAGTCTATTCTTTAAAAAAACATATTTGGTTGTTGACGTTTTTTGTTTGTTTGGAAAACGGATTTGTAAAGAGAAACATAAACAGCAATTTTCTGACGTTATTATGACCCCATAGCCGTGATTTTCCTGTCGTCTTGTATTTATTTATATTTAATCAATTTAAATATTTCCTTACATTTTGACCAAAATAGCAAAAACACTTCATTTTTTTTTTTTTTTTTTTTTTTGTCAAACGGGTTTGAATGTTCTTTCCGTTTTTAATGTAAAGTTTAACGGGTAAAGTAGAAATATTTAAAACAAAAGAACGAGTTATGTAAAAAGCAGATTATATCTCATCCAAATTAGACCCTTTGTGATTGCGATATTGCTGCACCCGAATTTATCGAACACCACGCTGGCGTCAATTAGTTTCGTTAATTTGACAGCAGTCTCATAAGGTACAGAGATGCAGTTAGTGGAAGCACGTAGAATTGGCTGTGTGTTTTTAAGCAAGAGTTAATTGTATAACCGATTACTGCTCTGTTATCAAATATAATTAATAGATGTCATACATTCATATAACGCTACGCTATACGTAGAGTATGCTTAAATGACGATGAAGCAAAAACAATACACGGCGATTTTTTTTTTTTTTTTTTTTTGCGCCAAAAAGATAAATACTTTATTAACGAACGAAATGAGGTTTTATGCATTTGACAAAAAAACAAATATATGGACCCATAATTATTTGTTTTTTCCAATCGATTATGAACTTCTTCGAGAATGTTTTGTCATAATTGTAAGAAAGAAATCAACGTAAGATTTTTTTCAGCATGCATTTGTAATAGCAAGAAACTTACTGCGACTTTCTGCTTGATATCACAATAATTTTATCTGTTTTACCTTAATTTGGAAATAAGGCACTACTTACAAAAAAAAAAAAAAAAAAAAAAAAAAAAAAACAAACGGTTGAACATATCTCTTTTCGTTTGAATTTGTGTTGCTAATCTCAATGTCACTTGGTTTCAGGTGGAGAGTTGTCTCATTGAAAATGAAAGTATCTCTCTTTTTGAAGCAATATTAAAAAGAAAAACGTCCCTTATCACGAAAACTTAAGAGTGACAAATATACCATGCAAATAAAGTCCAGGTTAGATGAACATTGACTACCCAATATATAAATGCACACGTTACATTCATTCAATTCAACACATATACGTACTCGACCTATAGCCCAGCTGTTTCGTGCATATTTTTAGAAGAATTGTGGGTTTGATGATAAAAGCATGAAACTTTACACAATTGTAGATCTATATATGGTAGTCAATTTAAGCTATAAACCCCCTCTGAAAAATCCAAAATGGCGGACATTTTCAAGATGGCTGCCAATCAGTCAAATTTCAACACCATGTATAAATTAAAGCAAATAATATTCAAATCAAATCTTTTAAAAACATATAAAATGTAATCCAATGTTTCTAGTAAGTCATGGCAGTATATTAGACATTTAAACTTTTTAATGGCGGAAAATTTAAAAATGGCCGCCAAGAGTGAAAATGAACTAAACTAAAACAAGGCTCTGTTGATATTCATTTCTTTCATCGAATTGCACTTTGTTCTTCATACGATGTTCTTGGGATTGTGTTTCCCTGATACACCGATTCTGCTTGCAAGACAATTTAATCAAAGATCCAATAAATGGAAACATTCGAACGTTTTTAGGACGCCTTTAGGATTTATTTGACTGTGTACCATCAGAGTCACAAATGATAATTTATATGTTCCACTTCTCAATGTCACATTCCTATCTTTTTCCTCGACTGTGGATCAAGATGATCAATGAACGCAACTCATCACCGACTTTCTACTTGCGATGAGTAACACCACTCGTGCTAACAGTTGGACAGAAACTACACCCCTTTCTGAAACACCTGCGTTGACCACTAGTTTTGATGAAAAGGGACTCGTGTTGTTTAGGCTGTCAATGCTGTGTTATTTGTTCTTTATTTTTTAATGTCGGTGTTGTCATCCAGTGAAAGTCGTTTTTATCCATCGTACAGACACGAAAAACCTTATTTCATTTCAAACTTTCACATTTGGTAAAATTTAAGATACTTTACATATACTGGTTATTACTCATCAAGCTATTTAAACAATAGCACCTAGGCAGCTGACCCTTCTTCAGCCCCTGAGATCATCCCTTGTTTTATGAGAGGTTGGCGTTACTTCATTTGCAGAGTTTTGTGTAGAGATGTCTTGACTGACGTTAGTCCTTTTGCGTTTTTTTATCCATGTTGTTGTCAAGTTTTGTCTTTCTAATGATTTTTGAGTGCCTTTGATTTCTTCTTTATTTTTTTTTTTTTTTTTTTTTTATAATCTAAACAACAACATATTTCACAGCAGCTTTAAATATGTTTCTAAAGGACAGCATATTCAGTCTTTGCACAACTCCTCGCCACATTTTAAACAGCACTGTACACAACAGCATTGTCCTCGCACACATTTATCTACCGTATTGATATCTTTCAAGCACATTTTATTAGCTCATTTCAAAATGCTGATACTTTCGTGATAAATGTCCAATATGATATATGCCATCCGCATTCACTCGAAGTAGCACTACGGATAAAAGGCTGAACCTAAAGCTTTCATATGCTTATAAGGTGGATTGAAACTTGTTAATTACTATAGAAGAGATGCGAAAGATACCAGAGGGACATTAAAACTCATAAGTCGAAAGTAAACTGACGACGCCATGGCTAAAAAAGAAAAAGAAAACAGACAAACAATAAAACACAAAACACAACATAGAAAACTAAAGACTGAGCAACACGAACTTCACCAAAACTGGGGCTGATATTTATATTCTGTATTTGTACGATATTAACGGTCAATTCGATTGCCTATCCTTCTCCTTTTACAAGTTTGTAATTCTACTCATGGCTTGATCAACATGTACCATTTTCAAATTATATTTGCAACACTTGAACTGTATAGTTAAATCGCATAATATCGCACACGGGTGCTAGGAGCCATAATTTGGATGGGAACATGAAAAGAACCACTGAATAAACAATATAATGACACCTATATACACCCAGAAGGAACATTCTCTTAATGATCTCACATCAAAATATCAAGTTCAATCTTTAATGTAACAGACCAGTTGTGGTTAAGTGGGATCAATTTCTCCTTTTTAATCCATTCTTTGAATGTTACATGGTTTTAACCAGGGTCTCGTTCCTCAGTAAAAATTATGTAAGGATCTTTGTTTATGGATGAGAAGTACACATACTGTAACTAGTACTTCATGGACATATCTTGTTCATGATGCATGAGAGCTTCTAAAAAGAATCTGCTGTTCATAAAGTACTATGTTTCCTCGAGTGAACACTTGTTCAATTACTCTTTTCTAAGCAGTCACATACGGTTCTCAAGAATGCAATTCCTATATAAACACCTAAAGCAAAACTACTCTTTGTTGTTCTAAAATATGTTTGCCTAGTTCCATCTTTCCGATTTGGCAACCGCAAATGATCGCAAGTGATAATTGATACATGTATCGAAAAACAATTAACACCTTGCTGGATTATATTATGGAATGTCGAATCGTAGTGACATATTTGATCTCTTCCTGAAACACTGTTCAATGCGGACTGATATATAAAGGCGGATGGCCATTTGTCTTGGCTCTACATGCGTGGAATGATGTCCAGACATACTTAATGTATTTTACTTGATTGTTCTTTGTTATAATTTAAATATAGTACTACTGAATACAATTTGAGGGGTATGTATAACATTTGAATAAGGCTTGTGTCAAATATTGGGCGGGGTTTTTATTCAATTTTCAACAGAAACGCGTAACATAATCGAATTCATTCACTGTTGTTATATGTCCAGTGGCAAATATAACAGTTATATCGGCAGTTCAAATAAACGGCGTTAATCTTGAAATAATTGTTTGAATGAAATTAAAAGGTAGTTGTCCATGCGGATTTTTTTCTAAACCTTTTTTGCTTCCTTTCTGATAATAGGGAAGAATGAAAATACTTTCAGTTTGCTTGTATTGCTATTTAAAAAATGCATAAAACTTTTGTTCGTTTTAATTAGCAAAGGAAAGACGAAATGCTGGGTTGTGCATGAAATACTGTTTTCGTGTTTCATTTTATTTCATCGAATAAAATGGTTTGAAATATAGAATCACATTTTGCTTTCGATATGACTTAAAATCGAGCACACCGTTATTAGTTAAATAACCTATACTAGAGTGTTACATACCTGGAAATTCATTCTAGTTGTACCATTTCACTTTTCACAGACGATTCTACATCCAATATTTATCAAACGAAAAACACACATAATCCATTAACATATATGCATAAATACTAGTTTTTTTTACTCTCCCGAAATACCACTTAAAGACACAAATAAATATCCTTTCAATCCCACTACAAGAAAGACGTGCGTATCCAATGACTTTAAACATAAATCTGAATGAACTTTATTCAAGATCTTTTTATAGTAATTATTCTACTGTTCATAAATACTTCGTTAAGTGAGTAGATGGTCAGCTTGATCTTAAATTTTGCCTGCGGATTCTTGGGTACAACATGGGAAAATGAAAAGAAAACCATTACAAAATTAAATAAAATTCTTTAAAATGTTATAATCTGAAGATTCGTTTTTAATATTTAAGGTGTATTTTAAGTTAGAAAGTCAAATAACTGTCCATTCCTGGGAAATAATGAGCGGAGGCCCGTAGGAATGGACAGTTATTTGGACTTTCTCTACAACATAATGGAGCGAAGGCTCGTAGGGCCGACGCCCATTATTTCCCAGGAATTGACAGTTATTTGGACTTTCGCGTACTTAAAATACACCTTAAATATTAAGAACGAATCTTTAGACTATAACATTTTAAGGAATTTTATTCATTTTGTAATGGTTTTCTTTTCATTATTCCCGTGGTGTACCCAATTATCCACAGGCAAAATTTGAGATCAAGCTGACAATCTACTCACTTAACGATGATTTATGAACAGTAGAATAATTACTATAAAAAGATCTTCAATAAAGTTCATCCAAATTTATATTTTAAGGCATTAGATACGCACGTCTTTCTTGTGGTGGGATTGAAAGGATATTTATATGTGTCTTTAAGTGGTATTTCGGGAGAGAAAAACTAATATTTATGCATATACTAGTATGTTAGTGGATTATGTGTGTTTTTCGTTTGATAAATCTTGGATGTAGAATCGTGTGAGAAAAAGTTACATGGTACAACTAGAATAAATTTCAAGGTATGTAACACTCTAGTATAGGTTATTTAACTGATAAGGGTGTGCTCGATTTGAAGTCATATCTGAAACAAACTATATGAATCTATATTTCAAACCATTATATTAGATCAAATAAAAATCAACAAGAAAGCCTTGTGTCATGTTTCATGCTTAACCCAACATTTTTTTTCGCTCCCTTTGCTCATAATAACGGGAAAATGTTATGCATTGTTTAGAGTCTTAAAAAGCAATACAAGCAAACTGAAAATATTTTTTTCATTCTTCCCTATTATCAGAAAGGAGGCAAACAATTTTAGAAAAAAAACCCGCGTGATTAAAAACATTTTTGGATTGCGTTTGGTATGTCTTTAACTTAAGTGGAAAACTACTTTTTGATTTCATTTTAACATTTCAAGTTAACGCCGTCATTTCCACTGTCGATATAACTGTTATATTTGCCACTGGACATATAACAACTTTGAAGCAATTCGATTTTGTTACGCGTTTCTGTTGAAAATTGAATAAAAATCCCGCCCAATATTTAACACAAGCTTTATTCAAATGTTATCCATACCCCTCAAATTCTATTCATTAGTACTATATTCAAATTATAACAACGAAAATTCAAATAATATACCGAATACGTCAATTTGACCATTTCAGTTTTTTGGACTATTTTTTTTATTTAACCACAATATTATTGTAGAAACTAATTGAGTAAAATTCTTTTTTAATGTACATAAAAAAAATGGAACATACGATTTTTGCTGTACAAAATCAAAATACAGCACTTTAAATTTCAAGCAAATGATATCTTAAACGGTAAAAGTAAAAGCAAATCTGTAAGTGAAATATATTTTCTCTAATTTTCCTTATTGTATAATGTTAGAGTGTTCAAAATAACAAAAGACTTTAACTGAGTTAACACATTTGATATTTTGTAGATGCACAGAAGAGAAATGGCACTCAATGGAAAATATTCGTTTTTACCCGCTTGAATACTATCCGTGACAGAAATTTAACCAAGATTTGCATCGGAAAACAACTTATGGAAAATGTGGTGGAATTTTAGTGAAAACGATACTAATATTATACGATGGAATTACGACTCGCAAATAAAAGCTGTTTATTAATAATGAGATATTTGGTGTTAATTGTATTACTACGAGGTCATCCCAATTAAAAAAAAAATCCATTTAATATCGGCCGTTTTAGTAAGTTTTCATCTTCATTCAATATTGCGTTACGTCCTTTAGAACTTTTTCCATGGGTGAACACTTTTTAAGAAAGTGCCCATGGAAATACCCAAAGGGCAAAACGTCCGGATGAATGAAGATGGACAATACAAAATAACTCTCCATTCCTGAAAAAATAATGGAGAGTTTGAACAAAGGATTTACGTCTTTGAACAACTACAAATATTGTGAGCACTGCTCAAATAGACCCCCCGCGACCCCCTAAAAAAAACATGCACACAAAGTGGTACCCATTGACACCAAACATGAATAATGTGTCACTATCACGGCTATCTCAAGTTTAACTAAGTTTGTGGCTTCGATTTTTGAACGAATAAAATTCTATAACCGTCTAAAATGTGATAAATGACAGTTTTCGACACATTTCCGACGAATAAACTCAGAAATTTTTAAAAAGCAAACGGGAGACTGTTTCAATAGATATAAACAAGTCACCGAAGTTTCATGAAAACTGCTCAAAGCGTTTTTTACTTATTGTCCGAAAACTGGAAAATCCGCCCTATTTTTAAATAAAGTCCAAATACTCCAAAACGTAAATACAGAAAAAAATTTAAATCGAAAGGGATCTTATGTCAGTATGTATAAACATTTCTTAAAACTTTTATGAACATTGCTCAAAGCATTTTTGAGTAATAGTCAGATAACTGGAAAATAGTCTTTTTTATGAATAAAATTCCGTAACTCGGGAAGGTAAAATCTAAAATTTATAAAAGTCGAAAAGGAGCTTACGTCAATAGATATTAACAATTCACCAAAGTTTAGTAAACATTGGTAAAAGCGTTTTGAGTAATTGTCCGAAACGATGGACGGAAGGACGAACGGACGGATGGACGGACAACGGTAAATCAAAATAACAATCAACAATGAGAAAACCCTTAACCACATTACCAGTTATTAATGACCCCATTATATCACGTTGTGTAACAATTCAAAAGAGAAAACTATTTGTCTCATTTGTGCTAAAACAATAAACGAAAATCAAATATTGCAAACCATAGTTCATAACTTTAGATAGGCATATTCAGCATGCGGCGGGGCTCGTACTGTTTGTGATAGCTTAACTATTATAAGTTCCGATTATCATGAACGGTTTCTGAATATTGGTATTGTTAAATATCAGCTGCGAGTCCCAATATGAATCTTTTTGTCGAGTGAGCGCTGCAAACGAGTTCAAAAAGTCTTCATTGTGTGTCAAGCAGTTGATATTTTACAACATAAATATGATGAAAATCTCATATTGATTTATCGGATTGTATTTGTGTAGTTTGCATGATAGAAACAAGTGCTTTTCTTTGTTTCACCAGCAAACCGGAAGATGACTTGATAAGTTGGAGTCAAATTTATCAACGTCAATTGCATGTCTATATTTGTTTGTTTAAGGTACGCTGGATGATTAATCATGCATGTTCAGGTGGACTTCCGTGTTGAAGGCCGTACTTTGACCTATAATTGTTTACTTTTTATACATTGTGACTTCGATGGAGAATTGTCTCATTGGCACTCATACCACATAATGATTCATTCTATTTATGTTTTCGTAAAATTGGTATTGCTATTATGTTTGCTTTGTTTCCCTTTTTACTGTAACAAATTTTCAAAAAATGAATGTATTCGTCAGACTTTAAACTTGTGAATGTTATTCAAAACCTGTGCTATATTTAGGCACAATGTAAAAACTAGGTAAAATATAAAGATAAGAAGATGTGGTATGGTTGCCACTGAAGAAAAAATCTCTATTAGAGAACAAATGACGTAGAAGGTAAGCAACACGGGCACACATTCTACATCTTTGACACAGCACGAGCAACACATCCTGCAGTCAAAATCAAAATAATAAGGAGATGTAGTTTGACTGTCGATGAGACAACTCTCCGCCAAATAACGTAACAAAATAGCAACTATAGATCAATGTACGACATTCTACAATGAGCAAAACCCATACATCATAGCAAGTGTTTTTTTAAATTAATATAAATAAGAAGATGTGATATGAGTGCCAATGAGACAACTCTCCATCCAAGTCACAATGTATAAAAAGTTAACAATTATAGGTCAAAATACGGCCTGCAACACGGACCATTGGCTCACAACGAACAGCAAGCTATAAAAGGCCCCGAAATGACTTGTGTAAAACAATTCAAAGAGTAAAACTACGGTCTATTCTATATAAAAAACGAGAAACGAGAAACACCTATGAAACACACCAACAAACGACAACCACAGAAGAACAGGCTCTTAACTCAGGACAGGTGCATACAATGCAGCGGGTATAAAGGTTTTAACAGGCGCCAATATTCATCCTAACCTGAGACAGTAGTGTAACATTACAACATAAAAAGACACACTATTAAATATCAATTTCAATGGCTTAACTCGATCCAAAAGACATTTAAACAAAAACAAGTAAGCATACACAGAACGAATAAGTTTGATCTAGGACACAATATAAATACAATATTAAAATGTAGGTGCTTATATAACATAGACGTTCCAGGTAGTTATACACAAGATGTAGGAAGAGTGTCAATAAGACAACTCTTGCCTGGGACAAAATGGCGTTAAATAAAACAACGTACACAGGTATATTTAAATATAATAATTGTGTTGTTAGGAGTACGGAGGTAAACATTTTTTACAAAATACAGAGTACAAGTACAGAAGTGAAAATTCATCGTCATACTAAACACTTATCAAAGCGGTACATATTAAAAATAGTGAGACGAGATATAACACAAAATAAGTGAACATTGAATTACAGAAATGTGATACAAATTGTGTCAACAGGTAAAATTAGCACGAAAGTTAGATTTGAGAGTACTTGTAGTCACTCAAACTTGTTAAAAGCCAAACACAATTAACAATAAAAAATCATGCATCAAAGAATTAAATCAATAAAAACACATACCATGATTAAACAGGGAGTACTTTTTATAAGTATATTCAAAAGGAAAGAATGTCTCAACAAGCTTAGTTATTTTTGACAAAATATCATTTTTTTATAGAAAATAGATCAGTATAGATTTAAAGCAAAGTATAATTGGCATTGCAATATCATAACACATGTCGATAGATTTACTAAATGTAAGGCTACTACCTTTAATAGGAACAGTTTTTATATAGATTAACTACTTGAAATTTAGAAATAAATGTGTTCATTTCTAATTGCGAATCATTGACCAGTGACAAAAATGCAAACACTTATTTATGCGATTACAAAACTATTATAAAGAAGAATCACTACTGAAATTATGAATGCGAGTTTAAATTATTGCGAATCTAGTACTGTTTTTTTTTTTTTTTTTTTTTTTTGCATGAATATACACATCGCGATAATTTCTAAATTAACAGTATAAACATATAAATGTCTGCAAGTTAAAAATAAAATAAAATCAATATTTAACATTGCATTTAAACTTAGACCTCCTGGTTTTTGAACACTTAAAACTAATTTCGAAAATTAAAAGAAAAATTCCTACAGTTGGCAAGCAAGGATTTAACGAAATACATTATCCTCGAAAATAAGTTTGTAAACAATTTTCAATGAAATTGAATATAAAATGAACTTTTATTTCATAAAAGAAAAAAACTGCTGTGACAGATTCATAATTGGGTACAATATACATGATATAAGAAATGTTAGGTGCTTGGTATTTTAAAGTTAGTAAAAGGACAGTTCTTTATTTATAACCTTCTCCTTCTTCAATAGGGTCCATATTAATATAAACAAGTTGATTTCTACATTCGTTAGATGGTTCTACATTCTGATCTATGTTGACATCGGTTTGCGTTTCGATAACTGTCTTATGTCTCACCATACTTTTCAGAAGAAAGAAACACAGTTCTAGCAATTCGCCGATGCTTATGAGGGACATTCCTATCCATAATCCAAGAGATCCTCCAATATTCGAAAGAAAGTTCTCAAACTACAAGTATAAAGTAGCATTACAGAAACATACTATCAAATTACCAAATGGTCTAATGGGATTTTGATCATATTAACAATTACAGTCAGAATAGTGGATATATGACTTCAATAAATGAGGCAAAAAAAAAAAAAAGAAAAAAAAAAAGAACCCCCAAAAAAAACCAAAGGGATAATCAAACTCGTAAGTCAAAACCGAACTGAAAATGCCATTGCATAAGACAGAAACAGTATATAAAACACAACATAGAAAACTAGAGATTGAGCAACACGAATTCCACAAAAAAAGGGGACGATCTCATTTAATAAATTGATAGATGAAAGATTTCCAACCTTTTTCTAAATAATAAAATTTGCTTTGTAGAGGACATCTTATTTTGTATGAATAACTGCGTGGTTAAAAAAATTAGGATACTTTACATTGCAATTTAAAAGCTGGGAAGCTAGCATGCACACAATAAGTTAATGATATAAAAATGTGTTTAATCGTCTTTCAACGGAAGTGACCATTGTTAATTGAACAAAGATTTAAACGAAAGCCGTTACATTAAGTAAGTCATGTACAATCTTTCTCTGCGGAAAATTTAGTACTGTTTAGACACTTCGTTTGCAGTCAATTCACATTTATGTCAAACTTTTTCAGTATCTTTTTTAACCTGTACAATACATTAACATACTGAAATGTATGAAAGCTACTAGACAGTAACGGATTGATCGCAAGATATATGATGAACAGTACCGCATTTACAAAATATCTAAAAAAATTGCTAAAACTCTAAACAAGACTTACAAAAATATGGAACCCTATGGCAAATTCAATTAGGGAAGTCCATATAAACTGACAAAACCAAACGCTATTCATCACGAAACAAGTAAAAAACAACTGTACCATATTCCTGACTTTGAACATGCATTTTCTGAGAAAAATGGTGGGTAAAACCTGTTTTTAAAGCTAGCTAAACCTCCCACTTGTATGACAGTTCTTTATAGTTCCGTTCTATAGAGAAATTGGTTGAGCAACTCAAACTGACATAAAAGGTTAATGTGGCAATAATTGGGATCCAGCAGCCAAAACTGTGTAAATATACATAACAGTCATACAGCACAACTGACTGAAAAATTCAAACAGACACACAAATTCATCTAACGAAGACACCAACAAAAAGATGTAGTAGAAAGTAAATTTTGAATTTAATGTTGACGTCAACAAAAAAGTTTATGTCGTTGATAGTACATACCGTATAAAGTATATACGCTTTCTTGATAAAGCAAAAATTCAGTAAATATTTATATTTACTAAATAGAAACAACACTGTAAAAACCCTTTTGTGTCCGAATCGCACCTCGGGGCGCACCTGCACCACGAATGGTTTTAGTCACACATTGCTAGTGATGTTTATATTTCAATGACTCTTTAAGACTTATGATTTCCATCTTTCAGAATTACTAAACATTGCTTGATTATCTTTTCACATGATGTTAATGTATATAAATATTGCGTCTTTGCAAAAACAATATGAATGTTGAAAAAAAGCTTCTAACATTGAAATTCGGTGTTAACTTTTTAGAAAACGATCGGTCAGTCTATTAATTCAAATGTTTTGCTAATTTTATACGACTTTTTTCGCCATCAAACATGTTTAACTCCGCCCCATTCTGTATGTGCGTGTCCCAAGAAAGGAGCCTGAATTTCAGAGACTGTCGTATGTTGCTGTTTATGATATTTGTTTTCGTTGAATGTTTTGTATATAAATTAGGCCGTTATTTTTCACGTATGAATAGTTTTACGATTGTCATTTCGAAGTCTTTTATTACTTGCAATGTACTATGGGTATTGTTCATTCTTAAAGGCCGTACGGTGACCTATAGTTGTAATTTCTACGTCATCAGTTCTCTGTCTCATTGGCAATCATACTACATCTTCTCTTATACGTAAACAAGCCGAGAAATTCAACAATGACTTCCCCTTGTATACTGTACAGACAAAACAAAATGTTTATAGAAACAAGTGTGTATGTTTTTTGTTATCACTTCAAGATAGTATATGATATCGCTTAATTCATTGTGTTGTGTATAAAAAGACAAAACAAACAACTGTGCAATGAAATGATAAAAACAATTATCGACATCATATCATTGCACAATTTGTGACATTTCTTCAATTTGGAAAACCCCATTTTTTTCAATGTGTTCATTCAAAATATGCCAAAGTAACAGTTTGTCAAACTACGCGAGTTTTGAAATTATACAATAATCATTGCGAAATTTACCTATTAATGTAACCAAAAATAAAAATAAGTTTAAACGGTATTGTGCTAGACAATTTGAATTCCGGATCATATAAATTTGTTTTCCCGCTTCAACTGAAATAATTTAATTAAGAAAACAAATCTCGCCATTAAAGACACTAGGATATAAGTAATCATTGTCAAAAGCAATTTTTTTTTTTTTTTTTTACCTTTGTCGATTTCCAAAACATCTTTTGAAAGTTATAAAAAAAGCAAACAAACTGTAAGCTCAAAATTAAAACGGCTTAAAAACGTTAACAGTTGACTTTTGCCTACTTTTTCCTTTTTTTTTTTTTTTTTAATCATCAATGAAATGGGCAATGGTAATATCTGTTTGGTTTTCAATAATTATCATTTTTCGAAATTTTCTTTTATTTTACCCGAATTTTGAGAGTTTTATTTTTAATGACATAAGCGAAAAATGAACTAGTGTACATGTCATTACAATTCAATATAAGTTATGTTAAACTGTTACTGGATTTCAAATTCATATCAATTTGTAAACGGTGTGACGTATCTTTTGTTAATGAGTATATACATATGTTTTAAAATGATGTTAAAAAGCTAGACAGATATCATCATTTTAATGATGTCTAACAATGAAAGACTTGTTATTGTGCAACCGTCAGTGAGTGAGTCGATTTGTTATTGTACTATAAGTATTTTCCTCTTGAATATACCTCCTTAAACTCAACAATACAAAATATGCAGTGGTTTATTGTATTTCAGTTTCCATAGTTTCTTACAAAATGCCAATAAAGCATAAATTAGTGCAAAACATAGACATACTACCATACCGTGAAGGAAGGTACTTCTTCTGTAACTTCTTCATATAAGGACGAAAAGAAAATACTTATTTGCATCAAACTGCTTCTATAAAATACAAGGTTGAGAATTAAATATGAATCCAAAACCAATACATGCGTACTGATCATTCGCTATACTTTGTTGTGTTGAACATAATTATGAAAACATTGTTCAGTTAAAGTCAGCCGTAATATATGGTGTGTCATGATTCACAGTCATCACGAAAGCTCATTGCTAGTACCTTCAACAATCATAGATTTAAAAAGAAAAGCTACAATGGCCCATTGAAAGATAAACGAATACCTTGTTCAATATGTTTTGAAGTAATACGGGGTTGAAAATTTGACATATTTGGTTAGGTGAGAAGAGAAAATAAAGTTTTGTTAACATCAAAATACGATATACCTGCGCAAATAAATAAATGAAATGTGTTTAATACCGTTTTTCGTATTAATGACGAACACATCTTTCTCTGATAATTCGAGACCAAAAGTTTAGACATAGATAAAACCAACAACCAAAAATGGCCTGATTATAGAACAAGAGAAAATAAATAATTTTCAGATTTTTTTAATTGTTTCCAACATTGTGTATCCTAACTACTTTTGTCGAAAGGATATACATTATACATAAGAAAATGCCTGTACCAAGTCAGGAATATGACAGTTGTTATCCATTCGTTTGATGTGTTTGAGCTTTTGAATTTGCCATTCACTTAGGAACTTTCCGATTAGAATTTTCCTCGGAGTTCGGTATTTTTGTAATTTTACTTTATATTATATTTATTTATATGTAAATGTTGGTTTACGTGTAGTAATATTCTGCAAGATATATAAAAACCACATTAAGGTATTTTGTATGTTATAATATATGAAAAGGTACGTATTGGGGCTTTTTATTGCTTTTTCAATTTACAATAATTTTGTTTTCTGCATTTTCAGCAAAAGTACTTTTTTTCTATTTTGTATAGAAAGGGGTGTGTAGCTACAAAATGATATGTTCCCCAAACAGCGATATTTTAGCCAACTAATGTTATATCAGACTAGTTTACAAATGCATAAATTAGTAAAATATGAAATGCTGACAATAAAAAAAAAGGTTTCAGAACGAGCTCTCCTAGACTAAACTCAGTTGATTCTAGATGTTGCCTTTCTTAAATGTTCTGTTTAGTGTCATGTGTATTGTTGTCTCTTTTTTTTTTCTTTTCCCAAATTGAATATTCATTTTTGTCCTTTTTTTTACATGCATGTAATAATTTAGTTATCCCGTTTGTATTTGTTTCCTTTTTTAAACTTAGACAAACCTTTAAATTAAACGAAGAAAACATATTCGTTACCTTATGTTGGAGACTGATAATCCTTTGTGAAGCAAAATGTCTTCCAGCAATTCTTCATAGTTTTCAGCTGGCCACCTAGTGGTAGTAATTGTCATTTCGTGCTTTTTTTCACTACAAAATGTAAAATTTAGGGTCATTTCGTAATAACAGCGCAGCATTTCGATACTTTTAAGTACACATGGATATTGTTTTTTTTTTTAATATGATGTTATAAACTTTTAAGAAATCTTGTTACAATACAGGAATTATATCTGACTTATGAAATGCTTCTTTTCCGTTTGTGTGAATTTGGCTTTAATTTTGATCATGTTCAGTCATATTTCAGTTCTTCAGCGTTTCCAGAAGATGTTGACCTGACAATCACTAACGATACTCTTATTGTTGAAATACGCATCTGGTGCAATAAATTATGCATTGTTTAATGTTAGAAACACAAGAAAAGGAGGAATGTTCCCGCCTTTATTAATTAGAAAAACAACAATAACAAAGTTACGACATTTCTTTGCTTTTCTTGTCATTGTAAATGCTTGAAAATAGACCATCTACGAAACAGCATATTATGTGATAACATTCTGTAAAATATTTAATAAGGACAATATATACCCTCTTGATTTTAGTGTATATATTCAAACAAACAAAATAATATCATCTCTTTGCAAAACCTTTAAATTCTATTTTTTTACTATCAAAATTTACGGAATATTTATTTCTCACCTGCAAGGATTTTGACATTTGCATCCCGTCACGTTTTCACGAACATTCTCTATGCAGTCAAACTCTAAAAATTGAAATGGAAACATGTATCTATTGTATTTACTGAAACAAACTATACCTAAGTTATCAGTAAATAAAGTAACTGTAACTTCAGACATATTTAAAGGTGTCTTTATTATAGTAAAGAAATAGGGTTCGCAAATATACAAACTCGCATTTTAAATTTTGATAATATTATTTATGTGCAGCATTTTAAGAAATTGCAATAATTAATATCTCATGTTTGTCAATTGTTCAACCATCCCAATAACAAATGCACGTATACATTTCTAAAATTACAATAGTCTGTTCTTGATATTAGCTATAAAATTAATGAACAGATTTATGCAATGTGGTGCTTAACCACGGGGAAAGATAATGTTACTGTATACGAAGAAGTAAAACAACAAATTACAAATGGCCAAACAGCATGATAAAGGACATGACATAAACATATCAAGACATTTCTTCCTAGAACCTGACGGAACATTAAATTCTTTAACAAAAGGTTGACATTTGGTGAATTAAAGTAATGTGCATTTTATTATTGGCTGCAAGGTATCAAATAATTAAACTGACTAGATCTACCAAAAAAAACACATCAAATTAGGCAAAGTAAATATAATAAACACTGACATAGTTATATATGACCTAAAGGAGCCTTTAATTATGCATTTAATTAGGCAAAGTAAATATAATAAACACTGACATAATTATATATGACCTAAAGGAGCCTTTAATTATGCATTGACGTCCGCAATTCAAATCAAATGAGTTGAGAGGTTATATCTATAAATCGGTCACATCTAAAAAAGAAGCGAAAGATACCAAACGTATATTCAAACTCAGAAGTCGAAAATGAACTGACAACGCCATGGCTAAAATAGAAAAAGACCAAGAGACAAACAATAGTACACAAAACACAACATAGAAAACTACAGACTGAGCTACAAGACCCCCTCCCCCCAAAAAAAAAAAAAAAACTGGGAGTGATCTCATGTGCTCTAGAAGGTAAGCAGATACTGCTCCACATGTGACATCCGTCGTGTTGCTCATGTTAGTACAAACCCGGTAATAAGTCTAATTTGGTAGGTCACATTCAAGGAAAAGGGGACGGAATTGTAGTTACGACATTTTGAATATATTCCATAACGGTCAACCAACTCATGATGGCGTCCGTAAAATTTACGAAGGGATGATTTCAACTTCACCACTTGGAACTCTTGGTTTACTAGCTTCCTTGTGAGCAGCAACCCTCTATCAATAAAATAATGATAGGAAATGTAAGCCCTGGAACATCGTATTAACTGGGAGATATATACTTCGTATGCAGGCGCTGCTGGAATGTTGCTACATAGAAATGGAAAGTTCACAATTGGGAAGCTGAAATCATATCTTTGGTCGTAAAGTTATGTTTTCAACCGACCCTCATTGTCAATTTCAAGATGTAAATCAAGATATGAGACAGACTTAATTGTATCTGTTGTATCCTTTATCTCCAGTTCGATGGGATGTATCCGTTCAATACAGTAACCAAATTTTGAATTATGTAGTGAGAGAACACCATCTATATAGCGGAAAGTAAAGTTAAAGGATACTGCTAGCTTATTAATCAAGCATCTTGATAATGTCCTAAAAAAACAAGATACTTGTATCTACGTCGCCCATTATTTTTTATGAAACAAAGCAGGACCAACTCTTTCAATATGTCTTTTAGTTTTGAATGGGGACTACTTGTTGAAAAGTCAAATGTTTTAATACTATTGCAAGATGAAAGAATCTTAGATTGTATGTACACTAAAATATCTTTGGAATTTTTTAGCATCCACGTCTGATTCACTCCATTTCTAGAAAAGGTAGTTTCACAATAACTTTGAAGCCCGGCTTTGATTGCTGATACAATTGATGTTAATAATTTGGAAAGAGGTTTTATCGAGCACATGGAAGACCCAGCAATATAACGTTGTTTGTAAGGACACTTATGTAGTTTAGGTATCTAATACAGTACTGGAAGATCCTGTTCTTCATCTTTGGTTGAAATTCCAAAGGAAAGAGAACAGACCTATGATTATCCAGGATTTCCTCTTTGGTAAGTGTCGAGTTTCCAAGTGAATTGTGTAAATGGTGGCCTTATTTTACGCTTTAACATTCCTGGTTTTCAAATGTTTGTGCTTTGAGCGTTCCTTGTGATACCAATCAATACTAGCAGTGACATTTATAAAGTGTTGTTACGTTTTACTGGTTCTCTGATCATGTATATGTCATACCTCATGTATTGCGAAAAAAATTTTAAAAAAGGATAAACGATTTAAAATGATAAAGTTCAATAAATGGATTGATAACATTATATAGGTCCTCAGTGCTCTTCAACTTTGTATTTATGTTGGCCTTTTATTTTTATTTTTGTTTTATTCGAGCGTCACTGATAAGTCTTTCCTAGAGGAAACGCACGTCTGGCGTATCCAATTTTAATCCTGGTATCTAAGATGAGTTGTTTATATACAGTTTTCTATGTTTTGAATATGATTTTTGCATTCCTGATATTAGAATGATGTTAAGTTAACAGAACATATTTGTAATTTTTCATATAACGATCGTTACCTTTATCTTTGTAACAGGTTAACAATTTAGTATTTTTAGCTCGCGAAAATGTCAGCAGACACTTGCATTTTTTCTTTACATTCCTGTCAATGCATTCTTCAAAACAAGCCTAAATATGAAATAGTACTAGTAAGCATATGTTAACATTAATAAAAACACAAAAATGCAATTTGTGTATGAGCATTTAAAGTATTCATAGAAATTGATAATGCATCTGTCGGCAAACGATAATTGAAGGTCCTTGCCATCACAATACCGCATATTTCATTAGAGTAATTTAAATAAGAATGTATATGAAACAAGGAGATGCACTATGAGTGCCAATGAGACAACTATCCATACGAGTCAAAATTACGATGACGTTATCAACTATAGGTCACCGTACGGCCTTCAACAATGAATAAAATCCATACAGTAAAGTCAGTTTCACAATCGCTAACATGACAAAATGTTAAACAGTTCCAATGAAAATCCAACAGCCTAATTTATGACAAAATAATAACTATCTACGTTTACAAAATATGTTATATAACCTCTGCCGCTTAGTGTGGCCTTTACAACTAGAACGTTAAGCGTATGCATGTTCACAAAATATGGAGTTCATTACTAGAAATTTGTTTTAAGCAATTAATGAAGGAGAACGACTGAAATCGACAATACATTAGTTTTATGGTCACAATCTGGTATCTGTTGACCGGTACAATGAGTCTGTATCTCAAATCACGAGCGACTTTTATTTTGCGGTCTTAGATCTCCAGATACCAGAAATGTCGTATCATCTGAAATTTAACCGATTGTGACATTTTGAGTGTGTAAAGGCATGGCTGGTGATGCAGGTGCTACACTGTAGTCTTATGAAATGTTTAAATAGGAATAATACCTATTGATACCACATAGAAGTATACATATACCAAGTTCTCAATTCACCGTTTCAAAGTATGATGCATTGTGGGTAATATTTTTAAAACCCTCCACCAAAATGTTGTGATTGGTTAAAATTCGATCTAAAAGATGGAAATTATTCCAATAGCGTGACATTATTTTCTTTGCGGGTACGAACAATGACATTTCGCATAGTTCTTCAGATTCTGAAATGGCTATGTTATATCATCCCCAAATCACATGCATAGCAGGAGACGCTTACCATGTAGACGCATCAGATCTTGCGCCTTTTGAATTCATGCAATTCCTTCGTATGTGTTTGCTACCTTAATTTTAATCATTATACGGATTATTTGATACATCTACAATATCGAAGTCAGGAATTTAAACAATTAAGACATATGTCATTGACTATCCTACAGCTATGAGTAAACTATCTCTAATCATTTCTTATTGATACAATGTAATTTAAAATGCCTGTACCAAATCGGGAATACGACTGTTTTATTGGTTCCGTTGGTTGATTTTGCTAGTTGTTTATGGACATCCCCCTTTTGAATGTACCGTGGAGTTCGGTATTTCTGTTATAGTTGAAATGTGTTTACAGATCATTCGGACTGTGATATTGAGTATGTGTTAACTATCGACATTAAACTAATAACTGACTTACATTGATGTTTTTGAACTTGTTACGTGGATCACATACTGTTGTACCAGGTATTCTTTCTATTCTTTTCTTTAAACAGATATAATTAGTCAAAATGTAAAGCATGTAAGTAACAATTGTAATTATGTATATCTTTCTTTTTAACCTTAGTTTTGATAAAAACAAGAGGCTGTGATACGATTGCCAATGAGGCATTCCCACAATAGAATAGACAAAACGACGTAGAAGCAAGCAGATGTATGTTATCGTACCGCTTAAACAATGAGCAAAATTCATACCGCAGAGCAAACTAATAAACATTATTATTGTTTGATTTTCATGTACAACTCGGTAGTGGTCACTAGAACTAATGTAGTGTAACAAAAACACTGTTAACTAGTTTTAGGTTATCGTTTTTAATGATGTTAATGTTGCTTAAACTTTTTTTCCCTACACACTTTCCACTTACTATACTTTGTATTGCATCAAGGTATCTTTTCATATTTTTTACCAAACCTTGACTCTAGTCAGAAGTACCGTTTACACTCTTAATAGTCTTACTAAATATTTGAAGCTATGACTGTGAGTAAAGTAAGTCGTATTTACATGCTCAGTCGGATAAAGATAAGAAACAAACCAATGGTTGAGGTATTTAACAAAACAAATGTAAAGTTACATTTCATAAGTTGTAATCGCCCAAAGCGCTTTTAATCAGGAAGGCTCAAAAATTATTTGGAAGCCAATGATGTAAAACTTCATGTCAATGTCGATACTTGGAGTACAGTGATTATGCGGTTAATATTCAATGTTGACAAATAATTATATATTGCGAGTTAATAATGATTTTATCTTCGAAGCCAATGATGTAAAACTTCATTCAATGTCGATACTTGGAGTACAGTGATTATACGGTTTATATTCAATGTCGACAAATAATTATAAAATGCGAGTTAATAATGATTTTATCATCAACATGATCAAAACGTTTTACTATTCCCAACATAAAATTTACACTTTAAAGCTTATCTGAAGAAATTAAATTAAATGTACGTCACAACTTCATGTTGTTTTAAACAGTACTTGTCTGAAGTTACACCCATTCTTTAACTTGAAATATATCCAGGGTATTTTTTTTTTTAAAAAGCCAACTGTCGCTCAGCTCATAATTGACTATTTTGTCCAAATATAAATTGAGAAATTAAAAAGGAGAATACCATTGAAGGTAAGAAGATGCTGTGAGGAAACAATATAATAGAATACTAATTTGGTTGATATGACAAAGGTTAAAATTTAAACGCTGATGAATTATGAATCATGAAAAATTCGAACTATTGTCCTCATTTAATTGCATTGATTTGATTTAAAATGCATAAGTCTCATCCTCATTGATAACTAGTAAATGATTATTTTGACGTATTTGTATCAGTTTTCAAGATTGAACTCGTGCAGGCATAGTTGACCATTGAATAGTTTGAATGTTATTTTTTCCCGTATTCTATGTATACATAAATAAATAAATATATATATAAATAAAAAACCTTGCTCCTATTGTTTGCGGTATACCATCTTTACCGCAAGTTTATTGTTTTCTGTTCAGTATTAAATTTACAATTAAGATCCATTTATTACATCGGTGATCCGTTTATTTGGCAATCGCCAATGGCAGAAAGCAGGGTTTAAGAACATTTGTTGTTCGACCTGTTAGTCAAATGCGTTTTGTTAAAATATACTTTTTCACATTTTTGGTCTTTTGGAAAATGTTGTTTGTGCTGTATTTAGACCCTCTAACAAGAAATTTGTTTTGCATGCACACGTATAAAATTGCGGTTTTATCCAACGCAATCATAGGTTTGAACGTTGTTTTCAATTTAGACTTGTTTATATTTTTCGTTTGGGCTTGTATTATATTTGCCTTCGGGATTATATGATCCTTTCATCCTATTTTGACTCCTCAAAATTCAAGAGTCTATCCTAAATTGAGGTAAATTGTATGGCTTTCCAAATACCGTTTCGATTCCTTACATCACTGAAGAGACATAAATTGTCGAAATCCGGATATGGTGTACAAAAGCCTTTGCACCTTTTGTTTGCGGTATACCATCTTTACCGCAAGTTTATTGTTTTCTGTTTAGTATTAAATTTACAATTAAGATCCATTTATTACATCGGTGATCCGTTTATTTGGCAATTGCCAATGGCAGTAAGCAGGGTTTAAGATCATTTGTTGTTCGACCTGTTAGTCAAATGCGTTTTGTTAAAATATACTTTTTCACTTTTTCGGTCTTTTGGAAAATGTTGTTTGTGCTGTATTTAGACCCTCTAACAAGAAATTTGTTTTGCATGCACACGTATAAAATTGCGGTTTTATCCAACGCAATCATAGGTTTGAACGTTGTTTTCAATTTAGACTTGTATATATATATATATATATATATATCACGATGTCACATAAGCATGAGTTCGAATCCCGACGAGGGAAGAACAAAATTTTGCTTCCGCAAATTTGCAGATTTAACATTGTTGTGCTGATATTTAGAGTAAATATGAATATAATATGTGTTTTCAGCCGTGTATCACCTTCATTGGTGATCCAATGGATGGACCTGTCGTAGAGTTGTCACTTGTTTAGACGTACTAATATATTTATATATATTCTACCTAAACTGTTGACTGAACTAAATGCCAGCGATTCATAGTACCTTCAAACTTTAAAGCAACTCTCCTCGCGACCTTTTGTTTACAGCGAAAGTCCTTAGAAGATATAAACATCATTTGCGAATTCTAAGACGTTTATATATTTGTTGTTTAATTCGTTTGTCGGAAGAAAATGTATTTCAAGGAAACAGAAGGAAATCAGAATGTCACGATCATACCTAATTATTATATATTAAATACTATAGTAGTTAAACAAGACCATATACAGATAAGAAACTTTGAAATGATTGCCAAAGAGAAAAAAGAGAAGCGAAAGATAACAACGGGATATTCAAGCTCATAAGTCGAAAACAACTGATAATGCCGAATATTACGAAAAACGACCAAAAGAAAAACAACAGTACACAAAACATAGAAAACTAAAGACTGAACAACACGAACCCAACCAAAAACCGGGGGAGATGTCAAGTGATGTAGAACGGTAATCAGATCATGCTCCACATGTGACATTCTCCACCAGAGACGAAAGTAACTATAGGTCACTGTAAGGCCTTCAACAATGAACAATAACCATACCACCCCTATATAAAGCTATTAAAGGCCCTTAAACCATTGTCGTGACGTCAGCCTATTCATTTACCGTGGATTCTTTTCTTTTCTAGAATCAACGCTTTCTTAATCTGTCGTTTAAATGGACTCACTAAATTATATTCAATTGTTTCCTTTGTATGCCTTATTTCATTAGGTTGGAATTGACTAATTTACTGATTTCTGCTCATTAATGGAATCCATTTAAAAACTTGCCTTTAATTGTCGTAATTGACTGACATCAACACATCGATGAGACTTCTCGACTACCAATGGGTTGCAATTTAAACGTCTAGTTTATGTATATATAAATAAACTTATGATACATAAACTTATGATACACATCGGTACAACGGACATACAGGGCTTGTACATTTATGTATACACAATAGACACGCGTATAGTATAAGTAGGTTAACATGGTTAAGATCAATGAGTTAAAGAGTCAAAAGGTACAGACTTGTTGGTTTAGGTTCGAATCCCTGTATTCTCTTTGTTATCCCTATTCTTTAGTTTTCCTGGTTTTTTATTTTGTATGGTACTGTGGATATTTTTGTAATAGTAGCGGGATTTCTCGTTTTTTTTTTTTTTTTTTTTGATTATTACTTAGAAATGAGATCGAATATGTCTTATTTTGTAAATTACGGATGATATTCAGATGCCTCATAATTTAAAGACAGAAGTGTTATGTCATATTTGTATTTCTCTAACCAATTAATTGTGAACTAAGATTTATTAATGCATCGTTGAATATGATAACATGGTTATTTAAACTTACTTACAATACCTTTTAATTAAGAAATAGCTTTAATTTTAAAAAGACATCAACACAATAGTTTAAGTTAGAGATACAATGAATAAGCGTTGATTCATGAAAAACAAACCATTCGACCTCCGGGCTCATGTTTTCTTTTTCAAGAATCAACGATTATTCATTGTATCAATAATACAGAAATGACAAATGCAAAACAATTCAAACGAACTTACCTGCATTAGGGAAATGTCCGTTCTAAACCCTGTTGCTACAGAGATTCCACTATTTTCTAAATATGGTTGCGAACCATGTTCATGAATGGACAATTTAATGCCAGCTTCTGAAGCTATGTATGGGATATAATCACTTTGATTAACGTTGATTAGCATCTTTAAAGCTTAATAAATAAAACAAATATAGTAATATACATTTAAGTATAGCTTGTATAATGAATACAAATCATCCATTCTGCTTGAGTACATGTTGTACTTAATATAAAAAATACAAAGCATGTGGGGAAAATGGAAAGATCTTCTAGATATGTATCACATGTCTGTCTTTATATCGTCAACTTGCATCTCATAGGAATTGTTTGAATAAAGTCGAGTTACACAAGTAAGTCTGAGATACTAAATGTTGCACTTTGTAAATACAGCTGTTTCACAAACCACACCTTTTTTTTTGGGGAGATATTTGATATTCATAGATATTCTATTTTGTTTACCTACTGGTTCCCAAAAATTATCTCTATGTGTTCGGGCGCATTAAATTTATAGCATGTTGTTTTCATTTTTATCGGAGACACAACTTGGTAAATGTACAAGTAATAATACACATGGATAGCGGCCAAATCGAATTCTGAGGAAGACCAAGGTGAAGTTAGGAGAGTACAGAATTTAAGTATAAGTTTAAACAATTCGAATTTCGAAGCATATAAATGTTGAAAATATGCCGCACGGCCTTTTATTTTGACCTTTGAAAAAATAGTAGTGCATATGAACTTTCCGTTCTAGAATTTAATTTTTACGAACCTTCATAATAAAAGTGGCACATTTTTAGCTGTCAAAGAAGTTCCTGTGGGAAATTGTATTGTCTATATTTACAGAAGTAGTGCGGAAGAATATGATTTATGTAGCTGTTGTAGGCTATGAACTAGTTTTCTTTGATCGATACTTGGTGTTTTTTGTCTTACGGTAAACTAATGTTTGTGCTTCTTTCCAATCTGAGTAGTCAGGCAATTCTTAACAGATGTTTAAAGTTTGTTTTATATTAAACAATTGGCCAATTTTGTTCCAAACTTGCCCTCACAAACATGCTCAACACGGCCATAATATGTATGTGCCTGTCCAAATCTAGGAGACTGTAATTCAGTGGTTATCGTTGGGTAATGTTTGATATATCTGTTTTTTGTTATTGTTTTGTCATAAAAGCAGCAATGGGATTTGCGCACTGTTGAATGCCGTACGGTTTTCTATAATAAAAACAAAAGATACGGGTTACAGATCCATGTCACAAATTAGTAAATGCACAGCAAAAAAAGACAAACAAAACGCAATAATTGCTTAAGTAATTCCACACATTTACCACATAACCTTATGTTATATATTGACAATATAATATAATAAGCAAATTTAAGTTTGATATAATGATCATTATTAATCGTCCAAGAACTAAAACATGAAATGCAAAGGTGGAGGATCAGTGTTTATATTTCAGAGCAGTTGTTTATAGGATTATTGTTTGTTTCGTCGTGTTTATTTTTATTTTAGTCAATATATTCCCCGTTTCTGATCATAAAAAAATCTAATATCACAAACATTTAAGAATTTTGTTACTCTTTCAATGATTTGAACATTAGATTCAATGAGTGTTTAACAAATCATTTACTTTTGATACAAACTCATCATAGATACCATGATTAAAATTTTGTACACCAGACGCGCGTTTTGTCTACAAAAGACTCATCTGTGAAGCTCAAATGAAAAGAGTTAAAAAGCCAAATAAAGTATCAAGTTGAAGAGTATTGAGGACCCAACATTCTAAAAGGTTAAGCCAAATAAAGCTAAAGTAATTTATTCCTGAGGTAGAAATTACTTAGTATTTTGAAAGAAAAAAAAATTCAAAGTTTAGTAAACAGTTAATTCATATCAAACTATACTTGCCAAAAAGTGGGCCTGTACGTCTTGTGGTGATTTTTCTGCGGGGAATCTATAGCACTGTCCATAGTAATTGTCGAAAAAGGGAACAAATACGCTGAGGTAAAAAAAAAAAACAACAAAGATAAATTTACCTTACGATAAATTGGTTTAACAACTCAAAATTGGATATTACTTGATATCAACTCTTGTTATTGATTGCGATGCATGTACAATAGTTATGTCTGTTTAGGTTGCTCACCCAGTTTTGTCAATATTATGAAACTATAAACAGCTGTCATACAAGTAGGATGTCTAACTTACTCTAAACCAGGTTAAACTCACCACTTTGGCCGGAAAATGCCTGGAATATGACAGTCGTTTTTTAATCGTTCCCTTGGTTGATAGCGTTTAATTTTGTCAGTTTTTTTTTTTACGTTCCTTATTTTATATACATTAGAGTTTAGTAATTTTGTTATACTTTTTCACCCTGATTGACATCCCAGCAATTGAAGTAAGCGCCAAATTAATCATATGAATAGCCATACAAGTCATTATGCCTGTACAGTGGTCAGACAAACGTAACAAGTCTGATGCAATTTAGAAATTATGTTATATATTAGGATTTTCCGTACAGGACATTGAGTTGCATAGGAAAAATATTGTAGACTTTCTCTTGGGTTATTCGTCAATCCAGTTGTATGCTCGGTTTCATAGAGACACCGATTTGTTAATACCAACTACGACTAGAAATTTAGTTATTCTGTAAATTAGAAAAAGTGTATTTTGCGTATACGGCATTTGTTTTTTTTTCAATTAACTGGAAGTTGTGGTAAATATTGTCGAAAGTTGGTGTTTAATAAACCAGACGTTGGTGTTAATTGCACGTTATATTGCTATATAAACCTGGAGATAAAATCGCAGTACAAATTACCGGAGTTACTATGATTTAAATGATGTTAGTATCCTTGGTTCGATATATATACCAAATGTTGGGTATAGAAAATATGACATTAACATCGTACGGACGTGTTGGGTTATTTATGTAACATACTACTAGGGGGTGTTTAACGACATTGACTACATATGAGGGTCTCGCAGGGTCGGTTATGTAACATGAAACTGTTTGAAATTAAAATTACAGTGTCGTCTTAGATTTTAACCCGAAGTCAAATAGTCTATTGTAGAGACATATAATAATGATTTACTTACTAACATTTAGGAGGATGTATTATGTGTGAATTTTGACTTGAGTTTGTTATCATATTTTCATTTTCATGTGCATTTATTTGTGTTCATTTGCATGTTGTAACTGTGTATAGTTTTGTTTGATGATGTTCAGTTTATGAGAGTAAAGATGTGTATATCTGCACAACCGGAAACTAAAATTGTGTTTTAAAAAAGAACAATACCTTTCAGTACATGGCCGCCCCTCGAAGTCGCAGTGTATCACAAAATCTGAAAAGTCAGCAGACATGTTTCTGATAGTCTTTTCTGTATATTCAATGTAGTCATCATGAAAATCGAAATAGCTCATCGCAAGCCTGAATTCCTCACTTGCGCTCAATATAGGATCAATGTCTAAGGCCACTGCAAGTATATGTAGTTTCATTGTGATAAAAGTGCAAAACATATAATGTAGTTTGTGTCGGTATGGTTGTTTCTATTAATTTGTATTACATAATATGTGTTAAATGGACATGGGTATAATCATATTGTGCTTTTTACCATATTAACAATAATAACAAAATTATCACGAGCCAAGTGTTTATGCAACAAGATATCGTCGTGTGAATATTATAATGATGTATTTCCCATTTGTTAATAGTGGTAAAAATTTAACTTAACGTTTAAAATTTCTATATCATGAATATTTGACTGAGACATGAATAGTTGTATAGGAATCGAATTTACGTATATGAAGAGTAACTCGATTGTTTTTTAATAGACAAGCAACTTAGATAAATAAAGCATCCCCTGTTTGTGAGATAGAATATTGCACTCCAAACAATGTAGTTTTAGAAATTTATCCCTATATTTCTATTGAATATATACCATGGATTTGTTATCTGTATAATATCCCCAACTCTGTACAGCTGAATTTGCTAAGAATTGCTCATAGATTGAGTTCAAACCATGCAAACCATTTAATCATAGTACTACTAAGATAATTTTAATAACAATTATTTAACAGCACAAATGTATGAGAAATAGTGGAGATACAACACTATTAAAATATTTCACTGAACTAGATGAATAAGCCATTATAAGTCAATGAGAATGTGGGGATAGATGCAGAGGCTTACTTTTTCCATATTACCTAATTCTACATATTAAATTTCTGTGCCAGTCAAAATATATTTTCCTTTTGATTCCCAGTTTACTCCCTATGCATACCCTGTTCAATTTATATCACCAGTTTCAATTATGACATTGTTCATTGTGTATCAACGGTTTAATGATCGTCACCTCGGTGAGTCTTGTGTATATTGCTTAGGCCTGAAGAACTTATCAAATAAATCCGTCAAGGCGTATTGAAATGATGAAAACAACTTTGGAGAAAGGGAATCAAAAATGTATAAAAGAACAATGTTCTAATGTCCCCCGCGTTGCACAATTCTATATTTTCAAGGACAATAATAAAACACAACTTGCAGTTAACCTTTTAATTAATATCTTGCAAGCAATGTAAGCATGCGAGCATTGACTATGTTATTTTTCATATATATACACATGTATATATATTTCTATTATAAAGTTACACAAAACAGATGTAGTGTCCTTAAAATTCAATGTTTATTATAAACTGCATTTAAAAAAAAACATAACTCATGTTGAAATATTAGATCGGCGCTGAGATTCGATCTCAAGCTAGCCATTGCTAATACACCTTTTATGTTCATCATCATTTTAAAATATGTTATCGGAACTGTCTTCGAACTTGTCCGAGACATTGCTGATATAAACCTGGAAATTCAATTTCATAAATTTTTTTGAAAGAATTGTATTCACGTGAGAGCTCTCAGTTTAGTTTAAACATATTTTATTTGCTAAGTATCAGCAAAATGGATGAGACACAAGTAAATCATACTGATGAAGTCCTCTCCATATTACAATACAAGTATATATACAATAATAACATTATGAGCATGCATGTAAGGCGAACAAATTCATTAAATATTATACGAACTATAAATAAAAAGAAGAAAAGAACAAGAAGAATGGAAAAGGAGGAAAAGAAAAAGAGGCAAATCATATTTTCTGTGATGATGACTTAGGTTTGATGGTGATGATCATCCGTGCCGGTAGCAATAATAATTTATGAAGGTACTAGAAATCTGTTAGACCTTTTAATAAGAGCTCTCACAAGACTGAACAAGCGGACGGACAGACAGATGCACGGACAAGCGGATGAACTGATGCCTTTTTCTTTCTTTGTCCCTGCAAATGCGTTGCGTGGTTGAAAAAAATACATACACATTTCAATACAAGGTCTCCACTACTCTCAATGACATCCAGTGACAATCGTTATGAAATGTCGCAATCAACAATCATGTTATCATAATGTACCTTAAAGCAGATTAGAACACTTTACTTACAACCTGAAACTTCTAATAATATTTTCGGGCTCCTAGCATTGCCATTTATATTTCTTGCAGTACATATGTAGACACCTGCATCACTGTGTTCAGCATTAAAAATTGTAAGTGACGGAGTATTGATTTTAGAACCATTATACTTGTTTGCATTTTCACTTGTTACATTGCTGGTGTCATTTCCTACTCGTCTCCACCACTGGACCACAAAAGGTGCAGGAATTCCTGTCACTTCACATTTAAGAGTTACAGTTCCTCCATATAGTACTTCGTAATTTGATTTCTGAATAGTAACATTCGGAAGTGCTGCAAGAATGTATGTTTAAATACAATTGAGTTATAACGGCAATGTTGATAATAACTTAAAATTGTTACTGATTATGTTAATAACAATTGTTACGAGAGGCATCTTCATTATTTTGCGGACTTTATATCTTAATCATAGACTTTTAAAATAGTTTTTATTTGCTGATATTACAAAACACCGATAATATATTTTTTCGCTGCAAATACAAAAAGCAAATAAGTTTGACACGGGTTTGAAACTTTGATCTCTATAATAAAAGAAGTGTTTTCTGAGCGACAATAAATTAGAGGTTAGTCCAATAGCGAGGTATTGCAAAGTGAGTCAATAGGAATTAAAGGCGTACTTATGATGCAACTTACGAAAAGGATATATTAGATATAGACTAAAACATTTACTTTGCAAAACCCAACATAGTTATCCTTTAAAAAAGGAATATTTCAAGAGTTAGTTATTTAACGTACAGAGAGCGTAAAATTCAGAACACAGAAAGCATCGAACTAAACATTCCAATTCTAGAAGGGACGTTGCTGCTTTTTTATACATCCTGCATCGCCATAATCTTTTCTTCGCTTTTTATGTCAGAGGGAGGTCAAAAATGATGATAATTGTTTGCGTAGCGTCTAGTGTAAAATGTTTGATGCATATTTAGAACAAATTAAAATATATCCAAAAGGTAGGTTCTGTAAAGTTGAACTACATAGTTGTTGCAATGTTTCTTAAATCTGCAAGGAGCGTGACACCCTCTCTATGTATCAGATAAAAAAAAATTGTCCGACTGGACGTAGATTCATATTTATCAATACCACATAGTCAAACAGATCCCTTTTTGATTATTGGCAGAAACTATTTAAAATATCAATATCAGCGATGTTATAATACGGAATCCAATCAACGGGATCCCACACAAATTTTACTCTAATTAAATGTTAGAATATATAAACAAGATCTGTCGTTTCGCATATCATTCAACACGTTCACGACAGACATATATATGATTGCAACAAGGGCATTATCTCAAGCTCTTTTATTTTACTTAATATTAATGCCGTCACATCTATAATGACAGCATTAGATATTGTTTACCTAATTCACTATAGTGTCGCCTATTCCAAATGATAGAAGTCTACGATATCAATGCTTGCTTTGTCATTAAATATTTTCATTGTTATTTTTTCACTTTATTTTCGTTCACATCGTGATTCAATGTATTTGTTTTACTAAAATGAATAAAACGATTAACTATTTACCTTGACTGCTGTTTGTGGGAGCCATTGGGACGTCCCTCTAGAAGTAAAATATTTATTTACAAATACAATTATTTTCGATCTAACGTTATTATAGTTTTTCCTAGAAAGTGCAATATAATACTGGATCAAAATAAAATTCTACTTCAAACATTTCATGATGTTCATAAAACAGGAAATAAGGTATTGTCATATTATCATTTATTTCGAAGAGGAATACGAATAACAAATCCATGTTCTGTTATCGTTCAGATATAAGTATATATGTGAAGAATATATGTTAACCCATTACCCCGTAACACAGCACTGCATTGTTTCGGCATCGACAGGATCAAACATGTCAAAGCATTATTCTAGTTGTGACATCGAAAATGGTATCATCACATTTTTTACTTATAACCTGCAATCAAAGATAATACCGACAAAAAGAAGGTCTGCTGCATATCGTGATACTTTCTTCGCTATGGACACCGATGGAAGACAGTAAACTAGAATATATGACAAAAGTGATGATTTCAACTTTCTAATTGACAACTTCTCAGCAGTACATACCCGCTGTTGCTTCTTATGGTGTTTAAATATATAAATTGATAGGTTAACCTCGTTCATGTTATAATATACGGACTTCGTTAGCATGTGTATGTTCCTTAAACTAAAACTGACCGAACAAAGTTACGAGAAAAAACAACTGCAATCGACAATACTTATGGTAACCATCGCGAATTGGTTGATGGATACGATACACATATGTGTCTCAACTAAACCCATTATCGATATGCTTCTGTCGTCTTCAATATTAAGATACCAGAATAGAATATAATTTGCATGGATGGTGATGAAGGCATAACAGGAAATGATTATCGTCGCACTCAATTTCGCTCCTTTAGGAGTTCATGCGATTCCCTACGTTTGTGTTTTTTGCCTTGGCTTGTCTTCTTAATCGATTTATGAGATTTGACGATATACTAGTGTTGCCTTTATTTGTAATATATTAAGCCACTTTTGCTGAGGTAACTGCTGTAGTTGTTAAAGAGTTATAGGTCATTGAACGTGTTGATTCCGCAAATACCCGTGTGCTTTATCCGGATTTACATTCAATAATCAGGGTAGTCAATACAATATTTGATTTGCCAAAGTCTACATCATCACTTGCAGCCTGGTGTTCTCAATGTTAAATATTAAATTTCGAAAAATGGTAGGACATTTCATTTCAGAATGTATAACTGAATGAATAGTTCCAAATCATGAAATGATATGATCCTACATGCCAAATTTTGACATTCAAGACTTTCACTAGTAGCAAGATTTCCGTCTGAAACGGCCATTTGGTCTAATCAAGTCTTAATCGACTGAATTTACCTCAAAGGAAAAACGTTAAGACTTCCAGATGCTGTTACGATCAATAGTGATCAGTCCGTTCAGTTATGTCAAGATGAACAAGACGGAAAGCTTTAGAGGTCGATTAAGATCTGTTAAGACAGTTTTGGACGAATTCAGACTAAACATAAAAAATAACGTTCTTTTTTTAAATCAGTTTAAGATCCGTACAGTATGTCAATATAATGGAATTTGATTCGACTGTCATACAAGTGAGAGGTTTAGCGCTATAAACCAGGTTCAATCCACCATTTTCTACATAAGAAAATGTCTGTACCAAGTCAGGAATATGACAGTTGTTGTCCATTCGTTTGATTTTGCCATTTGATTAGGAACTTTCCGTTTTGAATTTTCCTCGGAGTTCAGTATTTTTGTGATTTAACTTTTTTCAGTATGATACTAGGAGTTACGTCACTTCAGGCTGATGATACATCTTGAGTACAGAAAATGTATAATATAAATGCAAGAATTAAAAACATAACTTTTGAGTAATTAAACATAAAATCATTTGTTGCTTTTTTATTTCTGTTAGTTGTTTTTAAAGATTATGGTGTTTATATATATCTAAACGTTTTGGTTTTGTTAATTTGTTCTGATGAGGAAATACATTTTTCTTCTATAACTGTTTCTGGCTTTTTTTTATGTAAATTTTATGTATTTATCTACTTATTAACTGTATATTGCAATTTTCTTTAATTTCACAAATAATTTCTGACGCCTTTTTTTATGACAAAGAGTTTATACATGTATTTTAACTATGGGTTGTAAGAGTTACAGTTTATACATGTAATTTAACTATGGGTTGTAAGAGTTACAGTTTAAACATGTCTTTTAACTATGGGTTGTAAGAGTTACAGTTTAAACATGTATTTTAACTATGGGTTGTAAAGTTACAGTTTATACATGTATTTTAACTATGGGTTGTAAGAGTTACAGTTTATACATGTATTTTAACTATGGGTTGTAAGAGTTACAGTTTATAACATATTTACAATAAACAGATAGTGTTTAGATTGGAAGAATCTGTTTACTGTGCAATTGTTAATCACTAAACATTTTTTATTATACACTTAAATTCAAAATGGCGTTAACCCGGTAAAAAAATGTAGTCCTTATCCTAAATAAAATGTGTATGATATGTGTTTTCCGTCTTTGAAAAGAAGTAATTGCAAATTTTAAACGTAACAACAACAAAAAAGTTTTATGCGTTCGAAGCACATTTCTGGATTTAACTTCATTAGGAACGATCAACGCCGAATACAAGTATGTTTCATGTCAGAAAATTCGTTAATTTCGTTATCTGTCAATACTTTCCTCTTAAATAAATAATTACTTAATGGCATTTAATAATCATTGGCGTTCGAGTTAATTTTTTAAACTTTGACAAGTATCTATTTTTTAGCTTTGAAATATTATCAAACAATATAGTTTACTTTGTAGAGTGGTGCGTCTGAAAACCAAGGCCGCATCATTGCACCAGAGACATGTCTCTAAGTGCACTAAGCTTCTGAAAAAATATATATTAGAGAAAAATGAGGTGCTAAAATATCAAGAATTAAGAATAATGGACAAAAAGTATAAAGAATAGAGAAAAATGGCCTAAAAATTTAAGAGAACAGAAATGATGGAACTACCTCCCCTCTCCATCCAAGTAAACTATATTGTTATTATCAAACAATATAGTTTACTTTGTAAATGGTGCGTCTGAAAACCAAGGCCGCATCATTGCACCAGAGACATGTCTCTAAGTTCACTAAGCTTCTGAAAAAACATATATTAGACTAAAATATCAAGAATTAAGAATAATGGACAAAAGTATAAAGAATAGAGAAAATGGCAAAATTTAAGAGAACAGAAATGATGGAACTACCTCCCCAATACAGACCCTCATAGAGCTTTTCATTAAAACAATATAACTTAATTTTAAGTTTAGTACCGAGTATATATCTTATAGCATCTGTTTATAAAAGCGCTTACTTTTTCTTTCATTTTAGTAACAAACTTTTCAAAAATCATTTTCATGTTTCTGAATTGACTATTATTATTAGAAAGTGCATCATAAGCCTATATGATTGGCTGATTATTTTGTATTATAAAACATGTATTTATTTGTTTCTTCCTTTGATAATTTTATGTTATTTAATAGTTTCTGTCTCTAAAGATTGAGTTCGATGGCACGCCCCAATCAATGATCCATAAAATATTAAAGAAACGTGGCAATTATATGGCTATTTTACAATTACACCATACGTACACCTGTCATGGTATCATAGCTCCGTATGTGTAGTTTAAGGTTCTAACACATTTTATAATAGCTTCTTTCTAAACACTACAGACGACATAGTTAACATTACACGAACATATCACAAAACCGCAATTTGAGTAGTATTTAAAAAGATAAACGATAATTACATGTTTAACTAAAAAACCAAAATTCTGTAAAAAGTAGCATATATTTCCATGTATACATAATCTAGTACTTTTATTACAGCGATATATTTGTTTTATACAAACCATATTCTAGGTTAGATTTAAAAGTAATAAAATTAACAGGACGGACATTAATATGTTTACAGTCGTTTTAAATCATTTCATTTCACAGTTTAGGCTAATGTTCCTTCGCATTGTTGAATGGAGGTGAAATTAATTTGAACCATAAAAAGGATATATATATATACCATCTTTTCCGCAAGTTTATTGTTTTCTGTTTAGTTTTAAATTTATAATTAAAATCCATTTATTACATCGGTGATACGTTTATTTGGCAATCGTCAATGGCAGTCAGCAGGGTTTAAGAACATTTGTTGTTCGACCTGTTAGTCAAATGCGTTTTGTTAAAATATACTTTTCACTTTTTGGTCTTTTGGAAAATGTTGTTTGTGCTATATTTAGACCCTCTAACAAGAAATTTGTTTTGCATGCACACGTATAAAATTGCGGTTTTATCCAACGCAATCATAGTTTTGAACGTTGTTTTCAATTTAGACTTGTTTATATTTTTTCGTTTGGGCTAATATTATATTTGCCTTCGGGTTTATATGATCCGTTCATCGTATTTTGACTCCTCAAAATTCAAGAGTCTATCCTAAATTGAGGTAAATTGTCTGGCTTTCCAAATCCGTTTCGATTCCTAACATCACTGAAGAGACATTAGTTGTCGAAATCCGGATATGGTGTACAAAACCTTTGTACCTTTTGTTTGCGGTATACCATCTTTACCGCAAGTTTATCGTTTTCTGTTTAGTATTAAATTTATAATTAAGATCCATTTATTACATCGGTGATCCGTTTATTTGGTAATCGCCAATGGCAGTCAGCAGAATTTAAGAATATTTGTTGTTCGACCTGTTAGTCAAATGCATTTTGTTAAAATATACTTTTTCACTTTGTTTGTTGTTTGTATTAGATCTGGTGATCAATTTTTTTGGCAATCGCCAATGGCAGTTTACACGTATAAAAATTGCGGTTTTCATCCAATGCAATCATAGGTTGAACGTTGTTTTCAATTTAGGCTTGTTTAGTTATATATATATATATATATATATATAGCTGGAGAGCTGACGTCTCCTCTAATAAAAGCTGTTCAACTGCAGGATGGTGCAAGTCGTGTGGTAACAGACGATGTCTGACTTGCCAACAAATACAGAATACTCAAACATTTACTTGCCACTCCACTGGGTCTGTGTACACTATATTTTGTAATGTAACTTGCAAAACACAGAATGTTGTATACCTTCTTCAGTGTCGATGTGGCATGAGTATATTGGAACAGAACCATTCAACAAACGCATGAATGGTCATCAAAGTGACTACACCTGCAAGCCCGACCTCCCGTAAGTCGTCATTTGAGATCACCTGGGCACGCCAAGCTGGTCTCAAACACCTTACAATCACAATCATAGACCACGAGGGTTGGTCAAGGGCCAAAAGACTTGCTCGGGAAAGGTTTTGGATAAGAAAGCTAAGGACAGTTTCCCAGAGGGCATAAATGAAAAACATAGAATGAGTCATTCATTTTCCTACCATCACTCATTTTCCTGACATCATTTGTTTCCAGTTACTCCGGCTTCCTTACTTGACTCTTACAGTTTTAAAGATTCTTTTGGAATTTTACTAGTTTAAATACCAGGGTTCTTTTCATTTGGGAGGGATGTACAAGTACGCATCCACGTCCAATTATTTAACCTTAGCCAAACTTTATTATTATTTTTTTTATCATTATAAAACTGCTATTTATTTGGGATGATAAATACGCAGCTTCTGTTTGATTTATTTTACCAGCTTATATCGATCAGTGCTGTTTTTTTGGGAATGAATTTACACACAGTTGTTGTAACATCTTAACTGACGTCATTTTGGAATTTTAGAGTTGTGCCAGTTCATATCTCTAATTACTATTTTCATTTTAGGCATGTCTTTGAGTCGTTTTTGGAATTTTAAAATTTATTAGCGTCTCTACATATGATGTTCTGGTAAAACTGTTTCACCTTTTTGTATGGAAATCAAGATTGCTATAGTTTAATAATCAGAATAGTTTGATCTGATTCATTTTACATCGTGCTCATACTGATGAAGGATATCTGTTATCCGAAATATTTATAGTTACATTTGTTCGTTTATTGTCATTTTTTGGTGATGTTGTACCCTTTTAGACTGGTTATATATATATATATTATATATATTCGTCTAAACATCAGCCCAACAATGGTAGATCTGTAGATTTGCTTTCGCAAATTTTTTTTCTTCCCTCGCCGGGATTCGAACTTATGCTACTGAGATATCGTGTCACCAATTCGCATACATATATATATACATATATATACACAATTTCTCTAAATATCAGCACAATGTTCAATCTGCAAATTTGCGGAAGCAAATTTTTGTTCTTCCCTCGCCGGGATTCAAAATCATGCTATTGGGATATCGAGACAACACCGCCTGCACTGTGTCCAGCGCTCTAGACCACTCGACCACCTAGACTGAACTAAAAATTCAGCTCTCGGTGGCCAAGTGTTACCTTTCCTGGTCATAACATTCGAATATAACGGCCCAGGCCATGTGAAAATTTCCAACAAATCTAGGGCTTGCATGAATTATTTCTTAATTATAAATGGGACCAATTTGCACCATAACTCAAATGACATGGATTTAAGCAACAATAGGTCACACTACGGCCTTTAACAATGATCAAGTCCCAAACCATATAGTCAACTTTACAATGCCTCTGACGATCCCAAACAAGATGAAACCTGATCATGACTTTACGGGTTATGCGATATTCAGATTTATAATTATATCACAATGATATCGCATGTTTGTGATGACTTTACAATAAACATTTTTTAACTTATGTAAACGTTAAAAATTAACATTCAACATGTACATATAACTAACTGAAAGTAATTTAGTATAATGCTAACCTCTTACAGTATTTCGCTACACATAGGATTGTTTTGTATTATAACGTTAACATATGGCTTTTTTAAGTGATACGGCATGTGGATATATAAAGTGATGAAATGTCAACATATTGAAAAGATCAGCGTATTTTGAATTACTATTTATCTGTATCTGAATATTTATACCAGTTGAGCATAAGCTGGCATCATACCATTGGCATCAAAGCATAATCGGTAGGACAAACACGTTATTCCGAAACCCACACAGGTTTACAGTACGGGTTATATGTGGTCCTGTATGCTGGCACCCCCTTTTCCTCAGTAGAATTGCCATTGGTTACTAAACATTTCAAAATACTTACTTTAAGTTACGACAATATAAAATAAAATGATGAATACATGAACACATACAATGTACTTTTCTATCGACGAAAACAATTTAAAAATTTAATATACAACCTTTCCACGATCTCCTTTGCTTGTTGATGCTTTCTTAAACCGTTTGGTGATTTGTTTACGTATTTTGCGGTGAACACTAACCAGACGTGCAGCTAATATGTTTCTGTCATCTGCCGTTTGTTTCATCTTTGAATAACTCAGTGGATTTAAATTACAAAATGACACTGCAGGAAAGTAAACTTTCTGGTACCGGATAGAGACTTTAGTGTTTACTTGTTTACTGTAAAATAAAATAAGCTTTTTGGTAACGGAAAGAGACTTAAGGGTTTAATTGTTTACTGTGAAATAAAGTAAACTTTCTGGTAACGGAAAGAGACTTCGAAGTTCACTTGTTAACTGTAAAATAGAATAAACTTTATGGTAGCGGAAAGAGACTTTAGTGTTCACTCGTTAACTGTAAAAAAAAGTAAACATGTTAGTAATGGTTAGAGACTTTTGTGTTCACTTGTTTACGTAAAGGATATAAGCCGAATATTTTACAGAATGAACTGTTAGAGGCTTATATCTTACATTGTTTAACAAGTCAAAAAGGTGAAAAAAGCAACGAGATACAAACTTTTGTTAAGATTTATTTTCATCAAGTGTGTAAATTGTTTAATGGATAAAGTTTATTAATATAATCCTACATTTTGGCCCCTTCAAACAGTAGCTCAACTTAAACGAAAGACAAAAATAATGTACAGTTGAAGGTAAATATATGTATAGCTACATGTACATGAAAACTCAGTACATGTGTATCATGCTTCTTGCGTGCGCTAGGACTACAGTTCTAGTATATAATTTCCGTGAAATCCTTCACATGCGTTTTGTGTCTGAAAATGGATACATACGATGAAAGTATATTCTGAATGCGAACAAAAAGAAAGTGATGTATATACTGATGGTGTTGCTTCAAACTTTGGATTAAATTCAAATGTGTATATAGATATATCCTATATCAGTGCGGGCAACGAGGAGGATACAGTTATAACAGCTAATAATGGCAAGTTTTATATATAAATTAAAATGTAGTCCTATCCTATGACTTCATTATTCCTTCTGTGGTTTTATTTCTTTTAAGGTGAATGGAAAAAAAAACACATGAAGCTTGAAGACAGGTTCATTTTGTAGAAAAAGTTCAACCATATCGAGTGCACCGCAGTCGATTTGATTTCAAATGCAACACTGAACAATAGAACGAACGAACATAAATGAAAAGGTACCAAGCGTGCAAGCAATTTAAATTATTTTGTTGTTCATTGGAATTTCTCAATCTTATGATCCATATTTTATAGCATTCATTTGTAAAAATGAATTAATATAGATATAATAAATAAGTTCGTCGCCATGAAAAGTCTGGAGATCAAGAAATCGATCAGACCTATTCACCTACTTTACACGAAAACAAAAAAGAATTCACAATTTTTCACGTATGACGAAGGCCCACTCTTTCCTTTTCGTTCACTAAAACTGAGTTTAACTCAGCAGTTGTCTTACAAGCGACGGTTACCAATTACCCAACTGTCCAAAGCGTACCACCTAAATACAGTCCCCACTTTTTCCAGTTTTTTTCTGCAATGTTCGTGTCCCTCTTTCCTTTTTTTTTTTATTATTTGCGTATTGCTCTCCCTAGTACTTTTTTTTATGTTATCTAAATATAATTTTGTTCTTCGATTTCCCTTTGCAAATAACGCTTTTTTTTTTTTTTTATCTCAAAATAAAGCATTGTAAGTGTACATATCTTTGTTTCTGTGCTTAATGGAATTCAATCAATTTTACCATTGAGATCAAAACTGTTCATAAATACATAGGAAAGAAAAGATGTAATTCGTACTTTGATGTTATATATAGTAAAAATACTTTTATTAACCCCCTCCCCCCACGATTGACTTCTTTAGCCTGTGGTAACATGTTCCTTTTTAGCTCACCTGGCCGAAGGGCCAAGTAAGTTTTTCTCATCACTTGGAGTTTGTCGTCTGTCGTCGTCGTCGTCCGTCGTCGTTCATTTTTACAAAAATCTTCTCCTCTGAAACTACTGAGCTAAATTTAACCAAACTTGATTTTAACTAAAATGTGGCCATTGTTGAAGATGCAGTTGAGAGACACAGGCTCTTGAGAGGCTATAGTTTCTGTTTTCTATATCTATCGTCGTTGATATGCGAAGTTTTGCATTATATTCCTATACAGGCAATAATATCAGATTTTTTAAACAAAAATAAAACTTCAAAAAAAATCAACGCCAACACCTGAAAATTTTAAAAATTGTTGTACCCCCCTAGTTTATGAAGCAAGTTCTCGATTTGCCCTTTGTACACAGGGTGAAACTTAGATTGTTCATCAAATTCTTGATTAGCTATTTTGTCCAAGAAACAATGTGTTGCTTGCACACAACACTTGGTAAAATATCTACTTCAGATGAACGAGATTTTCTCCTAATTATGAAAAAATATATTTTACGTGAGGTCCTTGTATTTTGAGGCATGATCTTTCAAGCTTTAGAAGCATCATTTAATTTTTTCATTTTAATTATAGGTAAAAATGATGTTAGGAAGAATAAGAGCAACACCAGAGGTTGATGTTTATATCCGTAGACGGACGAGGATAAATCTTTGCAAAAAGAAATACCTTAAAGCACCAAAAACAAAACTTACAACGAGCATTAACAACCAAATTGATGCTAAAGGGACAACCCAAAAAATTAGAAAAATGACCATGAAATAAGTATTGAGGCTGGCTGTGTTAAAATCAGTTTGAACGTTTTTTTTTTTTTCACGAAACCGTCTTGATGAGTGACGTAGTTATTGTATTGGAAGATGAATGTTTTTGTGTAATTGTAATTTGTTCTTTCGTTGTACACCTGAAGAAACAAAATGTGTGAATTGATTGATTCTTTTCAGTCCTTGAACTGTCATTTACTGTAAGAATCAATTATGCTACCTTCAGCAGTCCAATATTTTTAAGAAAGAGGAGGGTTATTCTTAAAAATATTGAACAGTTAAATGTAACATAATGGTTTCTTATAGGAAAATGATATTCCAATCACTGAAATAAAGAGCGGTTACAACAATAGGATGACGTCACAACAATGTTTTAATGTAAAATAAAGTAAACTTTCTGGTAACGGATGGAGACTTTAGTGTTCAATGTTTATATTAAAAAATCAGTACGGAACCGTGCATATCAGATTCTTCTTCAGATTTTTTTGCCACTGAACCTTAAGCAAGCAAAAGTTAATCAATTGCACAAGGGAAACTATAACTTAGATTAAATGTCATTTCCTTAACGTCTAGTGTCATATACTGAAGACTACATCAGGTTGAAACCAATAATACAACAAAACAAGTATGAAAGCACGATAGGGTAGGTAAGATTTTTCAATACATTTCGATAGGGTTTTTTAACATATCTCGGGGAATCGCATCAACTTTTTAATTATACTGGCAATGACAGCACATTCATTCATTAATCATAGTTAAATGGACGCCAATTATGTCAAGGTAACTGTGACTGTTGTGCTATCAAAGGTGTTTGAATGAGAGAGACAAACAGTCACACGAAAGATCTAAAGTTTTCTATACAATAGTAATTGCAGGATGCCTTGCTTCAGACGAGGTTCACTTGAGCAATTATTGTAAAACAGTATGATTGCAATTTCAGTCAAGTTGACATATGTTTCTCAAAAACGCTCGTCAGATTGAAATACGCTTAAAATAATTTGAAACTGGAGTAAGTGAACACAAGGCGTTTTCGTTAAAATAATAATATTCAATTAAAACTAAAGAAAAACAATGTATTTGTGTGGTAAGAATTACAGAAGTTTGTCTCGAACTATAATAGATAGTTACTGCCGAGATCTGTCGATTTTCAGTTCATTAAAGGTTGAGTATGAATCTAGATAAAGCAGCAATTTTTCGTTTATTTATTTTGAATCTTATACACACAGTTTGATTCATCATTAATAACATGTTTTATTTATTCAATTATTATACTTTAATAAATTTATGTATATAGGTTAATGTTGTATGCATTGACTATAACAATTGCCATGTGAAGTCTGTCGGATTTATTCATCATGGTTCTTTGTGCAGATTACGAATACATTTGATATACTTTATTCATATTTTGTCAAACATTACTTTAAGCAGTATACATATATTTTGCTTTCTCTAATTTTTAGACGATTTACCCTTTTCCTGACCTGTTGATTATTTTCATTTTTAATCAACGTGTGGTTCGTTTGATCTCAGTTCTTCATTGGTCAAAATTCGATTATGATGTCAAATTTTCTTGCTTTCCTATGAATTTACTATTGTGACGTCATGAAAAAAGGCGACCATGTCTGATGACGTCACATAGAAAGAACACATCTTTTTGCAGATTATTCGAAAAGAAGGATTGTATTTGTCTGCATATCGTTTAAAAATCATTAGAGAAACAGTTTCCACCACCAAATCTTGTGCAATACGATTTTTATCCACTCTGGACAGTTTAATATTAAATATTTAAAACGTTCGGCGAGCCTCACGTTCTAAATTTGAAAATTTAACTGTCTCGAGAGGATAAATATCGTATCAAATTCAATACAGTGGTAGAATCTATATTTATATTTATCATATGGTGTGTTTTCGGCTATTATTTACTTTATTAATTTAATAGTAATTTCTAAATGACGTATTTACAGAACTGATCAACAACTATTTATTTTGCAACAAACTAAGCATAAACTTCGGAACTAAAATGTACACATACAATTGGTATACACAATACTATTCTTGTCATATTGATCCTTTTAGTCAAACAGCACCTGCGGTATCCAGGTATACATTTTAATTTTAAAAATTGGGTCGAACGAAATTCATAATTTGTATTTTTTGTAATCAAAAGAAAATATTACAATTTATAGATATTTAAAGTTAATTTGAATGTATATATCACATAATTACCATTACATATTTAGGATAAGAAAGCGGTTGTAAAATTTAAGTTCCGTTTTGAGAAAAAGATAAAACAAAATACTGTATTGGATAGGCTAGAGTTTGAGTCTTACAATACTTACCTTCCAAACTGTGTACCAAGTTTATATATTTGTGTGAAGCATAATGCTATGCTTGTCATCACAATACAAGTCCAAATAAGCTTCCCTACAACGTGCTTGCTCGATACAATTCTGTTAATCCCATGTAATGTTGTGTTTCGTGCGAAATTTTGTAAAGCACCTTGTATCCGCTTTGAAATCATTGCTTACACTTTGACAATTCTAAATAAATATCTGTAAACTTTTTCTGGTTTTGTTAAATGTTACAAATAGTCATATTGTAATAACCGTTTTCTATAGTTGCAGTTATTATTAAAACCTAACCGATTGATTTGATTGCAAATGCAAACTGTATTTGCTTTTCTAAGCGATATTTCTGTTATTAATTAAAAAAACATCCCATGTGTATTTTACAACTAAATTCTAGATGATGTAAGGAGCATAATCCATCAAATGTTACAACTATGCTAGATGTATATAAACATCAAAATTATATAACAAAATAATTAATAGAACGACAAGATTCAAATGAAAACTAGCATAATTATATACTATCTCCAAAGTTTCGATTTTTTTTTTTGTTATTGATTGTCTACCACACATATCCTTTTAACATTTTTAACATCAACTTGTTTGGACATTTTTCTCTAAAACCAATGACCACTAGATTCTAAATCAAAATAATAAATACATTACGCATACAAAATAAACAAATTATTACAATTTACGACGAGAGGGACGATTTTTTTTGTTCAATATTGTTTTATTTTTTTTTTTTTTATTCTGGACGGCTATGTTCCTTTGCTAGCATCATACAGTGTTTATATATCCCAACTATGCCCATGTCTGTAAAGACGTTTTTTGGGATTTCAATGAACGTAATCTATATACTACTTGTAAATTATTGAATAAAGGATTTTGTTAACAAAAATTACGTAAAACCTTTACTAAATTCGTTTTTAGATACAAAGATTTGGTTTGGAAGTTTGGCTGTAGAAAACTTATTGAAAACGGGATAGCACATCCTAATCTTCACGGTGATGCTGTTAACCGAGTCCGTACATTTAGATACGATCCGGGTAAATTAATAAATCCTTTGAAATAATCTTATTCTATAAGGTTACCAATTCAACACTTTAATTATATCTTTTAGTTTTGTTTTTATCGGTATATGTATTGATTTTGTAATCCATAAAATAAAACTCATCTGAAAATTACTGTCATACACATATATGTACATTTACGGTCCTACAATATTTCGATACCTATATTTTGGCATTGCACAAAGTCGTGTTGTCCTCTGTTTGGTTATGACGTATATATATTAAGTATATTTGATGTTGGATGTGGACTGATTTATATTTTAGTCTTATAAACACAATCTTTTGATGGCTGTAAACTAGTTACTGCGACTACTCTCAGATCTGTACTTTGTGTCTTTTGTGTTTTTATTAGTTTTTTTTTTTTTTATTTTACTTTTAAATACTGGGAATGCGGCTGTACATGTACATGTAGGATGTCGATCCCTTGAAATCTGGGGCTTTCCGTTCAGGGTCCAACGTTTAAATGTATGAGTTCCAGGTTGTATCTGAGCAATTTAATGCATTATCAAAATTAAGAGTAGGAAAACTATATTAAAATCCTTATAAAATATACCTGCAAGTCCTATTTTATCAAAACTAGATAGCTGCTTTATACCAAATCCATATCTGTTAAACATTTGTGTAGTAGACCAGCTTAATAACCCAAAAGGCCAATTTTCTGTCGTATTTCAGAAATGATTATTCTAAATAAATATGCCTACATTATACGTTTTTCATTTATTTAAATTGTATATCCAACTCTTGTACAAATTAAATATTTGCAATTTTAAGATACTATCAGACATAATCTAGTATTCATTTATACTTCAAAGTTTCTGCAATAGGAAATAAACAAATCAAATAAATAGATCAGAATAATCAATTGTAATCAATGCATTTAGATTAGTGAAATTGTAATGATCACTGAAATTCATTTTTGCCTGTTATGTCTGTTTCATTATCCCTCTCACGTTGTTGTCAATATGAGGGAATTCTATGCAACTGTCATACAAGTGAGAGGTTTTGCTGGTTATAAAACCAGGTTTGTTCCCCTTTTTTTTTTTTTTTTTACTTTTTACCATTATTGCTCCTTCAGGAAATATGACTTCAAATGATAAGTCAAATGTGTTATAGTACACATTTTTAGGGGCCAGCTGAAGCTGTGTTGAAGACTCATTGGTGGTCTTCGGTTGTTTTCTGTTCCTTGGTCGGGTTGTTGTCTCTTTGACATATTCCCCATTTCCATTCTCAATTTTATAGAACCATTTCTCAAAAAGTGTGTTTTAGATGGATTTTCTGTTGATTCCGTATCATCTATCACATATTACTTATACCGGAATAGAGATTGGTTGCTTCGTTGTTGGTATTTTGTGTCTCAGTAGCACACAAAAATATTATATTGAGGCGATTAACATCATACAGTATGTGATAGTAAGTGCATATTAAATGAAAAGGGGTGTGGAGGGAGATTAAATGTTTTGCTGGGTGCTAGTGGTTTATTAATTAATACATGCCGACCCCTTCTTCTGTGACCATGGCTGGGGTTAGTTGTATTACTCGGTGGTGCTTTTATTTCATGAAGAAATTTTATTTTCGCTTGGTTTGCTTGCTGTTTCATTAACGTACAAACGCAAGTAAAACACATCAATTATTAAGCAATAATTTAGAGATACTATCATCTATAATATTTGTTTAAACCGAGTATGATTGCACTACCAGTATTTCAAATTAAATGAAAAACGAGATGAATCAGATTACAATTTACAGATAAGAATTATTAATTACAAGAACAAGCATATGGAACGATATAGTTGAAATGAGGATTGGCATTCACTAACAGTATAGCTTCCTACGGAAACTTGAAAAGGAGAGCTTAGCTTATGGAATTTAATAGCAATATTTTCCGAAAAGCCTGTTTCATATTCATCGATTGAATTTTCAATTATTCGGATAATTTACAATAGCATTAAATCAATATGAATCAGATTTTAAGGTATTTTATATTTGTCTCTTCGGAACAGAACCTGTTAGCTTCGTACATGAGTTTGTTTGCACTAGTGCCGCATTAGGCTATGTCAAAGTGATGAACATTGCACGACGATTTCGAAATAAAAACATACAATTATAGGGGTGTGCATGAATTGGAAACAAATATTCCCTGGTACAGATTATATCATGGACAGTTTGTTGGGGTCCGTAAAATAAGCGTTAGCGTTTATCCTTAGTTAACAACCTCTAGAAGAATGATTATCAGAGCCTATTCTTAAACATGGTACGGATTCGATACTTCGATAACCATCCCCTTTGCACACGGTGTTATGCCCTCATGCAGAGATGTTTGATTACATTTTAATATCAATTAACTTTCAAGTTGCAGAACATCTAATTTGTCATTGACGTAACATTGATTATCTATAGTATATTTTTTTATACAAGTCAAATAGTGCATACATTTTAAGTTTTTTCGAATTTTTGGTTTTAATGTACTTCAGATTTGTATTTGATTTGGCATTCCAACTGTATTGATTCGAGCATCACTGATGAGTCTTGTGTAGACGAAACGCGCTTCTAGTTTTCAAAATTATAAGCCTGGTGTCATGAATTAGTTTTTGCACATCAACATTAATATCTTGATACAATATCTGTATAAATCTACAATTGTATGTCACAGTCACTTATCGTCTTCATAGGTATATTCAACAGTAAAATGAAATATCCTGTAATTTCTTAAACAAATAATAAGGTGTCATTATTCAGACTCTCGCAATATAATCAAATTATTATCAAGTATTATGATTAATAAACCAAGTATTTTTCCACACTTGCTCATCTTCTTTATTCTGGTGTCCATACGTGACATACACACAACTGAAATAATAGAAGTTAATATTGTTAACTAATTTAATAAGATTGAATATCTCATAAGTAACAAATAATTATGATTTCAATTTTTTTGATTTAGTTTGATCTAACAGAGTCCTGAAATTTTGGATTTTAGCAATTATCGGTCAACGTTCATGTCTCAACAATGACCAAAACCAATACCTTATAGTCAGCTATAAAATGCCCGGACAGAATAAAATTTTTAAGAATTCAAAACCAAAACAATATAGAATGATGCGGTGTTCAACCCTCCTCCAAACCAGAAACAATGGTGTAACAGTTCAACATATGAACATGGTCTGTTTGTTCTAGATTAACATCTGATGACCTCAAATGCAGAAAATATGACCAACGCTGTTAATGCATATTATATACATTCAGGACAATATAAATGTGATATTTCTCATTTAAAAGAACAAAAAAACATTTATGGTTCTGTAGATACCTGTAGTTTGGCATTACTGTATAATTTTCGAAATACTGAGGATTTTCTTCCCCATGAATGGATAAGATTATTTGTATTTTGCAGAATCTTTCAGATTTTATGGTTTCCAATGCTCTTCAACTTCGAACCTTATGTTGCCTTTTTAACTTTTGTATTCGAGTGCACACTCGGCTTGAGCAAAACTGCCCCTTCCCCCCCTCCATTAACTGGTATATATTTATTAAATTGTTTGTATCGATTTAGATTAAAGGTGAACCGTATATATTAAAATTGTTGGTATCGATTAAGTATAAAGGTGAACCTTTCTGTTGCACTTTGTGCAACATCTGTATTACATACATCACAAAAGTATATTGCAGGCGCGGACACGGAATTGAGAATTTCACGTTGTATTATAGGAAATCAAGCATTTTGCTTTGTCAGAAAAGACATTCTTCTTTTGAACTGAGTTTAACTGTGCGTATTGCTATGTGTTTCTTTATTCTACATTGTACATATATGTTCATAGTACGAGTACAGAAGTGAAAAATGTTTTCCCCCGTCATACTGAATACTTATCAAAAATGATACATATTAAAAATAGTAAGACGAGATATAACACAAAATAAGTAAACATTGATTAACATAAATGCATTAAAAATTGTGTCAACAGGTCAAATTAACACGAAAGTACGATTTGAGAGTACTCCCAGTTACTGAAAGCTAATTAAAAGCCAAAAACAATTAATAATAAAAAAATCATGCATCACTAAAATCAATTAAAACACATCACTGGCAGAGTTTAAGTATTTTAACGTCATGGACAGTCAAAGAAAACATGACTTGTGTCGACATAAGTCGTTTTTATTGTTTATCTTGATGTTATCACAATCGAGGAAAAAGGAAGGATTGTGGCAAAGAGAAGTAAAACATTATAATTATCGTTTTTCTGATTTTGTTCATTTTCACTTTTGGCGGCCATTTTGAAATTTTCCGCCATATTGAAAAAAATAAAAGTCTAATATTACTGTCATGACGTTGGATAACATTTTATAAGTTTTTAAAAGATTTGATTTGAATATTATTTGTTTTTAATTAGACATGGTTGTGAAATTTAGACTGATTGGCAGACATCTTGAAAATGGGCGCCATATTGGATTTTTCAGAGTGGGTCCATAGCTTAGTTTGACTATCAAATATATATCTATTATTGTGCAAAGTTTCATGCTTTTATCATTAAACCCACAATTCTTCTAAAAATATGCACGATTCAGCTTGAATATGTCCATAAGGGAGAAAATACAAATTTGATTATATTTTATTATTGTTGATATTGATGCTTTTTGTGCAATTTTCTTATATATCATATATCTATGATTATATGCCTAGTATATCATATCGATGCACCTCGCTGGCCATCTTAATGGCGACTGATCTGCATTCTCAAGTAAACTGAGGTCAATACTCGATTGACTTGCTTGCCGAGTTCGTTAACAGTGTATATTTATGCAATTATTTTAGAACAGTTTGTACATGCGACTCTTTTATAAATTATGGTATTATGATTTTTTTTAATTTGAATTGTGTGCTTTGTCTATGCATTTCTTTAATATTCATCGATTCTGGGCAATCCCAAGACTGTATTGCAATTAAAAAAAATAATCATTTGATCGTATCTTTTAAAGTCACATTACTTTATGATAGTATCACTTCAATTACGAAAAGAAACGTCAAAAGTCTTATCTTTCGTTCAATCAAATACGATACGAAACAAATTCAAGTGCTTGCGTTGCCTGATAGACGGTTGCTGCTTGTAAGTACGCTGTCGTATCAAGGATTTCGAATAGAAAAATTGAATTCATCCTTTCGAACGTTTTATGCACCCCTCGCCTTGTTTTAAAGGGATTCGCGTTTTAACAAACTTTATAACATAGCTTTTGGGAGAGTATCAAAGTGCGATCTTCGTTGCATGGCTTTGGTAAGTGCGGGGAAACGTAAATAAAAGTCTAAATGTATGATTTTGAATTTTGAATTTTGAAATATGAATGATCCTTCTCGGCTTTCGTACTCTCCTTGTTCTCAATTACAAGTAATAATAATAAATGTCACTTTTGTTCATGTAACACACATATATACTTGTGTTTGCAATGTTAGACTCACAGTTTTGATTTAGGTGAACTAAACTAGCACTCGACAGCTAATTGTGTTTGTCAATTATGTTTAAGTGTAACCACACACAATGTTCAGATGTAGGTTGAAACAGTTTTTGCTCGATAACCGAATTACAATATATAGTTTGAAACTATTGCTGGAACAGTTAAACTCTTTGGTCGGGTTGTGGTCTTTTTGACACATTCACCGTTTTCATTCTTAATTTTGTACTATTAGTTTCCTCGTATATATTTACAATAATTCTGCCACGGTCTCTATTTGCCTTAAATAATATTCGTCAGCATAAGTTGTCTAAAATGTATATGCATGTTTTTAACATTACATACTCATCATACATATTTCAGATTTTAAAAAAAGTACAGTAAGTAAAATGTGTATTCAATGTGCTAGTTTTTATGTTTATGCATTTGGTCTTTTTATGTGCTTATATTTTTGTTATTTGCGTTTGTTTTTTTCTTTGCTTTCCTGTTCGTTTGTTTTTTTTTTATTTTTGCTATAAGCTTTTTTTGATTTGTTAATTTCTTGCTTTTATTATTATTATTATTTTTCTTTTAATCAGAATTATTTTGTTTAACTCTACGCTAGCCTTTTGCATGTTTGGTATCAGTTTTGACATTTTGGTTTGGTACCATTAAAACGTTTAAACCGGCTGTCATCTGTTTGCACCTGTCTGTTTGCACCTGTCCTAAGTCAGGAATCTGATGTTCAGTTGTTGTCGTTTGTTGATGTGGTTCATAAGTGTTTCTCGTTTCTCGTTTTACATAGATTAGACCGTTGGTTTTCCCGTTTGAATGGTTTTACACTAGTAATTTTTGGGGCCCTTTATAGCTTACTGTTCGGTGTGAGCCTAGGCTCCGTGTTGAAGACCGTACTTTGACCTATAATGGTTTACATTTATAAATTTTGACTTGGATGGAGAGTTGTCTCATTTGCACTCATACCACATCTTCTTATATCTATAAACATTTACATTGCCCGTTGAGTTATGACTTCAAGTTTTGAATAGGACGCATTACCAAAAATTGCAATATTTCAATACATTGTTCATGAAATACAGGTAGTTTTTTTTTTTTTTTTTTTTTGTTATTATTATCATTTATAAATTCTTCTTCTAGGACTATGCACCAAAGATAATACAGTATAGACTGCTTCTTGAATAATGAAATGTTTTCTTTTGTTTTTCAAAACTAGACATGTTAGAGCAAATTAACTAAGTAATATATAAAAAAGGAAACCAAACTTAATGATACATGAAAAAATCTGAAAAAAAACCAGCAACAATGAAAAGAACTGAAAACAAAACGTAAAAAAAAACAAATTGAATGAATGACTTTAATTATATATCATAGAGCATACAAAAGTATACAGAATTTTCTTCAATGTTTAATAATCGTAGATACAACAAGAAATTTGTAATGAAACATGCACATATTTGCAAGGCTGTTGTTTTTATTTGTTTGTTTTTTTCTTTTTTGTTTCTTTTTTTTCAGCAATGTAGTCATATTTACAGGTATTTCATTGATTATATCTCAAAGTGAAGTTTAGATTTTTATTCAAAACATGGTCATAAATGTACAATGATATTTTGACAGTGAAACTTAAAAATTAAAATGACTTGGGGCAACTTTCGACAGTATCAAAATTAAAAATGATTCAAGATTTTAACAAAACTTTTACCAATCAAAGGGAAATAACTCAAAAATATTCATTGCATTTGAAACAATCTTGAAACAAAAAAGTGCTATATTTAAACTATTAACAAATTGAAATTTTAAAAGAATTATTTGAAGAGTGCAGCTAATTTACTCATAAATCTAGTTAAATTGTCCATTCAATGTACATCTCATAATGTTAACCTTTTATCAAAATATTACTAATACCCCCTCCAGCAGAGCATAAATGGTAATTTCAGCAAACTGGGTGACTATGTTTTTTGCAGGTATAGATCTTATATTTTTAACTTACTGTTATTGATTATTTTTATTTATTTTTACTAATTTTTTTTTTTTTTCATTTCTTTTCTTTTCCATGTTTTATTATTTTGTTTAATATTTTGTTGGCAAATATAGCATGTATAGGTAAAGAAACTCATAGCAGCAAGATTACTACTAGTATCAATTTTGAATCGGAGACCCAACCATTTCTATATGTAAGCTATATGTGTCATGTATACTTTAAATGGAAAATAATCTAATTCAGAGTCTCATACAACTGCCAAGGACTTAATTCAATTGAAAAACGAAGAGATGTTTATGACTAATTTAAAGCAAAATATAGTAACTTATATTGTCTTCAAGATACACACTTTTCTGAAAAAGAAGAACAATTTATTGATAATCAATGGGGTGGAGAATGTGTCATTAGTTCCTTTTCCTCAAACCAAAGAGGAGTGGCCATTTTTTTTTTAAATGTTATCAATAATGTAAGACATAAATACACTTTTGTTCGCAATGTTATACTCATCTCATTGTTATAATTCTGCTTGAATGATTTCCCTGTGTTACACTTGTAGCAGTTCATACCTTAATTCTTGTGCAAAAGACTGATTTAGACTGATTTTAAAAGTGATCATTTGATATCAGGTCCATGCAACAACTTCCCTGAAAAAATGTTCACGTGTGAAATTAATGTACTGTTATTTTCGGTTTAAACTATTGTTTGTGGTGTGTTTCAATGAAAGTCCGCAAAAATATTAAGACGCCGTAAAATTCCACTTAACTGGTTTTGAGCTTGATACTATATTCTGCGAATTAGATATGCAATCAGAATTAGAGATTGAACTAGATCTACGTGATGAACACTTGACCAATCAACTCTGACAACTGGTTGATTTATGGCGTTAAAAGCTCTGTCACATATGTAGACAACGTGCAAATGTTTAAACCGTCTCATGTGTGATATTTAACTATGCTGACATGATAGGTCTTTTAATGGTTTAAGACGACTGTGGATAACAAGAAAGGGTCAAAAATTTAATCGTGACATTGATGTTTAATCTTATAAACAAATATATAAGTCATAAGCCTGTTATCTAAAGAGAGCATAAGTCTATTTTATAAGTGATGTACAACAATATGACACTGTAAACTGTATATAAGTTGAAGTTGTAGCATATATTTTACAAAGGCGGTAAGTAAACAAAAGGAAACATGGAAAGAAATGTCTATGGCAACAAGCGCCTCTTTTTCCTAACATGACCATCGTAAGTGGATGATGGAGTTATAAATATATTGTTAACAGATAGAAGACCTTTGAAAGATTTAACGCACATACGAAAGGCGTAAACGAAACTACTTTCCCATTATGAGGATATTTCATTATAAAACTTGTTTTATGACATCTTCAACGGTTATGAGGATTAGCAATAACATATTAAACAAATCCCGTTATGAATGACAGGGGAGGGGATGTCAGTCTTTGAAATAAAAATATAACATTGTCCTTGATGCATATTTAAGAAGAGTTTCGTCATATTTCCTTTCGCTTCAATGGATAAAAGTACCCTAGCATTATATATTTTCTTTCTGATCATATGTATGTTGTTCTCATTTTTCCACAGAACAATAATGAACAAATACTAAGCCTTGTGTTTTCCATTCTATTTCGTTCATATATATGTATTGCATAAGCATGAACAGTTATTGCGTTGTTATCTGCTTTGATAGAGTAAAGATTTTACATATTTTGTTGTAACATTTAACGGACAATTCGACACAATTACAACTTACAATGTCTTCTCTCATGTCTTGCTCTCGTTGCTTATTAGATTTAAGTACATTTTGATATACTGAAAAAGAATATGTAATATTTAGCAATGTAGCAATGGTATTATAATCATGATAATTCCAATATAAGTTCATCAAAATTAAAACCAATGATTTAATCTCCCATTTTCCTTGAATCAAATTCATTCACATTTCATAACTGTTAATCAATAAAAAAAAACTTTACAAATCCATAACGTAATACTTTTACTACAGTATTATATTAATAGAAAACCTAAAATTCAATATTTGATCTATAACTCACCTTTATGATGTTTATGCACTGTACAATTGAAACAGCATAGTATTATAGATAATGCCCATTATAATAAAAAAAATACAATGTTTTTTTTAAACTGCTCTTTAAATATCGTTTGTGTTTTAGTAAGCTAAGAACATACTATGCTTGTAAATGTTTGAGATTGACACATAAACATTTTTTTTTTAATTTTGATAAATAACTAGTACGCAGTAAAGGTGTAAATAAAGGCAACAGTAGTATAACGGTGTTCAAAAGTCATAAATCGATTGAGAGAAAACAAATCCGGGTTACAAACTTAAATTTAAAGCATGTTTCAGTTTTATCTCACCATACATAAAAGAAGATCATGAATTATAAAAAATAGTTTACGATAAAAAAAAAAAAAAAAGACCACACCAATCACGTAAAGTTAACTATTAAATATTTACATATGTCTGTATATATAAAAGCAAAATCAATAACCATGGTTGTTAAACAGCTACATGCATTGATTACACTGAAACATTATATGCAAATCAAGCATACGCACCCGCACATTAACTAGTCATTTTCACATATTTGTTTCATATACGAAGACAATAATATTAACTCATGATTATATCTTTATAGGCAATTATAACAGTGAGATAAAGCAGATCATTAGTTCTAATAATTGACTGAAACAAACAAAACAATAGAGGTGAAGGATATTATATAGCTAAATAAAAATGGATACAGAATTATTTATCTAATTTATATCATACAATGATTTTGATGATTATGAAATTTAAAAAATCGAACCATAATTATTTGTTGAAATATATACTAAAACAAAATTAAACGATGTAGTTAGGAACATATATTACATCAGCTAGTATATTCTAGAAATTCTTGCAGTGTGATTGTTTTACTACTTTAATATCTGTAACGATGCTAGTGGACTACCTCCGAAGATATCATCTGTCTGATGGATAGTGATTTTTTAGTTGCAAATCAAACTGACATTTATATTTCCAATTCATAACTATTGTTTTGCTCTGAAACTACGGTTACAACGTTATGGTATCAAGTTGATTTTACTCGTTTATTGAAGTTATATAAGGCTATTTTCTGTTAATGCGCATAATCGTTTTTGACTTTCGAGCATGCCGTATGATTTTTATACCAACGACACGTGCATAAAATTTTTGATTGTTTATGCTGGTTTTTTTTTTTGTTTTTTTTTATGTTTTTTTTTTTAACTTCTAATTGTTAAAAAGTCATTAGATGTTCATGGCTTATTATAAACATTTTGTTACATCGGTACTTCTCTTACCTGAAATACTATATATACTATCGATACGGTTGGTGTCGGTATACAGGACAGTGAAATCGGTTCCTTGTGATGTATTACCCATTGCTAGTTGGTTGTGATTGGAAAAGTATACGTTCGTACCAAAGATGTCAATAGCAATGTTTTTGCAAGTTGGCGATTTGCAGTTTGTATTTATGATTGTTTTTACGTCAGATCCATCAACCCTACCTGAATTCAGGTTACCCGTGATGTCTACTATCCAATAGAGTCTTTCATTTTCCATGTCTGAAATATTTGTGGACAGATAAGTTTATAGTTTCGTGAGTACGGACGTTCATTCTTGGTCTCACACACACATACACAACGCCCGCGAACCCCCGCCCCAAAATCCCATACTCCACCAAAGAAATAAAACTTGTATTTGAAGTCACAAAATAAAAAAAAACAATGTGGATTATAAGTGTAATCACGAATTATCTAATAAAAATATTTTTTGATAAAGAATCTGAAAATCGAAATCAGTTCTCATATATTTGTGATTTCTGATCAGGATTAAATCTGATTTAATAGATTGCTATAATGCAAGTATTAATGTCATACAATGTTTTTATGTTTACATACCTATATCCATACAGGAAACATCCCTGTATATAGTTTCAATATTTGTTTGTATTGAAAAATCAAGACTTGATTTATATATTTTCGAAAATCGTTCGACGACATACATCCAACTGAAAAAAAAAATGCATGTTTACCACTACTGCTACAGCATTATTTTCTCAAAAAATCGGAAGAAAATGAAACGTTTTAGAGGACTGTTCCATTTGAAGAAAAAGTCCGTAAAAAGTTTACTGAGTTTTCTGACATTATTATACTACTATTTTCGTCAACAATCGCAATGTGTATTGACCCTTTCTTGGTGTGTTCCAATTTCAAAGTGAATGCATGTTGTTTGTTATTTTCTACTTTACACAAACCTATTTGCCTACAGTCTGCAGATGTCCAGAGTGAATATTAACACACAACATGAAAATAATTATAAACAACGAGAAATATAATAAAATCTTAAATATAAAGAGAATACAAGAACATACATATGTCAGTTGTAAAAGTTCCCAATATTTTAAATCAGTCCGCTGAATATAACTTGTTGTTAGGACAGTAAATTCAAGTTGGTTTGACATGTAGAGTTCATCCACAAAATTGTACTATACCTTGTACTCGAATGTACATTTGCCAACAAAATGTCTTGAGAAGAATTGTATCTTAATTTATATGTTCTATGGCTCTAAATAATCTCTATCCAAAAAAATTTAATATTTAGGAAATTAAGGCAATGTTCAACAACTGAAACATACTAGAATACAGTTATTCCAAATCACTACTTATAAAAAACATGTTCCAGAACGATAAATTAATATAAGTACTCAATAGCAGCATCCACTTCTTAAAGCAAAAAATAAGGACACTTTTAACAAATGGTGACCAACCTTAATGATGTCACATATAAAGAACACATATGTTGGCAGAACAGTTACAAAGTTTGGCTATATATCGTCTAAAAATCATTAGAGAAACAGAGTCCACTACGAAATATCGGCAAAACAGTATTGATCAACTCTCGACAATTAAATTGTTAATGTTTAAAAAGCTTGGCAAGCCTCGCATTTTAAATTGGTAAAGTTTACTATTTCGAATGGAGATTTATCGTATCACATTCGATGTAGCAGTAAAACCTATATTTATTAAATACACGGTATGAAAATATGTTTCAGTTATTCAAACATTAAAAAATTACAAAATATGGAATTATGACTGTTACACTGTTTGAGAAATCATTAACAAAACATAGAAAAATTTATAAAACACATACAAAACAACAAAATAAACAAGTCATATAAATAAAACCAAAAAAATCCGACTAAAAACAAACAGTTATATACAATAAATAGTAGCTGCGCAAAGTCAAGAAACCGAGTCTTAGGAAACAATTGACACAATGTTTGCAACATTCATAACATGCATAAAGGATACAGCCACCAGAGTACGCTGACTTATTCGGATAAATAGTTGATTAAATTGTTTGTCATTTTACCGCTATTTTGATTTGACTTTTTTAGAGCTATTCGACTGTTACAAACATACTGTACTTGCCAAGATGATTGCCTTTAATGGAGCATAATATGGTTACCCGTTTACTGCACCTGAGATCACCAACTGTATTATGTGGGGTTCCATTGCTCAGTCTTTTTATTTCTGTTTCTTTTCATTGTTTTTCGTTTTAGCCATGGTGTTTTTTTTTTTTTCTTCGATTCATGATTTGTTATCATTCCTTTGCTTTATTTTGCCTTTTTTTACTGTTTCAATTCTATTAAAGCATAATGTTCAATGTTAATGTTAGCCTATAGCCATGTGCATTTTGCTATAATAACATGAATAATTATTATTTGAAATTTTCAGGGAATTACAGGCCTCTACAATAACTTTTTTTTCAACTTGTTCAATAGGACAAGTACATACCAAAAATTACTTATCCAAGTGGAATTGTAACTTGGTAGACCTATCATTGGATTTGTATCTTGGTCTTTTAACATGTTTAAGTTGATAAAATATTGATTATTATTGGTTATTGCCTTACTACAATCAGCTTTGTTTGTTATATATTAAAATGTTTATTCAAACGCAATCAAGTATTGTTTTGTCTACATATGATCAAATATGGTTTTAAGAATTTTATGGTCAATAATTTCTTCATTTTTATTTAAAAATATATTTTTGTTAAAAAAAATTATGGTATTTATTATAAATCAACATAGGAAACGAGATACTGGTTTGTCTTGGTCTCCTACGGTGCCAAACTGTCTATTAAACATGTCTATTAAAAATGTCTCCTATCGTGCCAAACTGTCTATTAAGCATGGAGCCGAATCGTGCCGTGCGTGCTGGTGCCGAACTGTCTTGTAACGTTACCTTATCTACAAAACGCATTGCTGATTCCGATCAGTAAGACTGGTTTCCGAGAATAGTATGCGTTTTATCTGTTAAAAAGTATCTGACAAAGAACCAGTTTTAAATTATCGATCGCAAGTAAACAGCATTGTTTTTTGTTTATTACCTTGATCATCAAAGTAGGATTTAATTTATTTTCTGCAGAATAATTTTACTTGTCCCGTCGTACAAGCTTGGTATGGCTTTTACTTGTCCGACCTTTTTTTCCTCTAGTACCGGACAATCGGACAAGCGTTATTGTCGAGCCCTGTGAATTATGGACTTATTTGACAATGGTTTGGTATTTTTATAATATAGTGAAGTATATTTTCAAATTAAAGGTTATTTATTCTTGATAAAACATGCTGTCATCAAATAAAGCTGACCATACCATATCACTGGTTTTATTTCATGGTTCAAACAGATATAATTATACTTTGACTAGGTTTGCTTTGTTGTAGCATATTTGTACCGTGCACACGATACTCTTCTGAAACTGACCATAGAAATACATGTTTATAATACTTTACATTTAACATAGGCCCTTAACGCCCTTTTAGTGCGATAGCTGCCACTGTAATAATTATTTCATGTCAAGAACAACCAGATACTCATTGTATAATCCAGCTCTCTGAAAAATCATTTTTAAATGATTGAATATTCGTTTAACCTTTTACTTTGAAAATCATATCATTAATTGCAAACACTATTAATAAAATACCTATTATTAACATCAAGTCGTATGACAAACGGATATTCAAGAAATTCCGCTATTACTATAACATTTGATCCGTCTAAATTACATCTTACAATCCTTCCAATACTACCAACACTCTCAGTCCAATAAACATGGTTATGAATAGAATCAATAGCTAATCCTGCTGGTTTATTGTTTGTCGAGACAACTTTGTGTAATACTATGCAATGTGCAGGGTATCCAAATCTGAAAAAAGTTGAACATACCAATGTAATCGCAGAGTTGAACTAAATTTTTAGCTGGTGTACTGGCAAGATTTATATATAACTCATAACATATTCTATTGCTGGTTAAGGTGATATTTTTTGAAGATTACTAATTTACCACTTGAACGCTAACCAATCCAATAGATATATTCAAATTCGATATATATCCCATGCCTTGCGTTTCTATCATGTACTCCTTGATATTGAGTAAATGATTTCAAGGTCAAGTAGGGTTCGATATCGAGAGCTCTACGTGGTAAACGTGCTGAAAATTAAACATCCCTTTGAAACTTTGCGGACGCACTAACTTGATTAAACGTAAATGGTATCTGCGTCTCAAATGGTAGGAATATGTTTCACTAGTCGTAACCACAATGTCGTACTCTTTTCCTCGATTAGGTCAGTTTTAAATGTGATTTATCTCCAGAATTTAACATACATAAGCAACACGGGGGTGTAACAAATGGGCAGAAATTCTACCATTCCACAGTACCTGGATTATCATCTGGTTTTGTTGTTACCCAATCTTTAATCATATGTCTACTGTTTTATGCATTATTTAGTTGATTATTGTCAGTTTGTCGGTGTTTTTTTTTTACCGCATTAGTGTTTTCTGTTTTTATCGGACACACGATTTCAAATGTTCCTTATTACATTTTTCTTTCATTCTGCAATATATGGCAACCGTGATGAACGAATTGATTGATTGTTGGTTGCTAAATGTACAGAGGCAAGTATTTTTATGCATGTTCAAGACTGGAACAAATAAACAATACATACTAGACAACTTTTTTGTAATACTATGCAATCTGTGGGGTATCTAAATCTAACAGTTGAAACTTATACTGTAGAGTTATAAACTGCTAAAATGATTAATTAGCTATTGTACCATGTGTACTGTTAACATTAAAATGTTACCTATACTGTAATTGGATCGGTTTCTCTTCTTATTGTGTTGTGGCAAAGTACTCGAGCAAAAATAAATCCTATAGATATGTTTAACTCGATACTACATGGCTAGCGATTCCTATCATGTTGTCCATTGTTTCGAGTTACAAACAAGGAAGTTATCAGAAGTTATATGAAGTTAATCGAATAGTAATGTTGAATATCCCTTTGGAAGTTTTATGGACGCACGCATGATTCAAGTGAACGTATGTAATATATGTGTTCATAGTGCCAAGATCAATGTTTTACATATCGTACATTGAATAATCAAGAATTATTTAACTATACTACAAAACTTACGTAGTAATCGTTCTTTCGATATATCTAATATAAAAAGCGGCAATTTCACACTGGACACTCTTTTAAACAGATAATTAGAAAAGAAACGATTTGCCTCCTACAGTATTAAATGTATAACATTTATGAATAAACTTATTCACTGGACCAACATTTTTACATGGGTCATCTTTAAATTTACGGGCTCGATAAACAACATAACGATAACAAGAAGGATGTTAGAAACCTTTTGTAATAAGTTTCCATGTTGGGTTTGTTTATAACCTTACCTCATTATGTCGTTGTTGAAATATCTTGGAAAATAAACTTGTTTATTTTTGTAATCGTAATCAACTGAATACACTGTAGCTCCAAGTTCAAGCAATACAGTCACTTTGCGTGTTTTAAGATCAAACTCCTTAATGGAGGCATTTTGTGTTGCAAACAAAATTTTGCTCTGTGCACCTGAAACGCAGTCATTTAAATTAGCATTCAAAAATATGATTTACAAGAACTTGTGCATGTATATGAAAACGGTTACTTAACACCCTTCCAATGACATTATTTTCTTTGAAAAAAACACTATATATATATATATATATATATATATATATAATTACGTCTAAACAAGTGAAAACTCTACGACAGATCCATCCATTAGATCACCAGTGAAGGTGATACACGGCTGAAAACAGATATTATATTCATAATTGCTCTAAACATCAGCACAACAATGTTAAATCTTCAAATTTGCGGAAGCAAATTTTTGTTCTTCCCTCGCCTGGATTCGAACTCATGCTATTGGGATATCGAGACAACACCGTCACCGTCTGCACTGTGTCCAGCTCTCTAGATCCACTCGGCCTACTAGACTGAACTAAACATTCAGCTTTATATATATGTATACATTTTGTTGGTATCCTTTACGACAGATAATTAAGCTAATCTGCAATCAATTCCATCTTCATGCCTAATATATCATGTACTATGTTACAACTCTATATTCTACTTCTACTGACGAGAAAAGGTAACACTGGGCTACCGAAAGCTGAATTTTTAGTTCAGTCTAGGTGTCCGAGTGGTCTAGAGCGCTGGATACAGTGCAGGCGGTTTTGTCACGATCTCCCAATAGCATGAGTTCGAATTCCGGCGAGGGAAGAACAAAATTTTGCTTCCGCAAATTTGCAGATTTAACATTTTTGTGCTGATATTTAAAGTAATTATGAATATAATATGTGTTTTCATCCGTGTATCACCTTCACTGGATACATACATGCCTAAGAATGTAACTTTAACACATGAATAAGTGTTATAAAAATAGTTGTTATATTTTATATATTCACGCAATATCTCGCTAAACAAATAAGCTTCATTAGGCGCGTGCAGCCATCCAGAAAAAAATCGAATGCTGTAACAAAATTTTTGCAGCTTAATGTATATGTCTTTTATATAGTCTTAGGCATTCATATATAATTCAATTTAGTAACTGCATCAGTTTTTTTTTTAAACTGATCCACGCCTAGATAGATTGAATGTTGATTGTTGCTATTTTTAGATACTATATATACATTTATTTATATACTATTTGCTTATAAATGTTTATTATGATGAATACTTATTTTCATAACGAGTGAAAATTGGTTATTGCTTGAGACCAACTCCAGTTATTTAATTTCAACATAATAATAAACCAGCCTGTGGCGAGTTGTTAAAATTATTTCCCATATGGTCAACAACATTTTAAACTTTTTTGGCGCTTCAGAATATAACAAATTGGACAAAGAGAAGTTATTCGTGTAAAAAAGTGTGTGTGTTTTACATATTATTGAAGAAACCACATATGGCCATTGCCATGGACGAAATCTACACCGTTTAACACTTTGAAAGTCATCAATGACCTAACAAATAGCCGATGGAAATGTTGTTATATCGTCTCATGATGATGGATAAGTCAATCAACTCAACGCATTTTACGTATCACTCAATATCTCTGATATGGATTTGATCATTTTTTTTTTCTTTTTATGTCTTTTTGGTCATATTGCTATTTAAATATTTATACATCTACGGCATTCATAGTTTGAGCTAAGCATCCCTAATGAAGGTACATGAAGAAAGGCGCTTACTTCTAAAAGTTCTATTTCTATTTTCTAACACTTTTTTCGAAACTGAACGTCTCCGAGGGTATCATCAATTTAGAAGCCAATGCTTCGGTACTGACATGATTTTATAACATTATTTTCTTGAAATTTACGTTGACCAATCTTGAAACATTAAGAAAAAAAATTTAACTCCCTAATGCAACGTTGACCTTATCTTAATTATGCTATTCTTTCTTATATCACTTTTTGGTCATAAAGCACGTCCATTCCTCAAATACTTATGCATATTTGGCCTTCAAATTTTGGGGTTTCTCTATTAATAAATCTTTTTTTCCATATTATGTAATCAAGGAAAAACAATTTTTCGATTTTGTTTTACAATTTTGGACTAAGTAATTACTAACTTAAATGGCTGTAACATATATAAAATTTAACAATGTCACTCATGTGCAAATAAATCAGCATAGTTGATTATGGCCATATGTGACTTAATTTCACTTTTTCATTTGAAGAGCATTTAAGTGCTGTTGAAAGTTTTTATCTATTTATATTCTTATTCATGATACTTATAAAAAAACGCTAAAATTAACACAGAATATATTCTCATTCAAGACAGTAACTACTACTACAGAGATTCAATTGATTGCTTAGGTCATATTGAAGATCTTAGGCTGCTACTTTTTTTTATGCTTATATAGTCTGTTTTTTTTTTTTTTTTTTTCCTTCTTGAATAAATATAGTTTTTAGAGCTGGCAAATAACTGCCACATGTGATTTGTATTTGAATTTCTGTAAATCGTGTATTTATAGTAATTTAGTTTTTGTATGTCTTCAAAAGCGTTACAGATAATAGATAGGAACGCTAAAATTGTCAAAACATTGTCATATAATGACAGAAACACCTACAAGAGAACAATTAATAGTTTCACAACGTTTACCATCTGATCGTTCTGTTTAATATCTAGCCAAAGTGACTATGATTGTAGTAGTACAATACAACCTAAATAGTGGCTAAGCACCAAACAGAAATTATTTGGTGAGATAACGTCTAGTGGTTTCAGACAACGACGGATAACGGGTGCCTATTCATGACACGTCTTGCCCTTGGTCATTTGTTTATAAAGGCTAGCAAGTTTTAATACCTTTAGCGTCGACATTAAGGCATGTGGAGGGTCGACATATCTTCCAGGGAGAGTATCAATTAAAAATAAAATGACAACAAATGAGAATGTTGTTTGCAAAACATTTTTGGATTTGAATTTATATATCCCAACTCGTTCGTTATGCCCGTGTCTGTGAAGACGTTTTAGATTTATATACGATCCGGGTAAACTTATCAATCCTTTAAATAAACTTATTCTATAAGGTAACCAATTCAACACTGTAATTATGTCTTTGAAAATTGTTTGTATTGGTATAATTATTGATTTCAGTACATTAAAATCATACTTAATAAATTTTTTTTATACACATATGCACTTTAACGGTACTACAATCTGTCGATACTTTCATTTTGACATTGTACAAGGTCATGTTTTTCTCTGGCTGTTAATGACGTCTTTACACTAAATTCATTGGATATTGGATGTGTACTGATTGATATTTTAGTCTTAGATACATGATTCGCTTTAATTAGTTGTTATTGGCTTTAAACTAGCTGTCAATAACAGCGAGTACTCTGGCATCTGTACTTAGTGTTGTTGTTGTTAGGGATAAGGGTTGGATGAATACCCTGTCACGTCTAGTCTGTGTTTATGTTTGATGTTATTCTGCATTGTATCGATGTAATGAGTTAAGCATTTTTCAACTGATGTTTATAGTTTTTTCTTATGTTGTGCTGTTACACAACTGTCCCAGGTTAGGGGGAGGGTTGAGCGCTCATAAACATGTTTAACCCCGCCACATTCTTACTGTGCCTGTCCCAACTCAGGAGTCTGTAGTGAAGTGGTTGTCATTGGTTCGTGTATGTCAAATTTGTTTTTCGTTAATTGTTTTGTTATAGATTAGGTTGCTAGTTTTCTCAATTGAAATGTTTCATATTTTTTATGTCGAGGCCTTTTATAGCCGCCTTTACGGTATGGGTTCTTTCTCGTTGTTAAAGGCCATACGGTTGCCTATAATTGCTTACACCGATTTTATTTGAACTTGTGGATAGTTGTTTCATTATCAATCATACCTCATCTGCTTTTTTTACATTCTATGCTATAAAATCCTCTTTTATCTGAACAATAAAAAGCTATCGGTAAAAATAGTCTACATTACTAAATGTATTTAAGATACATTTAAATGAATACTCACATACTAAACTAAAGGTGATCTGTAAAATCAAATATTCATATACCCAATTTTGTACGTCCATTTTCTTTTAATTCTTTATTTTGTGTATATTGTCTGACCCTGAAGTCATATACCTTGTATCACAGGTAAAAAGATTTGACTGTGAACGGATACTAAAAACAAATTTTCTGTATAAATTTAAGGTATAGTGAAACTGACACATGATAACACAAAATCGTTCCGATTTACATCTATCGTCTCTTGTTACATGTCAAATATGTTTTTAAATGATTTAAATTATGTATAGAAGAAGAAATGTTAACCTGATTTGAAAAAGGTATATTTTCGAAAAAGAAAATTTAAAATATACGGCTGAAAAAAAATATTGAAATGTCGTCAACATCGAAAAAAAAAATGGAAGTAGGGGTCAAAGGGGGTCTTGTTATAAACGATGGTATGTTATCATACCAGTAAACGAGACATAAACGAGATAATCTGGTTAAAATCATCTGAATATAATTGCAATGAATGTATAAGTAGTGTAAATATTCACGTATTATCTTTAAAAATATATAAGTATATGATGCAGTCTCAGCCTGAAGTCTCTTCGGAACACTTACATGTTTTTTCATTGATTGGCTAATTAAACAGAAACAAAACATAACGCATTATCATTCCTTTCTTTTCGACTTTTAGTAAATATCCTACAACTTTTTGTCATATTGACTAGTCTCTTGACAACTATAACTTAAAGCTAATTTTTTTAATAAAATATGTGATTATAATGTATTAATTATTTCTGGACTACAAAAATTTAAGTTTTTTATTTAATCATTTGTTCATTTGAAAAAGCATTCTGTTTATTATGCTTTCTTGGATACTTGTCTCATTTGCAATCGTACTGCATGTCCTTATATTTTCTATGAAAAGCATCAATAGTACTTATTAAATAATGAAGAACTGAACTTGAAAATAGATAATAGAAGCTAAAGAGCATGTAGCTCTGCACTGACATATATATGTTATATCTAAAAATAAGGAGATGTGAAATAGTAGCCAATGAGATAGCTCTCCACCAGAAACCAAATGACATAGCAGTTAACAACTATAGGTCACCGACCGGCCTTTAACAATGCGCAAAACCCATACATATAGCATGTATTTTGCTAGTAGTTTTAGAAGATGCTATCGAGATGAAAATTATTGATAGTAAAAGGAAAGCATCTGTATATCGTGTATATATAGCCACGAAAAGAAACACCTGATTAAACAATTTCCATTACATTTTCATTTCCTAAAAGACAGAAAAACATAGCATCTATGGAGATACGGAGAACTTATCGCATGTAGAGTAAATATTATATTCATAAGACCTAATCGACTCCAGATTTATCAATTGAACATTAAATCTGCTTAAACTGAAGTATAATTAATCAATATCTTAACGTAAACAAACACTTTGAAAATTACAACCTGTTAATCATGTTAATGTCTTGTTTTAATTCCATCTGTAACTACCGTCACTGTTATCCACACTGATAACATTGTAACTGAAACTATGTTTCAAAAGTATTTTAGTTTTTAGATAACAAAAACCGTATACATCTTAAGTATTTATATGTTTTTAAAATGTATTTTGATACAACATATTAAAATTGTTTTGACCGAATTCAAAACACAATATTACATGTAGTATTACCTTACACTATAATAGCCTTGAAAATTACTTCCTTTCGTTCAGCCATACGATACTACCTGGCAAAAAACTTCCGTGTTTTTTCTTATAAATTTTACTTTAAACATATTTTATTGCAAAAAATCGTGTACATGACATATACATATAAATGCAGTAATATTTAAATACAAAGGGGTTCGGAAACAAGGTTTCCCTTATATTTATCCGTCTCCATTCTTAAGATAAAAGGAAATAAATGCTTAATAAATAGTGTTTTTTTTTTTTTTTCGTCAGATCTTTTCTATGCGTATGTACCGGTGGCGGTGTGTGTTTCCAGGACTTTGTCAAGACTGTCTCACCCAAATTACTATCCTAACCATAAAAGAAGACGCTATAGGCCAAATCGCTTTGAAACTACTAAAAATTGTTAAATTTGTTTAAACACGAATACATTTTCTTCTTGCCTGAGAATATTGCTGCCAAACAGGAGTGTTTTTATATTGTATTGGAACGGAATAATTTTTTTTGTATTCTTGTGTTTCGTTTTTATGTATGTGCTTTGTCTATATGCCATTTTGTTTTTCTTTGTTGACATATTTGTTTGTTTTTATAGTGATTGAGATTATAACACAATGTCGGCCTTCAATTATGAGAAAAACCCATACCGGTCATAAAGCAAACTATTAAATGCCTGGAACCAGTTATATCAAACAATTCAAACAAGCTTACCTGAATTAAGGAAATATCCGTTTTAAACCCAGTTGCAACAGAGATTCCACTTTTTTCTAAATAAGGTTGCGAACCATGTTCATGAATGGACAATCTAATGCCAGCTTCTGAATATATGTACGGACATAATCGCTTTGATTAACGTTGATTAACATCTTTAAAACTTAATAATCAAACGAAACAGTTATATAATGATAGCTTGTATAATGAAATAACTAATGATAGCATTTCATACATTCTAATTGTGTGCATGTTCTACTTAACTTAATTGCACTGTATACACATTAAAAAGTACGATTACCTATGATTGCTTATATTCTACCTCAACCATACCTCATTTCCTTATGTTTTATATTGTTGATACAATATGAAAAGCTAATTTAAGTATGAGTTAATGATCATCATAAAAAATTTAAGAATTATAACATAAAATTCAATGGTTGAGTAGCATGATGCTCAATGTTTAAATTTCAGTGTAGTTTAAGGACTATACTTGTTTCGTCGTATTTGTTTTTATTTTAGTCAACATGTTCCCTGTTCTGATCATTTCAAATTTAATTAAACAAAACTTTAAGAATGTTGTTATTGTTTTGAATGATTCGAACATTGGATTTAATGAGAATGAAACAAATCAATCATACTACATTAACAATTATTAAATTTCTTAAGGTTAGTTTCTTAATTTATTAAAATTGAATAACGAAAGTTCAAATCAAGCGATATTCAATTCTCATTCGTTGTGAATCAATGGTATTCACTGGTCCTGAGTATGTTTCAGGGAACATGTGTTTTAATGCTAGACCAGAAAAAGGACATCTACCGACTTTTAAAGATCAATGAAAATGACAAATCGCATCTATAGACTCAAAGAAATAATTCATGATAGAGACTTTATCGTCAAACGGGTATTGTGTTTTTTATTGCATTCTCATCCAACATCCACGATAATTCATTGCGGATTTGCACATTTTATAATCTGCCTAAAAGTAATTTAACACCAACTGTTACTATAACATTCACATTATAATTTTCAATATAGAACCACTAATAAACTAAATTATTTATATACCTGTTGACTTCATCAACTGATAATGTTTTACGCGAGACGGTCGTTTCGTCTACATAAAACGGTTGGAAAGCTAAATCAAATACAATTATTATTTCAATAAGTTGAAAAGCAATAATAATCGAAAATTCCGAAAATTTGTGCAAAATACATTCAATAAAACACTCATACAAATATGAAAATAACATACATGTTAGATAACAGCGTGATATATTTAAATCAAAATAAGGGCTCAGTGCAACGAACTTCATTTATCATGTTGAATATTTTTTAATTATTTGCTAATTGCACATAAACTATAATTTGTTGTATGCAGCTTACTATCTTATTTTCATGAATCATAAAGGAATGTATAAATTGTTCACTGATTTAAATCCCATCAATTGTCGTACGCGCCCTATTTATCATATGAATAGCTTCATGTGAGATTATACATGTAAATTGGGCAGACAAACGTAGCAAATCTGACGCAAATGACAAATCGAGTGATTTACACGATAATCAGAACAGTACGTGAAGTTTCACAGAAAAATATTTTACTCGTGTTTTTCCCTCTCAATCCAATGGAACAGAATGCACGTTTTCATATAGACAGCGTGCTATAATCAGACATCGTACAAAATGTATCTTCCATTTGTTGACACAATTCCTGCTATTACCAGTTTCGATCAGTAATTTAGTAAAGAGCAGATAATTTTTTTTGCGTATACATAATTTTGCCTTTAAATTGATCGTAAGTTAATATAAATATTGCCAGAAGTTGGTATTTAATTCATCAGACGTTGATGTTAATTGCTCAACAGTTTGGTTTGCTTTATTAACCGAAAGCTAAGTTGAGGTACAAATTACCGGAGTTTTTATATGGTGTTTGTGTCCTTTGTTCGAAATACAAAGTTAAATGATCGAAAATATGACATTAATTTCAACTGGAAGTGTTTGGTCAGTATAAAGCTGTGGAATTTGTGCATTCATTAATGAAGTAAAAATATCGTGAGCCATTCATGATTCACATCATGAAATGAATAGTGAGATATTTCAAAGTAAAAATCAAGCCAGAGAAAAAATTTACAAGTGCACTCTTTGAAATAAGATATAAAACATGAAACTGTTTTAGGTTCAAATAACAGTGTCATCTTAGATGTTAACCCGTAGTCAAAGAGTCTATTGAAGTGCCTGTGATGAGACCTATATTTATGTTTTATTTGATTTTTACTTACACGCTTTTATTTATATGTATTCGGTTTAAATTTTGACTCTGTTTGCTATCACACTTTCATTTGCATGTGCATTTACTTGTGTTCATTTGCATATTGTAATTGTGTTGCGTTTTGTTTGATTATGCTCAGTATATAAAAGAAAATATGAGTACAACTGGAAACTGAAATATTGTAAAAAAAAAGAACAATACCTTTCATTGCATGGCCGCCCCTCGAAGTTGCAGTGCATCAAAAAATCTGAAAAGTCAGCAGACATTTTTCTGATAGTCTTTTCTGTATATTCAATGTAGTCATCAATATAATCCATAAAGCTCATCGCAAGCCTGAATTCCTCACTTGCGTTCAATATAGGATCAATGTCTAAGGCCACTGCAGGTGAATGTAGTTTCATTGTGATAAACGTGTAAAACATATAATGTACCTTGTGTCGGTATGGTTGTTTCTATTAATTTGTATTACAAAATATGTGTTAAATGGACATGCCTATAATCATATTATGCTTTCTACCAAATTACCAATATCAACAAAATAACATATGATCCTAGTCCTTATACAACATGATATCTTACCCACATAAACATTTTTTTGTAATAGACGTGAAGTAGCCACTGGACGTTAAGCAACTAACAATAAACCAATGTAATAGAAGTTAGTTTTGGGTATGGCTTTAACTCATACATTGTACATGAATGCAAATATTAATATTAACATTTCTTATTGATAACATTGTGAGATTTTTTTTTTTTTTTTATAAACATTCTGCAAGAGAATTCAAACTTTTAAAACAATCCCTTTGTTTTGAAATGAAGTATATCACAAGTTTTGACAATATGTGTTATTTATGAAATCCTATTCTAAAGGTTCTTCAGTATTGGAATGATAACGGATAGGATGAGCTTGGCATGGTAGGGCCATTTGTCTATTGTATGGATGGCCATATATCATCCTCATTTATCGTTTTTTTTTAATTGTGTGTATCGTTTTTTTTCAAGAATTTTAAGAAATAAGCAGTGCATTTTATCATAAACTTTAAAAGTTAACAGGACTTACATAAGGATCAATATACACGAAGTTTTCGAATACATTGTTATATAGAGAGATAGGTAAGAAGCTCTCAAATGCAACTAAATAGAATTTAGCGGTATAAATCTTAACTGAGTTTATCCTACTTGGTGGTACAACACTTATCCTCTCTCGCCAAAGTCATCCTTAGTTTTGCGGGATGTTTGGAATATTGTGATTGGAGAGTGCCACATACATGACATAGCACGAACAAACCACACAGCACCATTCGTAAAGAGTATGCTTACTGAATTTAGATGCAGAGGCTTACTTTTTCCTTATTACCTAGTTCTACATAAATTGTTGTGCCAATCAAAATATATTTTCCTTTCGATTTCCATTTTACTCCCTCTGCATACAATTTTCGTTTTGTATCCCCAGTTTCAATCATGTCACTGTTCATTGTGTATCAACGGATTAATGATCGTCACTTCGGTGAGCCTTGTTTATACTGCTTAGGCCAAAAGAATTTATCAAATAAATCCGTTCAGGCGTATTGAAATGATGAAAACAACCTATGCAGTAAGAGAACCATAAATGTATAAAATAAAAATGTTCTAATGTCTCCCGCATTGCCCAAATTTTATTTGTCCAAGGACAATAACAAAACACAAACGTTTTGCAGTTAACCTTTTAATTAATAACTTAAAGTAATGTCGGCATGCAAGCATTGACTCTGTTATTTTCCATATATATATATATATATATGTATATATGTATATATATATTCCAAATACCGTTTCGATTCCTAACATCACTGAAGAGACATTAATTGTCGAAATCCGGATATGGTGTACAAAAATCTTTGCACCTTTGTTTGCGGTATACCATCTTTGCCGCAAGTTTATTGCTTTCTGTTTGGTATTAAAGTTATAATTAAGATCCATTTATTACACCTTGTGATCCGTTTATTTGGCAATCGCCAATGGCAGTCAGCAGGGTTTAAGAACATTTGTTGTCCGACCTGTTAGTCAAATGCGTTTTGTTAAAATAAACTTTTTCACTTTTTTGGTCTTTTGGAAAATGTTGTTTGTGCTGTTTTAGACCCTCTAACAAGAAATTTGTTTTGCATGCACACGTATAAAATTGCGGTTTTATCCAATGCAATCATAGGTTTGAACGTTGTTTTCAATTTAGACTTGTATATATATATATATATATATATATATATATATATATATATAAGTTAGACAAAAATAAAGGTGTGGTAGTTCTTAAACTGCAATACATACAATAAACTGTATTTCAAAGACGAGAGAGTGCTGACAATACAATGTTCTACATAATCAATTCTTTTAAGGTGGATCATTCGTCGAACGGACGGACAGACAGACGCGCGGACAAGCTGATGAACGGACGCCTTTTTTCTTTGTCTTTGTAACGCGTTGCGTTGTTGACAAAAATGCATAAACATTTCAATACGAGGTCTACACTACTATCAGTGACATCTAGTGACACTCGTTGTGAAATGTCTCTATCAACAATACATGTTCTCATTTTGTATCTTAAAACAGATTAGATAACTTTACTTACTACCGGAAACTTCTAAGAATATTTTGAGGCTCCTAGCATTGCCATTTGTATTTTTGCCAGTACATATGTAGAAACCTGCATCACTTTGTTTCAGCATTGAAAATTGTAAGTGACGGTGTACGGATTTTAGACCCATTATACTTGTTTGCATTTTTCACTAGTTACAATGCTGGTGTCATTTCCTTTTTGTCTCCACCACTGGACTCCAAAAGGTGCAGGAATACCTGTAACTTCACGTTTAAGAGTTACAGTTCCTCCATTTATTGCTGTGTAATTTGATTTCTGAATGGTAACATTCTGAAGAGCTGAAAGAATGTATGTTTAGATAAAATTGCTATACAACGGCAATGTTAATAGTAAGTTAGAATTGGTACCGTTTATGTTATTAACAATTATTACTAGAGTCATTTTCGTTATTTTACTGACATTTTATCTTTATTATAGACTTTTCACATGGTTTATATTTGCTGACATTGCACAACACCGATAATTTATTTTCGCTGCAAATAAGTTAAACACGGGTTTGGAAGTCTGATCTTTATAATAAAAAGAAGTCTTTTTCGGGTGAAAATAAATTTGAGAATAATCCAATAGCTGGGAATTAAAGGCGTTCTTACAATGCAACTTGCAAAGGAGGATATGTTCGATATAGACAAAACAATTAACCTTCCAACACTCAACATACTTATCCATACCAGAGATATTTCGAGTGTAAGTCATCTAACGTACAGAGAGCGTTAAACTCTAAACACAGAAAGGATCAAACTAAATTTTCCAATTCTAGAGCGGACGTTGCTGCCTTTTTATACATCCTGCATCGCGATAATCTTTCATCGCTTTTTATGTCAAAAGGGAGGTCAAACATGACGATAATTATTTGCCTAAGGTCTAGTGTAAAATATTTAATGCATATTTAGAACAAATTAAAATAAATCTAAAGGTAGGTTCTGCAGAGTTGATCTAAATAGTTGTAATGTTTCTTAAATCTGCAGGTATAGTGACACTCTCTCTACACGATGTATCATATAAACATCTTTGTCCGAATGGACGTATGTTCATATTTATCAATACCGCATAGTCAAACAGACACATTTTTGTATATAAGCCGATACTATTTAAAATATCAATATCAGTGATGTTATAATACTGAACCCAATCAACGGGATCTCATACAAATTTACTTTACTGAAAAATTAAAATATAAAAACAAGATTAGTCGTTTCGCATAGCATTTAAAAAGTTTACGACAGACATATATATGATTAAGAAGGGCTTTATTTCAAGCTCGTTTTGTGACTCAATATGTCAGCTACAAATCAATACCTATGCAATTATATTGATAATGACAGCATAAGACATTGTTTACTAAATTCACTATAGTGTCGCCTATTCCAAATGATAGAAGTCTACAGTATCAATGCTTGCATTGTCATTAAATATTTTCATTGCTATGTTTTACCTGTTTTCGTTCACATCGTGAATATGTTTGTTACGAGTAACTATTTACCTTGGCTGTTTCTGGGAGCTCTTTGGACGAAGTAAAATATGCATATACAAATACAATTAATTTCGGTTGAACGTTAATATACAGTGACATCGAAGATGGTATCATCAAAATATTAGACAGATATCGACAACCTACATTTCTGTTATTGAGTATGGTGAAGTTTTTAAACTTAAGTCGGTTTTCCAATGGGTTCTAGTTGGGCAACTTGACTTGGTGATTAACTCATACAAAGCAGAACTCGTGCAAAGCCTTCTCAAACAAAAACAGAACATTATCTTTCAAAGTTCTTTAATTTCACTTTCAGATATATTGATGATGTCATGTCACTCAATAACTAAATTTTAGAGATAGCTTGCATCTCGTATATCCCAGTGAATTAAGAATACTACCGACAAAAGAAGGTCTGCTGCATATTGGGATCTTTCCCTGCTATGGACACCGATGGACGACAAACGAAAATATATGATAAACGTGAGGATTTCAACTTTGCATGCATAACAGGAGACGATTATCGTCGCACCCAGTCTCGCTCCTTTCGGAGTTCTGGCGATTCCCTCAGTTTGTGTTTGTTGTCTTGACTTGTCTTTTTTATCTATTTATGAGATTTGACGGTAAAATAGTGTTGCCTTTTTTTGTAATATGTTTAGCTGCTTCTGCTGAGGTAGCTGCTGTAGTTGTTAAAAAGGTATCGTCCATTGAACGTGTTAATTCCGCTAATGCCCGTATGCTATATTCGGATTTACATTAAGTGATCAGGATGATCAAGGTATCAATTGATATGCAAAAGTCTACAATAGCACTTGCGGTATGCAGCCTGGTGTTTTCAATGAAAAATGTTTAAATTTCGAAAACTGGTACGACATTTCATTTAAGATTGATTGTTGATATGAATAGTTCCAAATCCTGAAATGATATGATCCTGCCTGCCAAATTTTGACATTCAAAACTTTCCTTGTGTGTTTTGAAAATCAAAGAAACCAAAGATTTTTAAAATCATATAGTAAGTTAGGCATCATTCTTATTGGGGCCAGGGGGATACCCTCGTATCCATTAATGTGGTAACCACGAATACAAACTGAAATGAAAAAAATGCGTTACACATAACCAATCAACGTAGACGTTGTCCCTACTACATATAAAAAGGAGATGATGTATAATTATCAATGGGACCAATATGCACAATTACCCAAATGACATGGATGTAAGCAACTTTAGGTCACACTACCGTCTTCAACAGCGATCAAGTCCAATATTATATAGTCAGCTTTAAAAGGCCTATCACGATCCCAAATAAGATGAAACCTGATCATTACTTTACGGATTATACGATATTCAGATTTATAATTATATCACAATGATATCGCATGTTTGTGATGACTGTACAATAAACAATTTTTAACGTATGTTAACGTTAGCAATTAACATTCAACATGTATATATAACTAACTGAAAGTAATCCAGCATAATGCTACCCACTTACAGTATTTCGATACACATATTATTGTTTTGTAACATAACGTTAACACATGGCTTATTTTAAATGATATGGCATGTGGGTCTATATATATATAAAGTGACATTTCACAGATGATGAAATGTCAACACATTGAAAAGATCAGTGTATTTTAAATTACTAGTTATCTGTATCTGGTTATTGTCTACAAGTTGAGCATAAGCTGGCAGCATAACATTGGCATCAAACCATAATTGGTAGGACAGACACGTTATGTAGAAAACTCACACAGGTTTACAGTACGGGTATATATGTGATCCTGTATGCTGGCACGCCCTTTACCCCAATAGATTTGCCATTGGTTCCTAAACATTCCAAAAAACTCGCTCTATGTTACGCCAATATCTAGTAAAAATTGAATACATGAACACACATAAAACGTATTTTCTTATCAACGAATAAAATGAAAAAAAATAATAGACAACCTTTCCACGATTTCCCTTGCTTTTTAATGCTTTCTCAAATTGCTTGGTAATTTTTGTACGTATTTTGCGGTGTACTTTCACCAGATGGAAAGTCAATATGTTTTCGTCCTCTGTCGTTTGTTTCATCTTTGAATAACTCAGTGGATTCAAATTACAAAACGACACTGCAGGAAAGTAAACTTTCTGGTACCGGGTAGAGACTTATGTGTTTACTTGTTCACTGTAACATAAAGTAGCTTTCTTTTAACGGAAAGAGACTTTAGTGTTCATTTGTTTACTGTAAAATAAAGTAAACTTTCTGGTAACGGATTGAGATTTTAGTGTTCACGTGCTAGAAAAGCGCTTCGGACGCAAGAAATTTATAACGTGTTGTTTTCATTTTTTACTGTATAAAAAGGTAAATTTTCTGGTAACGGATAGAGACCTCAGTGTTCACTTGTTTACTGAAAAAAAGGTAATTTTTTGGTAACGGATAGAGACTTTCGTGTTCACTTGCTTACTGTACAATAAAGCAAACTTTCTGGTAACGGATGTAGACTTTAGTGTTCATTTGTTTAATGTAAAATATAAAAAAAATAATTTCAGTAAGGAACTGTGCATAAAAGAATTTTCTTCAGATTTTTGCCACTGAACCTTAAGCGAACAAAAGTTAATCCATCGCACATCGGATACTATATCCTGGGTTAAGTGTCATTTCCTTAACGTATAGTGTCATATACTGAAGACTAATTGAAACCAATTATACAACAAAACAAGTATGAATGCACGTTCTGGTAGGTAAAATTGTTCTATACATTTTGATAGTGTTTTTGGACATATACCTTGTGAAATCGCATCAACTGTTTTAATTACATTGACCATGACAGCACATTCACTCATTAATCATGGTCAAATGGACGCCATTTATGTCAATGTTTCTGTTACTGTTGTTCTATTAAAGGTGTTTGAATGAGAGAGAAAAACAGTTACACGAATGATATAAAGTTTTATATGCAATATTGATTGCATGATACCTTGCTTCAGATGAGGTTTCCTTGAGGAATTATTGTAAAAAAGTATGATTGCAATATTAGTCAGATCGACATATGTTTCTTACAAAAACGTTTGTAAGATTGAAACACGCTTCAAGCAACGGTTGACAAAAGTTTGTCTCGAACTATTGTAACACTTTACTGTCATGAAATGTTGTATTTTGTAAAGCACCTTTTATCCGCTTTGAAATCATTGCATCACACTTTCACAATTCAAACTAAATATCTGTATATTTTTTTCCGGTTTTTGTTAAATGTTACAAATAGCCGTATTGTAGTAACCGTTTCTATATTTGCAGTTGATATTAAAACCAAACCTATTGATTTGATTACAAATGCAAACTGTATTTGCCTTTCTACGAAATATTTCTGTTATTAATCAAAAAACATCCCATGTGTAAATTTAAGATGATGTAAGGAGCATGAATCCCTCAAATAGTACAACCATGCAAGATTGATATATTATTATACATAAAAACAGATTGAACATTTTCAACGGGTAACGACTCATGCTGGGAGAATTTAGTCATATTGAAGTTTTTGTGGATCTTGTAGGGCTGAAAAGTTTTGATGTAAACTTTTCTTTAGCTATATTATAGTTTGCAAAATAAACAGCAACATGTTTCAAATTGGACGAAAACCGTTATCACACGGCAATAAATGTGAGAGATACTAAAGGGATATTTACACTCATGAGACGAAAACAAACTGACAAAGCCATGGCAAAAAAACGAAAAACGACCCAAAAAACTAACAACTGTATACAACACACAACATAGAAAACTAAAGTTTGAGCAAAACAAACCCCACTAAAAACCAGCTAGCCCCAATAGCAGGCTCTACGGAAGGGTAAGCAGGTCCTGCTCCACATGCGACACCCGATAAATGAGTCGTCAATTGAAGGTTGAATTTCTATATGTATTTTTATTAGATCATGTACTGCTGATCAATTTATCTGTTAACAGATGCTCTCTTTATGTATATCATAGCGTTCAAGCTTATAAACAAAATGCTAAAATATTTAAAAATTTATATCGAGGGCAACAGCACTATTTGAGGTTGGCCTTTGAGTTTGATGATCGTTTTTTCTATTAACAGTTTCCGTCTATCGATAATAGTTTTCACGGTAATATCTAGAAGTTTTGAATTCGTCAAATATCGTGATTTTAAGGACAAAAACGACTGAAAGGGAAACTAAATGGTTCAGTTACAATGGTATTTGTATACACCATTTATATTAGTGAAAAATATCTGTCAATCTACTTTAGTTTTTAAGATAACAAGCAAATTACTTCAATTTGAAAAAAATTGTAATAGCAACAATTATACAAATGAGTCAATTCATACATTTACATTCATAACTTAATCATTTTTTCCTTGTCACATTTTGTGTTAAAATCTATTTGTAGAGCAAAACTTAAAGATAACGAGAGATATTTTTCATTTGGTGCCTTACTGTGACATATTGTATCCTTATTTACACGTGCTATAGATTACATTGGCCATGGGTGATAGTTAGATTAGACTTTTATTAATTATATCATGGTAGGTCAACCCCTTAATCTTAATTGGGACTTTTTAAAATTTGAAATGAGCAAAAACAATGTGGGTCGAAGAATTTTTTTCTTTCATAGTATTTTTAAAATGCCATGCATATAGCTGCACTTAGATGTTAGTTAACGAGTTTCTATAAAACTCATCTAAGATAACAGGTTTTTAAAATTTGGTACGCCTGACGCATGTTTGGTGTACATAAAGACTCATCAGCGACGCTTGAGTCAAAACTGTTAAAAGGCAAATCATATACAAAAGTGAAGAGCATGAAACACCAAAAATGCTTCAATAGCTTCACATTTGTGTTCTTGAAAGTGGCACTCCGCCCCGTAATACTTTCACTTGAATATCTTAGACTGGTCTTTGGTGTGACCTTTTGCACGGCAAAATGTTCATACTAACTTAGAAGCCTTCACTTCCCAGTGGAAGTCATAATTGCCAGCTTTATTTTCGATTGACAAACGTTGCAGACTCTCCCTATTTGATTTGTATTTAGTTATTAACATCCAGAATATGTTTATAAGACATATTGGCTCACTAGACGTTAAACAAACATCAATCAACAATCCATGTACTTTTTTTTCTCCATTTTTCATACAAATACTCGGAATGCGGCTGTACATGTACATGTACATGTAGGATGCCGATCCCTTGAAACTGAGGCTGTCCGTTCAGGGTCCAACATTTATATATATGAGGTCCGTGTTGTATCTGAGCAATCTAATGCATTATCAAAACTCGGAAATAAACTTAACACTTTTAACGATATATAACAATTAAATATATGAGTTCCGCGTTGTATTTAAGCAATTTAAGACATTATCAAAATTAAGAGTAGGAAAAATATATTAAAATATCTTATGAAATATTAAATGCAACTCCTATTTTATCAACAACTAGATTGCTGCTATATTCCAAATCAATATATGTAAAACATTTGTGTAGTTAATGTAGATCAACTTAATAACCCGAAAGGCCAATTTTCAGTCGTATTTCAGAAATGTTTTTTTTAAATAGATATGCCTACAGTATATATATTTCGTTTATTCCAATTTATATCCAACTTGTGTATACATTAAATATTTGCAATAATCTAGTATGATGTAATACTTTAAAGTTTCTGCAATAGTAAATAAAACACATCAAAATGAATAGATAAGAATAATCAATTGCTTGCTGTTTCATTGAGGTACAAACGCATATATACCCAACGTATTATCATAGTTAATACAAAAAATATATACTATGTTTCATTTGCAAAATAAATTTGACGGTTATTGTAACATTTAACTTTGATACTATTTACGTAAACAATCTAAACACTATATTTTGTTTACCTGGAGCGTATTTCCGTATCGTAAAACACATCAATTATTAAGCAATAACCTAGAGATACTATCATCAGTAATATTTGTTTACACCGAATAGGATTGCACTACTAGTATTTCAAATAAAATGAAAAAAAAAACGAAATGAATCGGATTACAATTAACATATAAGAATTATTAATTACAAGAACAAGCATATAGAACGATTCAGCTGAAATGAGTATTGGAATTCACTAACAGTACAGCTTCATACGGAAACTTGAAATGAAAAGGAGTGCTTAGCTAAAGGCATTTAATAGCAGTGTTTTCCCAAAATGAAATTGAGAATGGAAATGGGGAATATGTCAAAGAGACAACAACCCAACCAAAGAACAGACAACAGCCGAAAGCCACCAATTTGTCTTCAATGCAGCGAGAAAATCCCGCACCCGAAAGCCTGTATCATATTCATCGATTGAATTTTAAATTATCCAGATGATTTACAATCGCATTAAATCAATATGAAACAGACTTTGAGGTAAAGACTGTTTTTGAATTTCATTATATATTGCTCTCTTTGGAACAGATTCTGTTAGCTTCTTTGTACAAGAGTTTGTTTGCACTTAGTCTAGTTCAACATCAGGCTACGTCAAAGTGATGAACATTGCACGACAATTTCGAAATGAAAACATACTATTATAGGGGTGTGCATGAATGGGAAACAAATTCCCTGGTACAGATAATATCATAGACAACTTGTTGGGGTCCAAAAAATAAGCGTTTATCCTTTGTGAACAACCTCTAGAAGAATGATTATCGGAGCCTATTCTTAAACATGGTACGAATTCGATACTTCCAAAACCATCCCCTTTTTGCACGGTGTTATGCCCTCATGTAGAAATGATTGATTAAATTTTAATATCAATTAGATTTCAAGCTGCAGAAAATCTAAGTTGTCATTGACGTAACACCCCTTATCTATAGTATATTTTTTATACAAGTGGACAAGTCAAATGGTGCATATAAGTGTTTCTCGTTTCTCGTTCTTTATATAGATTAGACCGTTGGTTTTCCTGTTTGAATTGTTTTACACTTGTCATTTTGGGGTCCTTTATAGCTTGCTGTTCGGTGTGATCCAAGGCTCTGTACTTTGACCTATAATTGTTTACTTTTTACACATTGTGACTTGGATGGCGAGTTGTCTCATTGGCACTCATACCCAATCTTCTTATATCTTTATAATTTAAGTTTGTACAAGAAAATATATAACAAATCTGCTAGAACAATAACGAGCTTAATACAAGAAGTATATTTCAGATTTATCATAAGTATATAGAAATACTATTCCAAACATTAGACGGCGCTTGTCCTATACCAGGACTAATGACCGATGTACACAGAAGAATTAAAGACGAGCAACCAAAAGCACTATATAATCACATTAACTGTCGTCATTTGAAACGTGCTTGCTAGAATGATATTCAAAAAGGCCAATATCGTGTGCGACGCTTTTTATACAATTTATGATATCCCAAGACCAATATTCGTTAAAAAAATCCCATCAACGTGGTACACAACTAGAGAACATTTGAAAAGTTGCAATATCAGAATCTGACAATCTGAAACTAAGATGTGGTATGATTGTCTATGAGACAACTTTCCACAAGAGACTAAATGACGTAGAAGTTAAAAACTATAGGTCATCGTACGGCTTCAACAATGGGCAAAATCCATACCGCATAGTAAGCATGTTTATTACTCAGTAATGCGTGTCATATGTACTACAAGATGGACGATCAAAGCTGATGCGATGTTAACAATAATAAAACTACCATTGTTTACCGAATATGTATTCTATTACACCATAATGTAACATTTTTTTTTTTTTTCTCACATATTCTAACACAGCTTGAGCATTCTGTCTATTTATCAGAATATACTTGTTTTAATCTTATAATAAAAATGTAATAACAAAAATACCGAACTCCAAGGATAATTCAAAAAAAAGAAAGTCCATAAAAACTGACAAAATCAAACTTAACACTACATCAACTAAATAAACGAATAATATATACAGATGCCAACAACAATGGGGGGTTTACCCTAATTTTATAGAAACATTGTGTAGCTTAACCTCCCATATGTATATTCAATTTTTAATTCTGCATAATGTTGTGTGTCAGTCTTTTTTAAAGTTCTCTATAGCACGTACGGGGTTCAGTATTATACATTGTATCCTTGCGGATTGTTTTGGAATGTTATAATGATTCATATGCAAATCTACGAACGTTAATCGTAAAAATATTCTCAATTTTTTACATTTCAGTTAGAACTTAAAATCTGATTAACGAGTTCGTACAGTTTAGATTTAAACTATTTCGTAGCCTTTTATTATTATGCGCGATTTAATATGCTAAATTAGAAACAATATTACGTGTTAAGAAGATTTTTATGCACATTAGCTATAAATATATAATAATTCAAACATTTTCCTGGCAATAAAGATTAAGTGACACGGACTTGAATATAAAAGTATGGATTATGACATTTCAAATGGTTATTTTTTTATGATTTTTAATATATTGATTAATTTCATTATTGTCGGAATATGTATCATCTTCTGGGTTGTGTGTTCTTTAAGGTGGTTGATTTGTGTTTGTTTTTTGTTTTTTGTTTTTTGCTTTTTCTTTATTTTTAAAGACTTGTTTCAGGTTGCACTTTTATATGTATTAATTATTTTTAGACTCGTGTGAACTCACGATAAAGATTCTTATTTGTGAGTTAGACTTTTGGTCTTGTTGTTGAAGGCCGTACGGTGACCTATAGTTTTTTTGTTTAATTTCTATGTCATTTGGTCTCTGGTGGAGAGGTGTCTCATTGCAATGCCACATCTCTTTTTCATAATTAATTTACATTCTAAAAGAATATTGACGTAAATGAAAAACGAAGAGTGATATATGCTCTACTATTTGGTAACGTTTATTTGAGTATTTTTCATTTAGAGTGTAACCGCATCGATGGTACCTTCGTAGTGTGTTCGCCCGTGTATGACTCGAGTGCGGGAGGTCGTGGTTTCGAAAATGGCTGAGTATGTTTTATCCCGGACATTTTAATTAAGACAATTAAAGTTAACCGAAGTTCTGATCTTATAAATTGACTTTGAGAACATAACAGATTAGGAGACATTGCCTGATGGAATCATACAAACTCCAAGGGAGTGAGACCTGTTTCGTTGACGAAGTAAGCGTATCATGGTATGCCATCATATGAATAACAAAAAAACAAAAAAAATACCGAACTCCAAGGAAAATTCAAAACGGAAAGTCATTTATCAAATAGCAAAATCAAAAGCTCAAACGAATAGAAAACAACTGTCATATTCCTGACTTTGTACATGTATTTCCTTATGTAGAAAATGGTAGATTAAACCTAGTTTTATAGCTAGCTAAGGCTCTCACTTGTAAATAATGGCGATTGCAGTCTTTCTATCATATCTTTTAACTCTGTTGGGGCTGTTTTAAATAAGGAAAATAGATTACTTAACTGTCAAATGGGATGCCAAAACTTTTAATTATTTCACGTGCAGTTAAACATCATTAAGTCATATGTAGTATGTTTTTCCAGCAAATACGACACTCCTAAATTTCAGTAACAGCCAGTACTCTTCGATAGGTACTTTTGATCTTTTGTCATTTCATTATTTAATTTTTGTGCTTCAATCCAATCTGATGGATTTTTACAATGTTCTTATGCTGTGCTGTTATACCCCTGTCCTAGGTTAGTGGAAGGGTTGAGCGCTTGCACACATGTTTAACTCGCATCATTATGTATGTACCTGTCCCAAATCAGGAACCTGTATTTCCAAGGTTGTCGTTTGCTGTCTTATATATCTGTTGTTCGTTTGTTCTTTTATCATAAAAAAAAAAATCAGTCCATTGGTTTTATTGTTTGAGTTTTTACGCAAAATTATCTTTGACGATGCTAACTGCAATTATTATAAAAAACATATCTGCGTGGCGGTGTTGATAAGTTTCCAAGATTCCAACCCTCACTTAACATAGGGCAGATGTGTATGAGAAATGCATAAGAACGAAGTGTAAAAATCAGCTTAAAATTGCATGTCTGATGATGCAAACGAAGCACAAAAACAACTAACCAATTGGTAAAAGACATGAACAAACCACCAATATAAGAGTTTTTACAGTTATTGAAAGATAGGCCAACGCTATTTACTCTTTATAAATAGCTAATGATTATGTAGACTCAAATCTTAGTCAGTTCACAGCCAACACATTTAAAGTAAACTGCAATAGAAAACCATGGACTTAAGCATTTTCAAAATACAAGCATCGCGATGGTGTAAGCCAATAAATGGTGATATTGACTGTATAGCAATACATACTGATTATATTTGAATTATTAAAAACAAATTCAATGTAAGTAAGTTTAACTCATGCTTCTTACATAAAACATATAGTCGATCATGTCTAATCCGACACTACTCGATATTCAATAACAAAAATTAATTCCATAACACCATAATGAGACGAATTTACTTTTTCTTACGTCTTTAAAAAAACAGCTTGGGTGTCCTGACTTTTTGTCAGAATATTCTTGTTTTACATTTTGTCAGCCGTGGTATTTAATAGCTCATTAAACAGTATTGGTTATGATCATTATTGATAATCTATAGTTGGTTAATTCCACGTCATTTGGTATTTTGTTGATAGTTGTTTCGTTGGAGATCACATCACGTCTCCTTATTTGTATATCTTAAAACAAATTGTACTACTACGAGTGTCTTGTAAAAGAATAAGAAATAAATGAGTACTTAGGTAATTCCACGCAAAAACATATCATTTGACAAGGATGAGATTTTAGCGAATTAAAAGTCTTTCATGGCTTCAATGAACATTACATTGAACAGCAAATCTGAGGACTTCCCTTGTTTGTATTGGATACCTGAGCTCCACACAATTCCGTACAAATAACGGTACATTGCCGGCTCATCTGCATGTTCTACAAAGGAATTGTCCATTAGATGGACAAAAATTCTGTCCGCATTGAAAGAGGGTCTTCAGAAATACTGTGAAACTGTTTACTCGCGTAGTAGTATTAACCATATATGGATTCTAAAAAACTGTAAAGAACTTCGTGATAATTTTAATCTCGATCTTTCTCTCAAAATAATTCTATCAAAACTTTTGATTTTTCAACCCTATATACCACCATTCTCCATGTGAAATTAGAAAATCGTCTAAAAGAAATAATCCATAATGCCTTTCAATATAGAAACGGTAACATACGCAATAAATGTATTGCTTTGGGATACTATACGGCATATTTTGTTAATAGTGAACAAAAAGGTAAAACATTCTACACAGAGGAACAAGTGATCAGTATGCGAGAGTTTCTTATGGGCAACATATTTGTTGAATTTTCAACAAATTGTCGGCATTCCTATGGGAACGAACTGTGCGCATCTCCTTACCGACCTCTTCTTAGTTTCACATGAGTCGGAGTTCCATCAGACACTTGTCAAAAACAAGAAGAACAAATAAGCCAGATCATTCAATTTCACATTCAGATATGTTGATGATGTTCTTTTCATTAACATTCCAAACTTTTCTAATTGGGTTTCATTAATATATCCTCCAGAACTAGAAATTAAAGACACGACAGACACGGCTTCCTCCTTCTCATGTTTAGACTTATACCTCGAATTTGACGTAAGCGTTCATCTCAGTACCAGAATATATGACAAACGAGACGATTTTAATTTTGAAATTCTAAATTTCCGCAACCTTAGCAGCAATATACCAACTTCACCTGTATATGTGATATACATTTCCCAACTCATTCGGTATTGAAGAGCTTGCAGCTACTACTCAGACTTATAAAACGTCAACAGTGTCTGAGTAGAAAGTTGATGAGCCAAGGTAATGTCAAAGAATGTCTCGTCCTTTTTCTAAAAAAGTTCTTTGGAAGAAACCACGACCTTGTTGACAAATATTTTGTATGAAAGAGGGACGAAAGATACCAGAGGGATAGTCAAACGCATAGATTGAAAATATACTGACAATGCCATGGCTAAAAATAAAAAGACAAACAGACAAATAATAGTACAGAAGACACAAAATAGTATGAACTTCACACATAATACATGATGGTCTTGAAGTATGTATTCTAGGTACTGTGTTGTTTATCATCTTAACTACGTGTTATAGTGTTCTTTTTATTTGTCCTTGTACATCTATAACCTTAATCTGTTTAGTCCATTTTTGGTAATATAATTTTGGCGTGGCTTGGTACTTATACATCCCGCAATTGTGTTAATGTGCTATGGCCAATTTCGTATTCTTGTCTTTCATTTTTGTTTATGTACTTTGTCTATAGGGTGTCTATATGCCATTTTGTTTTTCTTTTTTGAAATAGTATATGTTTTTATACTGACTAAGATTATGTTACAATGTTGCCTGCTGTACCCAAAATATTATGTCTCTTTGTTTTGCTCACGCATTGTTGTCAATATTATGAAATTGGAGCAGGATCTCATAACCCTTAAAGAGTATCTAGGATCCCGACGATCCGTCAACCTCCCAACCTCCTTCACCCCGGTTTTGGTGGGGTTCGTGTTACTCAGTCTTTGGTTTTCTGCGTTATGTTTTGTATGCTGTTGTTTGTCTTTTTGGTTTTTGCCATTACCTTGTCAGTTTGCTTTCGTTTAATGAGTTTGATTGTCCCTTTATTATCTTTCACTTCTCCGTCATCTGGACAGTTATTGAAAAGTCAAAGACCAAAACTGTTATCATGGTAATGTCCATATCTTCCAGATTTGATAAGACAATAATTAGGGAAAGATGGAAATAACTATAAAACCTGATTTTTTTTCTTTATAGAATAAAACTTTTCTTTTAAGAAATACACCATGCGAATAAATAAATAAAACTTTGTTGAAATTAAATTCGATATTTTACATACTAGATACATATTTGTTTAAGTAATATAGGGTAATGTTCTCATAAGGAAATAATATTAAATGCAAAAGGTATTAATTACCACGAATTGTGTGATCTTTTGTGCACTGTAAAAATCCGGTATTATTAGCAACATAAACAACTGTTGCGTTATCCATTATAATGTTTGTCGTAATCGCCCATTAGTATGCAAATGGACATTATCTCTGACGGAAGCTTGCTGAACTTTGACCTCAGTTATAACAAAAAGCGAGAGTTTTTTGTTTGAAGCTATCAGTATTGTAAAACATGGACAGGTTTCTGATAATAGGATCGGTCCTCAGTGTTCTGACCGGAACAGCTATTGCCCGTTGTGAGTAGTTGTTAATTTATTTTTTTTACAATTTTTTGAATATCATTAACATTGAAAATATTCTCGTCTCAAAATATGATTGAAAAAACGTGTTAAATGAAAAAAGGAAAATATTTGGCTGTATCTGACTGCATATTACTGTAATACATTACTTTAAATAAGCTGTCGTTTCATAATGTTTTGTTTAATTTGTTCCGGTCCAGAGCATCACTGAAAGTGTTTCTTCCGGACTAAAAGCAGAAAACAACGAACATGATACCGTTTGTGTTGCTATATTATTAGAAATTTCAGACTAGACTAAGTACTTTGAAAACAACTTATAGTCGTCTGATACATGGCAGTTAATTCTGACAAATGGTTGACGGTAAAAGAAAATGGCCACACGGATTTCTTCATGTCGACAGTAATACACATCCATACATTTCTAGCGTTTTGGTGATTTTATGGGATGCCTAAATTCGCACCGACACCAGGTTAAATTTGAAATGTTGAATTTAATATACTCACATTTATAGACTGTCAAGCTCCATGCAGTAACGGCCAGACGTTAAATTCGAAATATTGAATTTAATATACTCACATTTATAGACTGTCAAGCTCCATGCAATAACGGCCAGTAGGTCAGCTGCTCAAATAAACATGCTATCTCGTTTCATTTTCTAGTAAATTATGCCAATATTTAAGGGATGGTTATATAAACTGGCCAGGAAAGACGGATGTGAAAATATCGGATGGATTTTCTAGACTTTTGAAATTATATTTGCCAAAACTAACTGATAAAATATTGTAAATCAAGCACTTTTAATTATTACCTAAAATGACACATGCTAACAAAAATATAAAATTGGTACCGAAAAATAAATTTATTTTTTCAATAATGTTAAACGTGATAATGACTGTAAAGGGAATGCAAATGTACTTAACTGGAATTAATTTTGATTTTTGCTTTAATTAGTAAAACATCCTAAGTCATGGTCGGGATGGAGTGGTACGTATAAGTATATTAGCAATATTATTCGTTTTATGTTCAACTATTATACTCCAGCTGTGTATGTAAAATTGAGCAAAGAATGTTAGTTTGTCTTATGGTGTGGAAATGGAATGTAGAATCAAATAAGAACGTTTGAATAACTCAATAATTACATAATACGTCTTGGATTTTCAATAGAATTTTAAAAACGGGTGCCTGTAGTCTCTTCATCGGCAATTGTTTACTGATATTTTAGGAGGCTGTTATAGTTAAAAGTTTTAACAGAATTGAGAACATTATTTTCAAAAGGTTGGGGTAGTAAGTTTCTTACATTGCCTGCCATGGCAACTGGCTATACACATTTATCGCTTTTAATTAGAATGTCTACTTACATTAATATTATCTCCGTCACTTTTAAATCTGTAACTGATATAACTTCCGCCGCAATTTAATATTTAACTTATATTTGCTTATGGCTGTGGTTTGTTATCTATTTAAAGCATGCAAAAATATTTCTCTTGTCACACTGGACAGAGTGTGATACGAAATAGTGATACGAAAATTGCTAAAATTTGAATGACTTATACAGGAAAATTAAACGATATTGCTAGATTCCGAATAGCTATTCTGTAGGTCGTTGAGGATCTTTAAAGGTTAATGCAATACACACTTCGTCCATGGCAACAGAAGTATGTGATTTCTATAATAATATATAAAAAAAACTCACATTTTTCACCCAAATTTTCTTTTTTTTTTTTTTTGTCTAATTTTATTACATTCTGAAACGTATAAAAATATATAAAGTATACAAATGTTTGATGTGTAAGTTTGTCGCCGGAACATGACATATACCGTTATAATTGGTATGTGCAAAAGACTTGATCAACGATTCGCGGATTTATTTTTATGTAGCATAAGGAGAATGTTTATCATAGAGAAATATGTTTAACAATCCGTGAGAATTGAATATTACTTGATATCAACATGATCAACTCTAGTCATTTATTTTAACCCTCTTGCTGCCATGTGTCCCCGTCGGCTATGCCGGAGGAACACATATATCAATATTTTAATTCATGCAAGCATTTTTCATTTCCGTATCTCTTTCAAATAATTTATCGAAGATTATACAATGTAATATTTTTCTTCCATGGGTCTCCAATGTAACGTCAAAATGGCGTACCGTTACATATCCAATGACGTCATAGTTTGGCATTTGCCGTCACAATCGTCGAGCTGTCGTATTTTCTGTCACATGAAATGCAACCATATTAAATTAGCGGCAGCAAAAAAAAATAGTAATAACATACTCACCGACAGCATGTTTATAAACATTTTGAAATTAAATAACTCGAGTTGATATCAAGCGATATCCAATTTTAAACCGTTATCCAACTTACAAGTTTCTCCGCCACAATTCAACCTATAACTTACATTATCTCCGCAACAATTGAATTTGTAACTTACATAATCTCCATCACAATTGAACCTATAACTTACATATTATTATTCTCTCCGTTCAATTTTAATATATATAACTTATATTGTCCCTGCCGCAATTAAATTTTTGATTTACATCATATCTGTCAATTTGTTATATATGAATTACGTTTTTTTTTTTTCAAAATATGGTGGAAATAATATAATTTTGTAACTGCTTCATTTCCATCACGTATTTCGTTCGTTGAAATATAATATGATATGGACGGATAACATGGTTTGAAAAATATTACCTTACAAAATGATCTTAAATCTTGATATCACTTTTTGAATTTTGATCATTTAATCTTCTCCCTTCTATATTCTTCCGCTACGCCAGATAAAATGTCTTTATCGCAACGAGATCACATTGTACAACAGCCCCTATCATTTCTTTCAAAATCTGATTAATATGACCGCTGTATATTTGAGGATCGTGTCAGGAAGATAGTATGAATTTCAATTTATTTTCTCCTTATTACAAAATATTTTTCATTGACCAGAGTTTTGCTTAACGTTTTAACTATGAATGGACAAGTGCAGGGGTTAAATTTTTTCAAAGGTTTGTTTTGTGTGTTTCTCAATCAACCAACATGGCCACCATAGATGAACAGCACATGAGGGTAAAATGCATTAAAAAAGTTGATCGGAAGATACCAAGACCTTGGTGATAAATATTCCGCATCAACTTCACAAATTATACATATAGATTCTAGGTACTGACGTTGTTTATCATCTTAATTACGTGTTATACTTTGTAAATTATTAACCTTTGCTGTTTAGTTCATTTTGGTAATATCCTCTTAGCGTAACTCGGTACTTATACATCCCGCCATTGTTTTATTGTGCTATTGTAATTTTTTGTATTCTTGTCTTTCATTTTTGCTTATGTGCTTTGTCTATATGCCATATTGTTTTTTTTTTTTTTTTTTTTTTTTTGTTGACGTATTTGTTTGTTTTTATAGTGATTAAGATTATAACACAATGTTGACTGTTGTACCCTTATTTTTGACATTTTTACCTATTATGTCTGTTTGTTTTGTTCACACATTGTTGTCAATATAATGGAATTTTATGCGACTGTCATACACATGACAGGTTTAGCTAGCTATAAAACCAGGTTTAATCCACCATTTTCTACATAAGGAAATGCCTGTACCAAGTCAGGAATATGACAGTTGTTTTCCATTTGTTTGATATGTTTGAGCTTTTAATTTTGCCATTTGATAAGGGACTTTCCGTTTTGAATTTTCCTTGGAGTTTGGTATTTTTGTTATTTTACATTAAATTTTCATAATCATTTCACTTCATCCTAACATGACTAATTCTATCTAAGTATGTTATTGTAACTCGTGTGTTCAATTACGTGGACAGCAAATATTTGTCTTTAACCAAAGCGCTTCCATCTAAAACAATTAACGTCTGTGTCTGATAAGAATAGAATAAATTCATTTGGGTTTGAATTATTTCTTCATTCTAGTATGACACTCTTCAAAGCTTTTGAGTCCACACCCGTGCTAAAATCAAATTTATAGTATGTCAGCTGATCGTAAACGCATGATTGATTTAGGCTGTTCAAATTTACTTTCAAGTCGTAGGCAGATATGCGAACACAGAAACATACACAGACGTTTATATGATTTGTTGGAAAGCTATTGTCTTAAATAAAAGTCTGACTTATTAAAATTTATTCATAAAAGAAGGTAAGTAATTGTCCGAAGGAATACGATTTGGGTTAAAAGTATGACCTCATTAAAAATAGACTCTTACTGTGATACAATAACATAAAAGCATTTTAGGAAAAATACACGAATGGGAAAGTTTACTCAGTGCCATAATTTTAAAATATTGTTACTGGATATAGCAAAGATTAATTGTATATTTTCAGACAGAGACATACACTATAATTACATTTTCATAATTGTGAGACTTAACACTTACCGTGCCTGTAATTGTAAATCGTATAAGCATGTCACTTTTCAGTTTTCTGCGTCTTTTACAACAATATTTCTACTAGTAGTGTGTATAAATTACGGGAAAGGCGCATAGTTGACATGACTCATGGCGCTTCGATCATAAAGAATTACAGTTTGTGCCCTATTAGAATAGAAATGATTAATGTAGCTAAAATTGATAATAGAAAAATCGTACATCACACTGTTTGTGTCCTTTAAAAAATCCAAAAAATTCTTGGGGCTTGAATTTGTATTAATTTTACCACGGGTAAGCCATTTATGCCGATATGTTATCCCTCGCTATCGCATGCATTTTTACATACTCGGCAGTATATTTTTTTTTTTTTTGGTTTTAAAGTTTTCCTGAATGCATATATCTTATGACAGGAACCCCAACACCAGCACCATGGTCTAGTTGGTCGGGAACTTCAACACCAAAACCTTGGTCCGGTTGGTCAGGAACTCCAACACCAAAGCCTTGGTCCGGTTGGTCAGGAACTCCAACACCAAAGCCTTGGTCCGGTTGGTCAGGAACTCCAACACCAAAGCCTTGGTCAAGTTGGACGAAGACAACAACAACACCAAAGCCTTGGTCCGGTTGGACAGGAACTCCAACACCATCGCCTTGGTCAAGTTGGACAGGAACTCCAACACCAAAGCCTTGGTCCGGTTGGACAGGAACTCCAACACCAAAGCCTTGGTCCGGTTGGACGAAAACAACACCAAAGCCTTGGAGTGCATGGTCAGGTAAACCATTCAACTATATATTAAAGTAAGCTAAAACTCAAATTGAAAAAAAAACAAATAGTGTTATAAATAGGCGATGTGTTGATTGCTAAAATATTTATGAGGGTCTGTCAAGTGTTGATTGCTAAAATATTTATCAGGGTCTGTCAAGTTTGCACAGGCAATACATCTTGATAATAAATACATTTTAAAATTTAAATGAGAATGAATTGTAAAGTGAATGTGTATACCCTTTAAAGACTTAAAAGCACAACTGTTCAGATAAACACAAATACTGACGCATCACAATTATCCGGACTGCCTCGTTCACTTGTTATTATTCTGTTGTAAGAAACGGCTATTTTGACCTGAAAGCTTTGAAAAGACTGGACAAGAATTTATTAAAATTGTTAAGTGTTTCAGCCATGTTTTTGTGTGGCAATTTCAGTTAAAATGAGATTCTTAGTTTGCTCTCAGTAAGGAATTGTTCTTTATAATTTTAGAGTTTAAAAAGCTGATATTAAGAACATACGTCTATTTGGCAGCAATCAAACGACAAAAATAATAAGTATTACATCTTATTTGGGCTAGTTCACTGTAAATCGCTTTTATGCAAAGGTTGATCTTTGTTATTATAAGCAAACCTTTATCATACTAATGTCATTTTAGATTTAATTTTCATTGGAGCTGAACTTTGAAGTTACGCCATTTATCCATTAAGGATATTTAACAATATTCAAAAAAACGTCTGTGAAGGTAAAATTCATAAAAATAACAAATTTGAATCTTGCAACTATAATATTACATTTATATTTCTTTGTGAGGAATGACAGTTTAAATGGGATAATGAGAATTCATAAAATTGTTTTGGTAAACGATACCAACTTTACTTCACCAGATGCGTATTTTGACAAGTATTCTTCAGTATTAGTAAAGACCAAAACATTTAAAAATCCAAATCTTAATACTCGAAAAAGTATACATTGCAATTATTTAAACCTGTGTAGGGTTTTAAAATAATCTCAATAATACGGTTTCCATTTACCCCCTAAACACCGTCAATCATGTATTTGTCCTGCATACAATGTGATAGCCATGCAGACATGAAATTCATGATTGTTATTGCTATTAATACAAAACCAGTACTTGATGATGCTCGCATACAACGTGAAATGCTCTATGTGATATGCAAACGGAATAAACATAAAATAATACAGTTTACTTTCCATCTATTAAGGAATACAGTTTTCACCACTTAATTGATGAACATAACGCTGTATTAATATTGTGCGTCCGACGCGTTCTTCTGCATTTTGTTTTGTTTCACTTAGTATTGTATTCTTGTTAAGGTAAAGATATGTATGACAACATTTCAGTGCTTTGAGATCCATTGTTTAGCAGTAATTTATTGTTTATTATAACATTCATATGCTAAACAAGGTGTTTTTTTTCGATTTTCAGGATAATATATTTAAGAAGGAAAGCTGTCTTAATCTTCACGTCACAAAGAAATATATGAAATAAAATGTCAATCATGCTACATTTATGTCTTTTACTATCTCCGAGTATGTTATGTCTCCTGGACGATGTCTCATGAGAAAATATCCCATTTAAAGAAAACGGCCCTCTTTGTAAAATCCTTATATAATGTACAAATCGTCATTTGCAAATTTGATGATACCGTCAAAATGTTATATGGTGTAAAGTCAAAAAGAAAAAATGAAGAAAAAGAAGATGACATCTCATTAGGTAAAATGCTCTTGTCCTTTCCCTGACACTATGTGAATAATTTTCATAAACCAAGACATAGAGCGAACAAACTTTAGAGGCGCCTACTATGCTTTGAAAATTGCTTTTGTCTCATTCATATGTCAGATAATGTTGACATCTTTCCATTTCAAACCAATAAGAAATTAATTGTTCTAATGGAATTTTGCACTATCAACAAGCTTGAAATAAGCCAAAACTATACTTTCATTACCATCTTTTTTATATTGATTCCATTTTAACTTTAAGAAATAGACATATTATTTCACTTGTTTCCGTGTCTTATTCTAAGCTTTCCTCTTCAGTTTCAGGAGTATTGGTGTCTTTGAACCCCTCTTCGGTCACAATTTTACGCTAGAATCTCTTCAATACCATCTACTTATCATTACTTTTTTATTCATCTATGTTCACGCAACTAGGCTCAATAAGCACATTTGTTCTTAAAATGTCCTGTACGAAGTCAGGAATATGGCAGTTGTAATCAGACAGTCCGTTTCTATGTATGTTTGCTTTTGCTTTTGTTGTAGTTCAGTGTTTCTGATGTTCCGTTGTTTTACCCTTATAGTTGATGTGCTTCCCTCAGTTTTAGTTTGTTACCCGGATTTGTTTTGCTTAATCCAATTATGACTATTGAACTGAGTATACTACTGTTGCCTTTATTAGTCAGTGTTGCTGTTTTTTTTTTTTCTCTCATTTATTGCAATATATAGGAACTGTAACAATTATTTATCTGTATGTTCTGTGTGTATACGGTGATTGTTTCTATTATCTTTGCAATTGGTAATTTATGAGGAGTGAATAAAGAGGACATTTATCTTTGAGACATATTTTCTTCAAACTGTATACAGAAGATTGATTTATGTGTGCACAACGATTATTGGCCAATTGTCATGCATATTCAGAAGAACAAATTAACAAATTATCAAATATGAAAATTCTGCAAATTCGGTCTTCCGGTATGAAGAACAACTGCAACTGAAAAATTATAGTATGTTGGTTATGGTCAGAAACTTGTATTGCAACAGAGCTTTAGGGGCCCTCAACGAATGTTACTGTGGTTTTTTTTTACGTGAAGAGAGTGTGGCACCCTCCCTTTGCGAGCCATCAGATATAACAAACCCACTCCGACTGGACCTGTTTACGTCTGTATACATCCCCCACATCCAAATGTGTTTCCTTCAGCATAAGTTTGCTTGTCGCATGGCCATATTTCTATACCCCATTCAACCCTCCGGTGATTGTACAGGAGATATAAACATAGAACGACATAACATATTTGAAGGTTGTAAAAGACAAATAACGTGATCTGACATTTTGTTTCATCTTTTTTTTTTTTTTTTTTTGTAGTGTGAAGATTAATTTTTAAACAGCTTTATTTGTCTGACAATTGAAAAATGTGCGTTGTTAAATAAAGGCTATACTGAATACTAAGTTTATGCTTAACAATGCAATTCAAAGCACTGAATTTTTTGTTCTATTTATTTATACTTAAAAAAGATTATAATCCTTAGTAAAATAAAACCAACTTGTCGAAGTGGTGATAAGTTTATTATGTAAATGTAATTGAAGGAGAATAAACTGTTTCTTTTTTTTTCATTCATACAATTATCATAACACCAAGAGCAATTTGCGTTGAACGCAAAAATACAGTATTCGTTTTGTATTATTTTGATAATGTTCCAAGAATTTTATGTCTGAAGTAGCTCTAATACAGGAAGTTTAGATGTACGTTTGACGGTGGTTGTTTTTGTTTGTTTGTGAGGGTGGAGTAAAAAAACCGTATTAAAATTTTCAAACTTGGCAAAAATAGAAGCCTTTTAGATAAATATCGAAGTAAATCAAAACAGATCAAAAGTAAACCTAGACAACGAATTAGAGATAAGCATATGGTGTAAAGAAGTTCACCGTTTCAGGATCTGAAGCATGCATACTATTCTTCTCTAAAACGTGCAACCAAACGGTGTGCTTAACCAAAAACATCCCGAACAACACAACTTCAACAAATAAAAGATAAAAACTTTCATTAGGGTTTGATCATTAAATTAACTATAGTCCTTCAAATTCTGAGACATTGAATTATAGTAAGTTTTACGATAACGGGCATCACATGAATATGTCTGTGTTTCATTTGATTTTTAATTTTAAAGTTGCGAGATTTGCATTTGTTACTTTTTTGCAGGTGGTGGAAACGGGAAGAAACATAAAAGTAAGTGATGGAAACTTGAATCTGAGATTAAGGGATTCTAGAAAAAATTATATCTAAAATCATTGAGTAATACATCACTGTTTCCAATTGTAATTAAGTCTAAATTTATTATCTCCTAGACCTTTTTCAGAGGATTATTATAGCGTGGCACTCTATTATATCGTTCAGGAAACCAGTATTAAGAAACGTATTAATGAAATACCTCCTCTAAATCAAGCCATAATAAATTAATAGAAATAAGTGAACTTTGTATTAATTGCATAATGCACTGGTATATGATAATAATTATTTATGACATGCATTTGTTCGTTCGTAATTGAAATATATCTAATTTCTTTATGATTATTTACCCCTACACCAACGCAGGGCGGGTGAATAGAAAAACCTGTACTGGGCGCTCGTTACGCAACTGTTATATAACGGTTAGAGAGCGTGATACTCTCTCCTCTACACATGACAAATATTTAATATCCCTATTCCAACCGGATGTGGCTGCGTGTTTATTCATCCCGGAAAGCCAAACTAACGCTTTCGTTAGCAAAGGTTTTACGGCTGAATGGGAGACGTCATAGGGACCATATTTACTAGCACCAAGTCATCTCTTGAGGTAAATCATGTGTTTTTTTTTGGTTTTTTTTGGGGTTTTTTTGTTTTTTGTTTTGTTTTGTTTTTTTTTTTTTTAAATTTCATCGTATTGCCTCAGAGAAGCAAACAGGCCTAACTATCCGATATAAAAGAGTTGAGTACACGTAGAATTATACTTCAAAACAATATAAAATATCAACGAATTGATGTCTCAATGTACACATGCCTGTAAAATTACATTCAGTTTTATTCATTAAAGACCAAAGTTAGTTATCTCTAGCTTTAAAGCAAATCGCCAGGTTTCATTTATGATGCAATTTGAAACTATAGGAACAAGAGCAAAAGATTAATTTCGAATTACTGATCTAATATTAGTAAATCTCCGTCAAACCATTACTTTAAACAAAATGTTTTTTTTTTCTTTTCTTTTTAGAGCATAATGGAATGAGTAAGTATTGGAAGTTATTAACAATAAATACTGCATACAAATTACGCCAAAGCAATTCCGAAAACTCTGTGTTCTCACCGAAATTAACAGCTGAACTGTTAAACTAATACAATATCTTGTTTATCCATGGAAGAGAACAGTAAGAAAAGGAAACGTAATTTCTACCATAACAAAAAGAGAATTAATAAAAATGTTGCAATTCAATAAAAGAGAGACACCATCCAAGACCTATATATATATATATATATATCTATTTATAACTCCATCTGACAAGGGAGATACATTGGAAATAGTTGTGGCTCCTGATCCGATGGTGGCACTCGTGTGCTTCGCGACAAGCTACAAATCATATTCATTTCGTAAAAAAAATCATGTCTGCAATAAAAATGAAAAACCTAGAATTCATTGTGAGAATGTGTATCTTTAATCAAAGAAATAACTACAATAAAAACAAACGTAGGACTTTTGCTTTTCCAGCACACCACGAGAGTTCCCTCAAATACCTTCATAAAATACACCCCATACTAGCAGTTTGAAAAATATGAAATGTTGAAAACATAACAACAAATTGTGTAAACTTTAGTGTACGTCTAAACAAAATACTGAGAAAGTTGTAATACTACTGTTATACTGTTACGCTGAAATAAAACAAAACATAATTATGTTTTCACGTGCCAAGTACCTGTTTTTTAAATTCATATTTAAAATATTCGATAGAATAAACTTTTATTTTATTTAAATTATATTACTTCTTATCGACAGATGGTGATGTATGTGAAGCTAATGCCGATGCCATATTTCTCTTTGACGATTCCTCAAGTATCAGTCATGACAATGTCAACAACTTCCAAATGATGAAAGAGTTTATGAAAAACATTGTCGACAAATTCGCGACAGTTGGTCCAGATGGAACACAGTTTGGTGCTGTCATGTTTTCTGATAGAGTTAGAGGTCATTTTGATCTGAATGATTTCAGCACACATGCTGGCATTAAACAAGGCATTCAGAGCATTCAACCGTCGCATGGAGGAGCTACAGCAATTGGAAGTGGATTAAAGGTTTTGCGTGTTAAAAATAATAGTATTCGTTTTTTGTTGTCATCAGGGGTATACATAGTTTTACACCGGTGTTTCACTGAGGCGCAGCGAAATTCATACACCTTGAGGTGCAGCGGAATTGTACACCGGTGTTGACAATTATGTACAACCCTTATTACAAAAAGATAACAAATTTATTTCTTATGAAGCGTTCTCTTCCCCTTTTTTATACCAGAGTGCTACATTGAAAAATTCTAAAAAGAACTTTATCTACACATTTTTTCAACACCAATGTTGATGCACTTTATGAAGTTTTACTCTTTATTTTTTCTATTTATTGGAATTTTTTATATTTTTTTTTTTTTAATTTTGGTAAAAAAAACAATTTCGCCAAATGTTTTTGATGGTATGTTGTTCATTTTTTTTTTTTTTTTTTTAATGTTGGCAAATATTTTATCTGGTGGAACTAATTAAGAAATAAGAAATAAGATGAGTGATCTTGGTGTAATCAGGGCGTACGAAATTTTCCATCGGTGATAGAAATTCGTATACTAAGCATCAAGATAACGAATTTGTTTCTCATGAAGCGCTCTTTTACTAATTTTTATACTGGGATGAAATATTCAAAACCTCATCTAAAAAATCGACTATACGTTCTATCAAACCCGATGTTGCTGCACGATGTCAAATATTTCAATGAATGTTTGCAAAATGTTATACCCGGGTGTAAATAGTTAAGCTTGTGTAGGCTATTTTTTACACCCATGTAATTAATCAATGAGATTGTAAAATTGTTTCTACATAATAAATAAGTATTTTTATTTCATTTATTAAGAAAATTGCGACGTAATGAGTTGGAGTAATAATTATACACGCGATAAAACAGTTCTTCCCTTTGAAATTTATATAATTTTAAAAAGTGCATTGGAATGCACATTTACGTGAACTTGAAATGTACCCAGAGGCATCAATATATTGTATGGACTTCGTGATTGCTTTTTTGATATATTGTATATTGACTTTCTTCTGTCAGTATTAGGACAATGAGAAATAATTACTTTATTGCCTGACCTCCAGAGATAAACGAAGAATGTGTGTCTCGAATAATTAGTCTAAACTGCCAATTAACTAAATTACCGTAAAATACAGTCGTATGCCGAATCAAGTAACAAAATGTAATTAAAATGATTTGTTTAAAGTAAACCTGGTCAATAAGTATTGTATTTAGAATGTAGATGATAAAGAGAGATTAACTTCTGGAGTTGGATAAACCTTTTTTAAAACCACTTCAAACTTATTTTACAGTATGTTAGAGATAACAGTTTCCTTTCTTCAAATGGCGGAGGAAGGCCAGATATTCAGAAATTGGTTATTCTTCTTACTGATGGAAAGAATAATGCTGGTCTTGAAGTACCACAACAAGAAGCTGACAAACTGAAAAGAGACGGGGTAACTGTTATAGCCATAGGAGTTGGTACTACGTTCGTCTTAGCTGAATTACAGCAAATTGCGTCTAAGGATGAATATGTGTTTACAACAGATTCATTTGAAAAGTTAAATAGTCTTCTAGATATGATTGTGAGAATAGCTTGTGAAGGTGAGAATTACATTCTTGTCAAATTATTTCAATAACTCATCTTCTAAGATACAGAGTACATCAAACAATTGATTTATCCCATAGGTAACCAACAATTGTACAAAAAACTAATTGATGGATTGATTGTTGGTTGCTTCACGTCCAGTGTAAAATATTTGATGCATGTCAAGGATAAAAACAAATTAAAAATACATACAATGGTTTATATAATAGGGATTAACACTGGGAAGTAGAGGTATTTTGGATAGGGACAGAAATTTTAGTAACAGTCCACTTATGGACCCCTCAAAGAGTTGTTGCAGATTCTTTCTACAAGAGGTGACATCCATATTTTGATCGGATGTGGCTGCGAATGAATACATCTCGCACAACTAAATGGACGCTCAATTTTGGCAAGGATCTTACTGCAGGTCGGAAGAAGACCAAGAGTTCATACTTTCATTTTCCAGTCACTCTTGGGGTACAAATAACCAAGACACACATACATGATTGCTTTCGTTGTAAAATTTACAAATATCGACTCCTGGTTTATTCTGTCAGTGAAATTAAAATTGATATTGATTATTATGTGTCTTTTTAAAAGAGATTGCATTATTGTAGAAAATAGATTTGAATCATAAAAGATCAAATATGGGATGCATATTTTTCAATGTGTAAAAATAAACAAAAACAAACACGTAGTTGTTTACATCCTCCTCTAGTCCTTGATGTATAGTTTTTTTTTTCATTGGCAATCGTACCATACCTCTAGATCTTGTTTTTCTAAACTTATAGCCTCATCCTTTGCGAGATCATCAGTTTCAAACGTTTGTAAAAGTTTAATGTATTCCGCCAAATTGCAATTACAATGCACGAACAAAACTTTACTAGATATTGATTTTTTTTAAACGACAAACATTTGGTAGATAATTTTGACATATAATCTAGTTTTCAAAGTTTTAGTGTAAAAATTCGAATAACGTCGAAACATTAACCGTCCAGTATCACATTGAAAGTTACTTTTCTAATATCTGTATTTACTCTCCTTAATTGTTAATGACTAAGTAGAGGCGTAGTTATGGTATTTAACTTTGTATTATAGATTAACAATTGTTTGTACCTACAAAATGTAATTACACCATAACGTTTCGGATATGTACTTTATCTTACACAGAAGTTGCCAATTATGTGGATAGCTGTCAACTTCATTCAGTAAAATGCATTATAGAAATTTGTCAAATATCCAAAATTTAGAGACATGTATAGTTCAAGACATGCCACAGCAGGTCATAAACATAATAATTATTGATTTTTTTTTATTACAGTTTGTGTAGCTGAACCAACACAAAAAGGTAGGTTATGTCCCTTTGATATTTTACTCCTCATTTTTATTTTGTTAATTTTGAAAATTAGATGCAGAACTTATTTTGATAGGCGTACGCCTTTAACCACTTTTTACGCGAAATCTAGAATGCAATATAGTCATGAAAACATCTTGCTTTATTTAAGCACCGTGAGCAACATAGAAAAGTCTACAATCCTCTGTCCGTCCATCAGCATCACTACAATAATCAGACCATTCGACAAAAAAGCTTTTATTCTTTGTAGAAACATTTGCCATATTATTATCTTGACCACACTATACCATCATTTTGATTTGACAATTTTTATGGGACTTTGACCATTGATTTACAATTGTGGCACAATGACACTGTGAGCATGCAACTCCTCCGAGACCGTTTTTCAACGCGTTCAAAAGTTTGAGCTGATATGAACTTGACCATTTGTTTGACTTTAATAACACAATGAAGTCCTGAATATGTAACTCCTCTGACATGTTCCTTATTTGTCTTGATTTTTTGTCATCATGTATAGATAAAGGCAACAGTAGCATACTTCTGTTCAAAAGTCATAAATCGATTGAGAGAAAACAAATCCAGGCTACAAACTAAAACCGAGGGAAACACATCAACTATAAGAGGAAAACAACGGAACAACAGAAACACTGAACAGCAACAAAAACAAACGCCAACATACATAGAATACCATCATTCTTTAATTCCTGCAAGGATTTATGGACTTGATGTTTTTGTTTTTACTATTGCCACATTTGGACGTATTTTGAACACAAGAGCTCTTAGATTGTTCCTAAAAAATCAAAAAACAAATTTTCAAACTCAAATAAATTAAGGTAGGATTGATATAAGAAGCCTTGGTCGGTTTCTTATCTAAATAGTCAATTGAACATGCTTCCTGTAATTGGTTTTGATTTTACAAAGATTATTTTTACATTTTCCTAAATGCTTTTTATTGACAATCATTCATTACTAGACACTCTGGCTAGCCATTATCTCTTTACAATTAACGTGGGACTTAATCTTAGTGAATAACATACCAATTGTTATTATTTTCAGGCGAAAAGGGAGATAAAGGTGACAAAGGTAAGTTTCATGTATTCTTTATCGTAGAAAATTGCAGCAGAAGCAGAACACAATATCAGTCCTAAAACGATAGATCCTTTTCAACGACATATGTTCTTCAATTACACGGGTGTCATTCGATATATCGAGAAACATGATCGTGAAAGAATAACTAAGGGTGATCCATCTCATTGCGATCGGATCGTGAAAGATCTGTTATCGGATTGTGAATGCAATTATGTGTAATTCTACTTCAAAATCTGTGAAAAATCTACTGTATTTTCAAAAGGTGAAACAAATCAGGAAAAAAAATATGTCTGTCAAAATTATTCAACTTCCTAAATAAAACTGTGTACCAAGTAAAAGAAATAATGCAGTACCTTTTAAGAAAACACACAACGCGACATACAATCCTATGCGAACCATTAAGAAAAAATCACGTTTTGTACCTATAATGGTCACATTCCAATATCATGATATATTTGAAAATTAATCTTTATTGTATCAGATAGTCCAGTAAAATAAAAGTATGTAATTACTTGAAAAAGTTCATATTATTTTCATTGAAAAGGTATAATTTTGTTGATGTTAATGTTGTATATACATATATAAGGCTAAATGCATCCACGAATAAATGAAGCGAGAGGGGATCTGATGGTTTTCCCCTGCAAATATCCTTATGTGTACGTTTTTGTTTTCGTGAGTGTTGGATCATAGAAGATATATTATTTTATTTTACATACATGTGTATCGAAGATGTTCTTTTCATTAACAATACAAACTTTCAGTCTGATTGGGTCATAGTCATGAACTAGAGATTACTGACACCACAAATACAACTTCCGCGGCCTCATTTTTAGACATATACCCCGAATTTGACTACAGCGGTCTTCTCAATACCAGAGCCTTTGACAAACGAGATGATTTCAATTTTGAAATTATAATTTTTCCTCACATTAGCAGCGGTTTACCAACTTCATCAGCGTATGGAGTATACATTTCTCAATTAATACGATTTTCAGGAGCTTGAAGCTTCTTTTCAGAGTTTGTAAAATGTTTTCATTCCCTGAGGAAAAAAATAACAAGCCAGGGTTTTGTGAAAGAACGTCTCGTCCTTTTTCGCAAACATTTCACTGGAAAGTACCAAGACCTTATTGATACCAAAACCTTATTGATAAATATTCAGTGTCTACTTAACAAATAATACAGGATGGTCTTGAGTTACAGATTATAGGTGCTGATTCTGTGTAGCATTTTATCTACTATACAGTTTTACCGTATTTGATATTTGTCTTTGCACTAATATGTTCCATTTGATCGTATGCCTCTTGACGTGGTTCGGTAAATGTGCATCCAGCTTTCAGGTTTTTGCTGTTGTTGTTCCTTATGGGGGTGGGTCCAGAGATGCGATTCGAACACATTAGGTTTTTGTTGTGGTCATTTTGTGTACCCTTGTATTTATATTTTACCTATTTCGTATTTTATCGGGAAAGTGTATATGTCAATATGGAAGGAGTCCCTTAAGTATCATGTGAATTTAAATATTTTCGTTTGCTGGAAATTAAATCTAGTGTGCACTAGTTTGAAAAATCGTGCGCACGACTTTTAAACTCGTTCGAACGACTTTAAAACTCATGCTCACGACTTTAAAACTCGTGCAAACGACTTTTAATCTCGTGCGCAAGACATTTTTAACTGGTGCACACAACTTTTAATAACTGGTGCACACAACTTTCAAACAGGTGCTCACGACTTTCAAACTGATGCACACGAGTTTCGAAGTCGTGCGAAACAGTTCTTGAAAATCATGCGCACCAATTTTTGAAAGTCATTTTGAAATTTGTGCGCGCCCGTTTGAAAGTCACGCACGAGCTATAAGTTAAGTGTCCGAGCTGAAAGGTCGTGCGCACAAATTTCAAAGTCGTGTGCGCAATGTTTCAAACTGGTGCGCAACAGATTAAATCTCCGGTAAATGAAAATATTTATAATTACACGACAATAAAGGGGATCCGTTATTATGCGTTACTATACTGACTGTACTATCAACTACAAAAACGTTTTGTTGGCGTCTTTGTTTGATCTAATTGTAATGTGTTTGAACATTTAATTCAGCTGTGTTGTATGTCTGTGGTGCATGTTTACACAATTTTAGCTGCTGGATCCTAGATAAAGCCACGTTAACCAATAATGTCTGTTTGGGTTTCTCACCTAATTTGGTAATATTACGGAACATTAAACTTCTGTCATAGGAGTAGGCGTATAGCCAGCTAAGAAACCATATTTAACTCATAATTTTCTTAGGAAAATGCCTGTGTCAAGTCATGAAAATAACAGTTGTTTTCCTGCGGTTTTTTAAATAGTGTTTTTTTTCAAATTTGTATAAAAATCAACAAGGATCTTCTTTTATAGATATAACTGTGCATAAAAATTCATGAAAATCAGAATAGACAATTTTGACCCTTTCAAACGACATAAAACTTATGCAGAACGGATAGACGGACTATTAATGATATATGTTATAAGAACCAAGTCAGTGTGGTATCATCAAATATTCAGATCCAATGACATTGAACCATTAAAATCCTATTCACAAACAAGAGTGAAGCGGAATAAGTCATGCAAATCCAATCTGTTGATAGACCAATTACAAATAAAAATTAACATTTGTTTAAGGAAAGATTTGATCGTTGACGTAGATTTTTTGCAATAACGAATAAGGCAACAGATCTTTCATGATCCTTTTCTTTTAAAAACTATTTTGAATAGTGATATTGAATGATATTTGTAAGAGAAAAGAAGTTTATGCGTGAAAAATTTGAAAAAAAATCATGTTTGTTTACATTTTTATTTCTCTAAAATTTCGATGAGCAATCTGCCTTTTTTAGTTTTATAAAAACGGTGTACTTTCAAGACTTGCTTTTTTTCTCGGATACTCATCATAATGTTGAACCATTTTGACAGACAGTTTTATTTTTCCGATATTTGTCATTATAATTGATTAAATTAGATTTTTTACTGACGTTGCATGTGCTGCTCGATAAGATTTCATTCATGATCCTTTACCAGATCTTTCACGATTCAATCGCAATACTTGACCACCGTTGCCTATTCTTTCCCGATCATTTTTCTCGATATACCAATTGACAGCTGTGAATTATATCAACGATTCAAAACATGTGCCACACTTTCAATCATTCTAAACTTTGACAAGATGTGAATGCATTCAACAAAGATAAATCCAACATAAAGCAAACGAATACGTTATTAACGAACAACTTTAATACTGTGAAGTTCATGACAATTATATCTTAATGAGTGCATAATATTTTACATAATTCTCTTAAATTGAACAGTGAATTAACAGGAATTAATACAAAAAAAAAACAATAACAAAACAGTCAAGAAAAGACACATTACTTAATAACATGTGTAAAACAAGAATGTGTCCAAAGTACACATATGCCCCACTCGCACTATCATTTTCTATGTTCAGTAGACCGTGAAATTGGGGTCAAAACTCTAATTTGACATTAAAATTAAAAAGATCATATCATTGGAAACATGTGTAGTAAGTTTCAAGTTGATTGGACTTCAACTTCATCAAAAACTACCTTGACCAAAAACTTAAACCTGAAGCGGGACAGACGGACGAACGGACGGACGGACGGACAAACGAACAAACGGATGCACAGACAGAAAACATAATGCCCCTGTACTATCGTAGGTGGGGCATAAAAATCATCAACGATACCTTATAGAGTCTTATAATTTGGTTCGTCCGACGCTCGTGCTGACTCGCTAGTGTCGATCGAATCAGTTGGAACGCTGGATCAAATTCAAAGTAGAAGAGCAATAAAACCCAAAAATTTCAAAAGGATGAGGCATTGACGCCTAATGCAATCTGCCTGAGGGTAGAACATCATGTGTGCTTCGAATAATTCAACAGATAACAGAAATATTGACAATCAAAGGAAAAGTGACTATCTTTATGACATGAGAAAAGCAGATAACTGAAGAATTCATGAGGAGATAAAACTAAATGTCTTCTTGTTTATATTATTCTATTATATTTTAATATTCGCATTTTACAGGAGACAGAGGAGATAAAGGTATAAATAGTTTTTGTCTAAGCTATAACATTTTTCCTATAACATATGCGATAGAATGCTTTACGTTGAACTGTTTCTTCACGTGTTTTCTACAAACAGCTGATCAATTCGCATGGCATGAATTAGTATATTTTATAAATTAAGCAGACAAGTCAATATGCCACACAACAACCAGTAAAATAACGTATGATATTGTCATAACGATACACAACCTTTGAGATAGGGTTCGATTCATTGACGACTGTAGTAAAAAATACATTTTCTGGAAATGAAAGTCAAGCCCGTTTAATTAGGCCCTTACGAAAGACATCATATTTGTCAATATCGCCTGTTAATCCTAGTCATGCTAGTGATCACAATTATCTATGTAGCTTCATGCATGTTAACATTTCTATTTTGTAATGTAGTTTATTTTTTCTTACCTGTGGATTATTGCATCCTTTTTCTTTAATATTCATACGTCTCTAATTCAATTATCGCTTAGTTTTTTATGTTGTGTTTTATGCACTGTTGTTTGTCTGTTGTTCCTTTTTTTTTATCCATGGCGTTGTCAGTTAATTTTCGACTTATGTGATTAAATGTCCCTTTGCTATCTTTCGCCTCTCTTTTATAGCTTAAAAAATCAAATTTATGTTTTCCTTTTACCGTGGTGTCATGCAATTTTTTTTTTTTTTTTTTTTTTTTTTTTTCAATATGTATATTGCCTTTAAATCTGTTTTTACTCTTTATGTAAAAGAATCCAGTGTAGCTATAAAAGTAATTGATTGATGTGCAGATATCATGCACATTATACTGTAATATTTCAAGTTAGAAAATAAATGTGTGAACATAAACATTTAATATAAAGAAATATTCGGTAAATCTGATTAAATTTATTAGTATCAATATTTATAAGGAAACAAAAACAGCACCTCAGTTACCTGCATTTGAAAGACATATTGAGTATATAATGGTGAGCATTACACACACAAAAATGTAATATTTTGTAGGTCCAAGGGGCGACAGAGGACCTACAGGACTGCAAGGTATGTGAATTGTAAACACTATATATTTGTGACTTGTGTTTAATATGTACCATTTATTATAGATAAATATTTTATTGCGGTCAAGACTGTTTCGAATTTGTCGTTCTAAAACACATTTGCGATAACAAATCCAGAATACTGTGTGAAAAATAAATCAACTGCACACAGTTCATTAAAAAAAAACTAAAACAATTTAATTTCGTAAATAAATTATTAAACCGCAAAATGTCTTTCTCCAAGTGTAGTCTCAGATGCTTATTTATTGAAAACAATCAACGTTGGACAACGATATCGATGCCCTATAAATAGAAATGAACTCATGAGATACCTTCGATGAACTAAGGTTTTAGGAGTTAATGCAAAAACGGTTCAAAGCATAAAATCAAAATGTCTTAATTTAAACAGTGCGTGATGTGTTCTGTCGTTTTTATTTCCAATGCCTCGGTGTAAATTGGATAGGGTATCACAATTTAGTTTCAGGTGTTGTACGAAATGTATAAACATGTTACTATGATTTGCTAAGCATACGTTTTTTTTTTTTTTTTTTTTTTTTTTAGATTATTGGGTTTATTGACAATTATAGTTTATATTGTTGTTATTTGTATATTCGAGTATATAAAACTCCAATTGGAAACAACGTGTAACTATTTGTTACAGGTCCGAGAGGAAATAAAGGACCAAGAGGTATGTAAAATATATCTTCTCATTTTTTATCGTTAAGAGGAGCTTACGTTGAACAGCTGTACAACTTTAAAAAACATTATCACCTACAATTTTGGTGTAGCTTATATGGTGGTCGTCGGTTCGTTTGTCCGCATCTCGCTGCCTTCGAGATAGCCAAAAAAAACGAATAACTCTGAAATGTCTAGCATATGAACTAAAAACCTGTTTTATCAACATCAATGGCGCAAACCTTAAGAGCTCAATCAATAAAAATTAAATTACATGAAGGTTTCATCAAAACAACATTTATGAAAGTTTGATAATATGGAAAAATCAGCAACTTGTACCTATTTCGGCTAATGTTGGGAATGGTATATATTAGTTGTTTGTTGTATCTTAAAAATGTTAAAATCACTAAATTCAACCAAGGGATAGTATTTAGCCATAACTGATCATGAAAATTGTATAAGGTAAACATTAAGTGCTGTGAACACACCACACAATTGACATGTTTAGACCATTATTTGGTAATAGATACAATGACTGTAAGTATTATAGTCTGCATATATACACAAAGAAAAAGTTCAGCACTCCTGATATGTGGACTTGTAGCATGATTCAAATGACTTGATTTAAATGCAAATATTGATTTTAAGTCCATTGTTCCATACAGCTGTGACAAGTATTTAAGATATTGAGGTATCGTGCACGTGAACCATGCCTATCATGCAATCGTCCAGATTTCAAATTTGAGTATTTTGGTCTTGCGTTTTGAAAAATAAATGAATTCATTCTTTGTGAACATGGTCCGAAGACGAATATCGAACGCTCAAAGATGGCAAGTTATCGACATGCGGTCATCAGGGAGCTACTTTTAAGTTATTGAATGTCAGACGGATTATCACTATACTGTAGTCAGCCGGCTTATAAGAAAACACATCGAAACCAACTCCGTGAATGACTTGCCATGATCCAGTAGACCACCCGTAGCTTTGCAGCGTTAAGAAACGGCACTGCATCTCCACATTAGACGCATGCGATTACCAGCTAGTCCTGTTCTAGAAAGACAATAGTTAAGTGTTAGAATGTATCAGATGGACGCATCCACTTGGTGCAAGACCTGTGTTTATAGATGACAACGCCATGCCACATCGTTTAAGGGCCGTAACCGCCTACCTTCAAAGTGAAGCCGTGACTTCTCTTCCATGGACAACTATGAGCCCTGATTTGAATGTGATAGAGTTTGGGGTATGTTAGGCCACCGTCTACAGGCAATCGAACCTTTCCTTTAAAACTTACGTCAGTTGGAAGCACATGGCACCAGGAATGATGACAGCTACCACAGCAGGAAATCGGACGACTAGCATAACTAAAAATTAATTTCCACTAGCTGCACCTAGTCTCATCACATAAGGTTGATTCGACTTCAGCCCCATGTTGTAATTTGTGCTATATTTGATCTGAAATTGGAATACTTATATTTTATGTTTAATTGTGTTTTTATTTCTTACAGGAGATACCGGTTTGAATGGCGCTGACGGTTAGTATAAATATTTCTTTTCCTATACGTTCACACATACATTAGACGCTGTTTCGTTTACAAAAGTCTTGCCAGTGACGTTCAAATCAAAACAATTAAAAATTTCCATAAAGTACGAAGTTAATGAGCATTGAGCCCCAAATTAAACAAAATTGCCAAATACATCTACGTTAATCTACTTTTGGGGTAAAATTAACAATACTTTTAGCTGTTTAGGGTATCATTTTCATTTTTTAAGGCGCAGCTTATTAACATAATATTTTAAAATCTAATTCATAAGGAAAGAGTATTATCAGATTCCTTACGTGGAATAACAAACGTTTAATGATAAAATATTTCACATGATCGTACATACCTTTTGGATTTTATGGAAAGATGATAACATTATGCCCCGACGCCATTAAAACGGATCACCGTCACTGGTTATATGGCAAACAAAACACCAATACAAAACCTTATTGTCTCTAACGATTGACTGATAAATGTAACTTCCTTTCGGTCTTCTGATGTTAATTTCTGTTTTGATGTATATTATGTAATTGAAGTACATGTAATACGTTGTTTTGAACTATATGCAATTTGCAATTCGATATATACTTAAAACTGGGTTCATGTTTTCATTGCAGGTGGGCCGGGTCCAATTGGTCCAACAGGTAAGAAGTGAACTGTGTATTACAGTAATTACCCGAAAAAACTAAATAAAAAGTCTGTTCTCTTTTATATAAAAATACACTTACAATGAAATGTAAAAATTAAGGATGTTGCAAAAGTTATTTCACCAGTAAGGACCATTTTAAATAATCTTATATCATGATTCAAAATCAAAATAACTATACATGCAAACTGCAAAGTAAAGGGAGATAAAACACATTAAAATTTCTGAAAATAATGAATTGATTGCAACGGTGGTTGTGTGTTAACCGTTAATGGAGTGATTCGTTATTTTAGGCGAAAGAGGACCAACTGGATTTAGAGGCAACCGTGGTAAGTAAATCTCTGTATTTAGAAGGTCTTATTTCAAAAAACACATGGAGGGGTCAAGATTCATGACCAGTCTAAATGGTCGGCTCCAAATTCAAACTCGTAATCCTTTACTGCTTTATTTTATGGGAGGAACGAGCATCAAACATCATTTCTTAGAATAACCATTATAATTTGGGAAATTGGTTATATCTTTCTGGAGACTAAGAACTCTTCACGAAGTAATCCGAGTCATTGTATGCTGAACGATAAGCGGGACATCAGAGAGGGAACATGTTTTACATTATCAACTCCTTCGAACTGAGCAAATTGTATCGGTATATTTAGAGAAGAAAATGAAGATCAGCCAAAACAAATAACAATGTCATCTTCATACAGGTTTGATACAAATATTTAAGAAAAACCATTTCCCTCGTAAATATGTTAATACCTGTATTCATCCATGTATCGATTCAAAAAGTGCATCAACTGGTTTGATATCCAACTTGAACTTGACAAAAAAATAGTGATAATCGAGTGTTAACTTAACAAAATAATACTTGAAACATATCTACCCTTGAAACTCTTCAAACATTTAATTGCATTTCAATCTTACCTTAAAACATGAGTAAGGACTCAAAAGCCATGTTTATCCGTTTAACATGAATTAAAATCTATAATATAGTGATTGAATGTATGTATTGATCATATTTTCTCAAAATCTGATACACCATGTATGTAGTGTAAGTGTTTGTGATGATATGTGATACATTGAGAGAGAAAAAATCTGCATCACAATGTCTTAAACATTTATTTAAATCTTCTCTATACTTTAGTTCCATAAAGTAACAGGGCTTTGCTCCCCATCTTTAAGGAAATATTAACCACTTAGTAAAAATAAATTTAATGTGATTTTCTTATATATTTCTTATAGGTGATGATGGTACACCAGGCCGTGATGGTAAGAATGACTTAAATCATCATTAAGCAATTAAATTCTAGTACTGTGGTTTTTTAAGTGTTTCATATCGTTCAATGAAAATAGTCAATCAAGAAAATTCGTTTATAGAATCATTAACATGTTTACGCTAAGGAAAACAGAATTTATTTAGGAATCTATATATAATTTATTTTCATATGTACATCTGTGTTATTTTATGTTAAAATAACACGAGTAATGAAAATGTATACTGTTGACTAGGTCAAATAAAATTCTTAAAACTTATATGGTTCATGCTTCATATATGAAACAACTTTACTAGTTGGTAGTATTAAAACTGTTAAATATAGTATACTTTTTGTATCGAAATGTTTATGATATCTATATATAACCATTGAGTTTAATTTACAACACTTTCTTTAGGGCATATTTTCGCTTATCTCAGAAAATGATCATTTGTATTTATGAATATTCTTAATTGTAGGCGCACCAGGTGCAAAAGGGGAAACAGGTAAATATTAACTTGTCAAGATATAACACGTTTTGACATCATATATAGGAAAATGGCATACAAAAACAACACATAAAAACTGCACTAATTCGAAACAAACATCTTCACAATTATTCTCACATATCATTGTTTCCATTTTGTTTATGATTATTCTGTTGTCCAATTTGCATGTTAGTGACGGATGTGCATTGGTGTTTAGTAATGTAACGATCCGAATAATGTATAAAATTGCAAAAAGAGAAAACAAAATTTCATTGATACGTTCAAAATGTCCATTTGTTGTAAACAGGTTGAAAGAAGAATTATAGTACTTCTATTCACTAGTAAACAAATTTTGATCTGAAACGGTAATTTTAATCTGAACAGCTCTAAAAGGGAACAATAAATTTCTTATTCGTTTCTAGTCTTTCAATAAAATTTCAGACTTTGTCGTCTGCAGTCAATTCAGTACTGTTCAGACAATTCGCTTGCGGTCAATTAAGACCTGTTAAGTCTATGTTCAGACTTTTCAGTTTTTGTTTTTTATCTGTATAAATCAAAATTGGTTGACTAGTGCCTAAGTGTATTGTTGTATGTGTGATAAAATTACGTTTCTTTTTGCCATTTGACATGTTACAAACACTGATGTCATTCTTTTCTGTTTACTGTTGACTCCTTATGGAACTCCAGGGTATAGAAATTAGACCCAATTTCTCCGACTAAAATATTGGAAACCCGCCAACCCTTTTTAACTGGCGTCGTCATAATTGAGCACCTGCAGAATTAATTGTAATTGTTGTATCAACAGTTCGAAATTATACACATAACTAGAATGTATTTTATGGGGTGCTTTCAAAATATTAAGTGGAATTCCCGTTAATATATAACAAGTTTTATTTCTAAAAGTAGAACAAAGCAAAAACTTAAATGTGTAAATGGTTCTTACATTTATCGAACATACAGATACAAAACTATGGACATGATATATTGAAATCGTTTTGATGAATAACATGTATGTTCGTTGCCCACGCTAAAATGGGAAATTACATTGAGCAAGAAACAGTGTTAATATAAACCACAAAATTATAAAAAATAAGATATTCACATCTTGTAAACCATGTCTTAAATATAAAAAAATACTAATGGGGGAATAATAAGCACATTGTATAATTGTAGCAGAATAGCTAATACACTAGACAAATAAGAAAAGACAACAAGGCAAGCACAATAGACACTAAAAAAAATCTGAAAACCACACCTGTGTCGCTTTCTATTTACGGTTCTTAATCCGGCAGATGTTTACATTTTGACATCCCACAAGATCGTTTTTTTTTTTCTCAGACTTATAATGTCTTCATTAAACTTGTTGAAACATACTGATTGAAATTTTGGTGTTAAAAATCATGGTTTATTTGTTAGTTAACAAGTTCCAAGTGATGAACTTGAAATCATCCCTTCGTAAATTTTACGGATGCAACTAGTTGGTTGACCGTTATGGAATATCCGTTTCACAGATTGATAGCGGATATGTTCCAAATGTCGTAACTACAATCCCTTCCCTTTTCCCCGAATGTGACCTACCGATTTAGACTTATTACCGGGTTGATAACTACATGAGAAACACGACAGGTGCCACATGTGGAGCAGGATCTGCCTACCCTTCCGGAGCACCTAAGATCATTATCCAGTTTTTGGTGGTGTTCGTGTTGCTCAATCTTTATTTTTCCATGTTGTGTTTTGAGTACTATTGTTTGTTGGTATTTTTCTTTTTTATCATTGGCGTTGTCGGTTAATTTTCGACTTATGAATTTGAATGTCCCTTTGGTATCTTTCGCCTCTCTTGAACATTTTGCTTTGCACTTTGTCTAGTAACACAGTATCTGCGGATGCTCTATGGTCGGTTCTTTCTGTCCTTTTTTTTCAGTTATTGTACTTAGTATCGAACAAATGAGCCAAGTCCTTCCCAGCTATTTTGTACTGTTTGTTCCTACGTTGTGTTTTATATCACTGTCCATTATGAGCGGGAGCGCTGAGTGCTCACAAACCAAACCACATCCTTGAGATGGCTGTCACTGGCCAGGGACCTGTTATCTAGTGACAGTTTTCGGTTGCTATATGTCATAATTTGATTTCGTTTATTCTAACAGTACAAATCAAGCAATGATTTTCTATATTTCATTGTTTCATATTGCATCATCAAAGTGCCATTTAGAACTTCCTTTATAGTTTTACTTTTGTTAATTGTTCAATGTAATTACTCACATTTTTATGGTTTGTATTCAATGGATAATTGTCTCATTGGTAGTTATACGATATTTCCAATTTTTATATTCATCATGGATGTTCGATACAAACAGTTTGAAAAGCCGAAAATATTAAACGCTTGAGTGCAAACAATCGAAAAGACATCATCAAAACCGCACATCAACTAGATTATCAGGGATATATATTTATATAAATATTGATAAAATTATATAAATAAACTCAGTAAATAATTATCAAAGATACCAGGATTATAATTTAATACGCCAGACGCGCGTTTCGTCTACATAAGACTCATCAGTAACGCTCATATCAAAATAATTATAAAGCTAAACAAGTACAAAGTTGAAGAGCATTAAGGACCCAAAATTCCAAAAAGTTGTGCCAAATACGGCTAAGGTAATCTATTCCTGGGATAAGAAAATCCTTAGTTTTTCGAAAAATTTAAAGTTTTGTCAACAGGAAATTCATTAAAATGACCATATAATTGATATTCATGTCATCACCGAAGTGGTGACTACTGGGCTGGTGATACCCTCGGGGACGAAACGTCCACCAGCAGTGGCATCGACCCAGTGGTGTAAATAGTTATCAAATAGTAAACCAACAGCTTCCGATTTCGAGAAGTCTAAAGTTTTGACATGAAGTAATTTACCTTTAAACAACCCCTGAATGCAGGTGTAGGATTCAGGTTCCTTTGCAGTTTTATATCTTAGTACGCAATGTGCAATAACTAACTCGATGTCATATTTAAAATCACTATTTATACCAGTACTTACAATGTTTATTTCAGGTGCGACTGGAAGGACTGGTTCTCACGGTAATATAATTCCTTTTAAGATATTTTAATTTTATTCATTTTTTATCCAAGGTACATGTAAACACGATTTTAAAAACCTCAAAGGGTACTGTCTGATACAAAAAGAGTTAGTAGAAGAAACAAAGATATGTGTGTTTTCTCATTGTTGAAGGCTACGGTTGCCTATAATTGCTGATATCCACTTCATTTGAACTTAGTTGGATAGTTGTCTCATTTGAAATCATATCACATCTCCTTATTTTTATAGAGGAACAACCAAACAAACAGAGGATAAAATAAACAGTCAATACTAGGAACAAAGAAAAAAAAACACAAATACACACAACATCCCCAAAGCACTGCACAATGTAATACAAACACCAATCCGAGATGGAACTAATATGCTTCTGAAGGTTAAGCAGTGCCTGTTCCACAAGAGGCCACATTTAACAAATAAAATTACCCTTAAACTTCTATTGTATGAACTGCAAGGGGAAATACGACTTAAACGAGCGTTTCGTTTAATAAAGGAAACAGTAGTACATGTAGTATACCGCTTTTCAATAGTCATAAATCGATTAAGCGAAAACAAATCAGGGCCACAAACTAAAACCGAGGGAAACACATCAACTATAAGAGGAAAACAACGAAACAACAGAAACACTGAACTGCAACAAAAAACAGACGCCAACATACATAGAAACGTACTATTTGATAACAACTGCCATATTCCTGACTTGGTACAGGACATTTTACGAAACAATGGTGGATTGAACCTGGTTTTATGGCTAGCCAAACCTCCCGCTTATATGGCATATACTGATTGTAATAACATAGTAATGTAATCTATACACTATTGCAATTTGTATTAAATGAATGAATAGTAAAGTACAACCGATGAACCCATGTTTGATATATTCGCCCCAGTGTCATAATTTTATATATTGTTAAACATTGTACATCCATATATATGGATTTAGACAGATTTGAAAAATGTCTTACGACTTATTGGTTGAACAAATTATTTTTATATATAAAGTTTATTGGGAAATTAATGCAAAAGAACAATAGGCGGTGTAGTGTAATGTCAGTGGCAGAAATGATTTATACACAAAAATATACTCGATTAATGTACAAAACAGTATTCATAAATAACATATCCATGACTGTACAAAGTAACATTTTGTTTCTTATTTTCCATATAAGCGAACAATTTACATGGGAAAGGACACATGGAAGGGACAGAGACATTTTTTTAATTCAAAATATTAATGTTTACATATATTGAACACTTTTAATGTTTGGTATATTGATGCCAGCTAGTTATATATTGCAGTCTTAGGTGAATACCATGATGCTAGTCTATTCAGAAGATTTATTAAGTTTACTATTGTCATTTCAGGTCGACCAGGAGACAAAGGACCTATAGGTATGTATAGCAAGTTCCTTTCAACACATTGAATACTTCAGTTCTTAGTTATACTATGTTTTGTAAGGCATCAAACGTTCATCTTCTGTGGGGAGGGAACATTATTCCAAAAACAACCTTCATCTTCTGTACGTGTGGGAGGAACATTAACCTTCATCTTCTGTACGTGTGGGACAATAATCAATCATCTTCTGTACGTGTGGGAGGGAAACCTTCATCTTCAAAACAATTAAAATAATTTTCATCTTATCTTATGTACGTGCGGGGAGGGAACATTATTCAAAACAACCCTCATATTCTATAGATGTGGGGAGGGAACATTATTAAAAAAACGTTTATCTTCTGAACGTGTGGCGAGGGACAATTATTTAAACCAAACGTTTATCTTCTGTACGTTTTGGGGGGACATTATTCCAAAACAACCTATTATTTAAAAAAAAATCAAGTATACAAAATTTTTTTGAATCTCCGTTTCGTATGAAGTTTTGTCCACCGGCCTTCTGAAACAAATTATTCTTAAAGAAATTAAGATTCAAACAATTTAATGCATCCGCCCACCTGCAAAAAAGAATAAAAAGATGAATAATCGGTGCCTAAGAAAAAAATATCTTAAAACTGTCTCTTTCGATGTAATTATAAGCATGACCAGTTTTATCTGATGCCCAAAAAAACGACATCTAAAACAAAACAACAAAATTGAAATTATAAAAGTCCTTAAGATCTCAAGAGGCAAGAAAACCCCGTTAGTTAACACGAACAGATAAACATCAGTGATCTGTACAAAGCACTACACAGAAACTTAAGATGGACCAGACGAACGCCATATAAAAATCAGAGTAAATTAATAGTAAATCATTTATATAACGATCTGAATAATATGCATATATATGCCACATTCTTTATATACCTATCCCAAGTCAGTGTAGATCGGTAAATGTGTGTTATATTTGTTTTTCGTAAATTGTTTTGTTATACATAAGGCCGTTAAATTCTCAGTTGAATTGTTTCATATTTTTCATGTCGGGGCCTTTATAGCCGACTAAACGGTATGGTTTTTCTCGTTGTTGAAGAACGTACAGTTGCTTATTTTTGCTTACATCCGATTCAATTAAACTTGGGTGGATAGTTGTCTTATTGGCAATCATACCACATCTTCTTATTTTTATAAGTATATTTTTCTATAAAATCACAGAACGCAACATAATTATATTGAAAGGATTATAGTGAACTGTTTCCCATATTTGTTCTCTAACTAATGGTCCACACTTTCATTGTGATAATTGTAAAAGCAAAAACTATGAATTGACAGAAAACTAATGTTTATCATATTCTTATTTTTAGGAGACACAGGGCGCCTGGACAAAACGGTATTTATAATTCTATTCTTCTTTTGATGTCAATATATTTAAATTGATGTGCTTTCTGTAATTTCTGTGGGCTCACTGATTTCCTCGTGTATTAAAATTATCTGTTATGATAAAATCGTCTGAAACAAAACAATGATGAATTATTAAAAAACATGATAATAAGGCATATTTCTTTTAATCGAGCTTGATAATCTTTTTTTAAGGTGGTACATAACACTACAGGGAGATAACTCGGTAAAAAGCAGCTGAACGTTTTAATCGCGTTCTATTGTTAAGGAAATATTAGGCTTCTCAATGATCAAAATTAGTCATGTTAGTGTTTGTCAGACTGCTATATAGCCAATGAAATTTTTCGAATAAAGTGTGTGGTTCAAGTTTTTTGAAATTTTTATACTTTTGTCAAAGGGTCAAAGTAAATATTTTGAAATATTTTTATGAAAATTAAACGAGACAAATTAATTTTAGTCAAGGTGTTTGGTACCACCTTAAAGTAATAAAAAACTTAAATATATTAGAATGTGTCTTTATGTTTCTTGTTATCGACATATTTACTTTATATATTTATGTAACTTAAATTAGCAATGTTTTATAGGTAAACCGGGAGACAAAGGACCTACCGGAAACACAGGAAGACCCGGTAAGTTTACTCGAATGGTATTGCATAATAAATTTGAAAGTAGCTAAGATAAAATAATCCATTTCAAAATCAATATTGACGACTTTGAGTTAAATCCACTTAAATGTATCTCTGTTGGTTCCCCTTAAGCATATGATCCAGCTGGTAAAGTTATAACTTGAGACCTGAACATTGCCAATTACAGCTCTCTACGAAATGTGTTAACCATAGGGCCTACATACCGTGAACCTAAATCAATCAATTGTAATTTATTCATAAATATATTATTGTTCGATTTATCTCATACAAACTTGTATAAAGAATGTAGAAAAAATACTTTTATACTGCAACGAGTTGTGTTTATTTTCTAAATATAGTAACAATTAGATATAAGAAGATGTGATATGAGTGCCAATGAGACAACTCTCCATCCAAGTCAAAATTTATAAAAGTAAACCATTATAGGTCAAAGTACGGTCTTCAACACGGAGCCTTGGCTCACACCGAACAGTAAGCTATAAAGGGGCCCAAAAATTACTTGTGTAAAACCATTCAAACGGGAAAACCAACGGTCTAATCTATATAAAAAACGAGAAACGAGAAACACTTATGAACCACATCAACAAACAACAACTACTGAACATCAGATTCCTGACTTAGGACAGGTGCAAACAAATGCAGCGGGTTTAAACGTTTAAATGGTACCAAACCTTCACCCTTTTTCTGAAACAATAGTGTGACATCACAACATAGAAAGACGCACTATAAAATATCAACTGAAATAGCTTAACTCAATCAAAGGTCATATTAAAACCAGTGAACATACACTGAACAAATAAATTTGACCTATGATACAATGTAAATACAAAATAAATGAACTAAGGGAAGAATAATAAAAGTAACATGTTATATCGGTATGAAATGTTAAACAATTTAATAAAAACAATATGCTCGAACAAAAATATCGGCCATTTGCAATAACTTTAAACACAGGTAAATGAAAATAATTTTGTAGTTAGGTATACGTGTACAGTTTCAATAGAGATAGGAAATATTTCTACAAAATAAATAATGTTGATGTTCATAGTACGAATTGAAAATTTATAGTAGTACCAAACACTTATCAAAGCTGGTATATAGACCAGATATAACCCTGAATAACATTAAATAACAAAAAAGCATTACAATTAGTATCAATAGGTCAAAAAACAAGAAAGTACGATTTGAGAGTACTCGCAGTTACTGACAGCTAGTTAAAAGCCAAAATAATTAATATTAAAAAATCATGCATCAGAGACTAAAATCAACTAAAACACATCCCAGGGATTTAGTATTTTAACGTCATGGACAGTCAAAGAAGGCATGACTTGTGCAATGCCAAAAATAAATGTATCGACAGACAGTATGATAGTTAGGAGTTTAACCTCTTTATAGATCAAAATGAACGTGGGTGTGTCTTTATACATCACGTTTGAAAAGAATACAAATTAAGTTGTTTTTATTTGCTGATGACAAAATCGATATTAGTGCCAATGTAAACTATATTCAAAGATCTATTTACAACATTAGTAAGATAACCTTTGCTAATAAAGCTATATTTTGTGCAATGTCAATTTCATCGTGGATCACTTTTTCCACAATCAGGTTTTCAATTAGGGATGAAAATATGTTTGAAATTTGTGTTACAATTAAAATAGCTATCAATGTATTGCTTTAAGTTGCAGTATAAAAACAATATTAGGTCAATGTCAGAAAAATATAATAAACTTTTTTGTATTCGGCACAAAACTGAGGTAAAACCTCGCCCTTCCCCAGTTTATCAGCCTCATACAAAAAAAATTATATTTTTCTGACATTGACCTTATATTGTATATTAATTTTCATAGGATGGCCTGGTAGTAAGGGAGCAAAGGGAGAGATGGGAGATAAAGGAATACCTGGCCATGATGGTAGAAATGGAAAAAATGGAGCCCCAGGTAAAACAAAACATGATTGTACATAATAATGGTGTAGACACAATGCGATTGGTTGATAGCAATAAATCTTATTTGTATCTTCGTACTGTTTTAATACTAGATCGATCAGAGGGTGTATTATTTGCAGGAGTTGATATGCACAGTCGTAAATGTATTTCTCGAAGAGCGTTGGTATACAAATGAGGATGAAAGGTGGCATATATTTTAATTTCCTACTTGAACCCTTTTCATGAAACTGAATGTGTATGATATCAATAATTTGGCAACTTTGTTTTAAGTATTTAGGATTAATTCATGTTTACTACCCGTTACATTTGTTGTAATGCCTAATATTTTGAATCTGCACGATATAGTGTATAGTCATAATACAATTAAATTAATTCTCCTTTAATTGGCCGTATTTGGCACACATTTTTGGAATTTAAGTCTTATTGCTCCTCATTTTCGTATTTGAATTCATCTTCAAACTGTTTTGATTCGAACGCCACTTTATAACGTTATATGCAAGAAGGAGCATTATATTTGTCCAATGGACCCATTCTCCGTTTATGTTGAACAAGCAACAAAACCTTAGAATGAAGTTAATCAGTGGCCGAGTAGTCTAAGTAGTTAATTTACGGTATCACTAGCCTGTCAACAATGAGGTTGTGAGTTCGAATCCCGCACGTGGCAGATGCGCTCGACTCCAATCTTAATTGACTGGTGGTTCTCTCCGGACATTCCGGCTTCCTCCACCAATAAAAACTAACCGCCATAAAATAGTACAATAGTGTTGAAACACCAACCAATTAATCAATCAATCTACGATTGAAACTTCAGCCTATAAAAAAATTGAGGTTAAGTAATTTGGGAAAACGAATATCATGCAAACAAATTTTGCTTCAAAAATATTCTGATGAAAACCTCTTGTAAATTGACCTTTCAGTGAAACGGTGTAGAAAAAACTATATTTGATGATATACATTACATATAGGTGCACCAGGTGATAAAGGACCTACAGGTGACCGTGGTGGTCCAGGATTTAATGGTAGACCTGGAGCGAAAGGAATGAAAGGCGACACGGGAGATAAAGGTCCTATTGGCCACCAAGGAGCTCCAGGTATTTATAGTTGACGTTTATCCTTGTATTCGTGTTGTCGTTTGTTGGTGTGGTTCATAAGTGTTTCTCGTTTCTCGTTTTTTATATAGATTAGACCGTTGGATTTCCTGTTTGAACTGTTTAATACAAGTCCTTTTGGGGCCCTTTATAGCTTGCTGTTCGGTGTGAGCCAAGGCTCCGTGTTGAAGGCCGCACTTTGACCTATAGTTGTTTACTTGTTATACTGTGCGACTTGGATGGAGAGTTGTCTCATTGGCACTCATACCACATCTTATTATCTATATTCAAATCAAATATTAGTTTAATTTTACTTTTCCATTACCTCGTCCTGGAAATGCATGAAATAAATTTCACGGTACGTTTACAACCGACAATCAATCAATCATTACCAATAATACAGCTTTATTTGATGATTTATAACATAAGGAAACACGTACTAAAATTATAATATTGACGCTTTTTATATGTGTTTTAAACATAATGAGTAACAAATGAGATTAAAGTTAATCGTATTAGTGTTTGGTCAGACTATCACCGTATACAATTGTTCTGTCACGTTAATATTATACAATTCTAGCCTTTGTATGAGGTCGATACAAGGTTATATCAACCTAAGAGAAGCATATGGACTGAAGACGAAGTCCGAGGTCGATATAACATCGTATTGACCTCAACCAAAGGCTACAATTGTTATATTATTAATCAAAAACTGTTGCATGAACACTGTAAAATTGGGGATTTCTAGAATGTAGTTTAAGTAACATGCTGTATGCCCTGTCCTATATGATGTTTATGACCTACGAAAAGATAAACAAAACAGTATTGGCACGCAAACTGAGCAAATACAAATGCACATGTGATCAAGTTTTAACGAATCACAAATCCTTAAAACAGTCGATTGATTATATAAACAGGTAAAGGCAAACATGTTTCAGATTTCTGACAAAGGTTTCAAGGCTTTTTAACACTTAATTATTTACTACATTGTTTTTCTTCTTCGTATATATTCATGTTAAACTTTCAAATGGTTAGGTTTATTAGACGAATTATCTTACCGATTATCTTAACATGTGGCATTTAGACTATTTGCCTACTAAAGTGATCAAGTCTTCAAAATAAAGAACCTACTTCTATTGGTCTATACAAAAACAAATGCCAACAATAACGACTTGTTAACTTTTAATGTGTTTTCTGCATTTATTTCAATCGTTCATCATCAATTTCTTTGTTTGTAGAAACGTTTCAGATTTTTCATCAACGCCGTATTGTATTTATTAAAGGACGTAACAACACTACTAACCGTGTATTAGATTACTCCCCGCCTACTAACCCCAAATGAAAAAAATACACGGTCTGCACGCGCTAGCTTTTTATCAATGATATTCCTAGAAATGTATAGGAGGTAAGATAATATCAGTTACACAGTGTGCTAATGACCCAATATAAAATATGTTGGGTCAGTAAATGCCATATTGGGCGAGAACAAAACTCGAATCCCATATAGAACTTACTGACCCCATATATATCGTATTTGGTCACTTGCACAGTCTAACGATGTTGTTACCAACTACCTTAACATGTGGCATTAAGACTAGTGGCCTATTAAAGTGATCAAGTCATCTCTTCAATATTAAGAACATACTTCCATTGGTCAATAGAAAACCAAATGCCAACAATAACAACTTGTTAGTTTTTGATGTTGTTCTGCATTTATTATCAATTGTTTATCATCAATTTATTCATCTGTTGTTCGGGAGAAACGTTTCAGATTTTTCTTCGAAGCCGTGGTATTTTTATAAAGGGACACAAGACCACAACTAGCTGTATATTAAAATAAAACACGCCCACTTACCCCATATACAATAAATGGGTTCTCCACGTGTTCGCTTTTAACCAATAATGTAAGCAATGTACCATTCCTATTTCCATCTTAAGTTGCTTCCCCGTAGTACACATGCGTTTAGGAAGAACTTGTGTTTTCTTAACCTCGTACGCGCTCGTCTCCAAATACAAATGATAAAAAATCTTAAATGTTAGATAAGTTTGTTGAGAAGAGGTAGATATTTTACAATTTCAAAAAAGAATTTTACAAAGCATTTGATTACTTACATATGACAACATTTAAAAAATTAATTTATCACAAAAATGTATAACCACCTTAACTTGTGTAACTGGTTTTTACAGGTATACCAGGGAAGAACGGACGTCCAGGTTGGCCTGGTGCTAAAGGAATGAGAGGTGATAAGGGGGAAACAGGCGATACAGGAAACAAGGGTGGACCTGGAGAGCGAGGTAAATTCAAAGTAAACGTTTAAAACGAAAATTGTATTAATAAAACTCATCATATACATAGTATTGTGTCTAGCATTAATAAAATCGGAAGATCGACCACAATAAATGACAGAAACGATAATATGTTGCCAGCTTGAAATATAACTCATTTTTATGAACGCTTCTGAGTCTTTAGACTGGTAATCAATTTTTATGACAGAATGTAATTTTGATACGTTACAGCATACGCCATAAATACGGATCTTAAAGACCGTGATACTGAGGATATTATTTACATTCCTTGGTGTTCTAAAGGAATGTACCAAAATAAAATCCAAAAGTCAGTAAAGTATCCTAATAAAGATATATAATTTATATCTCATGTTTCAACCCTTCCCGTATAGTTAAATGTAAACCATCACGACACTTTCTACACGTTATTATTGAAAGATATAAACCGATCGAGGCCAATACTATAATAATATTAATAATATGATGTCATTCAAATCTGATTAAATACTCGAAATATACCTTTAGAATATATGTTGTATCAGAATTTTTTTTTTTTTAATATTCTAAATATTATAATCTTGAAATAATCAAAATATCACTTTAGTTAGTCTTCTCAATTTGGTAATTATTACTTCTCTACTTCATTGCATCGTTTTAAGTAAATAATTTGAAACTTATTTACTTTCCTCTAGCTGGTTTCTTATACATCTTAACGTATATTGCAGCCAGTACTTACATCTCATATATCCCAGTGAACATGAAATTAAGGATACTACTGATACTAGAAGGACTGCTTCATACCTTGATCTTTTCCTCAATATTGACACAGATGGACGACTTCACACTAAAATCTATGACAAATGGGACGATTTCTACTTCCCAACTATCAATTTCCCATTTCTCAGCAGTAACATACCCTCTGTCCCATCGTATGGTGTTTATATATTTCAGTTGATACGTTATGCTCGTGCATGTTCACACTATACGGACATAATATACCGGAGTGTGCTCCTTACGCAGAAACTCCTCCAACAGAGTTATGAGGAGGAAAGATTAAAACTGAAACTCCGTAAATTTTATGGACACCATCACAAATTGGTTGATCTATACGATGTGTCTGTGTCTAAACTAACTAACGACATTTTTACCACGTCTTAGATTGTGGTTTACCATCTACGTCGTCTGGTCTTCTAAGCACCGAAGGTGACCTATTCCCGAATATGACTGTTTTGCTGAGTGTAAATTCGCATTGCTATTAGACTTGTCTTGGTTTTTGTATATCCCACATTCATGTATTTAGTTACGATGTTTCACTTAGTCTTGTAATTCTGGTTGGATGCTATTTTATGTCGTATCGTTTATGATTTTTATTCTATTTCTATTTTCTATATGTATGTAAAAGTAACGATATTAATCACCTAGTTCCTTTACATGATTTTTAGTTTAAAGCACTATATGCACAGGATTTATTTGTTTTTACACAGTTTGATTTAGAAGAAAAACCGACATGGTTATAAAATACAAATAGTTACACCATTACTTACACAATTCTATATTAATATTCTTGTAATGGTTAGAAAATACATCAAGGAACACCATTACAAACTTAATCCCAATTTTATATTCTATTTTAAAAATTTACATGTGACGTCATTTGTTGTGGCGTTGATACATTCATCTGACTCACAGTTCATTATTCTATTGTGCTGTATTTGTGATCCGTCGTAAATTAATTTTAGGTGTTCGTTGTGATTCTGTGTTTTACATGTTAAAATGTACTATTATATTATTTATTCATGTATTTCTGTGTCCTGAATGTTCTTGCATTCAATGTTTTTAATGTAGATGGGGGAAGGGGGAGGGTCTAATTTTAAATCCATAGATTTTTTTGATAATGTTTCAAATGTAGTTTATATCATGCTTTTTAAAAATAAAATAAAAAGGTTGAGATAAATTGTCAGATTTTGTATAGATTATGCATGGAAAGCCAAATTTTGTGTGATAAAAAGAAAACTACACCATAGAATTTTAAGATCAAGTATGAGAAGATAGCGCTAGTAATATGCTTTCAGATAAGAAAAAGATAATGGGGTCACCGGACTCGTTTTCTTGCTATTGATAAAATAGTTAAATTCACAACATATTCTATTATAAAAGTTACTTTATCTGAGTTATCTCCCCTTATGTTGAAAAAAAAAATGAATCAAACAAAAAAAGTCTGTTTTTTGTTAAATATAGCCGTAAAATATAATAAAACAAACAATTGTCTATATAAACATTAAAAGTCTAACACATGAATTACATACTACTATCGAAGTTTGAAAATTTCATTAAAGATCTAGACCGATTATTATCTTATATTTCAAACCCAAGATGGAGGAAGACACCCCAGCCACCTTAACCAGCATCGCTTATAACGTTTGACTTTTTGTTTTGCTTTGGCACACATACGAACACCAGTTGTTCACGATGATCACTAAATGTGAATACTAAATATTGTAGAATATGTATACTTACTCTACTATATAATTACACATATTTAAGGGACAATTAGTTAAAAGTAAAATAACAAAAATACCGAACTCCAAGGAAAATTCAAATCGGAAAGTCCCTTATCAAATGGCAAAATCAAAAGCTCAAACACATCAAACGAATGGAAAACAACTGTCATATTTCTGACTTGGTACAAACATTTCCTTATGTAGAAAATTGTGGATTAAACCTGGTTTTAAAGCTAGAAAACCTTTCACTTGTAGGACAGTCGCATTTAATTCCATTATATTGACAACAATGTGTGAACAAAACAAACACGACATTATAGGTAAAAATGACAAAATTAGGGGTACAGCAGTCAATATTGTGTTATAATCTATATCACGATAAAAACAAACAAAGATGTCAACGAAGAAAAAAATTGCATATAGAAATATAATATATAGCATAATGCTACGATCACATACCTTTTAGGGCCAATTGGACCAACAGGATGGAAAGGACCTGTTGGAGACAAAGGACCAACTGGGCATGCTGGCCTAAATGGTAAACCTGGAACAAATGGCATTGATGGAAAAGATGGTAAAATATACATAAAACGAATCCAACTTTTACACAGAGCATCATATTTTGAATTATTAAATAAATACTCAATGAATGCACAAAAACTGTAGGCAACTCTGATATTTGATTGTAGACATTTTAATTTGAATATTTTCAATTCGATCAGTTTGTCAGAGTAATCAATTACTAGATCTATAAAGTGTTCATGTATATTGCATTTAATTTTCGAAAGATCCAAATAAAACGTTAGACTAAAATAAAAACATCACATTAAGAAAAATATGATTAAGAATAATGCATGTTGAACTATGTATAATTGTTTTTCATTTAAAGTGTTTAAAATCAAGAATTAAAAACGCACGTGAAATACAAAACAAACTGTTTTTTTTAAAAGCAATTCCAGCTTATACATGTACATGTAGGGTTATATAAATATAAGTGTACACAAAATTCCCTGTCAAGCATGCCAGAGTAAAAGTACGTTGTTTTCATTTTTCATATATATTTCAGGTAAAGACGGAGTAAATGGAAAACCAGGAACAGACGGCAAAAATGGTTTGTTGTTAACATTGTTATTTGTCAATCATATTCTTTATACTGAAAGCCACACAATTATTTTTTTTTAGTTTGAAATACGGGAAAATATAAACAGAGCCATCTCAATTGTTGTTTTTTTATTAATATTTCTTTAAGTCTTCAAAGACCCACTAGCAAAATAGGACACATGGTTGGTAATTAAATAGTTAGTTAATCAGTAGACATTTATTGTTCTATCAATGTACAAAAACTTGTGTTTATATTCACTTGAGGATAGCGATATGTTTTCGAGTTGAAATCATTATTTTCCATTAAATTGAGAAATATGTCGCGCCACCGAAAAACAATTTCAGTAAGTCTCATTCAAACCTACGTACTCGATCCACCGATAAAAAGGAGTTAAAAGTTGCCCAGTTAAGACCTTGCTATCACATTGACGTTACACTGAGTTACTTTCTTATACATGTGTACTAATCACGTGATTTAAATAGACAAAATCTGAACATAAAATAATGAGACTCCATTTGATTTGAAGGTGTTATCAAAGTTATATTTGGTGGCAGCGGCGGCTATGGAGGTGGAACTTACAAGATAGGACCCCTACGTAAGTATTCGATGTTTTTGAAATCTTAATGTATGTAGCTGTCTTTGTTATTCAATATTCTGTTATACCCACACTGAACAATCATGTTTTAGAATTTAAGAAATGCTTACTTTATGAAACTAAAAAATGAAGGGCATTTTTAAAGATACTTGTATGTAGTGAATTCTTTCTTTTCATGTTCTGTTTCATTTATTTGTGTATTTCTTGGGTGGTAGAAGGTTTGCAGTTGGGCACACACATTTTTTAAAGACACATATATATTGATAAAAATATGTTTTACTTAGTCGTTATTAATGAAAATAATTTTTAAATGTTTCTTTGAAATAATTTTCAGAACTAAAGGAGTTTTTGTTTATAATATTATAAAAAATGTCATGGATAAGTAATGAAAAATGTCGTGGATAAGGTAATAAATATACGCTCGTTGCATAAATATACACAAAAAAGAATAATGATTGCCGCTGAAAATTGATTTGGTTCGAAATACCAAGAGTTTTACTTGAAAGCAGTCTCTAGTATTCATATACTGATTTAAGGAAAGTTCTGACTAAGCTTTGATTTGTTTTACTTTCTTTACATTTGAATTAATGAGGGTCTGGGTGGGGGTCCTTCATTTCTCCATTTTTAAAAAGTTTTAGACCATTTTTCTCTATTTTTTATACTTTTGCCCATTTTTCTATTTTTTATATTTTAGCACCTTCTTATTCTCTATTTTTTTTTTTTTTTTTTTTGGGGTCCATTTTTATCTTTGGTTTATATTTTTTGCCCATTATTCTCTATTCTGTAAACTCCCATCCACACCCTCATAAAAGTTAACATCTGGAGCTACTTTTGCTTTTTGTTTGTAGAAAAACAGCAAATTAAATCGAAGATCTTAGCTGGAAAATATCCGTCAGTAGGTGGACATGGACATATTTCAGGGTGGTCATCTTGGTCATCGTGGAGCAAGCCCGCACATTCATGGACCTCATGGAGAGGATAAAAAGCATGGTGAAATTACCCATACACATCATATTTGGAATGAACTTCTGTAATTAAAAACAATAAACTATACAGATTTTGATTTTTTCGTAATAGTTTTGCTTTCTTTCACTACTCCATCAAACGTATATAGTATTCTCAAGTGTTTTAATTACATATTCAGAAAAAAAATTATAAGTAAAAAGTAAAATAACAAAAATACCGAATTCCAAGGAAATTTCAAAACGGAAAGTCCTTTATCAAATGGCAAAATCAAAAGTTCAAACACATCAAACGAATGGAAAACAATGTCATATTCCTGACTTGGTACATACATTTCCTTATATAGAAAATGATGGATTCCGCCTTGTTTTATAGCTAGCTAAACCTCTCACTTATATGACAGCCGCATAGAATTCCATTATATTGACAGCAATGTATGAGCAAAACCAACAGACATAATAAAGGCCGTACAGTGATCTATATTTGTTAATTTCTGTGTCATTTGGTCTCTTGTGGAGAGTTGTCTCGTTGGCAATTACACCACATCTTCTTATTTTTATATATAGTTCCGTACAAAAAAATCATTTCTAAGTAGAAACTTCTTTCAGATGTTTACCGTTAGCAAAAGAGGTGCCGCAAAAGAAATGTTTGATAGCACTTTCAGGTACGCTCGATTGCGAGAGCAAACATATAAAATACAAATCGTGATATAAACACCAGTCGATGTAAGATATGTCGGTGGACAGCAACCAAACGACACATATACCTGAAAGACATTTAGAGATCAACAAACAGAGCAGAAAAAATGGTGTCTTTACAATTTGTCGAGCTTTAAATAAAAAAAGGGAAAGTCGTTGTGATAAAACAAATTACAGATATAGTTATTTGTACCGTGAAATCCATTTGTCCAAATAACAACAACCAAACACATTAATATATGAGCTGCGTCGGATAGAAATCGACCTTATGCAAATGAATTTCATTAAATTGAGAATGGAAATGGGGAATGTGTCATAGAGACAACAACCCGACCATAGAACAGACAACAGCAGAAGGTCACCAACAGGTCTCCAATGCAGCGCGAAATTCCCTCACCCGGAGGCGTCCTTCAGCTGGCCCCTAAACAAATATATATACTAGTTCAGTGATAATGAACGCCATACTATTCATTACATTTGTTAACTTATTTTGGGTTGAATAAATCCCTATGCAAAGTCTGTCACTGTTTGAAAATTGAGTTGATATAAGAACCCTATAAAACAGACCAAAATGCATCTTTTATTTCGTATTTGAATGTTCCAAAATCAATCAAAGTCATATATATATACATGTATACATTTACGTACACTTGCATATGGTCGATTTGTATCCGACGCAGCTCAAATGACATGATACAAAACATCATCAAAGAGACCAACTCATAATTTTGTACGCTAGACGCGTTTTTCGTCTACATCGATGAAGCTCGAATCAAAAACGTTTAAAGCAAAACATCAAGTACGAAATTGAAGAGCATTGAAGACCAAAAATTCCTAAAGGTTTATAAAACCCCTGATGAGATTCCTGGTATTGGTCAAGCAGATGAACAGGTAGAAGGGCTAAGCTATGTTTTTTATACCTCAATCGGTAAAATAACAAGTTAAGTAAAATAGAAAATTAACAAAAGTTAAACAACAGAATTAAGTATAAATTCAGTGCATTGAAAGCACCTAACCCCCTCACTTTCTCATAAGAAAAACATTATGATAGATAACAAAAACCAGTGGAAACAAAACAATAATCCACAATATTATACCGTTTTAAAAGCATACTCGTATTTACTGCTGATAACAAATCAGGCCCTAGCGAGCTTCACAATAACGATGGCAAAACCATGATAAAATATTGATATGGACTTAAACAGCACGGACAAATCGGTGTTAGGTCAACTTTGCTTGAAGGAGTAAGAAGCTTAGTTAAGTAGAAATATATGATTTAAAACTGATTTTTTTTTTTCAAAATGTAGCATAACCAATACCTTAGGTATAGGTAGAGAGCGGATATTAACGTCAGATACTTACAGTCCAGTTGTACTTGTACCGACCTAATGATAAAAAGGAGGCAACAGACCCCAAAGAGATAATTAAAAATCAAAATTAAAAAAAAACGACAATACCGTGACAAAAACAAATATGACGATAAGGGTAAAGACGAACAACATTCCATCTAATATTACAAAGAAAACTAAAGACTGAGAAACACAAACCAAAACAAAAACTGGATGTGATATCAGGTTCTCCAAAAGGGTAAGCAGATCACGCTCCACAGGTGACATCAGTCGTGTTACCCATGGTCAGCGGTAGTAAAAAAACTTATGATACCGATGTCTGTGCAAAAAAATATGTTTATCTGGAATCACATTCACTTGGTACGCTCGAGACCAAATGTGTTGGTAATCCAAAGACATAAAATGTGACACTGAAGGGACTTAAAAAGTACAGCTGTTTTCTGTTTTGGCATAACCATACACGATAATGTATATACTAGAACTATCCCCTTTGAACAAGACACAGGACATTCTCAAAGGGAAAATGTTTAACAATTATACAATCATAGATAATTTTGCAATTATTTTATTTCATTTTAAGTAAAGAGTTATTGTTGAATAATGATTCCACCAGCAGGATTTGAACGACAAATGTATTTTATACATAAATATTAATGGGGATACTTGTAAGTGTGGGAAAAGTTTTTCAAATCTTTCTTTAACCTGAAATAGTTACAATTGCACTGTAATTGCTTTCACTATACTTTCTACGATTTAGATATAGTAGTAAGGTCGCTTACGTACAGTTTGAATATGTGTTAAAATGGTTCCTATATTTGTTTTGAATTGAAATTCTGTATATTCTTGTTAAATATTACTGTATAAGGACTGAATCTTTATTACAGCTAAGAATAGAATGATTTCTATAACAGCAGATTAATTTCTTTGAGTTGACTGTCCTTAAGTGTGAATATTCTTTAAAGCGCTGTCATAATTTGATATGAATAAAAGGAGATATCGATAAAAAAGCTATCAAGAGGTAAGTATGTGGTCTTCAACAAGAGACAATAATCTAACCTATTTATCAAGTAATAAAGCACCAATAGTCTTAACCACTTGTAAATAAATTTGATAAAGTCTATCAAACATCTTCAATTAAACCCGAATTATCAAAATACTAGGAATAAAGAAGAACATTAAGACGGTCACAAAAGACAATCCCTGACGAGGTTGCTGACTAAAGACATGTATTTGAGCATGTTCATAACCTTCACTATAGTCCCTCTTTTAATCTGTCTCAATCAGCGGCGAAATAACAAAACGTACACAAAGAACCGCTATAAACATCAGTACAGGAAAGAAACCCTCAGCTTTTATATACCGGAATGCAAAAAAAGATAGCAACATTACATATTCAAACAAAACCATGAGAAACAATGCCGTATTAAAGAATGATAGAGGTTACTGAGATACCACCTAACACACTGTCATATTGGCGACTGTACATCAAAGTAAATTTTATACAGCGACTTCATTTATATATAAATATAGGAAGGCACGTGTTGTGTAATATCAAGAGTAAATATATTCAGCATTGCAATGCACATAACAAGGGAAAATCTTGTAGAAATAAAACCACTTATTCATACCTACATTGCCTCCTATGTTAAATTCTGCAATTTCAAGCATTCATGGCTATTTTGTTTTAAGTTCAGATAAAGTGGAAACCATTTCAAGTCAAAACTATACCTTATCCTGACTTGTGCTGACAAATTCAACACACCTTAAATTACATATTAGAGCACACTGGTTCCTGGAAACTTTGTAGTACAAAAACAAAGTACTTCTGATCTTGACAAACTGATAATAATTCAAAAATCGGTATAATTATAACCATTATCGTTACCTACAAGTAATCATATTTTACCATAAAGAAAGGGCAATTCCTTAATTTGTTTGCTTTATACATGTTATAGATGTTATAGATAAGTTTCTGTAAAATGTTGGGAGTGAAATGTTAATGTTTATTGAATTTCTGCAGGAATAGTCATACTTCCTCTACTAATTAAGATTTTAGAAAATTGAGTATAATAATCATAAAATGATGTCATATACTACATTTTCATTAGGGTAATAAGGACAATGATCTCTACATGATTTAGTCAAAAAAGGTTAACACGAATGAATTTTATGGAGAAAATCTATAATATAGTTAATCTGTTACAGTAGATTTTATTGAACAAAATATCTATCAAATAATGTATTGTTAGTTTTTTTATGGAGTTAAGCCAAAAAGTATTATTCACAGCAGTAAAGGAATAAATACCATGCATCTGCGATGGGTGGGGTCTAGGTAGTCTGTATCGGAATACCAACAACATTACGGAATACTTGTAGACCCCGGACGGTTAAAGCCTCAAATATCGTAAAGACACACGTTTGTTATTGTGAACCGTCAAATGACCTCTAGCCAGTCGTGTTGCTGTTTATTTGATGTATTCTCCGCATTTCCATTTAATATTGATTTTATATGACTAAATACCAAAACTTGTGATTATTACCATGTAGCGATAACAAAAAAAAACAACTAACAAATCGTCCACCATTGTAAATAATTTTGCGAGAGTGTCGCCAGGTACAAAAGTGATTAAAGATGGTATTTCCATCTATTGTAAATAGCTATGTACACGGGAGAAATCCGATAAAAAAAAATCACTTGATGTGACATTTTTATTTCAATAAATGTACGAACCCTGTGTACATTTTGAAAATAATTCAGAAATTAATGAAAGTGTTTATATTGCCTTCATTTCTAGGATTATGAGCGTTAAGTATTAAGACACCGTTTTATGCTCGTACCAGCCTAAAAAGCAGCAAACATGTTTATACACGTACTACGTGGAAGTTGTTAAAATTGAAATTTAAAGTCTTCTATATCTTAGGGCATGCGCTCCACTGTATTTATAAAACTTGATAGTTAACTATCGATTATCAGCAGCAGACAGCATTGAAATGTACACCTACAAATGTAGTGCTACCGTACTAGCATGATTAAAATGATGATTTTGGGGGAAATTTCGTCTTGTAATTTTTGGTAAAATGGTGTTTTACGTTCGTGGTTTTACTTTTCCAAAGAAAAAATATGTTTTGATGGCAGTGTAGCTCACCAGCTGTATTTTCTAGGCGAATATGTAAAATGCTGGAAATATATGCTTGATGACGAAATATATAGGTTTTTTAAAAGTGAATTTTAACAAAGAGACAATATTTCATTTGAAACTCTCCTAGAACAAATAGTCTATTGCCACCACTGTGTTTGCGTTGTTGTATACTGTCATCATCCGTCGTCGCAATCTTTTTTCAATAATCTTGTTCTTTGAAACCATTGAACCCGTTTCTGAATTATCTGAAGAGAATCTTTTATAAATAGAAATAAGAAGATGTGGTATGAGTGCCAATGAAACAACACTCCATCCAAGTCACAATGTGTACAAAGTCAACAATTATAAGTCAAAGTACGGCCTTCAACACGGAGCCTTGGCTCACACCGAATAGCAAGCTATAAAGGGCCCCAAAATGACTAGTGTAACACAATTCAAACAGGAAAACCAACGGTCTAATCTATATAAAAAACAAGAAACGAGAAGAATTACATCAACAAACGACGACCACTGAACAACAGGTTCCTGACTTAGGACAGGTGCAAACAAATGCAGCGGGTTTAAACGTTTTAACAGGCACCAACCTTCACCCTAACCTGAAACAGTAGTGTAGCATTACAACATAGAAAGGCACACTATAAAATATCAATTGAAATGGCTTAACTCGATCACAAAGATCAGAACATGTTTTTGTTTTTATCAATCTACCAACTTTGCCGCTATGACTAACATGAAATGTTATGCCAACTAGGATACAAGATCTAACATTTAATTTTATCAAGTTCTATACGTTAGTGATGATCAGTGGTGTAAACGAAAAACCCGTAATAAAATAAACAACGAATGGACTCAAGTAAACACTGATCCTAATTTTGTCTTTTGCTATCCTAAAAAATCAATTGTTAATGAAGTTTGAAAACAACAAAGCAACTACATTTTGTACATTGTTTTCATAATTTGTTTAATGTTAGAAAATGCCGTGTCAGTAGCGGGTTTCTTCGCCTGATACGTGGATCATCCGCAATAATACTTACTAATAATCTTAAATGTGAATAATTCCACAAACTTGGTAGCAAAAAACTGTTTCCAACTGTACAAGAAGATACTTTACAAAGAAAATATCAATGATTGATGTCATCTACTGTAACATATAACACAAAAAAAAATCGACTAACAACATTTATTGTTCATTTATTTGACCTATCAAATCAGGTGAACTGAACACATGCAGTCTTTTATACATGAATAAATACTTGACGTGTTATTGCTGATGAGGCAATTTACAACATAATGCAACTATCCAATTTGCAGGTGTGCTTATTCTTTTTGCTGAAAATACTCTATATATTATCCTCGTTTTTTTTGCTTAAAATACTTTTTATATTATTCTCGTTAGCGGAAATATGAACGTATAAAGTGAAAAATTTCTTTGATTTTTATCATCCTGTAAAAATAAATTTTTGATCCGATAATTAAAAACATATCAATATATTAACTTATATCGGACAGTCATAAAGGCCAATAGAAACAACTGTTACATTATCCGTAGTTATGTTTTAATCAGCTTCATTTAATTGCCCGGATCACTATTACCTCTGACATAATTTTCTGATCTTTGACTTCTGGCGTAACAAAAATGCCAGAATTTAGTATATACGTTCATTGTATTTTTTGTTTCATTGCGAAACATGAACAAGTTTGTGATACTAGGACTGGTCCTTAGTGTCCAGATCGGGATATCTTTAGCCCGTCGTGAGTATATTTTTGAATAATTGATATTTTGATTGTTTTTCTTTCTTTCTTTCTTTCATTTTTTTTTCTTCCAATTTTAACTGTAAAACACTGTACGCACTTCTCATTACAAAGTTCTGATTTAAACGCAAATGGATGGAACGAATTTTGTGATTAAAGCAAATATGAGGGTCTGGATGGGGTCCTTCATTTCTTTAATCTTTAATTTTTTAAGCCATTTTTCTCTATTCTTTATACTTTTTGTCCATTATTCTCTATTTTTATATTTTAGCACCTCATCATTCTCTATTCTTTATTTTTTTATCCATTTTTCTCTATGCTTTAAATTTTTCCTCATTATTCTCTAATCTGTAATCTCCCATCCACACCCTTACATATGTAACATCTAACAGGCGATAAATACACATTTTAAATGTGACTTCTTGAACATCGAATGTGAAGACCTTAATGTTTCACGAAATCCCTAAATATAATGTGAATAAAAGATGCGAGAAGTTTTGAAAAGAACATAAACAAATAGAATGAATCTTTTGGATCCGTTTATCATTGTGTTTCAAAAATGACGTTCTAACTTTATATAAGAATATTTTGTATAATTGCTTGTTGGTTGTTTGCTAAACGTGCAGTAGCAAATATTTCATTCGTATCGAGGGTGAGAACAACTTACAAATCAAATTCAATAGACAGTTTCTGCAATGTGAATTTACTGGGATTAAGGACTAAATTGGTGACAGACATTTTGCCTTGTAAAAGGCCATCTTCGGGTTCTTTAACTTGCATACAAATGTGGCCCTCTAAAGGAAGCAATTTATGTGGCAACGTATTTGTACATCCAACACAATCAAACCAACGCACATATATAGTTGCTGTCACGAAATTTTTCAAATCCTGTAAAATAAAGGAATATATCTCTCTCGTGCATATTTCTGATTCCTTTTGCGGCTTTGGCTTTTAAGTTTTAGTCTTTTGTGATTAAATTAAATCTTCGATGTGTGTACTAGGTTTTGAAATTTTGAATATTTTGGCGTCGAATATCATTTGAGACAGACACTAATTGTCGAAATGCGGATTTTCTGCAGTAAATTTGGTACCGTTTACGGGTACAGTTCTTTTATATATGCAAAAAACTATGTATTATTTTATTTTCCTAGAGTAGTAAAATGACCATAATTTAATCTATTGGTATTTATATTCAGTGGTATGAATTATCATATGAAATTTTCCTTGCTTGATATTCATATTTTAAATCCAAAAATCTGAAACCAAAATTCTACGAGACTTGAAGCAATGTAAAACATGATATTATATCCAATTTGCCTTCAATGATAACATTTTGATATTAAGAATAAAGGTAAGATTGTTATATATATTTTAAATATACTACCTAATACAATGTTTAAGATTACAATTTCAAAGGGCTTCAGCGTTTTTGTTTTTTTTTTATCCTAATCCTGCATGCGTTAATCAATATTTCAATACAAAATTGTATGATATGCGTGTAAAATTAAGCGCATGCAATAAGTTTTGGTAACCACCGTACGGCCATATGCCAATCCTTTCTCTGACGTCCTCAATAACAGTAAGAAAATCATAGAATAGTAAATCAATACAAAAATGAATCAACTGATGAATCCAATTCGTTAACTCCTTTTGTTTGACATTTTCACTTGCGCATTATTAGCCTGTTGACATAAGCTTCCATTTTACAAAGCATACGGTTTTCTGCAAATTTGTATAACTTATTACAAAAAAAAAAAAACGTGTCATGAAAATAATAAATTCGGACATTGTCCTTGATCTTTCACAGTATCACCGGACTCGTATATTATTAATGTATATATATATTTTTTCAATATTGTCTAATAGTACATCTGTTTCTCTTGATTCTATATGTTTTATATATTCCAAACTAATTTATGAAATCTGATATGCTAACTGGATCAATGAATCATATTTTTTTTTTATTTTCTAGATCCTCAAGGATGGTCTTCGTGGGGGTCCGGTAAGTATGTTTATTGTATGCGGTTTTTGGTTTGTTTTTGTTTTGTTTTTTTTTTTTTTTTAATATTATATGAAGTGCACCATGCTAATAAATTTTGTTCTCCGGATTTCTCAAAAATAAAAATAAAGTATCAAGCTTTAGACTTTTAATGTAAAGAATGTAATATGAATCGGGGAAAATATTATCATACATAGCTATATAGACGCTGTTAAACTTAGCAATTGCACATCTGTATCAATTCGTATCTATGTTTTTCTGGTTTTCAAACATGATGACAAATACAAACATAATGCATTTCCCGAGAAATGAAAATAAATTCTCGTATTTGTCACACTTAGGGGTATGTGTCAAAGGTCATTTGTAGCACACTCAACTGATATTGAAAGACAAGTAAATGATGTCAACTAAAATAAAGTTTGATTAATTGGTATATTTCTTTCAAAATTTAATTTGTAAAATATTGAAATGGTTGAGAAAATATATTATGCATGGAAACGTTTATGCTTCATCATGAGTATTTGTGTGGTTGAAATCCACAATAAAACATGCGTCTTATTTAGATAGTTAGGGGTTTTTTTTTTCGTCGTGCACCCGCGGCCGCCTATGAAATTTTCATGTGCCGGTTTTCTTTATTCAAGTTCGGGAGTATGCAGGGAAAACTTATGTTTTTTGATCAAATGTCATATTGAGATTGGAGAGAAATCGTTTAAAATACTCTTCCAAAATAAACGTATTTCAACAATTCAACAATAGTCCAGCGGATATCAGAATACTTGATTACTTTATGGTAAAGGCATTAATATTGGTATAGTGAACGATTTCGGGGTATAGACAACATTCAGATATGGAGCCACGAAAAAAAAACCAAAATGGCCGCCAAATTAAAGATGGCCGATATACTGAGGATATAACATCATACACTTAATGAAGTCTACCAATTTGCAAGAGTTCAGAAGATAACACAAACTTAAAGGAATACAATAAAGATATGTCAATTATTATTTTTCAAATTTATAAATACAGAAATCATCAAAATGGCGTCCAAATTCAAAATGGCACCGTCAATAATGTCCGAGTTTGACAGTATTCGTATATATACACTATAAATATGTGATAGAAAGTTACCAAATCCGGGAAACTGATCATTTGATATAGACACAGGCCTACAATGTATTATTTATACCAGGGGACATATTAGATTATGTTTTGAAAATGGCGGCAATATTCAAAATGTCGCCGTAAAAAATATCAAAATTTGACGGTTTTTTTCTATGTGGTATTAAAATAATGAAAAAAAAAGGTTCATTTAATTCAATACAAGCACATATATACAAACATATGATTTTTTTTTTTTTTGGTAACCGGTGATATAAACTATGAAATAAAAATGGTCGATACAATTTAAAATGGCGTCTCTGACAAGTTCTATTTTTTCATAGTTATAGTTAATTTTTGCATGACTTTAGAAATATTTAAATTTACCTTGAATGAAAAATCTTTAGTATGCCAGACTCGCGTTTCGTCTACGATTGACGTATCAATGACGCTTGAATCGAAAAAGTTAAAAAGACCAAAAAAAGTAGGTAGTTCAAGATTGAGGACCTGAAATTCCTAAAGGTTTTGGAAAGCACAGATGTTTGTTGATTGTTTACGTTTTAGATATAGTAAACTAACACTGTGCATTGTTTCATGCTTTAACTATAAAGCGATCAATTATAGCATTTTTTTTTTTGGACTCTGCTCTTGACTATTGGCGGCCATTTTGAATTTGTCGGCCATTATGGATTTTTTTTAGATGGCTCTATATTCAGAAAAGGTTTATTAGCATCATAACTAGCACTGTGCAAAGTGTTTTGCCTTTATTTCAAAATGATCAATTATACCAATTTTTTGGACTCTGTCTCTTGACTATCGGCGGCCATTGTGGAATTATTTTAGATGGCTCCATATCCAAAAAATTTAAAAGCATCATATCTAACACTCTGCAAAGTTTCATGCTTTAACCATAAGTGATCAATTGTGCCAAAATATTGGACCTAGCCGATAGACTACAAGTACTTTTATCGAATTCGTCCTACAGGTACATTTATTTGTATATGTCATTACAATTTTAACACGTGTGTATTGAGTGATCAATGAACTGTATCACTTTTCTTTTGTTTTCATCATTTGTGGTATTCTACTATTATATATCCGAAATATGAAAGAAAGATTTGTAATGTTATTTGTTCGCAGATTTATGATTATTGAATATAAGAAGGGTTGATAAATTGTTGTATGATTAACGTCCAGTGACTAATACTTCATGCATATTTAGGGAATGAATGAAAAGAGATGAGGGACATGCTTTGTGTTGAAGGCCTATATATGACTTTGAGATGAAAAAACGATAAAAATGCTATAAATTTGATTTTTTTTTTTTTTTTTTTTTTTTCTTCATACACGTGCACTGATTTTGTGTCGTGAAATGATTTACAATATCCAACCCTTCACGTCAATAAGTAGAAAAGCCATTGTTCAAATATTTAGACTATGAAATTTCCATTTATATTTGTTCTAGGTGGAGGACATCCGGGACCTGTAGGACCACCAGGTAATTAATTTATTTATTTAGAAAATAAATTATCGTACATGCGTTTCCATAATCAATGTCTACATAATTATGATATACATTTAAATGGAAACCCTTGGTTTTTGCATTTTTAGTGTAATTAATGAAAATAAAAATAAGATTTTAAAATGTTGGTGCATTCGGAAGATGGACTGTTGAATAAAAGAATATTCGAGGTGATTTATAAAAACAGTCTTCAGATATGTTTGTTCTTCAACATGGATATATTCGATGTTATGCACAAATCGCCCGTCACATGATTCAAAGAACACATCCAGTAAAACTTGCTTGGATGTTATCCTGGAGGTTAAGAATCTAAATGTAATGTATACAGGTTTAACTCCGCCTATTTTTTGCATATGTCAATCTTAATAACAATGCTTGAGCAAACGTTTATAAATACAAACAAAGCAAGCATAACAACTTCCAACAGTCCCTGCAGTTGATTAAATTATGAAGACGGAAAAGTTTTTTTTTTTTTTTTTTTCACAAAATTATACATTTATACATTATCGTTTTAGGTGTACAAACAAAAGGTAAAAAAAAATCATCATGTATTGTATATATATTTACAGGCGACAAAGGAGAGCCAGGAAATAAAGGTAAGCTTTATTTATCAGGTATTGATTTAATGTCCCTACTGATGAACAAATCTATATATATCGTGTATCATTGATTGATTAGTGATATACGCCACTTTTAGAAATATTGGCTATTTCATGGCGGCCAGTTTTAATAAGTGTAGGAAGCCGGATAGAACCAACGACCATCGGCTGGAAAACTGACAATCCTAGTCAATAAATAGTGTAGTGGAAGTCACCTGCTGAAGGTTAGAACTCACAACTTCGGTGTTAAAAGATTGGTAGTACAGTAATTTAACTACTTAGACCACTCGGCCACCGAAGCCTCGTGTATTATCTATATTTTATTTATTACATTATAAGATTGAAACAAATTGTATGTTGAGAAAAGTAATGTTTACACTTTGGGGAAACTTTATATTAATGGGCTACGCCGGGTTAGCAATTTATTCCGCCATAGGCTATATACGCCTTATTGCATCAATTTTATAGAAATTAAATACAATTCTTTCAATTTTGATAGTCTAATTGAATCGATTTGTTGATTGATTGGTGGTGAATGGCACTGTAAGCACTGTTGTGCTATTTCGTGTCGGTCAGTTTTTATTGGTCGAGGAAGTCGGAGTGTCCGGAGAGAACCACCGACCAAACGGTTGGAATAACTGACAATCCATTCAATTAAGACTGGATTCGAGAGCACCTGCCATGTGCGGGACTCGAACTAACAACCTCAGTGTTGACAGGCAAGTGTTACAGAACTTAGACTACTTAGACCATTCGGCCACGGAGGCCACTTGATAGTCTAACATCACTGACTTTAGATAGCCATTTTAATCCTTTGGTAGAGTCAGTTGAGTCTGATTGTCCAATTATATCGAAAGGAATGCTTCGATCTTGAGGTGTTTTTGGAAACACTTCATAAGTCATTGCATTTAACATTTTTTTATTTGTATGTATTAAGTAGAGACAATAACCAAAATAAACAATGACACTTTTGCATTCGAATTACAATAAATTAAAACAAATTATCAAGGCAAACATTTGGTTTTTCTTCCATTAATAAGTAAATGATGTCTTAAAAAGCCAGTTAATCAGTAGTTGCGTCTTGCTTTTAACATTATGCTACTAGAAATATTATCATAATTAAATTTTCGATAACAGAAGGACTAAATATGCCTAGCCATGCCAATCTAGCACGAAAACAGCATTTAATCAATGAAGACTCGCACACAAATTATATTGTACAGTATCGATTGTATGAATACCTAACATTTACCTATCTTGACCCCATAGTTAAATAACTAGATGACTGTCAACAGTGCACCCCCTCTAACCCTTGTCTCATGATTGGGCAATATTTCTTAAAATACGTATGGTTATGTCAGTTTTAACGAATATAGAACGCAGATAGAAGGAACCGAACCAATAAGATTAAGCAAAGTGATATGTTCTCGGTTCAGTACAGATCCTGAGTTATTCTTCTTTTTGCTTTAAAACTTTCATCTAATTCTATAAAGATATATAGTATTTAAAAATCCTGAAACATTTGATTTAGTTTTCATATGTCTAATCATTTAACTTTTAGGTCCGAGAGGAAACAAAGGTCCACCAGGAATGATGGGTAAGACAAAACATGATATAGTGAACTTTTGATTAACTTTTGCTTTTATATGAAAAAGAGTACGATAATTTTATTTTATGCGATGACAGTTAAATAGATTGGTTGCTCTCTCCCATATTTGAAATCTTAATTATGAACACTAGCTAAAATTATTGATGATATAGTGTGTGCATTAAACGCATTTTAACAAAGTGTGCAAAGAAAGAGAAAAATAATTAAATGAGAAATTATTCTTTCATGTCATGCTCTATGCTCATTTATCATAGGTACAAAAATGTACATATAAGGCATTATATTTTTATACCAACAGTTATCTCAAAATAATGTTAACTTCCTATAAACTAACAAAATGGCATGATAAAGCAGGTAGATGCGTCATATCTATGAATATCGTTATCAAAACTATTCATTGTTTTCCAATATTTTTCAGGACCACCAGGAATGATGGGAGGCCCAGGTAAGTGTTTTTAGTTCTATTGTTTTTTTTTTTTTTTTTTTTGCTTCCTATAGCATGTATGAACATACAGTATTGGTTACTAATAGTTTTTTTTTTTCCAAAATTAACCATGTCATTTTTACGATTTGGTTCCCTTATGAGGTGCGTAATATATTTTCATTGCAAATGAAGAGCTAGCGGAAGTTGCACACATTTTTGCGCTTAATTTGTACGGTTATCTTTGAGGGTTTTTTTTTTTTAACATCTTTAATTAGATTATTTTCTTAAGCTAAACACATTTTTGTAACAATTAGTATTTTTCAATGAGAATTAGCACATACACGTATAAATATCATATTGCATGGACAGCAACCAAGGTTGTCCAATATAGAACCAGTCTTCAACTGGCAAATGGAAAAAAAAACTTATGTTTAAAGAGTGCAGTAAATCGGTAATCGGGAAAAGAGTTATTTATATTTTATAACAGGAAGTCAAGGGTGCATCATTCGTAAATAATCTTGAGAGGAATGACGGTCAAATTGCAATATCTTCGATTTTTCAAAATTTCGCATTTCAGCCTTTAATATACAGTAACAAGCACACATGGGAAAGAGCGTTGATAATAAAACATGAAAACGAGGTCCTTTAATTTAGTAGGACGTAAATTAAACTGTATTTAGTTTTTAGTTCAGTATTTTGTTTTGAAATAACTACTCCTGGTAAATGATGGGAGGCAACAGTTATAGTTAACAGATGTTCATCTCTTAAATCCATTTAGAATTTGATACAGATATTTTCTGATATTTTATAGCAACATTGCTAGTTCAAATTTTAAGTATACAGTTTTTTTGTTCAGTCTATTACGATTTTTTCTTCCATGCAGATTATACCAAACCTTTGCTTAGTTAATAGACCAGGGCACACATTTTTTTTTTTTTTTTTTTTTTTGCTTGTCAGGTATGTAATATTTTTGTAATTTCTCCTTTTTTTAGGTGTTCCAGGCATGAAGGGAAGAATGGTAAGTGAATGTATACAATTAGTTTACTAATTTCTGCCTTATTCTTTTAATGATTTTTACATTTCTGGAAATGTTATCTTCTTTAATTGCTATTGAATTATTATGTCAGTTACCTTACCCTTCTAACAAAATTGCATTGTCTGTAAAACCAAATTTTATTCTGTTTATGGACTGCACATCTGTAGTTCAATGCTACAATGTTGTCCTTCACTTCAAGTAGGGCATCTGTCATATCCTTTACAATACGGGAAACAATCCCTTTGTCATAACCCATCGCATCTCCAACTATCTGCATCAAAACCCCAGTACAATGCACACCTGGGAGGACATTTATCGGGACTCCAGGATCGGGTGTTTTTAAGCTCGGGATTTCGGGATTGATCCTTTCGGGATCTGGGAATTTCTTTTTTCGAATTTCGGGATGTCGGGATTTAAATTTTTTAGATTCGGGACCTCGGGATTCCATGTTTTTACGCCCGGGATTTCGGGATCAGGACCCCTCCTACCCCCCCACCACCACCACCACCACCACCCCACCCCTTCGTCAATGTGTTTGATATTGTGGTAAACCGTCTAAGCCTTTCTTGCAGAAGTTTTCAAATGTATATTCAAGACTCTATCCCAAAATTTCTTGTCAATTCATCGTTCAAATCTGTCAAATAACACTGGACACTTTTAATTTGCAAAACACTCATTTGCAAATCCGCCGCCGCCTCAAATAAGAGCTACAGTGTCATGTATATAACCAAAATGTGCGGAATTACATGGGATTCAATAATTTCATTGGTTTTCTACTGTTACTATTATATTTATTTTGCTATTTGATTTATAAAAACATGGGATTTTCAATATCCCATGGGACAGGGCAAAATCCCATGGGATTGACCATTATCCCATGGGATTTTGGTTAAATCCCATGGGATTTTTTTTGGTCCCATGGGATAATTGTAGTCCCATGGGATATTTGTTGTCCCATGGGACAAAAAAAATCCCATGGGACTATAATTATCCCATGGATTTTAATATCCCATGGGACAAAATAAAATCCTATGGGATTCAAATTATAAATATATAGATATAAATATACAGTAATGTGCATGTTACAATGAATGCTGTTTGGTAGTAAAAGTTTTAAATGTATACGAGTTTTTATATTTTTATATATATATATATATATATATTTATTTTTTCATTTTGTCACAAACATGTTTTTATTTGTTTATATGACAATAAAGATTATTCTTATTTTGCAATTTGGAATGCATAATAATATTTATGGTCAAAGAGTAAAGTCCTTTCACTGAAACAAAATGATGACATGTCTAAAAAATGAAAAATATTGTTTTGAAATCTTTGTCTTGTTTATTTTATTATGGAAAATAGAACAGAAAAAATATTTCGTATTCTGACTGACAAGTTTACTCTTTTCATGAGGTAAGGTTTTCTTTGTTATAGTTTCATTGCAATACATGAATATGCAAACAATTTGAATTATATACCTTTGTGGTGTACATAATATTATGCTTATATTTGCAAATTTATAATATAAACACTTTTTCTGTTAAAGTTTTAGTTTTCTTTTTCTGACTGCTTGCTATGTACAATTATTCAGTCCACTATATAAGAGTCAAGTCAATAAATTATTATTCCTGCAATTCTTAGACAACACATTTTTTCAATCTGTTCTTCAAAGATCTTCCTCTGTACATCTTTATTGGTTGGAGCGATTCAAATGAGAAGACAAAGCAAGTTTATTTGAACAACAACATACTAATATTTTTTTCATTCGTTCCTTCTTTCAATTGATAATTACATTGTTGCATTTACATGATCAAGTTCTTGTGCATCTATGATCGTGATGATATGACTCCTTTTGTTTAAAGTCATTATGTTGAAATTTCTCTTTCTAATAAATGTAGGAAAAACACGTTCCATTTCAAATTAATAAAAAAGTCGCACTATGGAGAAAATATCAACTTTAAGTTTTCTGTTCAGTATTGATCTGTTGAATGATGACCATGAAAACTGAGATGTCTGACCTACAAATACACAAAACTCAAAATTATCAGTGAAGAGAAATACAGCAATAAAATGGCTATTTTATCATGTTTATGAACATTTTGATAAACTTTCATTTGAATATTCATTGTTAGTACTCTTATTTCAGTGCTTTGTGTCTATGATTTACATATTACCGGTTGTTGTTTGGTTCCTTGTTGCAGTCTTTTGAGTTAAGCCCATTGCAACAAATGTTTACAATTTGTTCAAATGTTGTGCTGTTATTAAAACCACTGTGGTGTATAGGATTTGCTCATTGTCAAAGGCTATACAGTGAACTATTTTGTTAAATTAAGGGGCTCGCAGGTCTAAATCAAATTTTTTCTTAATATAGGATTTCGCTATATTTTTTCTATAAATGAACTTTATCTTATACTTAATAGAAAAATAAAATAAAAAAACAGGTCACCGTTCATTTACGCTCACAATCCGCCTTCGAAAGAAGCATACATTTTGTAAAGGTACTTTTTCTGTTGAACTAATAGGACAAATAGAGATAATATCGAAATAAAAGAACTCAATTACAGAAATCGCTTAAATTTTACAATAGTTTAGTTTAAGTACAGCTTATTTGAAAATGATAATAAAAAATATAGGTCACCGATGAGTTAAAAAAGATATTACAATTCTAATGTCAAAAAATGGCATTTTTGCACCAAAGGGAGATAATTTGGAGCTTTTTCAATGATATATACATTTTAAAAGTCATCTGGGGCCAAAAGGAATAGATGGTTTTGAATGATTTTTGTACCATATGATAAAGTAACAACAATAAAGTTATAAATAAAATTAGTTATGAAAATTTTTTTTTTTAATATTTTTCTGAAATTTTTATACCCTCAAGCCTCCTTAAACACATGTTAAATGTCATTTGATCTCTATTGGAGAAAAGTCTCATTGGAAATCAGACTGCTTCTTATTTTTATATCAACCCAGCCATATTATGCCTGTCCAATATCAGGAGCTTGTACATAGTTCAGTGGTTGATGTTGGTTCATATCCGTTATTTTTGTTTTTCATAATTTTTTGTTTTTATAAATTAGTCTGGTATATTTGAAGTTTGAATTGATGTTTTGTTTCAAATGTTGTTAGTGTTGTCTTTTATAGATTACTATATCATGTATAGGGTATGGGTTTTCTCATTACTTACAGGTCATCATTGGCCTCTAATAAGTAATTACAATGCTTACATCCACTTAATTGAACTCTGATGGATAATTTTCTCATTTATCATACCACATCTTATTTTAATAAATATTTAATCATTATTCAAGGGCAAAAACTTTTATAACAGTGGACTTACCATTTAGGCTTTATTGACCTCTGTAAATCTATTTTTGTTGATAATTTCTTCTGTTTATAGTTTCCCTTTATCTTTAATGTTCTTGCCCTACACATAAAAGGGTAAACATTATCATTTAATGACAAAAGTAACTACTATTACATAATTAGTAGGCAACTGAAAATTTTGCCTCATTTGTATATAATGTCGACTTGCTCATCATTCTTGCTGTTTAATATTATCATTTTCTATGAAAATGAGGTCACAGTAAAATTAACCTTGGCAGACAGACATCTTTTATTCTTATATGACACCTTGGAGTCATTCCGTACAACAACAAGTAGACCTATGCTTATAATATCTGATAAAATGACAAAACCAAAAAACTTAGCATTGACCAAAGAACCATAAAATGCGGTCATGGTTATATGAATCTTCCAGACAGACATGCACACCTTACAATTGTTACATATCCACCAAATATAATCTACCTGTAACTTTAAGCATATGATAAACTGACAAAACAATGCAGTGTTTCATTGACCAATGAACCATGAAAATGAGGTCAAGGTCATATAGAATATGGCTGACAGATATGTGCATCTTACAATCATTTCATTCACTAAATAAAGGTGCCTTATTGCTTACACTATCCGGAAAATAGACCAAACCTCAAAAACTAAACATTTTCATAGTTCCTTATACCCTGCCACATTCGTTATGTATGTGCCTGTTCCAAGTCAGGAGCCTTTAATTCAGTGATTGTCGTTTGTTTATGTGTAACATATCTGTTTTTCCATTTTTTGTACATAAATTAGGTCGTTAGTTTTCTCGTTTGAATTGTTTTACATTGTCATTTCTGGACCTTTTATAGCTGACTATGCAGCATGGGCTTTGTTCATTGTTGAAGGCTTTACAGTGACCTTGAGTTGTTAATTTCTGTTTCATTTGGTCTCTTGTGGAGAGTTGTCCAATCATATCCCATCTTTTTTTATATTGTCCAATGTACTATGAAAATAAAGTAAGATGAAGCTTCTCAGTCAGACATATGTACCTAGTTGACCTTTTGCTAATTTGAAAATAAGAAAATAGAAAAACTGGCCAAAAAAAAAAAAGGTAACATCAAGCAATGAACCATAAAATGAGGTCAACATTGAATAAAACATGTCAGACCAACATGTACATCCCTAAAAATTTTATACAACGAATATACTTGACATGTTGCATACAATATTAGAAAACCCGACCAAAACACAAAAACTTAACAATAACCACTGAACCATGAAAATGAGGTCAAGGTCAGATGAAACTTGCAAGTTGGACATGCATACCTTACAATCATTCCATACAATAATTAAAAGTAAATATAGTAGACACATTGTTTATGGTATCTGAGATATGGACGTGACCACAAAAGCTTAACTTGTTCACTGATCCATGAAATAAGGTCAAACCAAGTGAAAACTGTCTGGCGAACATGAAGACTTTGCAAGGTATGCACATATCAAATATGGTTATCCTTTAATTTTTAGTATTCTTGATTTCTCTTATAATGAGTAATAGGAATCCTATTACTCATTATAATCATGATAATAGAAATTAAGGATACTAAAACACCTTAACTTTTTCAATGCAGTCACTTAGCCATAAAAGAGGTCACTTAAGGTCAATGAACATATGACAGACGAAAACTTCATAACATAAGGCATGTATATACAAAGTATGAATGGTCCAGGTCTTCTGCCTTCTTAATATTAGGCTTTAATTAAGAAGAAAGTTAACATTTTATCACTAGTATTTTGGGGTTCGTGAGGATAGAAAACCAGAAAAATTGACACAAATCCTGTGGTACGACAATATGTGCCATAATATTAGTCCAAATTATAATGACGTCTTGCATGGCTATTTCAACTTTTTAAGGGACGCCGTCATGGTAAAAAAAAAGCCTTGCAAGACGTCTTAATTGTTTGTATTACAAAAGAAGTAACCTAATTCTTACTTGTTAGTTGTTAGGGGCTAGCAAAAGATTTATTTAAAGTCGGTTATACATATAACAATACAGCATAAGCTCTGTAGAGCTTTTATCCGACATACATATATGACAAGCACAATACATAAAACATAAAGCTCATCACTGAGATGGTAGTCTCAGATAGAGGAGACAGGGTCAACCAAACCCCTATTCAATCTGAATGTAGGACAGAAAGTCACAGGACAAAAGTCACGGTCAAAAGTCACAGACAAAAGCCACAGGACAAAAAGTCACAATTAAGTTTTGAGATTATTTTCTTTGAACATGTTGAACAAGAAAACACTTTATTTTGTATTTTTCTTGAAGTTTTATACATGAAGCAACTTTGAAATTGAAATGTATTCAATAAATATCAATAATGATCAAATAATTGTTATGAAAACAAAATGTCAAAGTGGCTTGGTACTTAAATGGCTTCAATTTGCCAATAAATATATCCTTTGCATGATTAAAACTAATACATTTTCATTTATCAAGGTATATGACATGTATGAGCAATTTCCTTAAATTAAAAATGAATATATGTAATAAAAGAAAATATTTCAAGATCTTTTCATATATATTCAAACAAATTGTCAACAAATTGTTTGTGACTTTTGTCCTGTGACTTTATGCAGTGGCGGATCCAGAGGGTGGTTTCGGGGTTGGAACACCCCTCCTTTTTAGGACGATCAATGCATTTGAATGGGGACATATAGTTGGAACCCCCTTTACAATGGGTTGAGAACCCCCTTTTAAAATGGATGTTTTGTCCTATCAAATTTGTGACTTTATGTCCTTTGACTTTTGTCCTGTGACTTTCTGTCCTTTTACCTTCCATCTAAATCAGTGAACTGAATAATTGTTTTTGCAGTAGTCCGGGTAGCGAGTCGATATCTGTTATTAATCGCAAATTGAGAGTCAACACTTACACAATACCTTTTAAAAACAAAGAATCACTGATGATAGGGAGTGTAACCGATGAATTGATCCTGAATCAGATAAGATTTTCCAAGTAACGGAGAACCTCTTAATTGAGCACAGTCGCCTGAAGATTTAATAATAATGCTACTAAAATATTTTATTTCCCCATTTGTCGCTATTTTTCGCTATAATTTTCGCTATAATTATTAAATCTCCAGGCGACTGTGCTTTGAGTGAATATAAATAATGACGAGGGCCTCACGAATAAATATAAATCTGAAATACTGGAACATCGATTAGCAGAGCTCGAGCAGCAGAGTAAAATTACACATAAATCTCGAAGTTATTTACGATTAACAGACTGTGCTCCTGAATAAAGCTGTTAAATACATTAATTTGTGTTTTTACTGCTACAAGATATTTGAATCAAATGCTAATTACGCACCAGTTGCTGAGCAGAGAATCATTCTAAGTCAGGAACAGTCTACTACTAACTGTTAACAGTAAGAATAGAAAGTCCCTGTAAAAGGCAGTCAAATCCTAACAGAACTATAACTTAATGATACATGTATATCAAGTTCCAGCACCTCATCCAGCACACTGAGTTAGCAAACTGGTGTGTGTCAGTCTTATAATATAAAACTGCGTAGGTTTGATTCAACGTTTGTTTGCATATTTTCTTAGGATCGTTGTAAAATTATATCTTAATCCTTCTCACTATACAATCCTTGATCTTTGTTAAAATACGATTTTAAATTGTTCAATTCTTTCTATTTCTATTTCTAAAGTTTTAAATTTAAAGATAAAATGAATATTCCATTTTGATTTGAGGAAAATCTTTTGAACTGTAATGACATGGTCAGTCAACTAATTTGTTGCAAAGCTGATTACAGGTAATTATAACATACAGTAATTTTCCATTACGACAGTGCGTGTACCCTCGGGTGTGTATAACGTATAGAGAACATCCTGTCTACGCGTAATACAGATTGATGACATTACACAAAATTTCTTTTGTTAAATGTGCTTAGGTATCTGTGTCCATTCCCTATTTCAACACCACAAATTTAAAAAAAAAATAACAAAAATCATTTATATGAAATAAAGAAGAATTGCGCATTGAGTAAACATAATTTCAAAATTGCATGAACCAACCCTTGAGAAAACGTATACATGTATGTAGATGTGTTTAAAAAGACCAATTCCCATTGGCTTGCTTTATTTCACACTAGGACCTAAGATAACTAGAACTAAGCAGTGGTTGATCCAGAAATTTTCATAAGTGGGGACCCATTGACTGCCTTAGAGGGGTCCTTCCAGTCATGCTTCAGTGATTCCCTATATAGTCTACCAATTTTGGGGCTGAGAAAAACCTAAATCCGCCTCTGGGAAGTCATTTGGTCTGATACACACATATATATATACCTATTATGTACAAATTAAGAACAGCTTCAAATATATGCATATAAAATAATGGTACGTCTAAATCAGAGACATATAATACATGTATTATATGTCTCTGATAAAATCAAATGATTGATGTGCCTTATGTTAAACGCTAAGGTAACATTGATGTTGATTTTTAATATTAAAAATCAGCGTATTATTTAATATTACAAATTCATTTATTAATATTAAAAATCAGACTGAAAATTTAATGTTAAAAATGATTTTTAATATTAATACATGATTTTTAATATTAATACATGATTTTTAATATTAAATATTCATTTATTAATATTAAAATGACAGTATTTTTAATATTAAAATTCGATTTATTAATATTAAAAATGATTTTGTAATATTAAAAATCATTTTAATATTACTGAATAGGAATAAATTCCACAACGGCTTGCCATACAAACCATCTTTATCTATCATTCTATCTATCTATCGGCATGCGCCGGTATTTGGGATACGTCACGGATGGCCGATGATCATATTCAATACCAATCATCATTTGAATTTGGTTAATTGATCTTTAATGATTAGGACTGATTGGTGATGGCAGAGAATATGTCTCTGGTGATGGTTATAAACACATAGAAGTAAACTTTTCCATAAAAAAGTTTCCTTGGAAAAATTATAAAAATATATGAATATGCTAAATAATTTTTTCTTTATTATGTAATAATTGAAGACGTTTAGAAATATAAAAACCTTCACATAGCTGGAAAATTTTTCAATTCAAGTTATTTCATTTAAAAACGTTTAGAAATATAGATCTTATTCGATGGTGGCCTGCTTGGAGATCAAAACCCCGTTTAATTAGGGTTTGTCTACTTTCGTCTATTTATATTGCCGAACATTCTATAATCAAGGATTTGTACAAGCCCTTGCTATCATATAATGAATCTCGTCGCCAATATCACCATAATTACATAAAGTACAGATACAATCTTCTCCTAAATAGTTTGCCATCTAACAATTCCAAAAGAAATTTTGAGTCGAAACTGATCGAAGTACCAAATCTATAAAAATAATCACTATTTTTTGTAGCAGTAGACGTCGAAAATTAAACTGTATATATTCTTTTTCAAAACTCCTGAAATAATTTATAACAGTATCTATAGACAGCTTACATATGCAAATCTTTTTCGAAGTATGTGAGCGTATAGTAAAATTTGTTTATTTAACCCCCTTTTTCCTTCTATAAAATTTAACTGTAAACGATTTTGTTTCTTAATTTGTGTTTGCTAATTAACTGGGGTTCATGCTGTCAAAAGTCAAAAATGTCTCCTTGTGTAATAAGTTATTGATAAAAAATATTTGAAGCCGCCAGAAGAATAAATCATTTCCCGAGCTAAAATACATTTATCTGTAAATAAAGACAATTCGTCTAAAACATTCTCTCATATATTTAAACAATTGTAAAATAATTAATTCAACGACTTTCTGTCTGTTTACTAATACTTTTCTTGTTCGGTGTTTTTTTATACCCATTGCTCTTCATATATTCGAATGATAATTACTGATCACAAATTTTCCGGATGCTTTTATCCTATTTTCGTATCGAACTAACATGTTAGCAGTTGAACGGAATTAAGTACTTTTTAGGAATTTACAACTTAAATTTTCAACAACAAAATTCTACACTTTTTACCTTGATTTTTCTCTGTTTCGAAGCCGCCACCGGTGACCCCATAACATAGCCAACACCTCACATGGCGTATTCACGATGTTGTGGTATTGACAATATACAATCACGTTTATCAATATACAGCAAGTAAGTAATTTGGTGTTGAATGCCAGTAGATCAGAATTTGTTAATTGAATTTTACCTGTTAAAGGGCACTAGCTGTCAAATTCATGTTCATCGATTTTGATCAAATTCACATAACGTGTAGTGTTGAATTGTTCATTAAAATTTCACGCACAATCTTGGCTGATATCAAGGAATTGTATATTTAAATACAATTCCTTGCTGATATGCATAAAACCATTATTTCATGAAACTGCATGAAAAATTGACTTGTCGCATAATACAGGGGCGGATGCAGAACCTCGATGTCTGGGGGCACCATGAAACCAAAATTAAAGATTTTTTTATATATGCATATATGCGAGTGTGGGTGGTGGTGGTGTCATGTATTGGGGATGATGGTGGTCATATGAGGGAGGGGTAGGAGGTCGGGTCTTCATTTTTATACCTTTTCATTATTTTGGGGTCCGTTTCTTTCTACTCTTTATTTGTTGCCAATTGTCCTCTATTCTTTACAGTTCATCACAGCTTTAATCTGTTTTCTATATTTTTTGGGCCCATTTTTTTCTAGCCTTACCTTTTTGACCATTATTCTCTAATCTGTAAAACCCGTTCATACCCTCATTCAGGGTAAACCATTCATACCCTAGTTCACGGTAACCTATTCATACCCTCATACATGGTAATTAAAACAAGAAAAATATAGGCTACACATATTACTGTACTATAATAGAAAAACAAAGGATATGGGGTATCCATCCATGACACAAAATCAGCACATGCACAGCAAAAAAACACACAATAAGCTTTTATTGTTGTTCTTCATCTCAAATATAAGTAGGTTTTCTATGATACAATATAATTTTATTAATGGTTATATATAAGGCACAGACCATTCATGTTTTGCAGAGGAGGAAGGGTTTGTTTCCATAAAAAATAAGAGGAAAAAAAACTTTTATATGTATGGAAACTTGTGGTATAATTTCAGAGAGATTCATTCACTTAAACACAAGTTATTGTCTGGAAACTGCAAAAATGCTTATTTGGGCCCCTTTTTTGGCCCCTAATTCTTAAACCTTTGGGACCATAACCCCCAAAATCAATCCCAACCTTCCTTTTGTAGTTATAAACCTTGTGTTTAAATTTTATTGATTTCTATTTACTTATACTAAAGTTTCTATCCGGAAACCATCTGTCTTCGGACGACGCTGACGACGACGACGACGTGATACCAATATACGACCAAAAAATTTTAATTTTGCGGTCGTATAAAAAAAATGCTGTATGCATTGAAAAAATCGTTTGTTGTTTAATAAAATCCGAAAAGACTTCTGAGACAGGCACATTCCCCAGAAACCGTATACAATGTGAGTGTTTGGTAAAAAAGACATATCTCATATCGATACTAACATTCCTGACACTAAACATCTATTTTTACATATTCTTTTAAGACCGATTTTATAGTTGGTAATTTCTTTCCTGATCAGAAGATTTCACTTGTTAATCGATCTTGATCCTGTACTAATGTATTAGAAACCAATAAATATGTTCGTATTAATTCCAATCAGCATGTACATGTATATGTAGTTTACATAAATGCTTTTGGATATAGACATTATATATACACAAAGTTGTCAAATTAACACCCATCGATAAGTTGTCATAAATCACATGTTGAAGCTGGGGTTAATTAACGACCAGTTTAAGAAGTCAAATCAAGCTGTGTCTTGATTTTCGATCTAGATATCTAAATAAGCAGATACAGTAGCAATAAAACTATGTTAGAAAATTTTTGGTGACCTCGACTGGGGGGTGCCCCTGTGCCCCAGGTAAATCCGCCACTGTAATACCAGAACTAAAAAACCCACCGAAAGTCCACTTAAGAGGGTAGGGATGTGAATTAACAGAATAGAGAATAACGGGCAAAGAAAAAAGGAATAAAGAATAGTGAAAGAAAGAGAATAATGGAAAAAGTGTAAGTTATTAAAATTATAGCTAAAAAGAAGACCCACCCCGAGACGATCCTTACTTCAACTGTTATTTGACGCTGTCGAGTTATTTTGAGACAAAGACATGTATTAGTAGTCGGCCGGTAGCACGCTTGCATCAATTGAGGATTACCCAAGGTTAATTTTACGACGGATCATCTTATTTTGGCTTAAAATAAACATAATTGACAAGTTTCCTTCCCTGCATTATCGATCGCACATGTAAATAGCACGTTGGCCTCAAATAAGACATTGATGATCATTGATACATTACAACACTTGTCGTCAGTATTTGAAAATATTGATTAAGAAGGTACAGAAAATTAATGCACGCACACTATTATCCACCACAGGCCTAAATCGTTAGTCCGCTGATCAGGAGTTCAGGGCCCCTTTTTGGAAAAACTGATTGATTATATAGGGAATTACTGAAGCATGACAGGAGCAGGCCCCTCTTAGGCAGTCAGTAGGCCCCACTTATGAAAATTTCTGGATCCACCACTGTGGGCTTCAGTTGTATTATCTTGAAAACTTTATACCTGTATTCTAAAGTGTAAATCAAGGAAAATAATGTAAATTAGCTGTGCATTGGGGTCTATTAAGGGGTATTTTGGGGAAGAAAGAAGGAGGATTTACTATAGAACCCTATGGGATTTTATTTTCTACAATTTTCAAATGAATATAACTTGTAAAGTGTAAGTGATAGACACACGCAGTCTTCAGAAATGATGATAGGACAATAAAACAAATCACATAAAATATAGGGTGAGTCCCTGGGGTAATACCCACCCCTTCAATTTGAGAATATGCTATTATCTTGTAAACAGTCTAGATCCCCACCCCTAAACCATACATATTCTTGAATGGGAAGATGAAACAAATCAATTAAAATTAAAGGGAAGTCCCTGGGGTTACCCACCCGTTCAATTTGAGAATGTGCTATTATCATGTTAACAGTCCAGATCTCCACCCCTATACCATATATATTCTTGTATGGGACAATAAAACTAATCAAATGAAATTAAAGGAAGTCCCTGGGGTCAACCCACCCGTTCAATTTGAGAATGTGCTATTATCTTGTGAACGATCCAGATCCCCACCCTAAACCATATATATTCTTGTAGGGACAATAAAATAAATGAAATGAAATAAAGGAAGTCCCTAGGGGTCACCCCACCCCTCTTGTTTGAAAACTTGTAAACAATCAAAATCCCACTACTAAACCATATATATTCTTGTATGGAACAATAAAACACATCAAATGAAATATAGGGAGAGTCCATAGGGGTCACCCCAACCCCCACATGTTTGAAAAACTTTTAAATGGTTGAGATCCCCAGTGGTTAGGTGAAAAATTTCGGATCCCTGATCCCCACTCCTAAACCATATATATTCTTGTATGAGACAATAAAACAAATCAAATGAATATGGGACAATAGGAATGGTGAGTTATGTGAGCTTTGTTTGGGAGACTTCGTAACAGCATCCTGTTACAATTACTTCTTGTTTGAACATAATTTTGGTTTTTATTATGCATGTCTTTCTTCTACATTTTTGGATAAATAGACCCATAATCCGGCAAATTGCAAGTTGAACCTTCTTCAGTAGGCCTATCCCCATCAGAGACCAAATGATGCACAAGTAAGGTATAGGTAACGATATGAATGCAACTATGAGCAAAAGCCTTACCAGTGGCGGATCCAGGGGGAGGATTCCAGGGGTTGGAAGTTCAACTTGGAACCCCCCTTTTTTTTCAAATGCATTTGAATGGGAACATATAGTTGGAACACCCCCTTTGTCTTGGGTTTGGAACCCCCCTTTTTAAAATGGCTGGATCCGCCCGCATACCATCTAGCTAGCTATAAAGGCTTTAAAAATATGAAATAAATCAAACAAGGAAATTAACGGTGTAGGCAACTGTTTTGAATTTAAAAAAAACCTTTAATAACAATGTTAAATTTTGTGTGCATTTATTTTTGCTTATTTTCAATAATGGATGAAATTGCGTGATTGATTATTGTAATTTAAGAAAAATCTGCATACATGTTATGAAATGGGAATTTGTCAAAGAGACAGCAACCCAACCAAAGAGGAGACAACGGCTGAAGGTCACCTATGGGTCTTCAATGCAGTGAGAAAATTTCGCACTGGTCTTCAGCTCATAAATATGTATCAGAAATGAGAATGAGATACAGCTCTCAGTTGCATTAATAAAAACCTTACAATAAGTTCTGAATATCAGAATATACAGTATTGCAAGTCTCTCTCAAAGTGTACACATGGAGCTGAGAAACTGTAAAATTAATCATGCTAATTTAACATTAAAGTCCTCGGAATCGATCTTAATATGCATACTCTTGTACAAAGGAATATAAGTATGCAATAGACATATATGGTCTTCAAAAATAAGAGTATCGATGCTATTAATTTATGACTAGATCTTAATCAAGTTATAATTTTGGTTTGTTTAAAAATTTGGAGGTTTATAGTATGACCTCCTTTTTTGTGATGATGTTTTCATTTTAAGTTGGGAAAAATTGTTTGTACCAACAAAAATAAAAACACAAAGTTAATCTAGAATTATGTTTTATCATTTTTATGTTAAGGTTGTCAGCAAGATGAAAAGAACAAATATGCAGTTCAAAAATCAAAATGTGGATAAGCTGAGGTTCAAGGTCCTACCTTTGCAGATTTCCATATTTTGCATGAATAAATTTAAAGTTTATATCATGGACGGCAGAGAAAGAAAAAAACTTTTCAATTTTCCTGCATCTGAAGGATAAATGTAAAACATCTTGTTTTCGGTAAGTTTTATGCTCTGTTTTAATAGTGTTTGTGCATTCATCTGTCCAGTCCTTCCTCTAAATTGTATCCTCTTTAAGTTTTTGGTGAGTGTTCGCCATGAATTTCAGTAAGTATTTTGTGGATTTACATGTATACACGCAAAATTTAGTACTAATATTAATGGGATTTTAGCAAGACATCCTGTCAAATGCTTGTTAATCATGTTTATGTTCCAGAACATATGAGTATCTGGTCTGTACACGTACAGTCTGCCCAATTTTAAGAAGTTGGTCAAGTTTATTAGAAACAAATGTACATTACAGATCAACATAACTGAAATCTTTAATAGATTAATACAAAAAGTTTAATTGCAGTTGAAATAAAAACACATGTTTGGTCGAGCTGGTACTAGACAGTACAAGTATACTCAAATGGTCTGACTATATGTATATGGTTGGACTATAAGAGTATACTATAAGAGTATACTTATATGTTAACGTATGGTCCAAATACTGATATGGTCTGGAAAATTTATACATGTCTTAAAATTAATATAAAACACATTGGTGTTTGTGAACTTGGTAATAAGTTATTCGATAGAACTATAATGTTTTGGGATATCAAAATAAAAAATATCCCATTTTAGCTCACCTGGCCCAAAGGGCCAAGTGAGCTTTCTCATCACTTGGCTCCCGGCGTCCGTCCGGCGTCGTCCGTCGTCGTTAACTTTTACAAAAATCTTCTCCTCTGAAACTACTGGGCCAAATTTAACCAAACTTGGCCACAATCATCATTGGGGTATCTAGTTTAAAAATTGTGCCCGGTGACCAAGCCAACCAACCAAGATGGCCGCCATGGCTAAAAATAGAACATAGGGGTAAAATGTAGATTTTGGCTTATATCTCTAAAACCAAAGCATTTAGAGCAAATCTGACATGGGGTAGAATTGTTTATCAGGTCAAGATCAATCTACCCTGAAATTTTCAGATGAATCGGACAACCCGTTGCTGGGTTGCTGCCCCTGCATTGGTAATTTTAAGGAAATTTTGCCGTTTTTGGTTATTATCTTGAATATTATTATAGATAGAGATAAACTGTAAACAGCAATAATGTTCAGCAGAGTAAGATCTACAAAAAAGTTGACATGACCAAAATGGTCAATTGACCCTTAAGGAGTTATTGCCCTTTAAAGTCAATTTTTAACAATTTTTTGTAAATTTTTGTTGTCTTTTACAAAATCTTCTCCTCTGAAACTAGTAAGACAAATTAAACCAAACTTGATCACAATCATCATTAGGGTATCTAGTTTAAAAAATGTGTCCGATGACCCGCCTGCCAACCAACATGGCTAAAAATAGAACATAGGGGTAAAATGCAGTTTTGGCTTATATCTCTGAAACTAAAGCATTAAGAGCAAATTTGACATTTGTAAAATGTTCATCAGGTTAAGATCTATCTGTCCGGATATTTTCAGACGAATCAGACAACCTGTTGTTGGGTTGCGGCCCTGAATTGGCAATTTTATGGAAATTTTGCAGTTTTGGTTATTATCTTGAATATTATTATAGATAGAGATAAACTGTAAACAGCAATAATGTTCAGCAAAGTAAGATCTACAAATAAGTCAACATTACCAAAATGGTCAGTTGACCCTTAAGGAGTTATTGCCCTTTAAAGTCAATTTTAACAATTTTGGTAAATTTTTGTAATCTTTACAAAATCTTCTCCTCTGAAACAACTGAGACACTTAACCATTTAACCAAACTTGGTCACAATCGTCATTAGGGTATTTAGTTTAAAAATGTGTCCGATGACCCTGCCTGCCAACCAACATGGCAGACATGGCTAAAAATAGAACATATGGGTAAAATGCAGTTTTTGGCTTATATCTCTGAAACTAAAGCAAAAGTATAACGGTTGCATTGATTTATGCATCAACTGTAAATAAAAATATCAGGTGAGCGACACAGGTTCCTTGGAGCCTCTAGTTACTTTAATAAAGAAGAAGATTATTGATGTATGTATAGCTGTATATAAAATGAGACAGCAAGCCAACAACACAAAAATAAGGATAAAACAATATAATTTTTGTATCAATGTTATAATTTCAATATGTCCAAAGAGTTCAAGGTATTTTTCATTGAAATAAACATTGATAAAACACAGATTGAACTCTGTCAGAACTTCAAAAGCTTAAGGAAATATTGTTTCTGTTGTCTGCGTTTTGTATAATATATTGCAAATTATTGTGAATAATGGAATGTTATTATAATTGCCTAAAGTTTTAACATTGATCTTTATATATATATTATATATATAACCTGGGAAAATACCAAATGTTATAAAGAAGAAAAATTAATTGATTGTTATATAGTATTAGAATAGGAAGATGCGGTATATTGCTAATTTGACAAATCTCCATCAGAGACCAAAGGATGTAGGAGGTTAGCAACTGATGACACTGGACAACTTTTAAAAAATCAGTAAAATCCATACCGCATAGCTATTTTTATTGAAAATCATATTATTGCTACATGTATGCAAACAATTTTGTATAATACATAACTTCAGATTTTATTGGTTCTTTTTCAGAAGGATTGAAATTCATCACCTAAAATAAATGGAGAAAACATAGAAACAAGACCAGAATAAATTCAAAGACAAAAGTTGGATCAGTTATTATTTTCATCACTCAGTCAATGAATCGAAGTTCTATTAAAAACCAAAAGATATTGAAACCACAATAATGTCAATGTTCTGTGTTGAATGACCAAAAAGTGGACTATACAATCACACAATGCTGGATGATAAGAAACTATTTATGTTTTGTGTGGAGGGATATTGTGAAAAAAATAGATTTACTTAAATAGCTACTAGTATGTTAAGCCTAATGATAGAGTTTTTCATTGATTTCAAATGGTAAATAATTGTGTTTCAAGAAAGTATTCTATAATTCATAAATAAACATATATTGATACTTACATTATCTGCTTTGTTGTTTAAAAGTTTAGTTTTGAACAGTTATAGAACAAAATGTTGAATTAACATTTCCAAAAAAAAAGATATTCAATTAAAAGATTCATCTTATAACAATTTACTACCAAATAGAATACATATTGTAACATACACATTAATATATATTTATATCTATATAATTTTAATTTGAATCCCATAGGATTTTAATGTGTCCCATGGGATATTAAAATCCCATGGGATAATTATAGTCCCATGGGATTTTTTTTGTCCCATGGGACAACAAATATCCCATGGGACTACAATTATCCCATGGGACCAAAAATCCCATGGATTTAACTAAAATCCCATGGGATAATGGTCGATCCCATGGGATTTTGCCCTGTCCCATGGGATATTGAAAATCCTATGTTTTTATAAATCAAATAGCAAAATAAATATAATAGTAACAGTAGAAAACAAATGAAATTATTGAATCCCATGTAATTCCGCACATTTTGGTTATATACATGACATTGTATCTCTTATTTGAGGCGGCGGCGGATTTGCAAATGAGTGTTTTGCAAATTAAAAGTGTCCAGTGTTAAATGTGAAACCATTCCTCTAAAAATTCAGCCTTTCATGGTGGTGGTGGTGGTGGTATCGTAATGGCAACCACAATGAAGGTAAACCATGGTTTAAGGTATTTAAAGAAAGAAATAGTTGTTGTTCCTGTTATGATAGCTCCTAAATTTTCTTTCATCGATACCATCATACAGATATTTACAAAAACGAAAGATATGAATATTCCTATGACTTTTGATTTAAACTTTCTATTCGTGTCTCGAGTGTACATGTACATGCTCAAGGTTTTCCCAGACGTGTCGTGCACACTTAGATTATACTAAAATTGATTTTTTTTTACATTGAACATTACAATTCATTAGTTTCAATATCAAATATTATAATTAAAGTGTTCATGTTAAAACATTGTTTTTTAGTATCAAATGCAGCAAAACATGTATTTTCCAAGATAAGGTAACTGTGTAGCGTTTTTTTCAAACGTTCAACATATTTAAAAAAAAAAAAAACTTTGCCAACACCAGACATATTTTTCAATATATTTTACTGCAAGTTCCTTATATTTTGGACATATTAAGATAAAATTGAATTCGTTCTCAACACACTGACGCCAAATTGTACATATACGATAAACTCAGTACTTTGGTAGCGTCCGGTTTTAACTGCTGTATATAGCGAATGAGAAGGTGGCCTTATATAAGATAGCACTTTCCTGTACACATTAGGTATATGTATATACTGCGTCGAATAAAATTGTAAATCAAAGCTGTTTATACTACAACTCTCAAAGTCCAGTTTTGTTTAGTCCATCCCTATCTATCTATGCGAGTTCACAAAGTTCGAGCGTTTTCGGTCAATATCGACACACTTGTTATTGTATTAGGAGTTTTGAGTTATTTGTGGACAAGAGGTTGAACCACTAGTTAAAAAATGAAGCTTAAGTTTTCTCTTAAGCATCGTGGATTCTAGTTGGCATATGTTTATATTTTATGATTTGTGTGGTGTTCTTTTTGCCATGAAAACATTTGATTGGGGTTGATTTGGTAGAAACTGACAGTTTTACTAATTTTTTGTATACTTACAGGAGAACCTGGAGCTTATGGACCACCAGGTAATGTTTATATAGCTTCTATTTAAAATCATATTACTTCGAATCTGAGAAAACTTGACTACCAATGGAAAGAAAGCATTTAAAATACGTTGGACATTATTATTGTGCAATTGAATTTATTCTGAGGAAAACACTGACATGAAAAGAGAAAAAGACAGACTGAAACAAAAACAATTCGAAAAGCATATAACAAGAAAATTTAATGATAAGGTAGAACAACATGTTTTTGATTAATACCTTTTGTTTACTATCTGTAAAGAACTCTCAAGAAGAATTGATTGTGAATAAACCACGCTCACATAAAGATAAAAGACAAGTCGTCGCATTTATATATTAGCTGAACAGAAAGATTCGTTTACACGTGCTCGTGAACTTTCCAAATATACTGAAGAAGTATTTTATCAATGGACATGTATGCATCAACTCTTTAAAGAGATGTACTAAATATATAGAGGAAAAGTTCTACAAATAAATAAATCCGATGATCACAAAAACACAAAAACAAAAACAAAAACAAAAAACAAAAAAAAAAAAAAAAAAACAGAACATACTAACATAACCTTTATAGAAATGCAAAGGTCAATATATAATTTAAGATAAGCAACTAGTTTTGATAATAAAACACTCCTGGAAGATACCACGCGTATTATTGTGTACGTCAGACGAGCATTCTGTCTTCAGATGACTCATCAGTGATGCTCGAATAAATAAGATACAAAGCCAAAGCAAGTACTAATTTCAAGATCGTTGAAGACCGAAATATTCCGAAAAGTTTTGCCATATACAGCTTAGGTTATCTATTCCTGAATATATATGACTGAAAAGTATTTGTATAAACAAATTAAACCCCAAAAATCTATTTATTACAACCAGGTAGTATGGGCCCACCAGGAAAGAAAGGAAAAGATGGTAAGTAAAACATTGATACTAAAATGGTAGAAGGATAATGATGTAGCACTCGTTCGACATAAGCGACACAAAAACAATACTTATATACCCGCTTGATTCATTAATCTCCTTGATAATATTATGGATATAGACTTCATGACTTCATTATAAAAATTATGAGTGAAAAGAAATGAATGTACGGAAGCGTATTAGCGCCACACATTTTTTTTTTTTTTTCTTCCTATCTTTGCGTTATAACGCAAACCTTTGCGATATAACGCAAACATTTGTTTCATCTTATTTCTTATTTAAGATTCAAAGGAAGCAGCAGTTATTAATGGAGGAGGAGGCTGCATATATTAAAATTTATCTTCTTTGTACTCATTGCAAAGTAAAATGCTTTACTATTTAACTAATAATGAGAAGGATAATAGATATAAGAAGATGTGGTATGAGTGCCGATGAGAAAACTCTCCATCTAAGTCATAATTTGTAAAAGTAAACCATTATAGTTCAAAGTACGGTCTTCAACACGGAGCATTGGCTCACACCGAACATCAAGCTATAAAGTGCCCCCAAAATGATATACATGATAATACATGTACTTATATTACAATGAAAATTGAGTAAATTAAAGTTATACCGAAGAAAAAAAACAACCCTGCTAATATAGCTATAGCCGAATATAAATATACTTCCAAAGTAAGCTCTCGTTTGAGGATTGTGTAAAGTTGGCTAACTACCCTTTTGCAATAAATGAATAAAATGAAGATGTTTTATTAATAAAATTATGTTCTCTCCATTTAAATTGCTACCAAGTTACCACTCTAGATTGAAAATTTCATGACTTTTTATCAAAGAATCTTTATCATATTCTGAGATTTAAAAAAACGATTTCTTACATCAAAATTAAAAAAAAATCTTTCTTAATAGTTCATTTTACAGCAGAAAGATCATTTTGTCTATTTGCCTTGACAGTTTTACAATTGTATGACATTATTTTTGCTCTTATCTACTGAATCAAAATTCTAAAAATGTTGGCCTTTCAAATAAAATATGCCTATAACATATCTATTTTCTTGTTAAATTATATACTTTTCTGATTCCTATGCATATTTATTATAATGACTTTGCCTTGTACATGTATTTATGGTTCTTTTCCTAACTAAATCACTACAGAAATTTAATGACAGACGGGCATATATACAAAACTTAATGAATAATTGAAATCAAGATGTTTGCGTTATAACGCAAAGGTTTGCGTTATTTCGCAAAGATTTGCGTTCTATCGCAAAGGTTTGCGTTATATCGCAAAAGTTTGCGTTGTAACGCAAAGGTTTGCGTTATTTCGCAAATGTTTGCGTTACAACGCAAAGGTTTGCGTTATAACGCAAAGGTTTGCGTTATAACGCAAAGGTTTGCGTTATATCGCAAAGGTTTGCGTTATATCGCAAAGGTTTGCGTTGTAACGCAAAGATAGGAAGAAAATTATAAAAAAAAAAATGTGTGGCGCTAATACGCTTCCGTATGAATGTTTCGTTTCAGATAAACTAGGGTTTATACGCAGACTCAACATGTTCTAAGATAGTTATTATCTTTCTGAATGTCCTTTAATTTCATAATTACTCTACTTTCCATGATAAGATAATTTAATTGATGCACTTACTCAACAGTAACAGTTTGTCTCTAGTTATGAATAAAATATTTTAATCTTTTTAAACAAATGACGTTTTTAATTCCCTTTAGGATATAACGGTATACCAGGCGCAAACGGTGAGTATTTTTCCTATCCTATCATTTATGACCAATATAGATAATTCAAATTAAATATCAGTTAACTGGTTTCAGTTAGAATATCTTAAAATATCAAACCAGGTGAAAGCAGCATTATCAAAGCAGTTGACACATGAGCAACCCCAAATGACAGTGTCAACCGAATGTGCATCTTTAGTAGTGCTATAATTATCATATGTTTACATATATTATTCCACTGTATGTAAATTTTGATACCGAAATCAACATTTGATTAGTTGAGACTATCCCACGTTACATTGAACAAAACTTTATGTTCCTCTCTGACTATCGTATTCCCTTCTGAACAGCGGGACTTTATCGCGCAATGCCACGCGCAGTTATTCATCGTGCGATGTAACGCGCGGTTATCCATCGTGCGATGTAACGCGCGGTTATTCATCGTGCGATATAACGCGCGGTTATTCATCGTGCGATGTAGTGCGCGGTCAATGTACAAATGTATATACTATTTTGAACGTTTTTAAATATCGTCAGTATAGTCATTATCGTATTCAAAATGATTTCAAACGTGCAAAAAAGAAAAATATATAGAAAGTCACTTTTGATCGGCGACGATTTCTAAATAGTTAGTTCCAGGGTAATTTCACTTTGATTGTAAAAACTATGCAATTTTACCTATTTCTCAGATAGTTGTGGAATACTTTCACGTATCCTGCCATTCTGTTTTGTTTTGTGGATTACATAATAGTCGTTCATGAGTTATGGGGCTTTAATTGGAAAGCAAACTAAGCAAAGTGTAAAGGCTAATGTTAACTCAAGTTTGTATTTACCGAATCATATGAAACATTTTGAAATTAACGAACGAGTACTTACTCTTTTTGTTCGTTCTTTGCCGACCAGATGGATGATTTTGATTTAAGTAAAACAAAAATAATATATTTTCTAAAAGTTTAGTTTATAAGAAAAGTATCCCTTATCTGCATGCATTTTTTCATTTAACGAACTGGGGGATCTTGGCAATTTGTTTAATATTAGAAGTACAAATTTATTTTCTGTGAAATCATATATTCAAAGTACCGGCTTAGAAACCGAAGAATGATAAAATAATTTTAGTATGATTATGTGGAAACATATCGTGATTACAGTTAAAAAAAAAGTAACGAAAGCTTTTTAAAGATCTACAACCTAAATTTGATTAAAAGCATTAGACTCAAAGAGAGGCGGAAGATACCAAACGGATATTTTCTAGTCTCTTTGGTATTTTTGTCCAACAAAGACAAAGGGACTAGAGAACACTTTAAACAGTAAACAACAAGCACAACTCATACCTATAAAATGCCAAAGTCCTTTTTCGTATATTTGAACTAGGAGATGGTGATTTCTATATATATATATAACATTTTTAAAGCTTGTTAGCCCTTTCTTTTCACCAGATTAAAGTTTTATTTAAATGGTTAGTCGATATTATGCAAACGCATTCAGTATTGGATATGACCGAATTCGAAAACGATTGAAAGACTCGGGATGAAGTGCTTGCATCTGTATAATTATTGATTGGGAGGAAGCCATGGATTAGATACAGCTATACAAGACCAAATAAAAATGCACGATGGCACAATATTAGTCTGCTATAAAATCAACTAGTCTGAATTACATAGTTCAGCTGTCTCCAATATTGACAATTTTATTACAAATATATTAAAAAGAAAGATTTAGAGATTAGTTATAACATTCTTATAACTATTAATAAATGGATAATTCACAACGTATTGCAACTCATTTGTCAATAAATCAAAATAAAAACAACAATTCTGCTTTGATGTTTTGCCAATGGATAGATGAGGAAATTATATAAATTTTGAATATTTTAGGTATGAAAGGTGAAACAGGTGATAAAGGTAAGTGCCTTTGTTTTAAAGCTAATGTAAACCAAAAACAAAGAATACATTACAATTACAAGAAATGAACTTTAAGCATCAAACAAAATATGCGGTGAACTAACCGTTAAAAAGGCAAATAATGTAAAATACAAAGTCTTTAGTTTGTCACAATGAAGAAAACCGTAGCATAATAGACGCCATAATCATTTATAAGTACACAATTTATCAATTACACTCGAAAATCTTCGTATTGTATCGACAAACTTTGGAAAATAGTCATAAAAATGTCCATATTTCTGAAAAGTCTATAATGACATTTCTCCCTGTAGTTTGTTAACTTGTGAACTAGAACGAAAAGAATCTAGATCAGAGTGTTAGTCTTGTACAAAGCAGGGATTATATTAATATTGCATTATCATGTTCTCGTCCTGAAATGCATTTAATTTGCTACTGGACGTTAAACAGCAATCCATTCATCACCATCATCAAAACTGAATTAAGATTTTTAACTTTTTATACTTGTTTTTTAGGTCCACATGGATGGCCAGGAGCACCAGGTAAATGTTATTTTTATTTTGGTACTACTTTCTTTAACCAAAGTATTGTGTTTAAAAAACAAACAGTAGAATAAAATTGTAAACAAATAAATAAATGACGGTATTTAGATAAGGCATCAGAAGATTAGAAGAGAAAAAATATCAAAAAGCGGATTAAACCCTTTTTTGTAAATGACATAGTTCAATTAAACATTGAAAAATCATACAGAAACAATATTAGCTTGTCGACATAATGTATTACGTTTTAGAAATGAATTATGACATACAAAATATTGAGTATATGTGTTTTTTTTTTTCTTTCAGGCGAAAAAGGCAAAATGGGAACACCAGGTAAAAGAAAGAAAAACAAGGCATGGAATACGGAAACATAAGTATTTCGCTGAAGAATACGGATATAAAATGTAGCTAATATTTGGATTGTGGTCATCGTTTAAAGTTAAGGTTGTAGTTGGAAACGTAGATTTACTTAAGGAATGGCTATAATATGTTTTCTGTCAATGAAGAAATAACATAAAAAATGTGGTGCACACTAAATAACCCGCGTAGTGTGTTATTTAAAAATGTGCACCACAGAAAATTATTGCAGTCATTCCTTATAATTTAATTCTAAATTCCATTTTTAGGAGTAATTCATGAAAAAACATTGATGACGTCACGGTCACATGACAAAATTATATCTATGAGCTGATAGACAAAAAACATTCAGCCAATCAGGAAACGTGTTACATCCAAAATTAAATTATTTAAATATAAACATATATACGTAGGTGATAACATAAACGGTACCAATTTTACTGCACCAGATGCGCATTTCGACAATTAATAAAATTGAGAATGGAAACGGGGAATGTGTCAAAGAGACAACAACCCGACAAAAGAGCAGAAAACAGTCCAAGGCCACCAATGGGTCTTCAACACAGCGAGAAAATCCCGCACCCGGAGGTGGACTTCAGCTGGCTCCTAAACAAAATAATCTCTTCGGTGATGTTCGAGGCCAAAATAATTGAATAACCAAAAACTAATACAAATGTTGAAGAGCTAAACAAACCAAAAAAAGGATATAAAGTATAACCAAATCAGGAAAAAAGAAATAAGAGCTTTACATGAAGAAGATGTATTCCTTAATTCAAAATGATTTTTTAAATTCTATATCAGCAATTTTCGATCAACAGAATATCCGCATTCGATAGTAATCGATAGAATAAAGGCAAGATTAACTTGAGAGATGAAATAGACAAATACGGCCATACATACACGCGTAATTCAAAGTGTTCAGATTATATAAATGTTAATATGGCCGGTTGTAACAAGTTAACACATGAGATATTATATATATACATGTAACACATTTATTCGTACTATCGCCATTTTTCTAATCGTAAAACAACATGATAAGTACTAATTGATTATATAATATTTTTTTAGGTGCACATGGTTGGCCAGGAATGAAAGGTAAATATATATTTTCCATATAAGGGAGCTACCATTTGATTTTTAGGGGGCTAGGATGAAATTTGAAAAAAATAGGCAGGACAGGAGTTTTGAGTAAAAAAAGGCAGGATGAGATTATTTGCAAAAAAAAAGGCAGGATGACAATTTATGTAAAAAAAAGTCAGGATAAACTAAAAAACAAGGCAGGATCGATTAGAGTGAAAAATAAAAGGCAGGACCGAATAGAGGAAAAATAAAAGGCAGGACAAAATTTTTCATCCTAGCCCCCATAAAAATCAAATGGTAGCTCCCTAATTCTGTTGTAGATCTTCAAAAAGTTTACAAAATAATTTCACCGTTTTCAATTCAAATAAGGTTATTCGTGAAATTTAATATCTTAAATAAACGCAAAATATATCGAACGATTTTTTTCAAAGAAACAATTAGGGTATAAAGAATATCAATGTTAGACATGTTTTATATGAACAACCTACATTGCTAAACATTGTGATTTCCTATATACATTCAATGTTTTCAGGTAAAATGGGAGAAATGGGATTACCAGGAGCACCTGGAAAACATGGTGAGAAATTACTTAATACAATGCAGGAAATTAAAACAAATCGATCACAACGTCTTTGATGCCTTTGATACTTTTGAAGCACTTGTATTCTTTCAATGCTCTTTTCCAAATGATACTGAATTCGAAGATGCATTAAAACTGGAGAGTATATTCCGATGGTGGCAATCTTAAAATATAGTCATAGAAAAGACCACACCATAGTTTAAAGAAAAATGACGAAAAGACAAACAGCAGTCCAAAAACACTAACAAAAACTAAAGATTGCACAATATGAACCCAAACACGCCTATAAAAACGTTAAAACCCGCTAAATTTGTTTGCACCTGTCCTAAGTCAGGTTTAGTTTAAACATATTTTATTTGCAAAAGTAGCAAAGAGGATTGGACACAAGTTATAACAACATTAGTGACGTCCTCTCCTATAGAAATATAAACACAAAATAAATTAGAAAATGACGAAAACATAGTAGGAATGCAAGTAATACAAACTACAAACAAAAACAAAAATGTTTTAAATCTTTGTGTAATTCTGATATATGATTGTACAGACTCTTTGTTTTGCTGAAATGAAAGGTCACCGTCACCAGCCAATAGAAGCTCAATAGATACAGCATATCTTTCTAATCTTAAAACAGTTCTCTTTCTAATCAAAATTGTTAGAAATGGTATTTCTCTTGCTTCGTTGTGAAAAGGGCACTCAAAAAATAGTGAATACTATCCTCAACAGGATGGCCACAGCTGCATGCGGTATTGGGTTTAATATTAACACGGTGCAGATCTGCATTTACAGAACTGCACATATTTCTCAAACGTGTATGAATAATATTAAGTTTTCTATCACCACAACTAAAATAGGAGGGTGGCTGTATCAATTTAGATATATATTTATATTTCTGGAACTACGTATGTCGAGGTTTAGGCTATTCCATTCAATAGAAGTAGATGAAAAAGGATTTTCTGGTTATATCTAGTCTATACCTGGGTACTACATAATTATTATTACTGTTTCGCAAATCATAATTAGATATTTGACCAACAAGTGGGGCATTAAATCGCAGAAGTAATCAGGGCAGTCCCATTATGTAAAAATTGAACATATTGAGCTTACTGGACTTTCTTCTGTCTACTAGCAATTGCCAGCCTGTTACGAAATATGTAGCTTCCCGACTAGCAAACACGGGCAATACAGTTACTAATCTTCCAACTTCCAACTGAACATGTTCTAAATTATCGGAATCTTGTTGAGTACAACCATCCCATAACTCACATGCATATCCCATAATTGGTCTTATAAATGTTAAGTATATACAAGCAAGATAATTTCTATTCAATACATATTTCAATTTTTAAGAACATTTAATTTTGGGCTTGCACAATTTAAAATGTTTTCTATATGTGTATGGAATTTACCATTGGTATCAGAAGTAATTCCTAAGTGTTTATGACTGGAGACAAATTCTACTGGTTGATTTTGAAATTCTATTTCGATATCATCTGGGAAGTATTACTGGAGAATATCATAGCCTTTGTCTTATTAGGACTAAAATTAATTAGCCAATCTTGAGAGCATGCTGAGATTTGTTCTAAATCCCATTTAAGACATCCTCTATTTTGTAAGGACTATTACTGGAATAAGAAAGGTATGTGTCATCAATAAGTCAGGAACCTGATGTTCAGTGGTTGTCGTTTGTTTGATGTGGTTCATACTTATTTCTCGTTTCTTGTTTTATATAGATTAGATGGTTTTACACTAGTCATTTTGAGGCCCTTTAATTTTGTATAGCTTGCTGTTCGATGTGTGCCAAGGCTCCGTGTTGAAGGCCGTAGTTTGACCTATAATGGTTTACTTTTACAAATTGTGACTTGCATGGAGTGTTGTTTCATTGGCACTCATACCACATCTTCTTATATCTACATATCGGCGTTGAATTTCTGAGTATAAGCCGTTCCTGCTCCTTTTCTGACACCCGCACTGTTACACCTATAAAATGTGTCCATTATACTAGAGCATATGTCTCTTGCCAAGCCCTACAACATTACAAAATTAATAAACGCTCAGTACTTGTACTCCGCTCACAAACTTTTATCGGATATGGAAGTTTGAAATGAAAATAGGATCTGCTAGGAAAAACGATAGACAAAACTTTTACCGAAATGTCAACTCAGACATTGAAAACTAAAACAGTGCTTGCTCATCTAGAGGCACCCACATCTGTTGCGCTACGCAGATACAACATTGGTGGTAAGTTGCCTTCGGGGATGTGTCAATCGAGGACGAGAGAATAAGATTGTGGCTACGATAGGTGGAATAAATCTGTGGACTTATTTGAAGTTTCTCATTAGCTGCTTTGTAAGCAGCAACCTTCTATCAAGAAAATCATGATAGGAATGTTGTATAAATGTCGAAAGGGAAATGAGAATAGATGTTTAATACAAAACTTTCAAAACCATTAAATAGGTATTAAATAAGCTTTTTTCTTAAAAGGTACATAATACATGTTTGAAGTCTTGTTTTCAATCCTCCTCAACGACATAATAATTTTGCATTGTGCTTCTAATGTGTCTTATGTAGACGAAACGTATTTGTGTTACATGAGTATATTTGTAACATGTACATGTATTATAACAGACGCATTGCTTTACAGGTTGGCCTGGTGGTCCCGGTAAAAAAGGAGAAATGGAGACAAAGGATTACCTGGACATGATGGTATTCCAGGAATGAATGGGATGAAAGGTAGTGGCAATATTAAAATGATGCATTTTTGATATGTATAGATATTGAAAACGTGTTATTTTCGAAGATTTATATCAATATATTTCCCAATGGATGATTACAATTTTGGTGAACAGCTTTTTACTGATTGCTTTTGACAAATTGTTATAAAACATTAGTGCTAATATACATGACAGCAGTATATCAAGCAAAACAGCCTCTAAATAAAAAAAAGAAAGATCAACATATTTACATATAAATTATTCAAATTGAATTACAATCAATAACGTTTATTTTAGATAAGAAAGTACCTGTACTTATTGAGTTATTGTTATATTACCTTCAGGCAAACCTGGCATGCCTGGTATAGACGGGAAACCAGGTATACCAGGATATAATGGCAAACCTGGTAAGAAAGGAGCGATGGGAGATCCTGGAATTAGAGGTCCAATGGGATATCCAGGAGTTAAAGGTTTGTATCAGACAATCATTATTTCCCCATTCGACGTTTCAGCATTTAACGGACTATGGGATTGGGCAACCGACATTTCCTCGAATTTGGTTTTTGACGGGTATTACGTTTACGCGAATTTATCTGTAACTTACATGATTTTTGCCTGTGTTTCACCCTGATAAATATATAATCAGAGAAGTCTAAATTCGTTGAACTGAATGTTGCCCTTGTCTGTGCGTTTCACAAGATGGGGTATGGATACTGCGTATTTTAGTATACGCAGTCGCGATATTCAGTATAATTTGTTTTTTTTTTCTCATTAACTTTCATCACGTTCACGATTGTGCCCATTTCTCCCCTGAACAAACTGACTTAACATTCGCGATCAGTTCTTAGCCAATATTTACATATTTGATTTCTTGGTTCATCTCAAGGAAATGTCTCCACTTTTTAATTTTCAACGCTATATCTACACGTAAAGTTTATCTTCCAAATATTAAGGTCTTGAGAAAACATTTTTGGTTTGAATATCGATTTTCACCTTTTCATTTCACTTTATTCTTCTTTTTTTCTCAATTTTAATCTTTTTGTTTTATTTCAGAAAACATGATTTTTCAATTACTTTTTTTTCATAGAAAATGTAATTTATCTGTCGAACGTAGTACTTAGTAACTATTTAACAGGTAAATTTCACGCAAACGTAATGCGGTTTGTCGCACGAACGTAGAAAATTTTTCGCGCCATCGTATGACAAATTCGCGCAAACGTAACGCGCCGATGGAAATATTTTATTGTTCGTTCCCTAAATGTCACGATCATAGGTTGAAATGTTATTGTATAGTTTTTAGTCAATCACAATGTTTTGGTGTACGTTTTTGATAATATTACTCAAAATACAAAAGAAAAAATCTAAAACAGTCAAGTATTGTTAACACCAGCAAAAATTGTTTTTTTTTTTAATTTATTTCTTTTTTTTAATTTTGACTAAACCGTTGTTAGCACATTATCTTTACTAGGAATTATTTTTGTATGGAAGTGTTAAACTCTGTTTACCTTTCCACAGCACCTTAAACCTCAAACCCGGATTGTAATGGGATTCGTAATACAAAGTCTTTATTTTTATATTTAGTATTTTTTAGACTGTTTTTCATCGTGTTTCATTTTTGCAATACTGTTGTCGATCTCTTTTCGATTTATGAGTTTACATTCTCTCTTTGGTAACTTCTATCTCTTTTTTAAGAAAGCAACACCAAAACAAAATCACTTGCACTGCTTCATTGCTTCACAATAATAACGTTATCTTGAAGAAAAAAATAATACTTTACTTTACTTTAAGTAGGATGCTAAAAATTAACCTCATGTTTAGGAAAGAAAATAGAAAAAAATGACAGATCATGAATAAGGCAAACAAAATGCATTTATTCAGAAAAAGATAAACACACAAAACGTTAAGAAACAGAACATATATTTTTGTTAATACGAGCAGCCACCAAAACCGAAACTTTAATGGAAAATCAAAGTCGATTTCGCTTCTCACGATATTTCAGTTAAAGTGTTGAATGTGTGTGTTGTGTGTCGTTGACCATTTTGAAAGAATTGCCCTACCATACACATATACCTTTTTTTAAACATCATAGCATAGCATTATCTTTAGGCCTTTATTCATAAATATTATCTCTCTGACAGTCGCAATATTATGAAATATCATATCTTCATTATAATACTATCATACTTATGATTTTGAGAATTAGCACTATCACATACTAACAACCATTTTAATTCATACACATGAAAAAAAAAATGATGTTTATTTTTTAATCTTTATATATGTTAAATATTAGAATATATGCTGTGTTTTAAACAAGTGAGTTAAGAAATACGATTATTCTTGTCATAGGTGGACCAGGTAACAAGGGACCAGTAGGATGGCCGGGTCCAAAAGGGCCACCTGGTATGAAAGGGAAACCGGGTGATCCCGGAAGAGACGGATATCCAGGACTACCAGGTAATTTTAATAACTTCTAGAATATGTTTTTTGGTTTATGGTATTGACATATGAAAACTATATATATCTGATTTATCTTAGTTTAAGACTAATTAAGGACTAGCATACGACTATCTAGCAAGATATTTCTATAGCAAATAATGAGATAGGCTGAATAGCTCCTGAAAACGATCAAGTGAATTTTGATACAAATTTTAGAATCATTTACCTTGTAGTTACTGTGTGGGTAGTTTTACGGCATTAAGAGAGAGGCGAAAGATACCAAAAGGGACATTCAAACCCACACGTCGAAAATAAACTGACAATGCCATGGCTACAAAAGAAAAGACTAACATTACACAAAACACAACATAGAAAACTAAAGACTGAGCTAAACGAACCTTACAAAATACTGAGGGTGATCTCGTGTGCTACAGAAGGGTAGGCAGATCCTGCTCCACATGCGGCATCCGTCGTGTTGCTCATGTTAGTACAAACCCGCTGATAAGTCTAATTCGGTAGTCACATTCGGGGAAAAGGGAGACGGGATTGTGAATATGACAATTGGAACACATCACGATACTTGACACAATAATTTGAAAGGCAACTGGCTAAATGGTATGACATAATCCACATAGTAGCAGAATCCGATGTATATTTCGATCAATAAAAACAAATTAAATATAGGAAAGTTGAAATTAGCATATTTGTGGTGTTTATTCATCTTGTGTTATTTTGAATGAATGATTATCTCTTAAATTAAAATTAAATGACAAAATATAGTATAGTATTATGTTTGTAGAACCTGAAAAAGAATTTTTCATTTGAAATCGGTTAAAGCTTTTAAATGCTTTTTTAAGGTGAAACTGAATATGAGGAATATTGCAGAAGCTTAAAAAAACATTTTATTTGAAATTGTCTTAAGGTTTCACCTTTTTTTTAAATTTGAATCAATTGAAACTTAAATAAACAAATTTAAAACTGCTGATAATACCCGGATTTGTTTTTTTAATTTCTAAATTTTTAAAACGATAACTACATGTAACTTGAGTAGAAAAGCAATGACGTTTTCATTATTTTTTTTCCATTTACAGGAAAGAAAGGAATGGATGGTGCTGATGGAAAACCTGGAGGTAAAGGACCAGTCGGATGGCCTGGACCTAAAGGACCACCAGGAATGCCGGGAAAACCTGGCAAGGACGGTATGTATTCAAATCTTTAAGGAATGACTGTTATATTGTTTCTGTCTATGAAGAAATAACTTCAAAAATATGTTGCACACTTACACAGGCTGTCTAAAAGTGTGCACCACGTTTTAAGGCTATTTCGAATAGACATACAAAAATATTACAGTCATTCCTTACAATTTAATTCTAAATTTCATTTTTAAGGAGTAAGTCATGAGTCACATGACAAAAGTATGTCAATGAGCTGATAGTCAAAAACATTCAGCCAATCAGAAAACGTGTTATATTCAAAAATTAAATCATTAATGAAAGAAACAAACATAAAAGTCACCGGTAGATAAAATTTCAATTCTTATAAAGTATTTCAGCTGATATACATAGGAAAAAGTTCAATTATGGAAAGTCAAGGGCCATGCAAAAATTATTAAACATAAAATTATCAATGCAAATGTCTGAAGGAGTGCACTACAAAACATTATTTTTTAAATGCACTTTTAATATCGAAACATAAGAAATTTGGAAAATTAACAGATGAAATGGAGAGGTGATCAGAATGACACAACAGTGTTGATGTAATAGTCGCCCTTTAGAATATTTATTGGGTAAAGCGTGTTTCCAATTGTTCGTTCCAAAAAATGAAAGTAACGTTTCGACATTGGTGGAATTTCAAATATTTAGGGCGTTTTTAACCAATCACACATTTTGTTGTATGTCACCTACTGAATTTCCAATGTTTAGGGCGTTTTTAACCAATCACACATTTTGTTGTATGTTACTTAGTATGCTGATGATTTTTTAGCGGAGAATTGTATGAAACCGATATAGAATGAGTGATTTTCTTCATATCAATTTGAAGACGGTTTGATGAAAAAAAAAAAATGAAGGCAGATAATGATATGGATACTTTTACAAGCTCCTCTTTCGAAAAGATGATTCCCCTTTTCGATTTTGCTCATTATCGAACTCATCCGTGGTTTCGTGGAGTGGAATTCTAAATTCAGATTAATTTGAAATTAAGACGCTATCCTGTCGATATCTTATTGCCCGATCTTATTTGAACCTATTTTGAAAATTTTGTTAAACTTTATTTTTCGTCTCGAATATATCCTGATCACTGGACAGAGTGTTTAGTGATCGCGGTTCCTAAAACTGGTGATCTACCAGATCCAAACAACTATAGACCGATAGTTTTAGTTAGTGTTTTATCTAAATTATTCACTTCTATTTTAACCAACCGTTTATTGTTGTGGTCAGAGGATGAAGAAAACTTATCAACAATCAATTTGGATTCAGACCCAAACGTTCTACTATAGATGCAATATTTGTTTTACATGGAATTATCACTAATACTCTTCAACAAAAGCAGAAACTGTTCTGTCCATTTGTTGATTTCCGTAAAGCTTTTGACAAGCTTGATAGAAGAATACTTAATATATAAGCTCCTTATAAGTGGAGTTAGGTCCAAATTTGTAACTATTATGAAGTCTGTCAATTCTTCTGTTAAAATGCGTGTTAGATCTGGTGACATTTTATCTGAATCGTTTGACAATTTAATAGGGTAAAACAAGGGAACCCTTGTCGCCTCTTTGTTTTATTCTTCTTCAATGACTTAATTGCGGACATACATATTGATATGCAGAACGATGCCTTTACCGTGAATAATATTATTATATAACTTATTCTTTTGCGGATGACACTGTGTTGTTCGGAAAATCACCAGAATTATTGCAAGAACTTCTGGATAAATTATTGAAATATTGTAATAAGTGGAAAATTGAAGTTATACTGACAAAACTGAAATTGTTGTATTTAGAAATGGATGGCAATTAATAAGTGTCCGTTTTTCTACGACAATAAAGAGCTACAAATAGTAAATTCTTATATATATCTTGGTATACTGTTGTATTTTAATGGAAAATTCTTACAAACCCAGAAACGTGTGTCTCAACAGGGTTCACGAGCTTTATCGTCATTGTTAAACTCAGTCAAAGAAGAAACAACTTGATCTATTTGACAATATGTGGCATCTGTTCTTAATTATGCTTTGGAAATATGGGTTTCATTCGAGGTAAAGAGGTTGAGATTATTCATAACCGTCTTTGTCGCTACATTTTAAAGGTTGGCAAAACTGTGCCTACCTGTTTCTTATATGGAGATTTGGGCCACTTTCCTAAGTATTTTATGAGAAAATTTAATTACTGGCCGAATATTGTAACTAAGAAAACACCAATTGTATATGATTTTTATAAATTGTTACTAGAAGATGCCAATAATGGCAAAAACAATGGGCTTCTAATGTACGTGATTTTTATTGATAGATAGTGGTCTAAATTTATATGGTATCAACAGTCAGAAATAAATACTTATGTGTCTATTGATGTTATTTAGAATAGAATTAACGATCAGTATATCATTGTATATACAAAGCTGGTTAGCATCTATAGAAAGGAGCAAAAACTTAGTATTTATAAAAATATCAAGTTAGAATTTAGGTTTGAAGATTATTTAGATTACTGTTATAATTCATACTTTTTAACTAAATTGCGTAGTGGTACACTAAAGCTAAACATTGAAACAGGAAGATATACTGATATGGCTAGAGAATTACGTTTATGCAAATGTTGTAATATGCAGTGTGTTGAAAACGAATACCACTTTTTATTAGTATGCCCTGCCTATAGATCAATTAGGCCTAAATTTTTGCCAAAATTTTATTGTTCTTGGCCAAACAATACTAAATTACAGTATTTATTTAAATTTACGTCTGTTTTACTTATAAAGAAATTGTGTAATTACATAAAATCTGCGTGGTCAATCAGATCATATATTGTTACTAATGTTATTTGTTTTCTTATTATGCTTTTTATGTATTGATCTCTGCTGTTTATCATTTGTCATGTTGTAGATATGTTTTCATTGCTTTAGCATATTTAATGCTTTCTGCAAGAAAGTATTCATTCATTTATTCATTCGATATAAAAAATATGATGAACAGATTGATGGACAGGTCAAAACACTTCTTCACGGTATGTTATGTCAAAGTTTATCATTTTATGCAGCTTTATGGAGTTTTAATCTATTGTATGCCACATTGATTTAATGTTTAAACAACCTTTAACATTATGACAATATCACCACTATGCAATTACGGTAAATATATATCATTATAACTAAACATCGTAAATGCATGTTTAGATGTCCAATTTGTATGCTTTTGTTAAGAATATAAAAATTGAAAACAACACGTTTAATAATTTTATGCGTCCGAAGCGCTTATCTGGATTTACCTTCATCAGGAACGCTCAAAGCCAAACATTTGAAATCCGAAGGATGTGTAAGTACCGAAACAGTTGAAGAGCTATATGACAAAAATACCTTAAACAAATAGCCAAATCCATCTAAGGTCAACTTTGCCTGAGGGAGTTGAAATCTTAGTTTCTTTATAATTTCAAAATTTATAAACGGACAATTTTAGAAAGGTTTGTTATAAATCATGTCAGTACCGAAGTACTGACTACTGAGCTGATGATACCCTCGGGGACTGGTAGTCCACCAGCAACGGTATCGACCCAGTGTTGTAAAAATTGAAAACAACACGTTTAATAATTTCATGCGTCCGAAGCGCTTATCTGGATTTACCTTCATCAGGAACGCTCAAAATGTTCTCTTTAAACATGCATTTGAACAACATTGTTGTTACTAAAACATCCCCATGTTTTTTTTTTCTTCTAATTCATGATACTATAATGTTTTAACAATGTTTTCTTTTCATTTGCAGGATATGTCCATGTTGTATTTGATAACTATGGTAGCAAATATAAGCTTGGACCTTCACGTAAGTCAGATTTTGCAGATAGAATATAATTATTCATCTATACATCGCATGAATATTGATCCTAGAACAATTGAAGCAACCTAAGTATCCAACATTATAGTACCTAAAACACCTATTTATTTTTTCGTTTACCGTTCCGAAGCACCTGATATCATCCCCGGTGTTGCTCAATCTTTAGTTTCTATGCTGTATTTTGTAAACTGTTATTTGTTTTTTTGTCGTTTTTTGTTTTTGCAACGGCATTGTAAGTTTGTCGTCGACTAATGAGTTTGACAACCCCTTTGTTTTTTCCGCCTCTTAATTGTAAAGAGAACCTTTGAAGATCATTGAAAGTGACAACTGTCTTTTTTTCTTTTATATCTACAGCAATGTCTTGTCAATACACGTTAGATTAAAATTTGACTATCGTTCTCCAGCAGTATTCAGTCCTTCTGTAGGTCATTTCCAGTAATGATTTAGTTATTTCTGTGACTAAACAACGCACAGGAGGCATTGTGGGTCGGTGACTGAATTGAATTAGAACGTATATCAAGGTAATGTATTGTCATCCGATGAAGTCACGCAGTGAATGAGACTGACAATTTACTCTGCTTGGAATAGCATTCTGTCAGAATAGCATCCTGTTTTGTCTCGCCTGTGACGAAAGTCGCGGAAAGCGAGACATAAGGATTGCTTTTCCGGCGACGGGACGGATCGGTGACGGCGACGGCGTCAACAATTGTTAAGTTTTCTGCTTAAATCAGTTTGATAGGATCTACTTTCGACTATTATGAGGCATGAGGCCCTGCACCCTAGGACATGGTCCAGTGACTTTGAATTATTTAGCAAGTGATAGATCAATGATTTTTGTATGGAGTCGCATTACTATCAGTACATATCAATTTGACGACTATTTTGAGACCCTGCCATCTAGTACATGGTCCAGTGACATTGAATTAATTAGCAATTTTAATGTTAAGTTTTCTTCTTAAGTTAGTTTGATAGGATCTACTTGTGATAGATCAATGATGTATGTTGTATGAAGTTGCATTACTATCATTTCATAGAAGTTTGATAAATTGAGAAGGAAATGGGGAATACGTCAAAGAGACAGATACATATTCCTAAAGTAATGAATACGGAGAATTTCTATGAAGTCGCATTACTATCAGTACATATCAGTTTCATGACTATTTTGAGGCCATGCCCCTAGGTCATGGTCCAGTGACTTTGAATTAATTTTCTATGTTAAGTTTTTCAGCTTAAGTCAGTTTGATAAGAACTACTTGTGATATTTTGTATAAAGTTGCATAATTATCAGAACATCTTAGTTTGTCGACCATTTTCAGCCTCTACGTACTAGATCATGGCCCAATGACTGAATTAATAAGCAATGTTGCTGTCTATCAGATTGTCTTTTTCTGAATTTTATGTCGATAGGCGAGACATATCTCTGTGTCAACAGTTTATTCTTAAGCGGTTCTTACTATCGAAATTTTACTGTGAGCTGCTAGACGGGTGTCAGAATTGAGCAGAAATCGTTTATCCTTCAGGAGAAATTAATTTTGTCTCTAGTTTTATTGGGGCACATGCATGTTTACCTCTTGTCATCCCTCAAGTTTTCAAAGAAAGTGCGACAATATTGTAATAGATATGTCCATAATTAAAAGTTCCCTGTTCACTTCATTGCACCTTTAGCAAAAGTAGGGTTACATAATAATCACTATGTCCGTCTAATGATGAATGAACTAGTGTGTATAAAGGGTAATATATTTCAATGTCCACATCAAACAGATATTTTTTGTAAACCATTTAGCCTGAGCTTATATAGAGGTTACTCGATAAAAACATTTATTTATTGTATTGCCAAATATTTACTTGCCATGAGTAACACGAAAGGTGTCAGTAATGGCGCACAAAGTCCTCACCATTCAGGACCAGGTTTATGTTGGGGTTCGTGATGCCGAAACTTAGGTTTACCTTTGGCTTCTTTGTCACGTGTTCATGCAGATTGAATACTCCATAGACTTACGGATAACGTGTATGAATTATAGGAGAGGTAGGTTATACATCATTAAGACGACTGCCTTACCACGTAAATAATAAAAAGAAGATATAGATTTCCCAAAGTAAAGTCTTAAAAATTATGCAGGTGTCTACACAAAAATGCGGCGAGAATAATGGATTTTGTGTGATCTCAATCCCATCTCAATCCCGAAGAATTAAAAAGTTTATACTGGATATATAGAATAAATTTAATAAAAGGAACAGCACCTGAATCTTTAGTAGATAACCAAAAACAAAACAAGTACTGAAACAATGATAAACTATATCGTATCATCAAAGAATGCTCGGCGGTACAGTTTTACTGAAGCATATTGGAGGTACTTAACCTGTTGACATGAAATATTTTATTGGCGGCAAGACTTCACAGTATATTACACACGACAACTTTATACACTTTAAAAGTAGCCATGGTCTTGTGCAATGCCATTAATACAGACAATAATATGAAGATCAAAGATATATCTTTTAGACCAAAGATACATTTTGTAGTTATGTATAAGTGTTTAATACTAAATATTCAGTAATGTCTGCGTGCATTAATTTTGCTCGTTCACACATGAACTAAAATGTGAGATTTCGGGAAATCTATTGTAAATTCATGAAAAATTGCGATGTTTGTATACTTGCGAAAACTACAACTAGAGAGGAGTCGCACAAAATAATAACTTGCATTTAAACTTTTTAGAATTATTCAACAATAAAATAATAAGTGCACCTTGCAGTATGTTATCTGTTTGTATAAATTCTGTCTCATTTTACAAGGTAATCTGATGAACAGTAGTTGTCGTCTGTTTATGTAGTTCATACGTGTTTCTCGTTTCTCGTTTTATATAGATTAGACCGTTGGTTTTCCCGTTTGAATGGTTTTACACTAGTAATTTTGGGGCCCTTTATAGCTTGTTGTTCGGTGTGAGCCAATGCTCTTTGTTGAAGGCCTACCTTGACCTATAATGGTTTACTTTTATAAATTGTTACTTGGATGGAGAGTTGTCTCATTGGCACTCATACCACATCTTCCTATATCTATATAGATATAAGAAGATGTGGTATGAGTGCCAATGAGACAACTCTCTATAGATATAGGAAGATGTGATATGAGTGCCAATGAGACAACTCTCCATCCAAATCAAAATTTATAAAAGGTGTTTGATTAATAATTTGGGAGAAACATGTATTAATAGAAAACTGTTTTTGCGTTACAGAAAAAGCAGCCATAAAAAGGAGCTGTCCTCATCACATCAGCTGTCTTCATCCTGGTCAGCCTGGTCAGCCTGGTCATCGTAGTATCAATAGACTATCAACGATATACAATTCATAGAAAATTTGAGACTTTTTACCTATTGTGTAGATTCATGACATCTTCTGTGAAGTAATATTAAATACAAAATTATTAATTTTTATTTACTTTTTATCGCCTTTTCCAACAAAAAGGACTAGGTTGGATTGGTACATTTTACCAGTTATCGAAATGATCGCTTTGTGTAAGAATAATATAACTTATATAAATTAATACATGGCAAAGATAATTTGTATTATCAAACTTGATTAACTAGCAATTAAAACAATTCATAACACACCTTGAGGTGTCTGGATTGCTCAAAGAAATACGGTATGTTTAGTAGGGACAGAAATATTGCCTTGCAACAGGCAATCTACGGACCCATTACACGAGACTGTTTGTCCATGCATGAAAGATCTTTTTAAAAAGACAGAAGGTATTAAGCAAGATCGGAAAGTTTAGGAGTATAATACGAAAACTAGTTACGATACATACATGAGCTTTGTGGTATAATGGCTTAATTAAGAAATACACATATAGATTAATTATCCTCCTCAAAATATATATGGTAGATGACCCTAACAGCCATCCCTATCACAGTTTCCGTAACTAAACAAAACGTTTCGAACGTTCTAGTAATCCCTTGGTGCTATACATTCTTTCAGCGTTATCTACTTGTGTCAGGTATAATTACCAATGCAGTATAAAACGGGTTTTATATTTCACTTGTGAAGCCAAAATATATATATATATACAAGTTTTTTTTTTTTTTTTTTGCTCCAGTTTTGCCAGTGTTTGTAAAATCGACCTTATCGTGCTTATAATTCAAATGTTTAAAAATCAAGTTAATCTGTACAAAACTAACTTTTCACGACAACTGTTCATGCTGGGTTCAAAGGGATGATACAGAGTCACCAAAACTGATAATTATACTTTATGAACTGGAAGCTGCAATCACATAGTAGCAGTAAAGATGGTCGATCAATGTAGAAAATAGAATGTAATTTTAACAACTTTCATTGTGAACATGTTAACACGTTGACGTGGGTATAAGCAAGATTAGTACAGGTCACCGTACGGTTTTCAACAATGAGAGAAACAATACCATATGGAAAGCTAGAAAAGTTCCCGATATGTATTCTCAAACGAGAAAACCAAAGGCCTGAATTATGTTGCCTATATTTATTTCTCTGAAACCAACAGCAAAATCTATCTGTATGTTTCTCAAGACAAGGTCATAATGAAAAAACTAGGACACATTAATCATGAGTCTATATGTAAACAGTTTCAGATGTATGGATGGGTGTGTGCGTAAAGTTCAGCGACAAGTATCACATGCATATTCAGGACGATAACAATTTATGTAATATTCAATATATATCCTAGACCGACACACTGAGAATATAAACATTTCCCCGACTGTCCAGATTTAGAGTATTGAATATACAGAAAACAGAAATCAGATCATTACTCCTTCCGGGAGATGGGAGGCAACTTCTCAATACGGCACAACCTCTTCCCGCCTAACACAGCTATTCTGTGTCCAGCCCGTTACCTCAGAAAACTTTTTATATGAAAAGTATATTTTTATTTTGCAAGTAAGGTTAGTCATTGTGTACATTTTCAACAAAATGCATAAGCCTGTAAAATATCATATACCGTAATATTCCATGTTTTCACGATGTGACGTCATTTACGAATGTACAGCAGCAATTTGTTCACCAACAAAAAATTCATAAACATGTTGAAATTTAAAATTGTGCTTGAAAACTATTGCAGAAAATGTGTAACTCGGATGATATTATCAGATCCTTGAATTTAGAAATTAAAACTTTTCATTTTAGATTAAGACAAAAAATATATATTTTTCTATTTCGTTTCGTTTTGTTTTGTTTCGTTTCATTTGTTTTGTTGATGTCGTTACGTTTTATTTCGTTTTGCACTTGGCACTTGTTATAGAAAAAATATCAAAAAACAAAGTAAAACATTACCGTAATTGTTGAAGATACCTCTAAAGACCAACAGAATTTTGTTTAAGTCTCTATGCATTAATACGTGCTTACAAGAAATGAAATTGGACTTAAGATTGGACAAAATAGATATAACAACTAAATTACATTAAATCGATCAGAGTGAATACGAATAGCTAGTTATTAGAAAATTAAAGCTATCAAAATATATTCCTATGTGATGGTTGCAGAACAGGGTTCACAACCATTAAAATTCAAACCATCAATGCGCAAAAATAATCAGCATGTCCCTTTGGTGCAGACTCCGTACATTGATCGATTAAGCTCCGGAACTATTTTGCCTTTGCTGTCGTCTGCCTTTCTTTTATTCACCCCCTGTAATTCAGAATCATAACATAAAAGGTTTGTCATGCAACCTACGCAAATTGTTCGGAAATGCAAATGTTATTGATGTAATGCTGACATTATTGTTATGTTAAATACTATGAAATTGGATTTATTAAAGGGAATAGGTATTACTTTCTTCCGTAACAGTGATATCACAGCAACAAAAGAAAAGAAAAACGCACAAACACGTGATACATTATACTTATATAATGTCTATGTTTAAATCGACATAGTATAATGTACAGGCACAGTGTTCAAACCATCAAATGAATACAAGAGACGTGGGATATATTTCAAATATACCCAATAAAAGTATGAAAGACATCTATCTGATGGTCACCATACAGTCTTCTACAATAAGACGGGTATTTTTATGAGTTTTGGAACAAAATAATAGAACAAATCAATATATCGAATACTCGAAAGCCATACACGAATCTACAGATTTCATAAAATGTCACGAAAACTTAATTTAGAAAATCTAGAGAACTGACCAGTGGTAACAAGAATACTTTAATAAAATGTTACACAACTTTTTCCTACCCTGGAATAGGGTCATTCTGAATAGTCATGAAATATTTGCCACTGGACAAAAGTAATCAACGATCAATCAATCTGAAATAGGATAACATATTTGCAAGTAATATTTGTAACGTAGCATACACTTCTATGTATGTAGACTTGCTTCATTTATATTCATATTCCCCTTTTAAACCCTTTAACACTTTTGTAAATAGCTACTGTGCTGACACCTGGAGAAAGCAATCCTTGGGTGATCAAAACGATTTTTCCGTCAAAAATATTTAATTTCATTAATAGATAACTACCAGACCAAAAAAGATTCATTAATAGGAATGTATGTTAATAATTAAATTTTCAATTCTTTTTTTTGTTTGTTTTGTTTTTAATAGTTCAACCTTATAGTAGTCCAGCCCTGGCCTCAGTGACTTATTTTCAATTTTTATTTTTGTTGTTGTCACTGAGTCCAGCTCGCCCTCCATTACCTTCAATGGTGCAAGCTCCCGGGTAGATTACCCGGGGACGATATAGACAATACCAGAGCTCTCAAGTACGAAAAATGTATAACAAATGGTAAAACTTGATAAAATAAACAAGTTACATACCTGAAATGCTTATACACTATATGGAAACTCATTTTAACAGGAGGAAATCCCTTGCAGTCGGAGCTGTGGAGATCTTGTTTACATCAGTAACGCTATATTACGGAACGTGACGTTTCTACGCTTTAACGTAGACGAAACGAATTCAATGTATCGATAAAGATTTTCAACGTTTAAACTCGTTAAATCAACGATTTTGCACCTCAAACTTTTTAAACGTGGACTTTAGGGCACTGAATGCTGCTGGTAAATTATGACACTTGAAATTATGTATGTGTATACCTTCTGTTGTTCAGAAGAAGTTTACTGATTGTGTTTTTTTTTTTCCAAGTGACACTGAGAAACCAAATCAGTTTAAACGTTTTCACATATCATGGTTCCTTTCAATAAATAACGGGACAATAAGAAATCTCTTCATCAATTTATCATCACACTTTTATTTTTTTTAACAATTTTTCAACCCGAATTTCAACGAATAACCCCGAATTTTTATTTGGGGTTGCCGTACGGCTGATAGGCGGCTCTGCCGATTTCCTTGCGATAACTTATATATTAACCGCTCGTTCAAAAGCTTTTTGAATGTGAATTTATTGTTACTGGTGACAAAATGGAGAACAACTTTAATACTGTCGATTTTCATTTTCTCTCATTGTTTTAAAGCTCTAGTTAATATACAACTGAAATTCCGGCCTCGTTCAGTCTTTTTACTGAAGCAGCAAATGATAAGTCTGAAACTGTTTTTTACTTAAAGTCTTTTATATCTTAATTTGTGTATTCAATTTAACATTGTATTTTAATGCAATCTAATACATTTTTTAACTTCAAATTAACGATACAAATACCTGCTATTAACCTTTGGGCCAAAATAAAGTATTTTGAATGGTGATTAATGTGAAACTAGACTTACGGACTAAGTCCAGTTTCCAAAATCGTATCATGGCAGGACCATCTCCGTTGAAATTCGGGTTGAAAAATTGTTAAAAGAATAAAAGTGTAATGATTTATTGATGAAGAGATTTCTTATTGTCCCGTCATTTACTGAAAATTTACGAAGATATGGAGAATAGTCATGTGATTATATCAGATTCTAGTTTATTTAGTCCTAGAAGATATGGCCAACCATGAAAACATTCCTTTACCGGTCTGAATGGTTTTTTACCCGCAGAAAACGTTCATACCTCCCAGTCAATGCAGCAGGTTCTTTAATCACGAAATGATTAAATAATAATCAAAGTACTGAAGTACTGAACATCGGACGACCGCAAGTTCTTGTGGATGGTCACAGCACTTGTCTCAGAAAGTAAATCACATCTCTATACCTGAAAGTGAGTTTAATGTCCAGGGATATTATTTTTCTGAGACATATTCGTGCGTGGATGATGAATAAATGACCGGGAATGCAACCTCACCATAATAACTATAATACTGTATTAATATTATATTAATATTTGTATATAACAGTTACATGTATATTATATATAATTTCCATCCATTTGTATATCATTCTATTTCTCCTATTCTATTAATAGTGCATTGCAAGTGCATGGTGTACACTCTTCTGTATTATTCGATTTTCTAATAGACTGGATTTGAGCAGGCATTCATATTTTCCTGCAAAACGTTCTTGAGATATTCTTCCGTATGCATCCTGAAATCTGGAAATCTTTGTGGCAACAAATACATCGAAATGCCCTCACGGTCATCGTGATGTGAAAATCCTTTTAGTTTTGTAACTATGTGACACTTTCAACTGTTAATTTCCCTAGATGCAGAGTGCCGATAGATTTGATTCAATACGTAACCTTTATTTGACATTGATTGCGTTGTCGTTTTCCGCTGATTATTCTGCTCATTATTGACCTTTAAAAATCTCCTTAAATATTCTGATTCTATTGATACCTTAGCATCTGCACGATTTATATAAAATCACTAGAAAACAAAAATATAGATGGAGATGAAGATTTAAAAGAAATGTTAAAGGACAGTGACAGCACAATAAAACATTTTCAAAATCAAGGAAAGTTTTCAAAAATAAATAATGATTTTCAAACCAAAATTGAGCAAAATTTGAAAAATATTGAAGATACTATTTCTTTTAACCCGGACACTGACAGTCCTATTACTTGCTCTGAAATTAAATGTATTATGAAAAACTTAAAAAATGGAAAAGCAAGCGGTCCAGATAGCGTGTTGAATGAGGTAATCAAATTTAGTAGTCCAGTAACTACCAAAGCATATGCTAAATTATTTAATCTAATGTTAAAAACAGGATACTATCCAACTTCATGGAATTCTGCATACATAACTTTAGTACATAAATCTGGTGACAACTGTAATCCAAGCAATTACAGAGGAATTTATTTAATCAACTGTATATCCAAATTATTTAGCAGTATCTTAAATCAAAGAATGATTAAAACTATGGAAAAAAATTAACTAATGCCCAGTTTGGATTTAGAGTTAATCATAGAACTGCAGACATTGTATTTATCCTTAAAACTTTAATTAATGAATATATTCATAAAAATAAAAGAAAACTTTATGTCTGTTTTGTAGATCTTAAAAAGGCTTTTGATTCCCTTTGGATAATTGGAATGCTTTATAAATTGGCTAAAATGGGCGTGGGAAAACATATGTTTAAAATAATAAAACAACAGTTTATTCATACTGAAGCATCTCTAAAATATAATGATAAACATTCTAGATTCTTTTCCATTGACCGAGGAGTAAAGCAAGGGGACAGTATTAGTCCTACACTCTTCAATTTATTTATAAATGACATAGTTGAAAATTTTGACCATAAAGATTCAAAACCCTTGAGAATATTAAATTCTGATATAGGAAGTCTTTTGTTTGCCGATGACCTTATCATTTTATCCGAAAGTAAATAAGGTCTTCAAAATACCTTAAATAACTTATCAAATTACTGTGAAAATGGCAGTTATGTCTAAATACTAAAAAACAAAACAATGACCATTGAACAAAGAACTACAAAACTGGAACCATACATTGTAAGGTTCAACAATGAAAAATTGATAACGTTACTGAATATAAATTTCTGGGCGCTCTGATAAAAATAATGGAAATCTAAATGCAAGTTTAACAGATTAGGCCAAAAACCTAGGAAAGCTCTGTTTTCAATAAAATCACATGCAGCCTTTTGGGAAATTTCCTGTTAATGTATCCTGTAATCTTTTGATTCTCTTATTAAACCAATTTTAACATATAATGCAGAAATATCATACATAGATACATATCAATCTTATTATAGAGCAAAAGGCAGATTAAAATCCCAAAACAAAGATATATTTGGATAAGACTCCTTTCGAAAAGTTCATGTTAATTTCTGTAAATATATGCTAGGTTCTAAAAACATCAGCTAATTTAGGTGTTAAAGCTGAACTTGGTAGACAACCAATAGAAAATATATAAAACACAAGCAATTCTTTATTAGGCTAGATTAAATACTGAAAACATAAACCCATTACTAAAAGAAAGTTATACATTAAGTAAACACCTTGATTCACAAGGAATTTATACTTGATCCACTTTTATCAAGATTCTACACAAGAAATGAATATTGATATACAGTAGTTTCCTGTGAAAATATGGAACAAGTTAAAAAAACTAAAGACTTGGATTAAGAATATTTCAAGCAACTTTTATTCAGAATTACTGGTAAATAAAATAAACAGTTTAAACGAAAATAACAAACTTTTTCTTTACAAAAATATAAAAGTCAAACAAGACCAAGAATTTTATTTAAGATATCCTAATTTTGAAACTAGACGTTTATTTACAAAATTGGAATTAGTGACCATAATTTACTCATAGAGAAGGGTAGATATCTAAAATACCTCGAGACAATAGAACATGTCTAACCTGTAAAACCTTAGAAGATGAAAATCACTTTCTCCTCTACTGTCAAATTAATAATGTATTACATATAAAACTTTTAATGACATGGGAATAGATAATCCTATGTTTCCAAATCTGTCGGATACTGAAAAGCTAGTAGTCATGCTAAATCCTTCAAATATAAATCAAGTGAAAAAAACAGGTTCCTTTATAAAACAGTCATTAGAGCTGATATATATATATATGTGTGTGTGTGTGTGTGTGTTCAACTCAGTTGTTTTTTGTTGTTGTTACTTTTGTTTATGTCACAAGTATAATTTTACTTATATGACAATGAAGAATTATTATTTATATATATCTTCTTATGCATTACAGACTGAGTTTTAACATTTTATTTTTATTCTTGGTTTATTTTTTGCGATAAATTCTGATTTATGATGCACGCCGTATCCCCATGAAATTTTGTTTTGAAAGTAGGAATATAATTTAGAGAAACTCAGGATGATGTTTGAAAATACGGGAATTGTACCCTATTAATGCAATTTCGTTAAACCCATTCGTTTTAAAATGATCACCAAAAACACCGCTAGCAAAATAGAAAAAAAGAAATTTACTGGACTGAAAGAATACGGATGGAATTAGGCAAAAAAGCACAATACAAGCACACGTTGAAACTCATGATCATACAGAAAATATTTTTTTTAGCATCGAATGAGAGAAAAAAAAAATGGTTGAACTTGATTATTTGGCCAAATAACTTTCCCTGTGTTCCAAGTGTAATCAGTCTGAAATTAATTGGTCTGTACAGAAGAAATCTGATATAGTTTCGGAAATATTTAAAAAATAAAGTGCTAGCCTTGTAATCGTATAAGCGGGGTCTCCACAGGACAGCAACATCGGAATGAGGAGAAAGTTAACAAAGGCTCAGAAATACATGTGCACTTGGTAAGGAAGAAATAAAATTACATAATTCATGTCCTGTTACAGCCTTATTAAAGCCAGACCCATCCCCCCGTATTCACTTGAGTCTAAAAAAAAACAAAAGTGGGTAGGTGGGGGCTGGCATTAGTCAGACTGGTCCCGTTACAAATTATTTTCTCGAAATCTACAAGCAAATGACTCATTAATTGTAAGTCAAACGGCAGAAACAGACTAAAAACAATGAGATCTTAAAATCATTTAAGTTTTATATTCATGTTAATTCACGCCATGGGAATTCGGGGATGGTGTGTTTTTTTGTGTTTTTTTTTAGTTGGACATAATGAACAAGTTCAAGGGAGAGACAAAACGACGATTAACAGAGTTGCCTTTTGGGGGGAGGGCATATTGCTCACATAGGCGTCGGGGAAAAGCCCGAGGGTTTTCATAGTCTTATAAGGAGTTTTTAGAGCAAGTAAACAAGTATGTATGTACGGCTGTTGTCTGCTCTTTGGTCAGGTTGTTGTCTCTTTGACCTATTCCCAATTTCCATTCTCAATTTTATGTATGTAAAAAATAGTGTTGGTGTTTCTTTGTGTGAATACATGGAGATATGGGATATACAATAAGATAGCAACAGCTATGCAACTAATGATATCAAAACCACATATATCTAGAAAATCGTGACTAATGCATTATGGACTAGTATCTTTGTACTTCTAATTTGTAGTTTTAGTAAACGTTGGTCCCCTGAATTGGAAAGATATATATTATATAAGTATATTTAGTATAGCAAGAATTAAATCTATCACGTTCACAACAATAGCCATATTTTAATTATCGTAGTAACATATTTCAGTTTCCTAGTACATATTTGTTTGATCGTTAAACTTCTTTTGTTTCTGGAGAAAACTCAAACCATAATGAAATAAGAAGATGTGGTATAGTTGCCAATGAAACAACTTTCCACCAAAGACCAAATGACGTACATGTTTGTTTGCTAACATTGCTTCAATTCAGATCTCCAAATTACCATTTCACTATAGCTATGAACTGCATATTCAATGATATTTGTATTGTCACCACATTCCTTATAAAATAGCACCATAACATATATATATCCAAAAGACCAAAAAAGTGACAAAGTATATTTTAACAAAACGCATTTGACTAACAGGTCGAACAACAAATGTTTTAAATCCTGCTGACTGCCGTTGGCGATTGCCAAATAAATATTGTTTTAACCGTGCCCGTTCGACAGTCCAATCCGTACTGGGTATAAATAGGTTTTATACGGCTAATTTCTTAGGACTGCAGTCTTTTAAATTGTATACCTGCTTATACTAAAGTTGCTGCGCATATCGTCAGGTTTTTATTTTGTAAATGACAGGTTGCTGGATTTGGCATTTTGATAATATAAAAATGCACGCATAATACAGACTCCGGCTTACATCTCCTACATGTACAATTTCAAACTGGCACTTTTGCGCAGAGTTTTTTTTACATATATAGAGGGTGCATATGTAAGCGTAATTTCATTCCACCGTATATTTATTCCGGTACCTGTTTTCACTAGAGAATATTGCATGTAAATAGCTTGAAAGCGTCGATCTTGATATCGTTGTTTTGTTTATATTGACCGGTTTATTGTTTACATACATTTATGGGTTAGAATTAGAATAATTTTCAAGGAACCAGTGTAACTGATGACCTGAATCAATCTATCCGGCGTTTTATGATATATAGATATTGACATAGAAGACATGATTTTAAGTCAATCAAAACGCAAATGACTGTAAAACTTTGGCAATGCAATATATGATTATTACTATTAGTGACAATTCAAATCATAAGATTTTATGGATTTGCATAGAAAAATCATTTAAATCTAATTTGTAAATAAAACGTTATTGTGTTATCATGTGTTCAAATCAAAATGAGTACCCAAACACTTCATCAATGTATGGATCTGAAACACTCGTGTAATGAATCCCGGTTCAACATAACTAGAACAATTAATCCTCGTACAAAATCACTAGTGTAATCATTCCTGGTTCAAAATCAATGTAATCATTCCTGGTTCAAAATCAGTGTAATCATTTTTGGTACAAAAGCACTAGTGTAATCATTCCTGGTTCAAAACACTTGTGTGAACATTGAATTTCCTTCGATGAAAACACGAGTTTACTTTGTCAATTTTTACATAAATCAACTATGCAAGTTTAAGTTAATTCAAATACCCCCAAAAATACCAAGCCCCATTTGTTATATATTTCCCTTCAAAAATTGTCGTCAACGTTAACATTGACTGATGTTTTCTTATGAAAATTACAAGAACAAAAATGGTGACCTAAGTTTTATTGCATACAATGACATATGCTAATGTAACTCGATTCAAAATACAAGTGTGCCAAAAAATTTAAATATCGGGAGATATGCCATTCGGTGTCGTGTTACCGTAACGAGTTTTAAACGTTGAAAATCTTTATCGATACATTGAATTCGTTTCGTCTACGTTAAAGCGTAGAAACGTCACGTTCCGTAATATAGCGTTACTGATGTAAACAAGATCTCCACAGCTCCGACTGCAAGGGATTTCCTCCTGTTAAAATGAGTTTCCATATAGTGTATAAGCATTTCAGGTATGTAACTTGTTTATTTTATCAAGTTTTACCATTTGTTATACATTTTTCGTACTTGAGAGCTCTGGTATTGTCTATATCGTCCCCGGGTAATCTACCCGGGAGCTTGCACCATTGAAGGTAATGGAGGGCGAGCTGGACTCAGTGACAACAAAAAAAAAATAAAAATTGAAAATAAGTCACTGAGGCCAGGGCTGGACTAAACCTTATAGCATCTAAATCTTTGCAATATGGTATGATTTTGAAAATTGTATTTATTGTGTTGACAGCTATCCTACACGTCTAGGTTCATTTACATTATATATCACCCTGTTCACACGACACACTCTGTTTGCGTTCACACAAATTCCAGATTAGTGGCAATGAATCCGGAGTCAAAACAATTGAGGTATAGGTAGTTTGACATCCGAATTCAACTATAAAACCATAGATTTGAGCCAGGATTAATATATGTGATGATGCAAATACGTATTCTTATCTGTAGTATCAGTGCGTATGCTTTCTATTTACTATTTCTTGCGCAAAAACAACATGTGCATGGATAAATATCAATTTAACTCGCGAATGTGAATTTTCGATTTTTTTTTTTTATCTAAATTCAGGACACGGCAGTAAGAGCTTCCTTGATATGTTACTTTCAAATCATCATTATTCAAGGTATTCTTACCTCTGACTGTCCTATTATAAACTGTGACATTTTCGAAATGCTTAGGATTTCCTACCGCAGGAATAGATTACCTAAGATGTATTCGCAAAACCTTTGTTTCGGGTCCTTAATGCCTTTCAACTTCGTACTTCTAGTTATTTGGCCTTTTAACATTTTTGTTTGAGATTCACTGATGAGTCTTTTGTAAACTAAACGCGAATGGAGTACAACATTTCAATCCTGGTATCTTTTATATCTACATATCTTTTACATAAATTGGTTCTTTTGAGAGTATGTTCAGGTATTCATAAAACTTCTGAAAATAAGATAATCTTCAAAACCAAGTTTTCCTGTAGAATATTTGGATTGATTTAAGTAACTTCAGGAAATTCTTAAAATTTGAGATGTTTTATGATACCAAAATAATTGTCAATATATAAGAGGTCCCAATGAAGCAGGTGTGTTACTCTTAAAAAAATATACGAAACCTTCTTACAAGTTGCATGCCACAGAATTTCACTTCACTTGGAAATTGGACTTTAAATTAATCTATACATCAACTATGAGTACAGACAGCTTCAGTAACGAGTATATAAGAATAATTAAAGGCATCCAGAAAACAAAATATGAAGATAGGATAAATAAAATAAATGCATCCAGTTTATAAAGCAAACTGAGTGCTTAAATTTATATTGCGATTGGTTTGTGCAATTTGTATTAGAAATGCGGTTTGCAGAAACTGGGATTTGCAATAGGATTATGAAAAATGATGTACACTCTCAAGTAATAAATAAAATAGTCAAGACTTAAAATGTAAGTGCAAATAATAGCAGTATTATTACACTTTTCTATTCACAACTATCAAACATTGCTTTCAGTTGACTTGTGCAAGAATGTACAACCAATTATTTTCAATAAAGTTGTTTAACATCATCATTATCTAATTATATTCACAGTCAATTATTTCAAATCAAAAGCAAACAAAAATTCAGCAAAATTGTTTGGTGACCACTGACCAGTAAGCGGTCTCAGGTTCACGAGTTGCTTTTCTTATTTTAAAGAAAGCAACTTGTTTTTTATATTCTCCGACTTTCCCTCCCATTTCTGAAGGCATATGTGTACTTTGCTTTCTGAATTTCTGCTAAAATCGTAACTTAGACCTAGAAATAAATAGCGAGTAGCGCGAGACAATAGAAATGTCACTGAACTGAGAATGAGCAAACCTGTCTTTTAGTGATATAAAGATGTGGTATGATTGACTATAAGACAAATATTCACCAGAGTTCAAATGATGTAGATGAAACGATCAATACGTCATTGTATGGCCTTCAACAAAGTGCATAACCCATGAGGAGTAGTCAGCCACAAAAGGCACGAAAACTGTAAAAGAATCAACGAAAAACATAAGACATGAACCAACAACAACCACTGAATTACAGGTTCATAAAAAATGTTTCGGATCTTAATATGTTTGTGCGCGCTAAACCCTTCCCTTACTTTGGAAAGGGGTTTAACAACACTTTTAACTTGAATAATAATTTAAGCAACCTGGTATTTAAAGTGTAAATAAAGATAAGATTAACAAGAGCTTGTATTTTCTATTGATGGTTTAAGTAAGGGGTTGCTGCTATAATAGTTTTCGGTTTTCAATGTAAACGGGATACACACTATTCCATGTATCAAGTTTTGTATATCTGATGCAATACACGATCGCTTTGACTTTCTAACATAAAACATATCTATCCTTGAAAATAGTTAGATCTTATTAATCATGTTAATCGAAGGTTTGTATAACTGGTGTTGGTGAAATATTTTATATGATTTCTTATGATGCCTGGTGATCACATGGAAAAAATTTGAAATTTGGTGTATATACTTCAAAAACAGATTACCGAACACAAAAATGAAACAAAAACATTTAGAGGTCAGCATACAGTCTTCAGCTGATAAGTTACGAAACACATGGTCATTAAGTAATAAAGAAAAGAAGTACTGAATGCGAATAAAAGGGACTTTGGATATATATTAAGATAATACACCGACAAATTAATATGTGCCTGTACAAAGTCATTCAGTTGGTTCATGTCTTTTCGTAAATAGCATTGTTATAAATAAGGCCGTTAGTTTTTCGATTTAATTGTTTCACGCTGTTCATGTCGGGGTATTTTATAGCTGACTATACAAAATGGGTTGTTATAATTGTTGAAGGCCGTACGATGACCTATAATTGCGTAATTCAACGTGTTTTGACCACTGTTGGATAGTTGTCACATTGGCAACCCTACCCATCTCCTTATTTTTATAATAACATGAATAACAAAAAATATCAGACTGTACACAAGACCACATCAACCGAAACACACGACTCATCCGAACATACAGATGTAGAAACAAAGACACACCAGAACGAACAAGACATGGTCATGTTAGCCTGTCTTGGTACATGCACACTAAGCTGTGCGGTTAAACAGTCTCACGTGATCTAACGGTTTGTCTACTAGACTGTTTGTCGTAAACATAAAACACACAAGTATGTGCATTTCTGGGATTTGTTATTGATACATGACCTTCCATGACCTTCAATATATGAAAGGTTTGAGTGTAACATATACTGTAGGTTCCGGAAATTATAGATTTGTTTATATAAATATTGAATGTGTTATGTTAATCACATAGCCTACTGCGTTTTTAATATCAAACAACATAATAATATTTTAATTTAAGAATGTAATATTCTTTTCTAGTGACTTAACGCAGATGACTTGGTTGCTCTAATGAGGATATTTTACAGCAAAACCTAATAATAAACTCACTTGTATAAGAGTACATTCACAATTACAGTAGTCAAATTTAAAAATATTTGAAATTAAAATATAAATTTACGTAACTGTTCTATTTAAAATGAGTATACAACTTGTAGATATAAGACAGTTGTCGTTCTTTGTTCCTGGAACTTTAAATAAGTAAGTTTCGTATAATGACATGTTTCACTGTAGATGATCAGGGACAGCAAATAAAACATGCAAAACTTATGTTTACATACTTAATAAATATTACAAAATACAATCCTTATTATGACAACAACTGTTGCCTGATCCTTCATAATTAGATATTAAAAGTCATGTGACGTTATCTGTAAAAGGGGCAAGGCAATACTATTTAACCAACTCATTTCAACTAGTCGTCTGCTGGGAACCATCTGATTTTGACCATGGATAGGATTGTGACGACAGGATTTTTTGTTTTGAGTTTGGTTTTTTGTGTTAGCTCCATGAGACATCGTAAGTTATAGATTTAAAAATATATTTTATTTTTTCAGTTTATAATAATTTTCAGCAACTTTCTTTGCAATAATTCAAGATTTTCAGATAGTCAAGTACAGTCAAGTACAGTCAAGTTAGTCAGTCTGGGGCACCCTAGGGTTCGGATTCCTGTTGGTCAATGTTTAATAGTTTAGTATGGTGTTTTGTGGCCTGATGTATGTCTCGTTTTCCATTTATGGCCATGGCGTTTTCTGTTTTATTTGACTTATTGTTTCTGTTATCCTTGGTATCCTCTCCGCTTCTTAAGATCTCCTCAGTGGTTTTCTTCTTGTTTTAACCGCTACCAATCTTCATTTACCGCATGCAAACTGTGTGAGCAGTTCTGAATTCAGCAGATGGAAATATGTGAAAATTATTTAAAGACTTAATTTGATGTCATTCTTCAGTTTTGTCTCGCCTTCAAAGAAAACGCGAGAACCGGGACTAAGGCGAGTACATTCGGCGTCGGCGTCAGCGGTTTAACATATTTAGATTTTATAAATAAGTAACTATGGAGCGATTTACTTCTATTTTAACAGTTTAATAATATTAATTCCGATATAATTGGTCTTTCAGTTTGATATCTTTTAAAAAAAGATGTTTTGTCTATTTTTTCTTCTCTTTTTTTTTTTTTTTTTTTGTAATTCTTTTTTATCTTTATATCATATTATATTTCTTTCGGTAGTTTATTTAACTGTTTTTCTTTAAATATTGTAGTCTTTTTTTTTAATTATGAGGTATCATAAGAGCAATTATTTAGCGCATGAAATAACGACCGTGCAAGACCCTCATGGGTAGTCAAGGTCGTTAAAAACCCCCCTCGTCGGCGCCTGAAATTACAAAATATATATTGTAATAACATATTCTTTTCGGTAACTCTTGGCTTATATCTGAATATTAACGACTAAAACTTTAAACTTTCGCATTGTTTGGATATTTTATTTCAAAAATGAATATGCTGATCTGTAATTGATTTGAAATAAATAATATTACCCCAGACAGGATGAAAAACAATATTGTGCGCATACAATGCAGCCTATAATTGCATGCAAAATATTTTTTTTCTGCATGAAAAGTCAAGGGCGTTACTTAAACAAGTAATTTTTTTTAGTTACGTATAAAGGTAATTTTGTTTTTGAAAATTATTCAATTACTCAATAGAGTAATTTTAAATTTCAATAAAAGCATGGACTGAATCTAGTTGTCATGAATTTTTACATCATTTTATTACATAAAACTAAGAATTTATTAAATTTGAGAGGAGTATAGAGGTGAAAGGTTATTTTAAGGATAATGACAAAAATATTACTTGAATAAGTTATTTTATAAATCTTTGAAAGAATTAGTAGTTACAATTATTTAAGGAACATATGTAATTGTTTTTGGGCTACAAATTATAAATAACTTCAAGTCTTAATAAAATCACAAGTTTCTATCTATTTATATCTGTCTACCTTCAAGATTTTCAAAGAAAATGATATTTGAATAGTCCCAAGGGACCAATCTTTGACCCAAAAGCGTTGATATATTAAAAAGATAAGTGCGTCAGAAAGGCAATTAGTGTTTCAGGATAATTAGTTTTTATATTTCATAGGAAAAATAACCAGATGACTGTGAAAATTTGTTAAAGCTAGTAAAATCTGTATGAATGGACACCTATAAAAATGATATTTAGAAAAGTTACTTATATAAGTAATCTTTAAAATAGCCTCGTTTTCAACATTACTTGTATAGGCAATTTTAAAAGTTACTTGATAAAGTAATGCCCCTGACAGCGCTATCAAACCAAGAGTGGTGAAGTTGAAATCATCCTTTTTATCGGACGCCATCACGAGTTGGTTGACCGTTATGAAATAACATCCAATAGACAATCCTTTTGCGCCATTTCTAATCCTACGAAAATCAAATAGTTGTCTCATTACAACATGGCAGTACTTCAACTATTTCCGATTTGAGATTACTCTCTCGTGTAAATTTGCATTTTGTGATAATATCAGGAATTAACAAGAATGCTGGACAGTACAGCAGGCAAAAAAAAACTCAAAAATCAAACTCCTCGTGGAAAATAGACGTACAATGTACAAATAAAGATAAACAACAACAATTGATTAATTATTGGCGTTTAACGCCACGTTCAGCACTATTGACTACATCGTGGCGGTCAGTTTTTGTTGTTTAGGGAAGCTTAGTGCTCGGATAGCCCGATCAACCTTTGGTAGGAAAATCCTAGTCAATTAAGATTGATGTCGAATGCACCTGCCAAATGCGGGCGAACTCATAACCTCAGTGTTGATAGGCTAGTGAAACAATAGATGTATTACTTAGACCACTCGGCCACCAACATTCCCAAACAACAAAAAAACAACACAATTAATTAAAACAATAGAGTGAATGTCTGGATGAAATGTAATAATTGGACGTATTCCAATGTTGTTGTGGCTGCAATTAATAGACTAAAACGTACTTGCTTTTGTATTTATGATTCCGATGTATTAATATGTTACATACTACTAAATATCCTTCCAATAATTTCCATTTTATCAATTTTTAAATATTAAATTCTATAATCCTTCAATGTCCTTCGTATCGTTTTAATCAGTATAAGTTGAACATTAGTAAGAAAAACGCAATAATCTGAAGAAAAAAATGCTAATGTGGTATATTATATATATTTTTTGTAATATTGTGAAGAAATGAGCCATTTATATTCATTGGTACAACACAGAAATATTCTCTCTGTCGTTCTTTCTTTCTCTCTTTTAAATTGAAAAAAATGTCCTGATTGTTTCATTACACCATGCAATATGAACAATAATTTACAGATCTTATATACCATGTGTTGCTACGCATGTTATATACAATTGTTTAACAAAAGCCGGAACAAAAAGTTTGTTGATTTTATGCTTCAGCCAGAATTCTGAATATATTGGGGTTATGACACATGTAAATACAACATCTACTTTCCATAAGGTGTGTTTGTTAATAATATATCGAATAATCACCTACAAATTTAGTTTTATGTTAACGATCAAAATATTATAATTTTGCATTCGGTAAATTAAATGAAAAAACGGATTTCTGAACGACTAATACGTTTTTAATGAATAAAGGATTTGCGATTATACGGTTGAATAGCGGTTTGTTAAATATGAAAACATGAATAATATTAAAAAATGAAGTTTTTTGCATAATGATAAAAATATGATAATTCAAAATCATCTATGACAAATATTATTACTGCTGCAAAAGAACTTTTTATATTTACAAAAACAACGAGATTATATATTAACATATGCATGCATTATTTCTGAAACGTGTAATCACCGATTATCGACATTTGTTCAACATTGAAAACATTACCAAGCAGATCAAAGGGTAATCGAGAAAGATTTATTTAATATAAAACGGTTTATTTCACATGTTTTGTGTTGCTTTTCTCTCTGACCAACCAGAAAATTGTTAAGTGTTTCTTTTTCGCGTGAATGATGACAATTTAACCCGGGCGATTGTCCCAAAGTAACCTGTATTACATGCCACAGATGGAAACAAAAGCATCAAAACATGCTGTTTAAAGCAATTTATCCTGACAAATGTTAAATCATTGGACGGGAAACTTAAGAAGAGAGGAGGCAGCTATTTAGATCAATAATATGTTTATATTTGTCAAGTTCATCAATGCGTTTTAAGCATTTTGTAAAACAAAATTACATTAATCAGTCTTACTTAAAAGCTTACATTTACAATGTATTAACAAAAAATGTTCACACAAACGTAGCAGTTATTTTTAAGAGTTATGCTCCCTGTCATAAAAGGGAAAAACTAAAATGTCTATAAAATATTGCAAATAAAACAGAATTTGCAACAATACGTACTCATTAAAGATAAGGAAGTAAAACTCATTGAGTTCTTGCTTTGTGTATAGTACAAGTTATGTCGTTTAAGTGGATTCGTGGCTATTTAGGGAGCTACCATTTGATTTGTATGGGGGGACTAGGATGAAATTTGAAAAAAATAGGCAGGACAGGAGTTTTGAGTAAAAAAAAGTCAGGATGACAATTTAGGTAAAAAAAAAGTCAGGATAAACTTTAAAAAAGGCAGGACAAAATTTTTCATCCTAGCCCCTCTCATAAAAATCAAATGGTAGCTCCTTAGCTTTGTGAAGACTATTGTTTGTTATTTCTGCATTTTAGTTGCATGCCTGGATTATATTGGTCTGTCTTCGAGTACAGAGTTTGTATTGTCCCTTTGGTATCTTCCGCCTATTTTGTGACAATGCATTGTATTCTACATTTAGTACTTCTTGGTCGAGAGAAGATAAAATAAAATGTACGACTTGTAGGTCATGTCCGTGAACATTTATTTAGAAATGAGGCAGATATTTCTTTTTCTAGTACATTTTTTGTACATTTTCTGTATTGAATTCAACAAAATTAACGAGATATAACATAAGGAATTGTACATAAACCAGGACAACACTCGTAGCATCCGTGGTCATCTGTGACGCATATATTCAGAAACAGTTAACTAGATCGTGATATAGACATATAAAAAATTCTAAGTTAGGACTTTAACTTTAATATTTTGAAGACTTGGTTAGTCAGCTTTCTTGACTGAGAAACATTTTGTTTAAAAGATGATGAAAACAACACCTCAGCTTTAGTTAGTGTGTTGTTCATTGAACTTTGACTATCTACATCGAACTAAATAGGTTATCAAGAGATGTTGTTGGCCCAGTTGTATATAACATGTAATGAAAGATTGAAAATGCATATAATTAATATAAGGGTAAGGTAAGATAAGATTAGATAATTCCATTTCAAATAGAGAACCAATTGTGGGCAAAATCAGTGTAATGAAAAGCGAATACAATATTTATTATATTTCAAATAATTAAAAAGAGAAAAAGCTCAAATGATCAAATGACATTCTTGTGTGTATTGTTAATATCTGGTGTAATATTTTCTCGCATTGTAACCAAAACAAAAAAGGACTCCGATGCAGCCTTAAGCACAAATTTTCCAAATGCTCCTACAAAAATTCTCAAAATAATTTAAGTCAATGGGAAAAACTATGAGGATCCCTCAATATATCCCAGGATTAGATTAACTTAATTGTATTTGGAAAAAACTTTAGGAATTTTTGGTCCTCAATGATCTTTATCTTCTTTTTTTATTTGGCCTTTTAACTTTTTTTTTTATTCGAGCGTCACTAGTAAGACGTTTGTAGACGAAACGCGCATCTGGCGTACAATATTACAGTCCTGGTATCTTTGATGAGTTTATTTTTTCTTGCAGTGGACATATTAATTTAATATTATTTATTATATTACTTTAACCTACTCAAACCTATATATAATGCAAGTCTATTTCAAACAAAACAGCAGTATTTGTTGCTTTCGAATGGACACAAATAATACATATATATTTACAGAATTTGAAATTCATTTTTTCTGCAGGATTTGATTTAAAGTCATCTAACCATTCCTATATTTAGATTTGTAAAAGGATTAAACATTCCCCGCACCTCACCACAATACACATGACAGGTTTTACTGTCTGATCAAACATATGCATTCTAGTTTTAACAGAAGGATTCAGTTACAATACATCTTTTGATAATTTAGAGTAGGTCTTTAAGGCTTTTTGTAGAAAGATCTCCTTGCGTGAAGACGATCCTAATGCATATAAATGAAATCCAAGATAATGATATCTTTGGACACATTATCGTTCAACAACATGAACTTAAAAACATGGTTGATACATGTTCATGTCTATCGGCATTGTTGAAAATCATTTTAGTTTTGTTTTACCGTAAGACACCAGCCATTTCAATATTGACATGATTTATAACAAACCTTTCTAAAATTGTCCGTTTATAAATTTAGAAGTCATAAAGAAACTAAGGTTTTAACTCCTACTGTCAAAGTTGACCTTAGATGGATTTGGCTATTTTTTTGGTTCTTTTTGTTTTAATGTTTTTTTTATGTTTGTTTTATTATTATTATTATTATTATTATTATTACAGATGGAACGCCAATGACGTATAAACCAGGTATGTATTTGTTTTTGTTTTGTTAACTGTATAAGGGTTATAATGCCAAGAATCTTGTAACAAGACATGGACTTAAATTTTATATATTTTGCATATTTCGCATATTTAAACAACACCGTTGTCAAATCCTTTTAAAACAATTGATTATCTAACCAAAATATCTAAATATTCATATATTAAACAGTGCGACAACGAAAGATTCAATGCAAATACTCAATGCATCCAAAATTCATTCAAACTGGTTTTTTATTTACGAATCCAGAAGCGGACCTAGGGGAGGGACAGAGGTAGCAGCCAACCCCAATGGAGCTTCATATATGAAAAATGCATAGACATTTTTACAAATTTCGCTCCAAACGTTGGCTTGCCAGCCCCACCGCCCTGTTTAAATCCTGGATTCGCACATGTAATCTAACATTGTAATACCTAGTGTTCAAAGCATATTGGACACCTCTAGAAATACGAATACGAATTTACATTGTTCAAATTAAGGGATCTTCATGGACAGCATGACATTCACATACACAAACATTACAATATGATTTCGTTATACATTTTTACTTTGACAATAAACTATTGAATTCAAATACATTCTTCCGCCTCTCTTTCACAAGTTTAAAAATTTATATATATATCTTGTATGAAAAATATATTATAATTATTGTTATTTCTATTATTTTTTTTTCTATTATTATTATCATTACAGTACCAACTCCGTATAAACCAGGTATGTATTAGCTTTGATTATATTTGATATTATTATAATTGTAATCATGACAAGAATCTGATAACAAGAAATGGACTAAAATGTAACATATGGATATTGGACTAAAATATCTTCGTCCTATTAGAAAACAAAACCTTTGTCAAAGGCTTTAACTAGAATTGAATATTTCACCGAAATATCTAAATATTCATATATATATATAAATCAGTGAGACAACACTTGATTCAATGCAAATATTCAATGCATCCAAAATTCATCCAAACTGGTTCTTTTTTTTTCTAATCTAGATGCGGATTTAGTATGGGGCATGCGGCTCCATAAAAAAGCTCATATATGAACATTGAATTTTACAAGCCCCCAAACACACAAGCCCCCTTTTTCAAAATCCTGGATCCGCAACTGGAATCTAACATTGTATTACCTGGTGTTCAAAACATATGTGGTATCTATAGGAATAAAAATACGATTATTTATTAAATAATACGATTAAAACAGCCCTAATACTACCAAAACGGCATGTGTCATACTGGTGACGTCGTCCTGGTCATATAAATCACGTGATCTATATTGCTTTTCGGCCCGGTCCAATATTTCCAATACGGACTGGCAATGAATCCTGAATAACATGTAAACATATATTGTGCATGTAATTCAGGATTCATTGCCAGTCCGTATTGGAAATATTTGCCCTATATTCACATCATTGCCAGTCCGTATTGGAAATATTGGCCCTATATTCACATCATTGCCAGTCCGTATTGGAAATATTGGCCCTATATTCACATCATTGCCAGTCCGTATTGGAAATATTGGCCCTATATTCACATCATTGCCAGTCCGTATTGGAAATATTGGCCCTATATTCAGATTTGATGTATGTAATACAGCATTCAGAACAAGTCTGTATTGAAAAGTTGGATTATTTAATAAAAGTGTTATGAACTGGCTGTTTCTGTAGACTGGTATAGATTCAGGTTTGCTGTATTGGCCTCGAGACCCTACGGTCTCGAGGCCAATACAGCAAACCTTGAATCTATACCAGTGCTAATCTCGAGGCCAATACAGCAAACCTTGAATCTATACCAGTGCCAATACAGAAACAGCCAGTTCATAACACTATAGTAGTGTTCAAATTAAGGAGCCTTGATGGGCAGCATGACATTCACGTACACAAACATAATATTATTTCGTAACACATTTTACTGAGAAATGAACTATTAAATTCAAATATATTCTTCAGCCTCTCTTTCATAAGGTTTAAGAAATTGATATACTTATCTTTTATGAAATTTATGAATTAAATTATTATTATTATTATTATTATTATTATTATTATTATTATTATTACAGTACCAGTTTATAAACCAGGTATGTATATGCTTTGATTACTGGATAATTGTAAAAATGACAAGAATCTCATAACAAGAAATGAACTAAAATATGATATATGTCTATTTGAAAAAAAAACGTCTTTGTCCTATTAGAAAAATATATCTTTGTCAAAGTCTTTAGAAACAATTGATTATTTCACCGAAATATCTAAATATTCATCTATAAAACAGTTCGACAAAAATAGATTCAATGTATTCCTTCAATTCATTCACAATTCATCCAAACTGGTTTTTATTACGAATCCAGAGGTGGATTTAGTAGGGCTGTTTGGGGGACGTGGGGGAGTGAAGCAATCCTCCTAATGGAGCTACATATATGATACATGCATAGTCTTTTTACAAGTATCTCTCCCAACGTTTGCTTTCCAACCTCCAACACCCCTCCTTTTTTTTAATCCTTGATTCGAACTTGGAATTTAACATTGTATTACCTGGTGTTCAAAGCAGTTGTGGCACCTATAGGAGGTCTAAATCGTTTTTTTTTTTGCAATGGCATTTTCAGTTCGTTTTTGACTTATTTCTTTGGTATCTGTCGCCGTTTATTTTCGCCTATAACTAATTTACAAGGTCGATGGAATTGATATACTTAAAATTGAGAATGGAAACGGGGAATATGTCAAAGAGACAACAACCCCACCAAAGAGCAGAACACAGCTTTTATGAAATTTGTACATTAAATGATAATTGATATTATTATTCTTATCATTATAGCTGAACCACCCACGTACGTACCAGGTATGTATTTGCTATATATTTGATAACTGGATATTGGTTATAATTACAAGCTATAGAATCGTATGACAAATACCAGAATAACCATACTACATCTTCTTATATGTATGAAAAAAAAAACACTTTGATAAATCCTTTTGAAACAATTGATTATTTCACCGAAATATCTAAATATTCATCCTTTCAACGGTGTGACAAAACAAGATGCAATGCATATATTTAATACGTCAACAATTCATCACAACTGTTTTTTTTTTTCGAATCCTAGCTACATATATGATAAATGCATAGACTTTTAACAAGTATCACTCCAAACGTTACAATATGATTTCGTAACACATTATCAAATTGAGAAGAACTGGTCTTTGGTGGTTCGTGATGCTAAGTTTATTACCTGGGGTTCGTGATGCTAAGTTTTTGGTGGGGTTCGTGATAAGAAGTTTTTTTGAATTGTTCATGCTAAGTTCTTGATGGGGTTCGTGATGCTAAGTTTTGGTGGGGTTCGTGATGCTAAGTTTTATGGGGTTCGTGATGCTAAGTTTTATGGTGGGGTTCGATGCTAAGTTTTTAGTTTTCTAAGTTGTGTTTTGTAAACTGTTGTGTGTTTTGAAATTTTTTGCCATGGCTTTGTCAATTCGTTTTCGGCTTATGAGTTTAACTATTTCTTTGGTATCTGTCGCCGTTTATTTTCGCCTATAACTACTTTACAAGGATAAAGAAATTTATATACTTACCTATTATGAAGTTTGTACATTAAATGATATTTGGTATTCTTATTATCATTACAGTTGCTGAACCACCTACGTACGTACCAGGTATGTATTTGCTATATATATATATATGATAAGTGGATAATGGTTATAATGACAAGCTATAGAATCGTATAACAAATACTGGACTAATCTGACAACATCTTCGTATGTTTATATACAATTTTATATTTGTCCGTTAGAAAAAAAAAAAAAAAAAAAAAACAACCTTTGCTTAGTTCTTTTGAAACAATTGATTATTTCACCGAAGCTTCTAAAAATTCATCTTTTCAACGGTGTGACAAACACGATTCAATGCATATATTCAATACGTTCACAATTGATCCAAACTGTTTTTTTTTTTTTTTTTGTTTTTTCGAATCCAACATTTTTTCTTTGCCTATTGTTTAAAACATATTTGGCATAAGAATAAGAATAATAATATCTATTGATCAAATTAAGGGGCAATGAAGGGCTGGCAGCATACACGAACATTACAATATTATTTCGTAATACACTTTAACATTGAAATGAAATGTTGAATTCAAATATTCTCTGATAATTAAAAATCATAAATGCAGGATCACATAAAACTAATTTGTAAGGTTTAGGAAATTGATAAAATTATCTGTTAAGCAATTTATATGTTATTTGATTTTAATATGATTATTAAAACTAGTATTATTGTAATCATTATATTTCTTTTATTATTATTATTATTATTTTATTATTATTATTAGTATACGAATTATTATTATTATTATTATCATTATTATAATTATTATTATTATTATTACAGATACTTCTCCAACCAAGTATAGACCAGGTATGTTTATGCTATCTATTATTTAATAATGTTGATATCATTTATAATGACAAGAATCTTCAAAATGGATTAAAATTTTTAATTGGCCTCTTAGAACATTGTCTCATAAATTTCTTTATGGATGTAGAACACTACAACACAAACCAAATGTGTTTTTTTTTTTCTAGAACTATGTTTCAATTGGAGATACACCATGGATTTTGGAATTCTGTAAGATTTGATGAAAATTGCTTATGTATTGAGTTTAAGTCATGCAAAAAATTGACACAAAGTATTGCTAAGAAAATTTAGATATAAATTTTGGAGGAGCAAACATATCCGAATAAGAGTGGAGATACACATACAACACAATAACAATATTGTTCTCTTAACTTCGGTAGTCTAACTAGATGAAAAGGATTACAATGGGTAGTTTAGAGATAGAACAATATATACTTAACAACACAAACAACGCACCACATCTTTTTTTGTTTTCGCTACAAATTTGTAGAAATCTAGTATATCTTAAGTAAACCTTTGAAATTAATACTAATTTTACAGATACATTTTCATTTTAGTTGCTACAACGCACATTTCAACTACACATTTAAAAATCAAAAGTCTGAGATTAGTCAATTTAAAATTGGTCATTATATAGGAACTCGATTAAGAAAATAAAAATCAAATTGTTTTTTTTTTTTTTTTTGTTTTGTTATCATTCGAAAAGATAAACAAGACTTCAGTTGTCACAAATTTGTTTTTTTTTTTTTTTTTTGTTGTTGTTAAAAATGTGTTTTTTGAGATGTCAAAAGAAAAAAAATTGGTGTTTATTACTTACGAAACGTTGTATCTACATTTTGACTCATTTAAATCATATTTTTGAAAAGTTATGTGCGATAGAATTTCTTACTCCAAAGAAATTAATGGAGGTGGTGGGTTTTATTGGTTGTTGAGTATAATTCTGACAAAAAGATGCACATTGATTTCAAATATATAGCTATCTTTATTTTTTATCAAAAATGAAAAAAGAGCACTATAAGACTCACAAAACGACTTCCATATTGTTGAAAACTTGATTATTTTTGTCGTTAGGTTGCTGTCTCAATGATTTTTAACCACGTCTCCTTTTATTTATATATACAGACTAAACATTTTTATACTAGTATATATAACTATGCATTAACTACAACATATTTTTTGGGGGGTTTTCAGGCAATAAAGGGAAAGGTATGTACCTTTATTATATACTTAGTAGTAAATACATGTAAATTGTATGTGTAATACAGTTGATAACAATCGTGCTGTATCAGCCATCTGTGATGATATCGATATCAGTCACGGATGCAAAGGCTTTATCAAACCCTTAATCTGTATGACGTCACGTAATCGATATCAGTCACGGTTACAAAAGCTTTATCAAACCCCTAATATGTATTACGTCATGTCACTTGAAAAATATATACATGTACGAGAGATTGGTTGTACTTGAGGTTCATGTATATAATAAAGTGTATATGATATGGCTTTATCAATATTACACACCGTATCAACCCTCAACCAATATAATCATAAATAGCCATCTAAATAATAACACATAAATAAAAATTGTTTTCCATCTCTAGACGAGCTCCTGGATGTGACGAAATATGATATGACGTGAAATTAACATTGTACAACATATCACTGTGGTAATATATTAAGAAATTAAAAAAAAGTGTTCTAGCTGCTGTATACCTGGCTACCTTATTAGTTTGCAAATTTACAGAAGAAAGAATAAGGGGTAAAATACATGTATAAAATATAATTTAAAATATATGTATCTGTGTCGTTGGGTAGCTGTCTCATTGGCGTATACCCTAAATCTACTTGCATTCAGTTTTAAAGCGCAACAAGTCTCTCACTTGTGTAGAAGCCATTTTCAGATCAATTGAATATCGGTATAACCCCAAAAACACACATTTATGGCAGATTCAAACAGTCATGATACGGGTTATGTTCTTCTCATATATATTTTATGATGGTATGATACTAAACCCCTAACGGGAGGAATTGTGCTTGATTTTCATATGATGAAGACATAATCTTTCAATCAGTTTAATTGAGGTCTGGAGCTGGCATGTCAGTAACTGCTAGTAGTCCTTTGTTAATTTATGTATCATTGTCATTTTGCTTAGTTTTTTTTTGTTACCTATTCTGACATCGGACTCGGACTTCTTTTAAACTGAGTTTTACTGTGCGTATTGCTGTGTGTTTGTTTTTTTTCTACATTGGCTAGAGGTATAGGGGGAGGGTTGAGATCTCACTAAACATGTTTAACCCCGCCGCATTTTGCGCCTGTCCCAAGTCAGGAGCCTCTGGCCTTTGTTAGTCTTGTTTGATTTTTAATTTTAGTTCAGTTATATGTTTTGGAGCTAAGTATGACGTCCATTTTCATTGAACTAGTACACTTTTTTGTTTAGGGGCCAGCTGAAGCCCGCCTGCGGGTGCGCGATTTTCTCGCTGTGTTGAAGACCCATTGGTGGCCTTCGGCTGTTTTTCTGCTCTTTGGTCGGGTTGTTGTCTTTTTGAAACATTCTCCATTTCCATTCTCAATTTTATTCAAAAGAGCATTCCTGTAAAGTATGGCGTTTCTAGTTAAGTATCTTAAACTTTAAAGTTGATCAATATTCAATAAAGGACCCTTCCCGAAAATTGTTTCTCTGATTCTTTTAAATGTAGGTAGCTTCAACAGGCTACTTGAGACTGTTGTAGTGAGATTGATATCTTCCTAGTCCTGTCAATACAATTTTGCCTTAAGGTAAGGCAGGCAAAAATAACGATCCTATGAAAGATTTTTCCCGGCAACCTTCCATCTTCAGTATGCAACGAACACCAAATGTGTCAGATTAATAACGAAGATGAAAATTTGACTTGAAATCTTTCTGATAGGATTTTGGATTTGTTTCTATTATACCTTGCCTAACAGTGAGCCAAATGTAATTTGATGAAAGATCATAAAGGTATAGATGTTAATTTAGCAAATGTTGGTTGATTTTTGCTTAACTTCTGTGATTTTAGAGAAAAGATAAAAAAATTGTATTCTTGTGTTCTGAAAATTTTTCTTTTTATGTCACGTGTTATGTTGTTATATCACCCATAGGAAAAAGACAGAGACAGTAAGACAATTTGTTGTTACAACACAATTTCGAGCAAGAGAACAACCCCACCCCCCCCCCCCACCCCTAAAAAAAAAAAAAAAAAAATTTCTCTTATGGTTGTTCCTGTTATCTCTTTTTGTCATATAGAGATATTTCTCATATCACACGCACGAATGTGATACGAAAAAGTACGAAAATTGCGTTTATTTGAATGGCTTATCCAGCATCGTGAGACGATATTACGACAATTCCATTGGCTATTCTTAGGTAATTGATGACTTTCAAACTTAAATTAAGACGATGAACATTTCGTCCATGACAACGAACATGTGTGATTTCTTCCATAATATACAAATCACTCACACTTTCCCCATGAAAGTCTTTTTTTTCAAGAGTGTTGACCATAAGAGAAATAGGTTTAACAGCTCGTGGACATTGGATATCGCTTGATATCAACTCTCGTTATCCGTTATTTGATTTTGATAGTATTAATAAACTCGCCACATGCTCGTTTATTATTATTCTGAAATTAAATAACTCGAATTGATATCCAATTCTCACATAGGTTATGAAACCTATAATTCTCAGTTGGAGAAAACAGTATTACAGTCAACATTTAAATTGATTGATTGAATGGTGATTGCTTTACGTCGCATCATTTAAACGATCTTTTCTTGTTGCAGATACAGAGGAATGTGATGTTCAAGCTGATATAGTTGTCTTATTTGACGACTCCTCTAGTATACAATATGATAGCAAAGAAAATTATCAGATGATGAAGGACTTTGTCAAAGAGCTCGTTGACAGTTTCACAACTGTTGGTGTCAATGGGAAAAACGGGTCACAATTTGGGGTTGTGCAGTTTTCTCAAGGTGTTAAAACAGCATTCCCCTTAAATAAATTTAAAACAAAGGAGGATATAAAGAAAGGAATACAGGATATGGTACCAAGAAACGGGGGCCAAACAGAGATTGGAACTGGCCTGAAGGTAATTAGGATTTTATATGATAGTCTGGTTGGGGTTTACAGAATAGAGAGTAATGGGCAAAAAGTGCAGCATAATAGGCAAAAGAGTAAAGAGTTCCCCTCTACCAGTCCAGACCCTCTTATATGTTAAAATAGGTTGTTTCGATTCTATAGCCATGATCTACAAGCTGATAAGAAAGCATGATTAGAATTCCTTTGCTTGGTTTTATTTTGTATATTTTCGCTTATTTAAACCAGTTAAAATACATAACTTGTACCTGTACAATATTCAGGTGTCAAACAATATATGCCACGTTTGGTTGAAAACATTTTTGAATTTGTATTGCAAATATGTTTTTTTTCTCTCGTTTTGAACTCTTAAAGTCCTCACGGTTTGCACACACAAAGAGTAGATGTATTTTCAATCTTTACTTCATTGGATATACATAACAGTTCAAGTCTCGGTTGTTTGTTTTTTTTTTTTGGCAAGAGTGCCTTCCGTATGACACCACCACCCGATAAAAAACATGATGCCACCCTACAGTTTATTCCGTGGGATTCCATATGGAACTCTTTCCTTTTTTATTTTTTTTTATATCAGCACGTTCGAGAAAACAGCTTCAGTGGTGCAGAAGGCGGCGGTAATCCAGATAAACAAAAAATAGTGATATTGATGACCGATGGTAAAAGTAACGCCGGTGCTCCACCTCAGCACGAAGCGCATAAATTGAAAAAAGCCGGCGTCACAGTCATCGCTATTGGAATTGGTAGAGGATTTGTAAAAACCGAACTTGAACAGATAGCTACGATGAAAAATTACGTCTTGACCACTAACTCCTTTTCTGAGTTATCTTCACTGCTCAAATTGGTAATCGAACTAGCGTGTGAAGGTAAGGAGAAACTCCTGTATAATTCTTAATGTTATTTATGTGTATATTTACATGATGGTCTATGAACTAACTATGTTAGTTGGTTAGCCGTTATGGAATATCGGTTTCACAAATGACAACGGATATGTTCCAATTGTCGTAACTACAATACCGCCCCATTTTCCCGAATGTGACTACTGAATGAGACTTATCACCGGGTTTGTACTTACCAACGGGTGCCACATATGGAGCAGGATCTGCTTACCCTTTCGCAGCACCTGAGATCATCTAAGTTGTTAGTAGGGTTCGTGTTGCTCAGTCTTTAGTTTTCGATGTTGTTTTTTGTATACTGTTGTGTCTGTTGATGTTTTTCTTTTTTAGCCATGGCGTTGTCAGTTTATTTTCGACTTATGAGTTTGAATGTCCCTTTGGTATCTTTCGCCTCTCTTTTAAAATACAATCAATTAATTATAGAATACTTAGAAATATATTTGTAGTTGTTTGTTATTTTTGTATGTATGTGTTGAGTTTTTGGTTCAACGTATATTTGTCAGATGGGTAGGGGATGTAATTTAAGTTTTTTACATACATTTTTTTCCAATTACGGAATGAGTTGACTTCAATGTCAATACAGAGGTACACAAAATACAGTGTAAGAGAATGTAAAACTTACTTTTTTTTTATTTTTGTCGATGGGTAGCTGTCTCAAATTTCATTTTTTATTCATTGATAAAAATCCGTTGAAAAGGGCGTGAGTCTTTAGGTCGTCACAAAGCACAACAGACCAACTACTAGTAACAAACAAAAAAAAAAAAAGATTACACGCAGTAACGATATAGGATAACTCGCTGATATTGATCAAAGCTAGTTCAACGCCTAACTTCAACATAAAATAACCATGTTTTCCTAGACAAAAATATCAACCACAACTTTTGAATCACCCGTTCCATCATTGCCTTGATATTTTGCCCTTCTGCGGCCTAAACACTGGAAACAATCTCCATTTAACGATTTTGACCTTTATCATTTCATTGTTTATTGAATCAAACAGGCTTTCACCACATCTTCTTGTATTCACACAAAGCATGTATAAATTCAAATGTGTAGGTCGAAAGGGGGCGGGGACAGGAAGATGAATCAAACGGATTCATCAATATGGGCAATATAAAGAGTGATAAAATTGAGGGAAATGGCGATGATGAAGAAACCTGAATCTTACATACAATTGAAAAATAACGGGTTTATCGTGTTTATTTAAAAATCAAAACATGTTGTATTTCTAAACGTTGTATTGCTATTAGTGGCGAACTTTACACTTTTAAGTAAAAGAAGTATATTGTGTAATATCATATACTATCATAATTTGTTCGATTGATTGTTGTTTGCTTAACGTTCATTGGCAAATATTTCCTGTATGTTCAGGAAGAGAACAAATTAACAGTTATCCTGTGATAGGGGTTGACTAGGATGAAGGGCGGTAAATTTGGAGTGCAACTGGAACATGAGGGTTCATTGGATAGGGTCAGAGATTTACAATTGCAACAGCCCACCTACAATCCCCTCAAAGAGTTATTATAATGATTCTTAACGTGCAGATAGCGTTACATTCCCTCCACAGGAGGCATCGGATTTAACGTCCCCATCGTGACTGTTCATGGCTGCGTATTTATTATACATCCCGCACAACCAAACAGACTCACCGCTTTGGCAAGGGCTTTACTGCCGGTCGATAGAAGATCATTTTTCTTTTCCACAGTCAACCTTGGGAACCTTTTAATATCTGATAGTTTAATATTTTCAATGCCTTTTATACATTAATTATAAATTTTTTTCATATGTAAGAAACTACATTTTGTACATGTATAATGTAATACCGTTTATTACTCGTGGGGTACCAATTTTCGTGGTTTTCTAGGTAACAATTGAATCACGAATTCAAATGTTCAGTAAAGTAATCATTTTCATTAGGCTTATACAGACTCTTATTAAATCACGAAATCAAAAATTTACAAAAATACATTTTTTCTTTAATCCATGAAAGTACAATGTTCCCTTAATCCACGAAAATTGTTACCAACGGATATACATGAATCCACAGTATAATAAACTATAACGTTTTATTGTAGTTTGTGTGGTCGACTGTGCTGGACATGCTGACATAGCGTTTGTTTTTGACTCTTCTTCTAGTATCAACGCTAACAACCCAAATAATTATCAGTTGATGAAAAATTTCATGAAAGACATCGTTGATAAGTTCAACAAAACTGGTCCCGATGGAACACAGTTTGCTGTAGTAACGTTTGCTGACAAGGCCACGAAACAGTTTGGATTAAAGGACTACTCAACTAAAGCTCAAATCAAAGCAGCAATTGACAAAGTAATGCCATCAATTATAGGACAAACAGCAATTGGGGATGGATTGGAGGTATGTATTAATCGGATTGCAATTAAGGTGGTACCAAACACATTGACCAAAAATGGCTCGTTTAATTTTCATAAAATTTTGACAAAATATTTACTTTGACCCTTTGACAAAAATTAAAAAAATTAAAAAAAAACTTGAACCACACACTTTATCGGAAAAATTTCATTGGATATATAGCAGTTTGACAAACACTAATTTTGAACATTGAGAAGCTTTATATTTCCTTAACAATAGAACGTGATTAAAACGTTCAGCTGATTTTTACAGTGTTATCTCCCTGTAGTGGTATGTACCACCGTAAGGGTACTAAACAGCTTTCATTTCTCTCGTTTGATTCTTTTTCCTCATTTTAATTTTACAATATTATTGTAAACCAACTTATTTTCGCGAGCGATTTATTTTCGCGACTTTCGCGATTTGAAAAATTACGCGAATATAAATCGTCGCGAATTTTTATCTTCCTTATATAAATACGTCAAAATAACTAGAAAATCGTGAAAATAAATTGAGGCGAAGTCAGCTACGAAGGGCTAAACGCGAAATAAAGTATCCGCGAAAATAAGTTGGTTTACAGTATTGTTCAAATGTAGCCAATAGAACTCACATAAAAAATCAATAACTAGAATATTTTCTGTGTGTCAATTGAGTTCATATATAAAAGTACTTGCCATTCAGGAATGATGTTTGGTAACATTATTTTTTTTCTGCTTTTCTGGTATTGAATCACGTTAGAATATTGTATAACACGAAAAAAAAAACCACACTCTTTTATCGGAATTTACCACAACTTGAAAAGTATCCGTCTCTCATCTAAAGAACGTAAGTTGGCCCTTTTTGCATTGTTATTGTAAAATCTTTACTTTTCTGTTGTGTTATTGGGGGATTTTTTTTTTCATTTTTTGTATTGGCCAATTAGTTGTTTGTCTCTCTTTATTTTATGACCTCTGATTGTCGTCATGATATCGTTTAACCTTCTTGAACTCTATATTGGATATACTTCTATGAGACACCAACCCAACATAAAAAAAAACACATGTAGACAGTAGCATATAGTCTTCAACAATAGACAGATTTATTTACAATATGTCAAGCTCAAAATCGACTCCACTCTATACAATAGACTATTTTCATAATACCGACTTTTGACTCCGGATTATATAATTTGTCGACTGGTTACCTTGGACATCATGGTACTCGGTCAAGTAAGAGCAACCAAAATAAGTAAAATCAAACATATAATCGTTGTAATTTGAGGGGGAAGTTTACTGTTTTCCGATGATTTTGTAGTGAAAAAAAAAAAATGTTAAGCAGGTAATTTTCCCCCAGAATTGTACCGATTGAACGCTTGGTTTTACTTCTTTAGCGTGCTCTTACCTGACTTGGTACCATGATGTCCAAGGTAACCAGTCGACAAATTATATAATCCGGAGTCAAAAGTCGGTAATATGAAAATAGTCTATTAGTACATATTTTAAAATAAAGCAATCATATATCGGTCATCCACACCCAATTCTTCAAATAACGAAAACCATCATTATATGATATAAGACAACCACAAGTTCCTGAGCACCGACACCGTTATTGACCACTGACAACGTTCATTTCCACTGGCGAGTTTGGCGATTCTGTTTTCTTGTGTTATTGGGAGACTTACTCTACCATATGAATGAGTTTAGTAACTAAGGAGGGTTATATGGCCGAGTGGTCTATGTAGTTCAAAAAATGTATCACTAGCCTGTCAACTCTGATTTTGTGAGTTCAAACCCTGCATGTTCGACTCCAATTTTAATTGACTATGATTACTAGTTTTCCTGCCGATGGTCGGTGGTTCTATCCTGACACTCCGGCTTCATCTATCAATAACCACTGACCACCACGAAATAGCCAATAGTGATAAAAGTGGCGTAAAACACCAGAAATCAATCAATCAGTCAATCAATTAAATATGATCGCATTTTGTAAAACACTAATGGCTCCTACTGATTTACGTAAGAAACATTCGTGTCATTCGAACTTGCAAAAAAATAAAACACAGAGACGAAAATGAGACAGAAAATAACTTTAAAGCTAACACATGATGGTAGATAGAAAATGAAACATGAACAAACAATACCACATTGCTATCCTATCCAAACAAACTTAAGCTTTAGTACATTCACTATTGTGTTTTATACAAGTAAATTTACTCACGATGATGACAGATTATATCAAATTTGCCGTCTCAGAATGTAAAGGCATTGTTCATATCACAAAATAAAACTAACTTTTTGTCATTGAATCAATTTCCATCGTGTACAGCGATTTTAGCCAATCACAACGTTTTAGTGTACGATTTTGAAAATATTACCCAAATTGCATTAGATTTTTAAACGGCGAATTGCCACATTGTTATCTGAATCTGTCTACAACTTGAAGACCAAGACTATTGACAGTTCTTATACCATTTTGACATACGTCAAAAGATATAAACCGTTTAGGGACCACGTTATTTCTATTCTAGTTCAATGTACAAAATGCACTGGTGTGGATAAGTTTTTTGTCGATTTGACGCTAACCACATACTAGTACTCCTGTTTTATATGTAACTAAACAGTAAATATATTCCGGGGCTAATGCCCGCAGACCAATACCCTATATTGACCTGCGCAATAAAAGTATATTGTAGATACTATCTGTTTTAAGTTGATATTTTCTGCCCTCTGCAGTTTGTAACAAATCCTATTATTTTAACATATGCAATATTTCTTATATATTTCTTTAGATTATGTGTTACAAATTATTGTCTTTTGTCTTTCCAAGAATGCTAGGTTAGAAATCTTTCCGAATCGGAATGCAGGAGGACGTGAGGAAGTACAGAAGGTGGTAATCCTGTTAACAGATGGCAAAAACAATGGTCATAAATCACCTGAACATGAGAGTTCATTACTAAGGAAGGAAGGCGTTGTCATAGTTGCCATAGGAGTTGGAACAGAATTTCTTACAAGCGAATTAAATAACATAGCCTCATCCGAAGAATACGTGTTTACAACAACCTCATTCGATAAATTATCAAAAATTATGGATGATGTTGTAAAACTAGCCTGCATGAGTAAGAATTTATACATATGTTTGTTTTTTTTTTTTTTTTTTTTATAGAAAAGGTTTTTCCGTTTATACTGCAATAGAAAATTTATTACATTCTAAATGCATCTAAATACTGGAAAAAAAGATTTTTCGCGATGGATCTGTTTTCGGTAATTTTAATATTTAGATAACATCGCGGAAATATTTGATGTTGATGAAAAATCATAATCATGGACAAGGACAATGCGAAAGTACATGTAATACTTACTTAAGTTTGGCCGTAGAAATCACGATATTTCAATTTTGAAAAAAGAACAATTTCTAAATCTTGTTGACCTAATATGCAAACGCCTCTCTATTTGTTTTACTATTTATTGAAAAAGTAAATACACTTATACTCTTAACCGAATTTTCTTCTCCAAGGCTTATATTCTGTAAGTGTTTGTCAAGATGAATGTGGTAACAAATATTAGTATACACTGTACAATTTAAATATTTGCGTTCCGAATGACAATAATTTCCAAAACTGTATAACAAAAACTGTATAGCGAAAACAGTCAAAAACTGTATAACGGAAACAGTCAAACTCGTTTCGATAAAATTTGCGGGTTTTCAAGAGAATATAAGCTGTGTCATAATTTGGTGACTTTTGGCAAAACAATCAACATAGGGTCGAACAGACGAATTATAGTGTTGTCGAGTTGGTCGAACAGACGAATTATAGTGTTGTCGAATTGATAGATTTAAACAATTTCTTTGAAAAGAATAATCACAAGTTTACCTAATGATTTCTTTTCGATTTTATTTCGTACAATTGATCTGTCATGAAATAGACTGAAGTTTATTCATAAAATAAAACTTGTTCCAAATGGAAGAAATGGTCTGTAATACTATTTCCACTGGAACAAATATTACAAAATGTGTTCCTTATGGAATGAAGGGTATAGAATATTTGTCCCAACAAGACCCGATATTATGATATTGTTTGTAACAAAGTTTTCAGGAAATCTTCTGTTAGGCGAAACAAATACACGGTGACACTTCATATATATGAGATTGTCCATGCGCGTCTTTGATAATCCTTTTAAAAGTATAATCCGACACTTTTGGGCGATAACTTATATGTTTGCAGTTTCGCAATTGAAGCCACATGTATTTTACAGGTTGTAAGCCACATGCACACAAGAAAGGATCAGGAGGTAAGAACGTAAACATTCAAATAACATTGTCTCATCTTATTGCTATTCTTCATCAAAGAAGTTACTCGAAAGATTTCAAATAAACACATACCTGTTTCGGAGTTTTAACGCTTAAATCTCTTAGAGATGTTTAATTGTGTAGATTACTTTACACAATCGAAATAAGTGCAAACATGAGGTTCTGGATATGATTTACAAAATCTAGAGTAATAGGCCAATACTACAGAAAAATTAACCCAAAATGAAGAATGGGGAAAATAAGCTTAAATAAAGAATAGGGAATAATTGGGTGCTAAAACATAGAGAATAAAAAATAATGGATAAAAAGTATAAAGAATAAATTTAAAGACAAATTACCTAAAAAATATAAAGAAAACAGAAATGAAGGACTTTAACCAGACCCTCATGATTGGACAAGTATTCACTTTAACATTTCAAGGCCTACAAAGCTTTACTGTTATTAAGAGAGCAACACTCGATGATGTATATGTAGTGTCTTTCTGCGGACAAAAAGTAAACAAAAACATTGAAATCATGAAAGTGCAATTTTTTTTTAATATTCAGTCACTGGACAAAAGTGAGTTCCCGAGATGGCGGATGCATCATTACGGACTATTCTGGAGAGGCAGAATGAAACTTTTATGAATATGTTAGAAATAAAGAAAACTTTTACCTTTTTTTGACTTATACTTTGTTCTAAATCCCTTAGCTCTTAAAACAGTCCCAATTCGTGTTGGTGGGGTTAAGTCAGGCTTTGAATGTACTGGAGTTGAAGTGATGTCCAGATTTCCGGCACAACAGTTTTTAAGTCCCCGGCATTGGAAATACCATTTATTCTCCGTTGGACACGAATTTTTATCACTTTCCACACGTTTTCAATTATGTTAATGTCTGGACTTTGAGGCGGCCACGATAATGTCGGAATATCAGTTTCTGTCTTCCACTGATTTGACTGTCGGCACACATGGCATGGAGCATGGTCTTCCTATAAGATGAACGGGTCGACATTAAAATGTCTAGCGATCACAGGCCACAAGTTCTCATCTAAACATTTTATATATTCCACACTGTTTAAGTTTCCTTTAATTGGTGTTAGAGTTCCCACCCCATGGTATGAAATGCATCCCCAAAACATGACAGAAAATCTAGCTTTGTAGGTTTTTCCCGTGGTAGTCAATTACATACTGGTCGTAATTGTTCAGCAATTTTACGCCACACATAAATGTGTGGTTGTTTCGAATCTCTATTTTTTGTCTCATCCCTAAAAAATACTTTTTTCCTATTTTCCCTCATTTATCCAATGAAGTTTTCACGACACAATCGTTTTCTTTTCGCACGATTTACTGGTGAAATTGTTGCTTTCTTCGAAACTGTGTCCCTTGTATTACCATTAAAATTAAGGTGCCGCCTGACTGTCCTAGAACAAGCAGGGTTCAATGTCTGACCATTAAATGCATAAATGATTTCACCTAGAGTTTGTCGCAGTCCGTACGCAACAGTCGTTGAAGCTTCCAATCATCACTGGGATCAATCTTTTTCTTAAAGCCATTTTTATCCAATTGTTTCCCTCTGATCCACTGTCGCGAAACCTGTTTAAGAATTTGTTGATGGTTCTCATATTCCTTCCTAGCAATGCTGATGTCCATATCTTATGCCCAAAATAGCTTTGTTCTGACAATCCTATAACATTTTTTTTTCTCCTTTAGTAACATCTCTTTTCCATGGGCGCCATGTTTAAAGCAGACAAATTATTTAGATATAGGAAGATGTGGTGTGAGTGCCAATGAGACAACTCTCCATCCAAATAACAATTTATAAAATAAACCATTATAGGTCAATGTACGGCCTTCAACACGGAGCCTTGGCTCACACCGAACAACAAGCTATAAAGGGCCCCAAAAGTACTGGTGTAAAACCATTCAAACGGTAAAACCAACGGTCTAGTTTATTTATAACGTAAATGACGTAATCAACCAAATAAATGGCACTAGGGGGTACTGTTTGTAACAACTTTTAGTATATATAATGAGGGATAACTCTCGGAAAAGAGTCGGTAAAATGGTTCTTGTCCAAATAGACAATTTCCCAACTATGCATCGGCCATTTTGGGAACTCACTTTTGTCCAATGAGCGTAAGTAACAAAAAACAACTCGTGAGTAACATGCAATTGTATATAGAGAAAACAGTTTCATTGTCTTGATTCTAAATTTCTCAGCAATACGGTTGCAAATAAGGGAGCTGTCATTTGATTTTTATGGGGGTCGGGGGGGGCTAGGATGAAATTTGAAAAAATAGGTAGGACTGGAGTTTTGAGTAAAAAAAAGGCAGGATGAGACACTTGCAAAAAAAAAGTCAGGATAAACTTAAAAAAAAAAAAAAAAAAAAGGCAGGACCGAATAGAGTGAAAATAAAAAGGCAGGACAGAGATTACAACTAAAAAAAAATGCAGGACAAAATTTTTCATCCTAGCCCCCATAAAAATCTAATGGTAGCTCCCTAAGATAACTCCCTACCAGATACACCAAATAACGTAGAAGTCAGCAAATTAAGGTCACTGTATAAGTGTATGCTATTTAATTGATGAAAAATAATTTAAAGGTTCAATATTTATATATATCATATAAAAAATACATTCATAAAACATGTCAAACGGAAGTGTTATATATATCACGGAGTTGTATGTCTATTTATAAAAGGGAATGTGGAGTATACATTAATGAAACTGAAACCAAACAACACAAAGCAAAAAATATGCACGTCTAGAAGTAAACATACTCCGGGTGCGTGATTTTCTCGCTGTGTTGAAGTCCCATTGGTGGTCTTCGGCTGTTTTCTGCCCATTGGTCGGGTTGTTGTCTCTTTGACACATTCCCCATTTCCATTCTCAATTTTATACTGTCTTCATAAATAGGCCGGTGTCTTTACCATATAACAATTCCTGAGTTGTCTGTCTGTCTAAATTTATTACCAAATATAGATCTGCCATCAACATAATTTTTCGAAACTACACATACATTCACTAACTATTCGGACAGGCACATGCACGTGTGACTTTTAGAATTTATCTAGTTTTTCTAGTCTCCCCCTTTTTTATTCTCGATGATTGGACTCTAAAAGGTACATACAAGAACGTATAATACAAAAAATAGTATAGGTAAGACACTTATCTCTTTCATAATCGTTTCAAAAATCACAAGAACCAACAAAAGTTTCCTAAAAAAATATTCTGATCCCAAATTTGATATAAAAAAATATTGTAGTCAAGCAGATGACAAAATATATTCTGAATCCAGATTTTCCCCATACCTTATAGTGTTAAATTTTGAAAAAAATATTTTGATTGATAGCGTCGAAAAACTAAAAAAAATGTTCACGCTTTGCCGGAAAAAAAAAATTCTGACTCAGACAAAAAAACATAACCCCCCCCCCCTCCCCCCTGAAGTTAAATGGTTGCTCCTTTATCAAACATTTATATTACAGGTGGACATGTACCCAGCCCTAATGTGTACACACCATCACCACCAGTATACACAGAACCACCCCCTGCGTACACCCCAGCACCAGCACCAGTGTACACCCCAGCACCACAACCAGTGTACACCCCAGCACCACAACCAGTATACAACACGCCAACACAGCAAGTATACACACCAGCACCATCACCAATATACAACACACCAGCACCACCGCAAGTGTACACTGTAGGACCACCTGTTTATACACCAGCACCACCACCAGTGTATACAGTAGCACCACCACCATATGTAGAACCGCCAACATATACAGTTAAACCACCACCATATGTAGCACCGCCAGTGTACACCGCGGCTCCAGCAGATGTTTACACTCCTGCACCATCAGGTAATAATATGGTATAAACATGTCAATGGTCATACAATTTACCTTTTAATATCAGCCAAAACAGTGCTAACGATAGTATTCCAATTACATATCAAAGATAGCAGGTTGATAAGCAGTTATGTATTTTTGTTTTGTTTTGACTCAATCTGATTAGTCTGAGGTATATATTATCTATCAGAAATACCAGAATACATGTACAACGCTACGCTTATCTTTTTTCGTCTGATATTTTACATGTACCTATTTGTACAACAAATATGGTATAATGTAAAAATAAGGACATGTGTGGAATGAATGCTAGTGTGACAAATATTTTATTTTTTTTTTAAAGTTCTTTTAAAAAATACTGCAATCAATGATGAGCAAATTAATATCATATTGTAAGCATGAAAATGAAACAATGCAAGTGGGAAAACGCACGGTCACATTTAAGTATATGATATATAATGAAGAGAAATTTTGCATTTATTTTCGACTTATGAGTTTGAATGTCCGTCTGGTTTCTTTCGCCTCTCTTTTAACTATGCTATATTTAACAGGAAGCAAAGGCTCACCCGGATACTGTAAGCACTATGGGTATTGTACAGGGATTTAGTGTACATTAATTAACTATGTAATATTCAACAGGAATCAAATGCTCACCAGGATACTGTAAACACTATGGGTATTGTATAGAGATTCAGTGTACATTTATTTTATATTTAACAGGAATTAAATGCTAACCCGGATACTGTAAGCACTATGGGCATTGTATAGAGATTCAGTGTACATTAATTAACTATGTATTATTCAACTGGAAGCAAATGCTAACCTGGATACTGTTAGCACTATGGGTATTGTACAGAGATTCAGTGTACATTAATTAACCATGCTTTATTCAACAGGAAGCAAATGCTCACCAGGATATTGCAAGCACTATGGATATTGTATGGACATGGGAAGTAAAGCAAAATGTCTGTGTTCTTCTGGATATACTGGTGATAGATGTGAGAACAGTAAGTGGATGCATTTTAATGGATTACTAAATGGTATTCTTCGAAACAAAGGATTACTAACACTGCTAGCGCTGAATTGTAACATTATGGGGTTTGTATTATTTAATACAAAAATAGTATAGGTAAGACACTTATCTCTTTCATAATCGTTTCAAAATCACAAGTACCAACAAAAGTTTCCTAAAAAATATTCTGATCCCAAATTTGATATAAAAAAATATTGTAGTCAAGCAGATGACAAAATATATTCTGAATCCAGATTTTCCCCATACCTTATAGTGTTAAATTTTGAAAAAAATATTTTGATTGATAGCGTCGAAAAACTAAAAAAAATGTCCACGCTTTGCCCGAAAACAAATTCTGACTCAGACAAAAACATAACCCCCTCCCAAGTTAAATGGTTGCTCCTTTATCAAACATTTATATTACAGGTGGACATGTACCCAGCCCTAATGTGTACACACCATCACCACCAGTATACACAGAACCACCCCTGCGTACACCCCAGCACCACCGCCAGTGTACACCCCAGCACCACAACCAGTGTACACCCCAGCACCACAACCAGTATACAACACGCCAACACAGCAAGTATACACACCAGCACCATCACCAATATACAACACACCAGCACCACCGCAAGTGTACACTGTAGGACCACCTGTTTATACACCAGCACCACCACCAGTGTATACAGTAGCACCACCACCATATGTAGAACCGCCAACATATACAGTTAAACCACCACCATATGTAGCACCGCCAGTGTACACCGCGGCTCCAGCAGATGTTTACACTCCTGCACCATCAGGTAATAATATGGTATAAACATGTCAATGGTCATACAATTTACCTTTTAATATCAGCCAAAACAGTGCTAACGATAGTATTCCAATTACATATCAAAGATAGCAGATTGATAAGCAGTTATGTATTTTTGTTTTTGTTTTGACTCAACCTGATTAGTCTGAGGTATATATTATCTATCAGAAATACCAGAATACATGTACAACGCTACGCTTATCTTTTTTCGTCTGATATTTTACATGTACCTATTTGTACAACAAATATGGTATAATGTAAAAATAAGGACATGTGTGGAATGAATGCTAGTGTGACAAATATTTTTTTTTTTAATTTTTAAAGTTCTTTTAAAAAATACTGCAATCAATGATGAGCAAATTAATATCATATTGTAAGCATGAAAATGAAACAATGCAAGTGGGAAAACGCACGGTCACATTTAAGTATATGATATATAATGAAGAGAAATTTTGCATTTATTTTCGACTTATGAGTTTGAATGTCCGTCTGGTTTCTTTCGCCTCTCTTTTAACTATGCTATATTTAACAGGAAGCAAAGGCTCACACGAATACTGTAAGCACTATGGTTATTGTATAGAGATTCAGTGTACATTGATTAACTATGTTATATTCCACAGGAATCAAATGCTCATCGGATACTGTAAGCACTATGGGTATTGTATAGAGATTCAGTGTACATTGATTAACTATGTTATATTCCACAGGAATCAAATGCTCATCCGGATACTGTAAGCACTATGGGTATTGTATAGGATTTAGTGTACATTAATTAACTATGTAATATTCAACAGGAATCAAATGCTCACCCGTAAGCACTATGGGCATTGTATAGAGATTCAGTGTACATTAATTAACCATGCTTTATTCAACAGGAAGCAAATGCTCACCAGGATATTGCAAGCACTATGGATATTGTATGGACATGGGAAGTAAAGCAAAATGTCTGTGTTCTTCTGGATATACTGGTGATAGATGTGAGAACAGTAAGTGGATGCATTTTAATGGATTACTAAATGGTATTCTTCGAAACAAAACTAACACTGCTAGCGCTGAATTGTAACATTATGGGGTTTTGTATTATTATACCCCACGCAACGAGTTGCGGAGGGTATAATGTTTTTGACCCGTTCGTCCGTCCGTCCGTCCGTCCGTCAGTCTGTCTGTCCTGTTTCTTGTCATCGCAACTCCTCTCAAACCACACAACAGAATTTCACGAAACCTTTTAGATAATAAGGACATGCTATGTAGTTGTGCATATCGACAGGAAATTACGATTCAATTCTTTTCTAGGAGTTACGCCCTTTGAACTTATTTACTTTAATGTACTACTGCAACAGTTTGTCATCGCAACTCCTCTCAAACCACACAACAGAATTTCATGAAACCTTTTCAGATAATAAGGACATACTACGTAGATGTGTATATCGACAGGAAATTACGATTCAATTTTTTTTCCAGGAGTTACGCCCCTTTGAACTTATTTGCCCAATATACTACTGCAACCTTTTGTCATCGCAACTCCTCTCAAACCACACAACAGAATTTCATGAAACCTTTTCAGATAATAAGGACATACTACGTAGATGTGCATATCGACAGGAAATTACGATTCGATTTTTTTCCAGGAGTTACGCCCCTTTGAACTTATTTGCTTCAATGTACTTCTGCAACAGTTTGTCATCGCAACTCCTCTGAAACCAAACAACAGAATTTCATGAAACTTTGTAGATAATAAGGAAATACTATGTAGATGTGCATATTGACAGGAAATTATGATTCAATTTTTTTTTCTGATACAATTTTTTTTTCTTACACTTATTTTATTTCTCCAATGACAATGTGGGGACGTGGGGTGTGTGAGCGCGCTCACTAAGGTTCTTTCATTGTTTTTAAATAACACAAATGCAACACGCCAATTGACATATTACAAATTTCGAATTACAAATATATATCACACAAATATACAAATTACGAAAGTACATATCACAAATGTACCATGTAGCAATACAAGATGGAAAAATCAAAATTAGATATTTGAATTACATAGTTGCATAGTTCGAATTCCAATTCTCAAACTTGTCGAATTTCACTGTAACAAATTAAGAATTGCAAAGATAGAATTTCAAAATAGCCGAGTTACATACATACAATTTAAGAAATATAAAATTGGAATTATGGCACGTTTTGGCTTTCCATATTATGTAACTTTTATGAAATAGATTAGAGCTCACAACGCTATATATATATCAATGGACACAACACATGTCCTGAAATAATCTGCATTGGGAATATGGTGGTTTTCAAATACATAAGAATCTAGATGAGGTTTACAGATCTTGAATAGAGAATAATGTTAAAAAAAGAATAGAATGAATAACAAAAATAAAGAAAAGGGAAAAATAGCCTAACACCCAATAAAAAGAGAACAGTGGAAAAAAAGTTAAAAAATTAAAAAAAAAAAAAAAACACCCCCATTCTTCCCCTCATACATAGAACTTAAGGGTCGATTAAATAAATGAAACAACATATCAAGAAGTATTCATTATCAGATTATATCATACTAGATCTGACGATCTGGCCACTGACCAAACAAACGAACCGTAACACTGAAGAAATGCAACCATTTCATAGGGTCTTTGCATCGGAAATAAACACCATTATTCTAAAACCAGTTGTTGGCATGATACGGGTTATGTTCTTCTCATTTTTTTATGATTGTATGATACTAATCCCCTTACGGGAGGAATTGTACTTGATTTTCATATGATGAAGACATAATCTTTCAATCAGTTTAATTGAGGTCTGGAGCTGGCATGTCAGTAACTGCTAGTAGTCCTTTGTTAATTTATGTATCATTGTCCTTTTGCTTAGTTTCTTTTGTTACCTATTCTTACATCGGACTCAGACTTCTTTTAAACTGAGTTTTACTGTGCGTATTGCTATGTGTTTCTTTATTCTACATTGGCTAGAGGTATAGGGGGAGGGTTGAGATCTCACAAAACATGTTTAACCCCGCCGCATTTTTGCGCCTGTCCCAAGTCAGGAGCCTCTGGCCTTTGTTAGTCTTGTATGTTTTTTAAATTTTAGTTCATTTATATGTTTTGGAGTTTAGTGTGACGTCCATTTTCACTGAACTAGTACACAATTTTATTTAGGGGCCAGCTGAGGACCACCTTTGGGTGCGGGATTTTCTCGCTGCGTTGAAGACCCATTGGTGGCCTTCGGCTGTTGTCTGCTCTTTGGTCGGGTTTTAGTCTCTTTGACATATTCCCCATTTCCATTCTCAATTTTATGTTTGTGTCATAGATATATTCAACGGATACACATACATAACTATGTAAAAGGAGGAATTACAGAAACTTATCTAAACAAAACGTTTTCAAATTAAAACCTCATAATTACTTCGTTGATATAAAGACTTTTAGTGTTTGCAGATAAATGACCATAAAAAGCACAGTATCATTTTAAAATGTTTTATTGTACATTGCTTGTGTATACACATGGAATCAAAGATCTTATAAGGTAGGCATTATTGAAATGTCCCTGCTTTGTAGTATCAAACAGTGTTTATAAACACTATTGAAACTTAAGGATGTTCGCTCCTCTTAATTTTGAATTTTGTCAGACATTCGAAATTCTCTGGTTTTATCAATGTATTGCCATTAACAATTTTGCCCGTTAACCCCTACTTTGCTTTTTATAATTTTATTACATAAAGCTTAAAAAACCATATTTGAAAATCTAGAGTGAATCTTTTCCTCCCAAGGACATCGACCCTTGATTTTTTCTGTTTTTTTTCAGTTCTGTTATTTATAAACTTTCAATTTATAACAGTCTTTTAAAAAGCTTGTTATTTTAAAACAGAGTAGCGAACATCCTTAATGCGGAACATTTGTTATTATAATTATAGAACGACTGTGAAATTTTTTACTGTAAACAGCTATTTTCACTTAAACATGATCGATTTATTCCTTGTTAACAATGCAATATAAAACTCAGCAGATGTGGTATGATTGCCAATGTGACGACTGTCCACCAGATACTAGATGAAGTATAAGTTTGCAACTGTAGGTCACCGTACGGGCTTCAACAATGAGCAAAACCCATAATGGATATCAATCTACTTTCTGTACTAGCTTTTCTTTTTTCTATATTATATTAGAAGGTTCAAGTAGTTCATCGAGCTCTGAAACGTATGTGCCACCTAGTACACCAGAACCGTATGTGCCTGCACCAGAACCGGATGTGCCTGCACCAGAACCGGATGTGCCTGCACCAGAACCGTATGTGCCTGCACCAGAACCGTATGTGCCTGCACCAGAACCGTATGTGCCTGCGCCAGAACCGTATGTGCCTGCACCAGAACCTTATGTGCCTGCACCAGAACCGTATGTGCCAAAAACAACGGTTGTCCATGGAAGACCGGGTAAACATGGCAACCCAGGCACACCTGGAGGACCGGGATCGGATGGAAATCCAGGAACACCAGGTAAAATATTACATAATTTCATTCAGTGATTTTTCTTTTTTTAAAGTTTAAGATATGGATTAGATACTATTTAGAAACTAGAATCCGGTCTCGCTTTCCCTGAATGTGACCTGCTAAATTAGACTTATTACCGGGTTTGTATTGACATGGGCACATAACGAGTGCCATATATGTAACAGGATCTGCTTACCCTTCCGAAGCACATGAGATCACCCGGTGTTTGGTTGGGTTTGCGTTGCTCAATCTTTAGTTTTCTATGTTGTGTTTGTATACTGTTGTTTTTCTGTTGATCTTTTTCTTTTAAGCCATTGCATTGTCTTTTTTTGACTTATGAGTTTGAATGTCCATTTGATAACGTTTGCTTCTCTTTTTAGGTAATGGAGATTTCTTGATGTTCCTTTTTTTTAATGCAAATGAATGAAAGTTAAGTTATAATTATAATAACCACTAAAATATTTATCATGGTATTCAGATATACATATTCAGTTAATAAATCAAACTTCACTACAGCTGTGAAACTATTTTGATAGCCAAACAAACTCGTGCACTAAAAATAGATCTTAGGTCTATTATAAATGAATTTTGACAGTTATGAGACGTTGTTTCATTACGAAGAGTTAAATATGAATAAGTGGGCAAGAAATTAAATATATTCCGCTTCAATTGATCGTTTGTGTTTTACTTGTGTACTTTTTCTCCATACACCCTTTGTTCACCTCACAAATTCATAAAATATTCAAAACAATTAATGTTCTGCACTAGTTGGTCGTATCAATATGATTTCTACAATGGTATTCCAGTTAGTACGTCTTAAAAATATTTGTCACTATTTTCCAAAAAATAAATCAATATTGTCTTCATTGTTAAATTCACCACATCTTTCAAGGACATTAACTCGTTGGGTAAGTAAGTCGACTAAGTAACAACCTTATACCAGTAGCACACCATCGACCGATTATCTTTGAACGATTAATGATTCTGTCCATTGTTGTAAATATAAAAAAGAAGATGTGGTATGATTGCCAGTGAGACAACTCTTCATAAGAGATCAGAATGACCCAGAAATTTACAACTATACATGTAGGTCACCATACGGAGTTCAACAATGAGCAGAGCCCATACCGCATATTCAGCTCTAATAGACAAACTGACACAGGCAGTTCTCATGATTCTCTATTTCGATTGACTAGGACAGCCAGGAGACCCAGGACCTCCAGGCCAACCAGGACCAAATGGTGAACCAGGGGACAGAGGGGCTGATGGAAACCCAGGTCCTCAGGGACCAGCAGGAGAGAGAGGTCAAGATGGAAAAAACGGTATACCAGGTAAGCATTACGACTATTTATTTAATTTACGACAAAGAATTGCGACTATTCAATTATAAAATCTGCTGTACATGTACCAGTCTTTCAGCGAAAAAAAAAATCGTCATCTGAATCACAATGAAAACTTCTTTTGTTGAAAGAGAAATTAGTTGATTTGACAACTATCTGGTGATAATATATTTGTGATTGAAATTGCATCTGTTTTGAAATAACGAAATCTGATTAGCTTTAGATGCTTATAATTTGCTTAGCAAGCTTATCATATATTTCATTTCAATTTTTCGACACTAACACAAGTTATCAAGCTTGAAATAAAAACCTATTCAAGCGGCTTATCCCTACAAATCATTACACAGAAAGTGCCCCCTTTCCGAGATCAAGAGCAAATAGGTAAGAGTTATTTGTATTCGTATTTATGATTTATGTACAATGATGTTAGTGATACTAAGTTTCCTTCCTGTAAGATCAGCTTGACCTTCCGGAGCACCTGGGATCCCTCCCGCGTTTTGGTAGAGATCGTATTTCTCAGTCTTTATTTTTCTATGTTATATTGCGTGGACTGTTATTCTGTTGTTTGTATTTAATCGGTTTTTGACATGCCGTTGTAAGTTTGTCTTCGACTTTGTGTTTGTTTTGAAGGCATGCTCTGAGTGTTTTGTGCTCAATAAAACACGTAAGAAATTTGTTGCATTTAAAAGGTTTGTAAAGAAAAACTAAGTCAGCATGATAATTTCACAAATGAAACAGTTTTGATTATAGTTCAAACCTTCAATTATTTCTTTATTTTAAATAAAGGTAAACCAGGATCAGATGGCTACCCCGGTCAACCCGGCGGTAAGGGACCAAATGGAATGAGAGGAGCTAAAGGGGAACCAGGAGATCCTGGTCAACCTGGACGTGATGGTCAGTAAGAAATGTATAGGGAATTGTTTTCTTCATTAAAATTACCAATGCCATATTCAAAATATATATCAAACTCATGTCCCCGGTCTCGCTTTCCCTGCTAAATTAGACTTATTACCGGGTTTGTATTGACATGGGCAACACAACGGGTGCCATATATGTAACAGGATCTGCTTACCCTTCCGAAGCACATGAGATCACCCGGTGTTTGGTGTGTTCGCGTTGCTCAATCTTTAGTTTTCTATGTTGTGTTTGTATACTGTTGTTTTCTGTTGATCTTTTCTTTTAAGCCATTGCATTGTCAGTTTATTTTGACTTATGAGTTTGAATGTCCATTTGGTAACGTTTGCTTCTCTTTTTAGATAATGGAGATTTCTTGATGTACTTTTTTTAATGCAAATGAATGAAAGTTAAGTTATAATTATAATAACCACTAAAATATTTATTATGGTATTCAGATATACATATTCAGTTAATAAATCAAACTTCACTACAGTTGTGAAAATATTTTGATAGCCAAACAAACTCGTGCACTAAAAATAGATCTTAGGTCTATTACAAATGAATTTTGACAGTTACGAGACGTTGTTTCATTACGAAGAGTTAAATATGAATAAGTGGGCAAGAAATTAAATATATTCCGTTTCAATTGATCGTTTATGTTTTACTTGTGTACTTTTCTCCATACACCCTTTGTTCACCTCACAAATTCATAAAATATTCAAAACAATTAACGTTCTGCACTAGTTGGTCGTATCAATATGATTTCTACAATGGTATTCCAGTTAGTACGTCTTAAAAATATTTGTCACTATTTTCCAAAAAATAAATCAATATTGTCTTCATTGTTAAATTCACCACATCTTTCAAGGACATTAACTCGTTGGGTAAGTAAGTCGACTAAGTAACAACCTTATACCAGTAGCACACCATCGACCGATTATCTTTGAACGATTAATGATTCTGTCCATTGTTGTAAATATAAAAAAGAAGATGTGGTATGATTGCCAGTGAGACAACTCTTCATAAGAGATCAGAATGACCCAGAAATTTACAACTATACATGTAGGTCACCATACGGAGTTCAACAATGAGCAGAGCCCATACCGCATATTCAGCTCTAATAGACAAACTGACACAGGCAGTTCTCATGATTCTCTATTTCGATTGACTAGGACAGCCAGGAGACCCAGGACCTCCAGGCCAACCAGGACCAAATGGTGAACCAGGGGACAGAGGGCTGATGGAAACCCAGGCCCTCAGGGACCAGCAGGAGAGAGAGGTCAAGATGGAAAAACGGTATACCAGGTAAGCATTACGACTATTTATTTAATTTACGACAAAGAATTGCGACTATTCAATTATAAAATCTGCTGTACATGTACCAGTCTTTCAGCGAAAAAAAAAATCGTCATCTGAATCACAATGAAAACTTCTTTTGTTGAAAGAGAAATTAGTTGATTTGACAACTATCTGGTGATAATATATTTGTGATTGAAATTGCATCTGTTTTGAAATAACGAAATCTGATTAGCTTTAGATGCTTATAATTTGCTTAGCAAGCTTATCATATATTTCATTTCAATTTTTCGACACTAACACAAGTTATCAAGCTTGAAATAAAAACCTATTCAAGCGGCTTATCCCTACAAATCATTACACAGAAAGTGCCCCCTTTCCGAGATCAAGAGCAAATAGGTAAGAGTTATTTGTATTCGTATTTATGATTTATGTACAATGATGTTAGTGATACTAAGTTTCCTTCCTGTAAGATCAGCTTGACCTTCCGGAGCACCTGGGATCCCTCCCGCGTTTTGGTAGAGATCGTATTTCTCAGTCTTTATTTTTCTATGTTATATTGCGTGGACTGTTATTCTGTTGTTTGTATTTAATCGGTTTTTGACATGCCGTTGTAAGTTTGTCTTCGACTTTGTGTTTGTTTTGAAGGCATGCTCTGAGTGTTTTGTGCTCAATAAAACACGTAAGAAATTTGTTGCATTTAAAAGGTTTGTAAAGAAAAACTAAGTCAGCATGATAATTTCACAAATGAAACAGTTTTGATTATAGTTCAAACCTTCAATTATTTCTTTATTTTAAATAAAGGTAAACCAGGATCAGATGGCTACCCCGGTCAACCCGGCGGTAAGGGACCAAATGGAATGAGAGGAGCTAAAGGGGAACCAGGAGATCCTGGTCAACCTGGACGTGATGGTCAGTAAGAAATGTATAGGGAATTGTTTTCTTCATTAAAATTACCAATGCCATATTCAAAAATATATATCAAACTACTGTCCATTCCACAATATATTATTCATAACAAAAACTCTTCTGCAAATATAAATGTATTCAATTTTTAAAAAAATAGAACGTTTAGAAATTACAGTTTGACATTGTTAACACTTATCATTTGAATTACGGTTGCTTTATCTAATATGATGAGTATACATTTTCTTTTGATTATAATGTTTTATCCCTCATTCTCTCACTAAAGTGTCATAAAACAGAAAAGACATGTCGGAGATAGGAAATGGTGATGCAGTTGTTATGAAATAGAAGAAATGGTATGATTGTCAATGAGACAACTCTCCTCAAGAGACCAAATGACACAGAAATTAACAACTAAAGGTCACGGTACGGCTTTCAACAATGAGCAAAGCCCATACCGCATAGTCAACTATAAAAGGCCCCAAAATGACAAATGTAAAACAATTCAAACGAGAAAACTAACGGCCTAATTTATGTACAAAATAATGAACGAAAAACAAATATGTACACAGCAACAAACGACAAAAACAGTTCTAACTTTATTTGTTTTAACAGTCCTTCTGACAGTTTCTGTCCGATTTTGAAAAGTAAGAAATTATCTCATCTGTACTGACCACTTGGCATGATGCATAGCTAATATTATTTTTATAACTATGTGTCATGGAACATAGTATTATCAGTCATTCTACATGAACTGTTTTGAAATCTATATTATAGGCACACCAGGAACAGATGGGAAAAATGGACTTGATGGAAAAGATGGCAAGTTTTATATAACATATGGGGTCAAAAATCTACAGGATAAGGGAGCAATTGTTTCAATTTTAGTCCCCAATGCTCTTCAATTTTGTACTTCATATTTTGCCTTTTCGCTTTTTTCTATTCGAGCGTCACTGATCAGTCTTTTGTAGACGAAACGCTGGTCTTACAAAATTATATGCCTGTTTTCGTCGAAAAACGCTGGTCTTACAAATTATAAGCCTGTTATCGTCGAGAAACGTTCGTCTTACAAAATTATAAGCCTGTATCGTTGAAAAACGCTGGTCTTACAAAATTATAAACCTGGTATCGTCGAAAAACGCTGGTCTTACACAATTAAAAGCCTGGTATCGTCGAAAAACGCTGGTCTTACAAAATTATAAACCTGGTATCGTCGAAAAACGCTGGTCTTAAAAAATTATAAGCCTGGTATTGTCGAGAAACGCTCATCTTACAAAATTATAGGCCTGGTATCGTCGAAAAACGCTGGTCTTACAAAATTAAAAGCCTGGTATCGTCGAAAAACGCTGGTCTTACACAATTATAGGCCTGTTATCCTCGCGAAACGCTGGTCTTACAAAATAATAAGCCTGGTATTGTCGAAAACGCTGGTCTTACAAAATTATAAACCTGGTATCGTCGAAAAACGCTGGTATTTCAAAATTATAAACGTGTTATCGTCGAAAACGCTGGTCTTAAGGTAGATCATAGGTATATATTTCCTCAGATAGAATTTTTTTATACTTTGCCATAATAAAGATTTTCTATGCTTTTTCCTAAAATATAATAAAAGTATGGGTCACCGTGCTATTTTTCAAGCTACGGGTCGTAAGAAATTGCCCAAATTTGCTTAGATGTTCATGAAAAAACACATTTTTGTGCATAAAAAGAAATCTATGAGATAGAATTTTGGAATAAAATATGAAAAGATAAGTTTTATAATATGCTGTAGGAAAATAAAAAGAAAAAATGGTGTCACTGAACTTGTTTTCTTGCTACAAGTAAAAAATTAAAATTTCCCTATCAGTCCAGTATAAATTTTTTACTAAAAGAGTTATCTCCCCTTAAATGGCCAAGTTGAAAAAATGATTCTAAAAACACAAATATTTGGTATTTTTTTAAAACATTTTGAATAATGCAATAAATCACCAAGTTTTCTTTCATCAAGTAAACAGTCTAACCTATAAATTGCCTATCTGTCTCCAAATTTGCAGATTTGGGCAAAGATCTAGACCGATTGTGTACTGCGATTGTACAATCCAAGATGGCGGTATACCATGAATCTACCTTAAAAATTATAAACCTGGTATTGTCAAGAATCGTTCATCTTTCAAAATTTTAAGCCTTGTATTGTAGAGAAATGCTCGTCTTTCAAAATTTTAAGCTTGGTTCTGTCGAGAAACGCTCGTCTTTCAAAAATTGAAGCCTGGTTTGTCGAGAAACGCTCGTCTTTCAAAATTTAAGCCTGGTATTGTCGAGAAACGCTCGTCTTTAATAATTTTAAGCCTGGTATTGTCGAGAAACGCTCGTCTTGCAAAATTATAAGCCTGGTATCTTCGACGAGTCTTTTGTTTTCAAAGCTTGAGACAAAAAATATCGCGTCCCGATTTCCTCTATTCGGTTCAAAGGGTCAGTATTTATACATAATTAAAAACAATATACCATACCAATTACTTCATTTTGCATCTGAATTTGTTCCCCATTGTGGTTGTCCCTTGATTTTGTCTTGTATCAAAACATTATTTGAAAGTATATTCTGCAAACATGTTCATGAACAAACGTGCAAATAGTTGTTTAAATTCTCGTCCTTATGTCTTTTGATGATATTTTTCGCATCTGCAATCGTACTTCATCTCCTTATTGTTTAATTAAAGAAAATGAATAATTTATCAATGATGCACGATATTGGATGGAATTCTTTTGTCTTGGTTTGTGTTCTTATGTATAAAAAATGTATTAACTTCTTTCTTCTCACTTCTTTTGATTTGTCTCGATTTTGTTTTTCCTTAGCAAGATTATTCTGGTTTCTTTCAGATGTCATTTCTGTCTTAAAAGCTTAATCAAGAAATTACTATGTTTGACTGATTCATAAGGATAGAATACATCTTAATAACAGGTTGTGATCTCAAAGAAAACGAGGCGAGAAACACACAAACCACAAACTGTTTTGCATGATTCAATGTATATTTGCCAATCTTTTTTCATTTTTCGTATTTTGCAGGTACAATACATGTTGTGGTTGATAAAGGAAAATACACAATAGGATCATTAGGTGAGTTTAAAATAAGGTTCTGTGTCCCTTAATGTCAAGTGGTTTCATGGTTAACGAGATTTAAATTATTTCCTCACAATCATATTGCATGGGAGATAATTTTTTTAATTTACCTATATAACGATTAATACCAAGATGGCGTTAAAATGAACATGGATACTCTGTATCTATCATGTTTTTCAATAACATATGATCAAATCGCTGAAAGACCCCCCTCCTAAATTATTAAAAACTATCATTCTGCATTGACAATAATATATTGGTGTAAATTAGATACACCCATTCGTGCTTATACATACAAGTGAATAGTAGTTACATGATTTGAAGTAGAAAGTCATACATTCGCTTCTTTTCATTGGTAATAATGACAAAACTAGGTTCTGGCTATGATAATTTACACTTAATTTACCTAGAAGGACACGCTGGACCAGATGATTTGTAACGTTATTATTACAGAGGTTTAGCTAGCTATAAAACCAGGTTTAATCCACCATTTTCTACATAAGGAAATGTCTGCACCAAGTCAGGACTATGACAGTTAACGTTGTTTTCCATTCGTTTGATGTGTTTGAGCTTCTGATTTTGCAATTTTATAAGGTACCTTCCGATTTGAATTTTCCTTGGAGTTCGGTATTATTGTTATTTTACCTTTTAGGTATATAAATATACGACAAGGTAATAAAATGTCGATAAGCTGTCGCCATATCATATAACAAATTAATTTAGTAAAACTTATCAAATACTTGAGTCATAATTATCAAATACTTTAGTAAACATAATCAAATATTTTATTCATTATCATCAAATAATTAAATATTGAATTAAACAGATCAAACTGAAAGGATTTGTTCATTAACATATATCACTGGTATATAATAAAACAACAATTTTTTAGAGAAAGAAGAAATAAAGAAGGAAATTAAGTCAGCCTGGTCAGCATGGAAGGGAGGACAAAAATCGCAAGGCCCTGCCGTACGTCAAAAAATTGCTAAAAAAGCAGCATCTGCTTGGTCTGCATGGAATGCAGGATCTCAACTCCCGAATGGTTGGTCAGCATGGTCAGCAGGTGCTCAGCTTCCAAAAGCTAATAAGAAGAACAAAATGCAATCATCTTGGTCAGCATGGACAGCAGGTAATAACGCAAATTTGAACAAAGGAATTCCGTCAGGCTGGTCAGCATGGTCTGCAGGCGCTCAACTTCCAATAGCGACAAACGTTAGAAAAAGCGTTGCTCCTCAAACAAGCGTTAAGAAAACAGTAGGTTCCTGGGGAGGATGGAATCCGTCTTCCAACTGGAATGATTGGGGTCCGTCTTCAGATTCTTGGGGAGATTGGAAGAAATAAAATGACGATGGAAAATATCAATCATTGTTGTTCTGCGTTTAATGGTCATTATCTCTTATACTGTATTTGAATATTCACCTTACATTAAAATATTTTCATGCACTCAATTAGCATTTTCATTTTAGTTAACATAATAGCAACAACAGTTTCACATATATGATTTACCTTAATTATGTAAATCGTAGGAATAATGTGTGCATTGTGCGCTTTTGTGTTGTGGTATAATGGCCAATGAGACGCCACTCCACCAGACTCTAAATGACATAGAAGTTAACAACTATAAGTCACCGTACGGCCTTCAACAATGAGCAACGACCATACCGCATAGCCGGCAAAAAGTAAATATTCATTTGAATTAGCTTTGATACGTTAGGTGCCTACCTCTTAAATAAAGAATATCTAATATGACGTCCTTATTTCGCTTTATAAACAAAGCTGTGTTCTAATTAGCACAAAATATATTTGACACATGCGCAAAAACTTACTATTTACATTCTTGTGATGTACATTTGTATCCTAATAAAATATAAACAGTTTTAGCTACGTACATAAAATTTATTATATGATGTTTTAAAAGCAAGATATATTCACTCTACAACCAGTTTTCAAACTTATTAAATACGGAAATGTAATGTACACACATCATAGGGAGGAAACGGGAACAGCCAAACATCTGTAAGGTAGTTTTGTACGCTTCGACATACAATAATACCGATTTTGTCCTATTAGAATCGAGATAATTCCTTCGTGTCATTTTCTATGCTCATTTTAACATGGGTAGGCATTATATTTGACCATATTTTACACCTCGCTAACGCTCAGTGTAAAATATCGACAAATATAATGCCTACCCATGTTAAAATGAGCACAGAGCATGACATGAATGAATCATTTCTTAATTAAAAAATGCCATGTTAATATCAACGACTATCTATTATAGGGAAACATTGTTTGCAGTCTGGTTTTCATTAATATTGCGCTACATCTGTAAAAAAATAACACTTTGTAAATTTGATGCGTCCGAAGTGCTTTTCCTGGATTTACATTGATCAGGAACACTCAAAGCCAAATATTTGAAAGCCAAGGGTGTAAGTACCGAAAAACGTGGAGAGCTGTATGCCCTAAAAAAAAATAAAGAAATCCATCTGAGGTCAACATTAAGCTTCGCCTTAAACAAATTGTCTAGTAACTCCTTGATTTATCACATACTAAAAACAAAGTGATCTGCTAAAATATTTGAATATTTAGATCGCCTTGCCCATCGGGCCATTCGAGCTTTTCTCATCACTTAGCATCCGTCGTCCGTCGTCGTTGTCGTCCGTCGTCGTCGTTAACTTTTTGATAATTTTCTACCCTGAAACACATTTGGATATAATCACCATTTAGGTATCTAGTTTAAAAAAATATGTCCGATGACCCTGCTTTCGAACCAGCATGGCCAACGTGTTTTTAAAAATAGACCAAAGGAGTAACATGCAATTTTTGTCTTCTATCTTGAAAACTGCTTTTAATACAGAAAATCTGACAGCGGCAGAAATGTTCAGAATGGTGAGATCTACCTGCTGTTTATTTATGTCAAAACTCTCAGACGACTTCTTATCAGAGTCATTGCCTTTAAATATCAAATTTTACTATTATTTTTAATTTTTGCGTTTTATTTTCAAAACTTTGATAGATAGAGAGAAACTTTAATTGGGCAAATAATCAGATGGACAAGATCCATAAAAGAGTCACCATGGCCGAAATCCATTTAAAGACAATTTTTACCATTGTTTTACGTTTTTGTTTAATATCTTACTTGAATCTTCTCCACTGTAACTATAATGTAAAATTTACCCAAACTTGGTCACAATCATTTATAGGGTATGTAGGTTAGCCTTTGTTTTAAAATGACGGTTTATATTTACACTTTGAGACGATCCAGTATTTAAATGCTACAGTTTCCGAAAATGTCTAATTAGACATTTTCGAAAAGTTGTTTACACTGACACTTACATCGACGCCGATACCTACACTGACTACAAACATATAGGGACCGTATCAAAATGTCAAAACATATTGATTGAATGACGTCGTAAAACTTGGTTGCAGATATAAAAAAAAATCTGTCTTTCTTCTGCAATTTTCTAATATAATTTTTTATTCGATATCGGAGCTAGAAACTCCGAATGTTCTCATTAGTTTTTGATTGTTTTAAATAATGAATTTGTAATATTCCATCTTATTTTTAATTGTCTCCGTTTTCAACCATTCGAATGGAATACAGTGTTGAGGTAGACTATTCAATTGGCGAATTGAATTGCTTTAAAGTATTCGGAACATAAGTAAAGTATCTTATTTCTTATAAAACAAGCGTATATTAAATTATTGTAAATCAACAAGTCTTAGGATTTGTAATGGACGTTTCGGTGAGTGAAGTATAAAATAAAAATGGTTGTAGTGTAAAATTCTACTAAAAAATAAAATGCCAAAAGTAAAAAATAACTGCGAAAAAATATAAACAAAATGCAAAAAGTAACAAAAAATTACAAAAATTACATAAAAAAAAACCCAAAATTAAAAAAAAAATTAAAAAAAAAAACTTGCCGAAATTTCCAAAAATACAATTTTAAAACCCTAAACACAAAAAAAAAAAAAAAATTGACAACCCCCTCCTCCCCTTACAAAATAAATCCAATATGTTTATTTAAGTTATATTTGACAACGCACAGCAACACCAGTGTTGAATTGTGAAGACGAAGTTCTTCATAAGAATTTATCAATTTTATACCCAGGTATAAAATTAGTTAAGAAAGTTTCATAATAAATAATATAATAATAAAATAAAGAGATTTGTTATGATTGCCAATGAGACAACTATCCACCAAAGTACAAATGAAGTGGATGTAATCAATTACAGGCAACCGTACGGCCTTCAACAATGAGAAAAACCCATACCGTATGGTCGTCTATACAAGGCCTAGACACGAAACATTTGAAACAATTCAATTGAGAAAACTAACGGCCTAATTTATAACAAAACAATTTACAAAAACAAATATGACAGACATGAACCACTGAACTACAGGCTCCTGACTTGGGACAGGAACATGAAGAATGTGGCGAGGTTAAACATGATTGTGAGCGTTTAACCCTCCCCTAACCTGGAACAGTGGTGTTATCAGGGTGTACGGAATTTTACAATGCATTTTCAACACCGGTGTAAAAATCCGTACACCCTGATTACAGCAAGATAACACTTACTATCATCTATATATCTATACGTTCTGATTCACGCTATAAAAGAATTGACACGTTCCTATTTCTCATTAAAGTTTTACTGATTTACACAAAGCCCCACCCTTTTTTTTCAAAGTACAATATTAATTAAGATCGAACAATTCTTAGCTACTAAGCGGAGCTAACAAAGCAGCAAATCATTCAAAAGAAATGTTTTATACAGTATTTAAAATGTAAATTAGAAAAAATATAATATAAATGCCTGTGTTCATAGTAAATATTGAGATGACCCCTTCTCAAAAAGGTTACCTGTAGGCATAGGCGTAGGTGTAAGCGTCGGTATCGGATAGTTTTCGAAAATGTCTAATATTAACGCTCGAGGACTGACGCTTAGTATACAAGTTAATGTGTTAATTAATTTTCTTAGACATATCACACGTTTAAACTGCTCATGACGCTTAATTAACACTTTAATGTGTTAATAAACACAGAAATGCTAAGAATTTAACACTTCTTCATTTAAACGATATTTAATATTTCAATATGTACAGTCACTTTAAAATCTGACCTAATAAAACTGAGGAATAAGTATATATTTTTTTAAACAAGACCTCGTATGTTGTGAGAAGCATTAATACGGCTTTGACGTATTTGTATATTAACTCCAAAGTTAAAGTGTAAATTTTTAATGCATTTTGTAAATCATTAATTAAAAGTATTCTGCCGTATGCATTTTGATTATTCAAGGTTATAGTTCAATCTTGATCTTGGTGATCCTTTCACTGTATTTAGAAAACAAATGCAAGCCACCAAGTAAACTACACAATATATTCTTGTTTCAACTTTTTACATGAAACCACCTAGCCGACAAAGACCTAACTTGACTACAATTAAACTCAGGGTATCAAGTTCAATGAGTATGTCGCGTATGTCCGCCTTACACAACGTGTTCGCTGTGGCTAAAACTATGTAAGGCGGTCAAACCATGTTTTAATGTTACGATCAAATTATCCGCACATTTTTATCTACCTTATTTGAAATTTCCAGTAGACGTTTAAAAAATGTGCCAATTTTTGCGTTTTTTTTTTCAATTATTTTGAAAACTATATTGAATAGAGAGAAACTGTTACAACAAAATATTTATAACCACGATCTATATATATATTTTTTTTATTCACGATGGATTGCTTACAGGAGTTGTTGCAAAATTAATCATAGGTTTTATTTTTTTTTGTGCGTTAGGCAATTGTTATGACAACTATATCATATAAAGAAAACCCGTACACAGTTACCATGGTTACAATTATTACCAAACCGGTATCAACATATAAATCAAAATTGTTAATCGACCCCATTACAGGGGCGGATCCAGGATTTTGGAAAGGGGGGTGGGGGGCGTAGTATTAAAGTTCGCAAAATTTTTTGGACCTTTTTTTGGCTAAAAAACATAAGATAAGTGTAGGGGTTGGACATTTTTGGTGCCGTATTCTCTCCATTAATTGTCTATTATGAAATGATTGGATGGATCCAAAGCTATGTACTAATTAATATATTTGATGTGGGATTTGTCAGTAAAAAATGGACATGGAAAATTCTCGTTTGTTGTATGGTTAGTTAGCATAACTTCACAGATTTCTCGTTGTAAACAAGATATACGGCTATTCAATGAAATTTACAATACGACCGACACGAAGAAAGACAAACAAGCAATGGTTATCCAAATGTTTGGTTGAAATGTTTCAACCAACAAGGGAAGTGAGGGGTTCCAAATCAACCAAAGGCTACGAATGAGTCGGAAATGACAATGAAGTTGTGAATGACGGTCGACACATGGAGACATATAGGCCACACCCAGCAGGCAGGTTGCAGTCGGGCCTTGAAAAAAGTTTCAGTATATCAGTTCGGCGAAACAGACATTCCGGTCAGATATGGAATTCACATGCAACCCACCCAAAAAAGAATACGCCTGTTTTTTATTCATCATGTTCATTTAATGCTAAATAATTTTGTTGAAAATATTTTTTTCTAATAGCAAAAAAGTGGACAAGATTATTGTTTTCAATCCAGATTCGGCCAGAATTTTTGTTGAAGGCAAAAATCAGGGTCAGAATTTTTTTTCTAAAATTTCTCAGACTGCCCCTCAAATCAAATGGTCCGTACCTTAGACTTTAAATCTATATCTAGAGCTTACTGACTGGGGATCACTATTCAGCAATGTTATAAATGGGCTGGGGCGTGTGGGGTTAAACATGTTTTCGTAGGTAAATAATATTGCTGTGGAACTTTTTTTTTCATGAGAGTGGAATAGAGTATTACTTTCTGTTGGGTGGAATTGTGGAATAGAAATCAAAATGTTCTTGCTCAATACTTTGTCGCTTTGAAGGTGTCATGCTTGTCATCCTCAGCCTAAGCAATGTGTTACTGTAATTTGAATTTCAAAATGACTGAGTGACGTTTTTTTCGACGTACTGGTCAACTCCACCGTAACGAATCACATGACGTTGACATAATCAATATATATTACAGTAAATACTAGCGAAATATATCTTTATAAGTAAAGAATTGTCGCATAAAAATTAAATACACGGGAAATGGCAAAGTTCGCAAAGTCTAGTCTGATTAATCATTTTACAAAAAAAAAAGCAAAAGGGTGGGGTGGGGGCGTACGCCATCTACGCCCCCCTCTGGATCCGTGACTGTATTAAAAAAAGTGTTGCTATTAAATGACAATTTTCGCCCATCAAAACTCACTTATACATAGAAACTGTAACCATAAAAAAAATCAGCAAACATGATCTAAAAATAACTTGACATAACCGTAATTATCGATTGATTGATAATGAAATATTTTTGGTGTTTAATGCCACATTCAGCACTAATCTCTATTTCGTGGCTGCCATTTTTATTGGCGGAGGTATACGGAGAGAACCATCGCCGTTCCTAGTCAATTAAGATTGGAGTCAAACGCAACTGCCACATGCGGGTTTCAAACTTACAACCTCGACGTTGACAGGCTACTGATACAATAGTAAACTACTATACCATTCGGCCAACGAGGACCCATCGAAAAAATGAATATTACTACTTCCTTGCGTTTCTTGCAATGGTCATGGATATTATAGTAGATAGAGAAAAAAACTACACAGAAATAATTATCATAAAACCATAATTTACAAACATGTTAATATAACCGAAATCGTCAATTGACTGAATAAAGGAAATAATGCCTGAAAATGAAAATGTGTTCCTATTTTCCAGCGTTTGGCGATTACATTGAAAACAAATATAGATAGACCGAAATTGTAGATATCATCTATGATAAGCAAGAAAAGATATGTTCTTGGAATTGACGAAATAGCATTTTAATTATGATTCGTTATTGCAATTTAATATCTTTTATTATTAGTAATATACTAAGGCGTCATACTATTGTTATTATGTAGTAGAAATAACATCACGATTATGAAATTAAATGATCGAGTAAAGTCATTTACCTTTGCCAAAGTAGGAAAGGCACAAACGATTGACATTAAAATACGATTAATATGGATATGAACCTAGTCTCAAATATGTTTCTATTAGTATCGATGTAATGATAATATGTGGGGTTTTCTGTACATATACCTGACATTAAAAAGATTTCAGCGGTATCATAAATCAAGAAATGGTGGGTTTAATCGCCGATGGCGCTTAACAAATAAGGTTAAATAAACTATAACAAATATTTTTCAAATTGTATGGACATCTTTCTGTTATGGTCGACCTTTTATTGACCTCCTTGTGTCTTTTTTTTTTTCTGTTTCAAGGAAAGAAATGCATCGTGTCGTTCTCATTAACATATACCCAAATACCTACATCTTGCATACGCAGGAAAAAGAGGCGGAAGATACAAAGGGAACATGTAAAAACTGACAACGCCATGGCAAGATACAAAAGTTGACGAAAAGACAAACAAAGAAAACTAAGGACTGAGTTCCAAAATAAACACACGGGTGTTCTCATGTGCTATGGAAAAGTACATGTTTAGATGCACTTGTGGCACCTGTAAACAAGGGTTTCACAAAACAAACATGATACGATATTCCAGAGCTGGAATGTTTGGTATCATAGAGGATCGCTGCAAATGAAGAGCTTTTTAAGCAAGTGATCTTTTTGGTAAACTTAGTCAGCACTGATTTTTTACGTTGGTAATCACGACTGGGTAAAATGAATATAATTCTATATAAATAAAGGGTAAGTCCAATTTATCTAAACCATACTTTCGTCTCCCTTTTCTCGATTTTACCTACAACTGAATGCGAATTGGCCCGATATTTTATTGGACATGGACAATTTGACGGTAGACACTTTTTGAGCAGAAAACTTCTAGAGCACAGACAGTGAGCCTAGTTTTTGTTTATTAGTAGTGAAGCATAATGTGCTTAGTCTTACGTAGTACCTGAGATCATACCCAGTGTTTGGTAGGATTTGTGTTGCTTTGTCTTTAGTTTTTCAATTAGTGTTTTAACAAACAAAAATTCGTGGGTTTTTTGCCGTTTTTTTTTTTAAGGGATGTTGTTTTTGAAATGGTGTTTTTGGTTTATCTAGACTCGAGAGTTTTAGTATCTTTAACCTCCCTTTGTTCTTTTTTTTTGTATGTCCTACTTCGATTTTGATTTGTCTGATCGTATTCGGGACGTTAATGTTGCAGTCCCGGGATGAGAGGGAGCACAACTCTCTAAAAGCTATAATAGCTCTTCTAAAAGTCCCTTGATGTGTCCGTTTTTGGTCTTTTGCAGTGCTTACATTGTGCTTCTATATAAAATACTTGTTTTCAAATGTATTTAATATGCATTAAATATTAGCCAGTTGGTGGTAAGCAAAAGCAATCAATGATCAATCAATCGTAATATTAATACAATAGACTGCCCCTTTGATATTTTGTTACTTCTAAGGTCAAAATCAAAATCTCAAAGTGTCTATCACATCTTTTGAATTCAAATTTTCTTTGTTTTACCCTTGTAAAGGAAATATGTGACGCAGCAAATTACATGTATTATACTATCAAGCATGTGACATTTTTTTCACTTTTTTCCAAAGAAAAGATATGGGTAGACGCGTATAGGACAGCCAGGATATAGTAAAATGTGACAGAATTCGAAAGAGAAAAACAGCATCCTGATATGAGCGTATCAAGGTAAAAGAAAAAAAAATTAAGGCTTATACAGAAACATACGACAGCCATTAGACAATATGATACGGAGTTTGGACATAAAAAAAGTGATCAGTCTGTTATTCAGAGATTGTGGTCGGTTGCTGTCTGTGATATTTTTTTTCCGTTTACGGTTAAATTATAAAACAGGATTTTGGTTTTCTCGTATGAACTGCTTAACATTTTGTCTTTGAGGATTTTTTTATAGCTTACATTATAGTTAGGGTTTCGCTCATTGTTGAAGGCCATGGGTTGATCAATAGTTGTTTACATCCACATTATTTGGTCTCTGGTTGATAGTTGTCTAAATGGCTATTATACCACATCTTCTTGCTTTTATACATAAAGATTATTAGGGAGTTAAACATGTTTGAAGCGCTCAATCCTCTCTTATCTTGAGAGTGTTGTGTAAGGAATCATACAGCATAAAAGGACTCAACTTCTTCAGGTCGGCATGGTACATACAAAACGACTAAACAAAAACTATAGCACAAAGAATACTTGCAGTTACAAGACGATATTTCAATGCCTAATTTCAACTAATGAGAAGACATATTGCATATAAGCACAAGGAGAATTCTAACACAAATGTGGTGTATAGGATATATTCTTATAATATTTAAATATACGTTTATTTTTTAAATAAATTTATAAAAATAATATTCCAAATTCAAATGGATATTCAATTATCAAAGGTTTGTTCGAGCTTTAATTTTAGAGTCGAAAATAAAGCGTATGCAGAGCATCTCTTTTATCCCAACTCAGTTTAACATAGAACACATAATATAATATACATCAACAATGATATCAGTATCTATCAGCTTTTCTTACAAAATGTTTTTTTAAGAAATGGACGAAATTTTTTGTTCAACATAAAATACAGAATTGGATTAATAATTGTTGACAGTTTTGCAAACAACACTGCAACTAAAGTCAATCTTACAGGCACTTCTCCTTCACAACCGTACGCTGTCCATAGACTGACCACTGCATATGGAAACCAAAGTCCAACAAATCCAACACACATTGAAAATGTCATCTGTAAAAAAACATATATTGTAATTATTTGAAACAATGTGAATATCTATAATATTATTATGGACGAGAATATGTAGTCAGAATAAAGTTGATATCAAATGTCATATCATGATATATCTCATTCTTTTTTAATGTATAAATACGCAGTCGCGTCAGGTCGGACTGGGGACGTTAATTACGATGTCTTATGTAGGATAAGTACCACGCTCTCTGTCCGTTAAAAAGGCCAGAGGCAATAATTCTCTGAGGGGTCCGTAGCTGGTCTGCTACCAGGTTAAATATCAACCCCTATCCAATATACCCTCAAATGAGTAAACTATTTGCCTCTGGAGGTTATACATGCAACAATCAACCAATCTTTCATTCCGTTTGAATATTGTCGTCACTATTTTAAAACTATTCTGCTACAATCAGAGAGAAAGTGAATGAAAAAGGGGGGTGGGGGGTACATTGAATATTATAGGGAAGCACTTTGACTATCTGCAAAAATGATGCTTGAAGATTAATTCTTCCTGAAAAAGTATATTTTCTGTATCATTAACTTACGAAAACATATATTTCTATTTCATATCTATTTCCCTTTTCACAATTAAACCACAAACATTTCAATGTAAAGCAAGAATTGAACAAGGGCTGTGTTTATTTACATCAATATGGCATGTAATTGGATATCCTGCATTTATCATGCTTTTCCTTAAAATTAGGTCAAATTGCTAAAATACCCCTCCTAAATTACTGAAATTCATCCTTTTGCATTAACCTAAATTTCAACAATCAGGCTTACGCACTCGTGAGTTTATCTAATACATTATCATAATATTTATTTATTTCTCTATTTGTTTTATCTTTATTCTATTATCACACCTTAATAAAAAATGCATCTCTCTTCTTCAAAGTGGGTCCAGATTTTCTAATTCCGACACATGCCTTCCGTCGAGCCTTTTTTGTTGTCCATATTATCTTCCCGTATGATAAATTCATTATGACAACAGGTAAAAGTACACAGCCTATTAAGAAAAATGTAACAAATATTGGATAACCTTGCCATGCAAGTGTACATGACGTTCCATAAGGTTCAGGTCCATATGCGCCGACGCCAAATAATGGTAGAAGAGCCCAAAAACCAGCATAGCAATATATACAAATAAGTGAAGCTTTCGTGTGCAGAAGGATTGAATCACCTAAAATATAAATGTAATATATATTATGACATGACAACGATATTTAATCAGTATGACTACTTAATACAAATATGTTTATCAATGATCTAGTTGTGCTTCTTTCGTTGACTGTAAGAAAACTAGGCCTCCTTTTACTTTAGTGGTCCCAACACATATAGAGCTATACTAAACTATCCTTTACCCTAACACTAGTTATAATCCTAGTCCGAGATTACTCTGACGTCCAACGAATCGATGGGTAACTGTGAAAACTGTTCAAATATGAGAAAATAATCGGTGGCAGGTACATGAATAAAATTGAGAATGGAAATGGGGAATGTGTCAAAGAGACAACAACCCGACCACAGAACAGACAACAACAGAAGGTCACCAATAGGTCTTCAATACAGCGAGAAATTCCGCACCCGGAGCGTCCTTAAGCTGGCCCCTAAACAAATATATATACTAGTTCAGTGATAATGGACGTCATACTAAACTCAAATTATACACAAGAAACTAAAAGTAAAAATAATACAAGACTAACAAAGGCCAGAGGCTCCTGACTTGGGACAGGCGCAAAAATGCGGCGGGGTTAAACATGTTTATGAGATCTCAACCTCCCCTATACCTCTAGCCAATGTAGAAAAGTAAACGCATAACAATACGCACATTAAAAGTCAGTTAAAGAAGTCCGAGTCCGATGTCAGAAGATGTAACAAAAGAAAATAAACAAAATGACAATAATACATAAATAACAACAGACTACTAGCAGTTAACTGACATGCCAGCTCAGACCTCAATTAAACTGATTGAAAGATTATGTCTTCATCATATGAATATCAGGCACAATCCCTCCCGTTAGGGTTTAGTATCATACCATCATAAAATATATGAGAAGAGCATAACCCGTGTCATGCCAACAACTGGTTTTAAATAAATGTGTTTAGTTCCGATGCAAAGACCCTATAAGTGAATCAATATTAAAGCCAAAATATGCAATCTTTAATGACCTGACAACAGTATCGTAACTATATCCCTTCTTAATAAGTCTATTTAAAGGTTTTGTTAGCTTCTGAGGTGAATACTGACATTTTAGTGCTTTATAAAGAATATTACCATAAAGATTGGATGTGAAATACCTGAACGTATAAGAAGTCTGCATGTTGAGCTATATTTACGAATGATGTCCTTATACCGATGATAAAATTTAGTAAATGTTTTGACTAGTTTGTGATATCGAAAACCCTGGTGTAATAATTTTCAGTAATACATAAATTTCTTTCGTTAAAATCTGAAACGTTGTTACATACACGAGCGAATCGTACAAGTTGAGATATATAAACACCGTAAGATGGTGACAAGGAACGTCACCATCTAAAATGGATAATTAACGATAGGAAATGAAAATCATCTCTTTTATCATAAATTTTTGTATTAAGCTTTCCGTTAATGATATGGATATCAAGATCGAGGAAAGGGCAGTGGTCATTGTTAGTATTAGCTTTATTTAAAGTAAGTTCAACAGGATAAATTTCTTTAGTATACATACTGAAGTCGTCATTATTGAGAGCCAATATATCATCCAAATATCTAAAAGTATTATTAAATTTTGTATCAGATGTTGTTTCGATGGGTCTTTGCTGATTTTAGTCATAAATTGTAACTCATAGCAATACAAAACAGGTCCGCAATAAGTGGTGCACAGTTAGTCCCCATTGGAATTCCGATAACCTGACGATATACGGAATCTCCAAAGCGAACAAAAATATTATCTAGTAAAATTCAAGGGCAGATATAGTATCAAAGCATGTCCAATTGACATATTTCTTTTGTTTATTGCTACTAAAAATGACCTAAAGAGTTAGAACATATGTATTCACATTCTGACTTTTAAATGCCCATTTAATTAGGTGTGTGAATTTTTCTTAATGAGAATGTGAGGCAATGTGGTATACAAGGTAGAAAATCAAAACTTTGAACAGATTCAAAATCACCAATATAAGCATGCAATTTATCAAGTACTTCCAACGAGTTTTGACACTCCAAAAGTAATTAATTCCACTATTTTCAAAGGCCTTATTTGAACAATTTATTATCAGGTTTTGATTGTACCAAGTGAACTGGTAAGAAGAATAGACAATTTAGTAGTGGAACAATGGCTTGAAGACGAAATAAATCTATATTTGTAAGGTGTTTTATGTAGCTTCGGAAGCCAGTACATAGTTGGGACTTTCATTGTATTTGGTTCTGCTTGTAAAGAGGTAGCTAAAAGTTTATGTTTGTTACAGATGTCGTTTTCTGAAAATGGAGTCAGTTGGAATGTTGGTGAATTGGTGATTTCTTTTTCAGGACCTCAATGTAAAATTTACGTCAAACAATAATGATATTATTAGCTACTTACATAAATGAAGAGATAAATGAAAAATGAACAAATTGATGCCCGATTTATATAATTCCAAGGCCATCAGTCGGCTCCAGAAGCAACGAAGCAGCGCATCCATTTTGGAGGCAAATATCAAATTTTGATATGGGACGAGCTCTGACGTCCCACGGCCCCAGTTTGTCTTGCAAAACAGCCGTTGGACGTCAGAGTAATCTCGGACTACGGTTTTTGGTGGAGTTCGTGTTGCTCAGTCTTTAGTTTTCCTATGTTGTGTTTTATATAACTGTTGTTTGTAATTTAGTCTTTATCTCGTAATTTGCCAAGGCATTGTCAGTTTATTTTCGATTTATGAGTTTGAATATCCCTTTGGTATATTTCGCTTATCTTTAACATAAACAAACGAGACATTTAGAGAGCACCATACATATTTATACCAACATACAGTTATTAACTATGAACAGGTGTCTACTTAATATGTGAAGCTTTTAAGGGACTTATCATTTTTTACCTGGGAAAAGAGGGGAGGGGGGCTGGTCATTTTGAAATCAAACATATAAAATATCTTGGTCCCCCTATAATATTTTCTCTATTTTTATTTTACCCATCACCCTTAAAAACATTTTGAAAAACATGTGATCCCCCCTCTATTAAACATGCCAAAATTTAAACATGCAAAACACGTACCTTTGACACACATGGTATGTAGGATATACTTGAAGATTCAAAAGTTCACAAATGTTTCATTAGAGATAAAATTGATCCCCCCACTTTGAATTTATAAAAATTTGAACCCCCCTTTTCCCCTACAGAAAAAAACTTGATCCCCCTACATTTTGACCAGCTCCCCCCCCCTTTTCTTAAGTAAAAAATGTTAAGTCTCTAAATCTTCCCGAGTTTAAAAAAATATTTGTACAAATTAAACTGTAACTACAAAAAATATGCAATCAATACTAAATTCTTCAAATGTTAAGCTTTTAAAAATACTATCATATTTTGAAACGGTGAATAATAAACATTATAATAAAATTGGGACTTGTCTATAAAAAATCGACTTGAAAAACTATAAGATCTTAGCACAATTAACGTAAAAACCATTACAATTTACAGAAAAACAATGATTAGGGAACAAAAAAAAAATGAATATCTTTATGAGGTAGCAAAACAAAAGGGAAAAAGAGGGAAAATAAAAAATGTAAATTTGCTTAATTTAGTTTACATGACCGTGTATGGGGAATTGGCCAAATCTCTTTTCCAAACAAAATTAAATTATACAAGAGGGTGGTAAAGGGGGGTGCTTGCACTGAAAAAACGTGAAATAAGACGTAATTTCACGTTGAACGTGAAATAATTTCTGTCATGAACGTTGCACGAAAAATAAAGACTGTTGTGAACCTTTTGTGACTGAGTCACTGTCATCTTGTGTATATAAACTCTCTGTTTTACTTGTTATTCCCGATTTAGTATACACATTTATGATGTAAATGATTAACGGCTTTTAAAAAAAATATTTCTTGACGATCCCTGCCAAGTATTTGAATTTTATTTGAAAAATACCGAGCACGCAAAATAAGCATTTGAAAATCACGATGCACGTAAAATTAAATAAGCAGAACACGTTGAACGAGGCACCTGTCTTGCACGACTGAACGTTAAATAAAAAAGTAAAAACACGTTGAACGTGAAATAAAAAACGGCGATCACGTTGCACGAAAATAACCCTTTACCACCTTCATACAAAATAAAAAAAATGGAAATGCATGATAACCACTTCAATGACTGTGTTCTGATGTGATGAAACAACTTACCCCGTTTGACTCCACACACTTTAATGTATCGTGCATAGCTAATAACAGCCAGGGTTGCTATGCTAACAACTCCACAGAAAAAACAAATGAAGCCATATGCGGCACAAACTGAAACACAAAACAAAAATAAGTATTAAGACAAGTCATGTTAAGGATTAATTAGCAATTACGTAGGATTAATCTTACCTTTTCGAAATGGGTGAAAAAATAACATTTTCAACTAATTGATTGAAACTCCCTTTTTTTCTTTGCGCAAACATAATTACAAATGTACATGTACACAACGTGTATTCAGCACCACATTTAAATAGGAATTTATGGATACATATAGTTGGAAATGACACGAAAATCAGAAATGTCACTGATGTGCCTCGGGCAAAACTAACGCGGAATCTAGGGGCTAGGATGATTTTTGTCCTGGATTTTTTTTAGTTGTAATCTCTGTCCTGCCTTTTTATTTTTCACCCTATTCGGTCCTGCCTTTTTTTATTAGTTTATCCTGACTTTTTTTACATAAATTGTCATCCTGCCTTTTTTTTTTGTTGCCAAGTTGCTCATCCTGCTTTTTTTTTACTCAAATACTCAAAACTATTGCGACCAACTGTTTATTAGCGGAGAAAGCCGGAGTACACAGAGAGAACCACAGACCTTCGACCGGAAAACTAGCAATCCTAGCAAAAGACAAGATTGTATTCGAACACTCCTCGCCTTTGAGGGATACGAGCTCGCATTCTCAGTTTTGCTAGGCTAATGGTCTCTTTAAATTAACTACATCATTGTACATACCCCAGTCGATCACCAAGGCCCTTAATTACCAAAATTTGATTATACATGTAACCACATTCAATGTATTTATAATCCTAAGCTAAACAATCTATTACTCGTATGCATACTTACAAACTGTGTCGAACATCCATTTGTGATTTAAAGATGAATATATTGTCAAAGGAAAACCAAAAACTGGCATGACCATATCGATGATTGCTAGGTTCAATATGTAAACATCACAGGAAGCTAATTTTTGTACTTTTCCAATACACAGATACACGACAAGACCATTCAGTAAAGTAGATGAAACACCTGAAAATAGAAGCGTTATTTTAACATTACAATGTATTAATATCATCACTGTCTTACTTTTTCACAATTTTATGTTTATTTATAGATCGTTTGATATGCTTCCTTTCTCTATCACTAAAACATTGAATTGTTTATTCCATGTAAAATGTCTGGACATAATAACACTACGTACTGCTCAAACTATCACTATTAGCACGAAAGAGAGGCGAAAGATACCAAAGGGATACTACACCTCATGAGTCGAAAATAGACTGACAACGCCATGGCGAAAAAGGAAAAGTTCAAAAGACAAACACATTATACAAAACACAACATAAAAAACTAGACTGAGCAACACGAACCCCACAAAAAACTAGGGGTGATCCCAAGCGCTCCGGAAGGGTAAGCAGATCCTGTTCCACATGTTTTACCTGCTGTGTTGCTTATGTAAGTACAAATCCGGTTATAAGTCTAACTCAGTAAGTCACATTCGTGAAAAATGAGTTCGGGATTGCGGTTACGAAGATTGGAATATATCTGTCGTCATGTGGAAAACAGATATTCCATATCGGTCAACCAATTCGCGATGGCGTCCGCATATTTTTTGAAGGGATGATTTCAACTTCACAACATGGATCTCTGTTAGGTATGCACATGTATATACGCCTTACGTTTGATGTAATGTATTTTATGTAATGTTTTCACAAGTGTACACCAAAACCTAATTTTGGAACAACATTCTTTTGTTACATTGTATGTATACCAATAATGAAATTTCCTTGAATCTCTTTAAATAACTTACAGATTCCGATAGGTTAATTTTCTGCTGATTTTTGCAATATCATCTCATACTATAATATAGCAATTTAAAAAAAATATATTGAAGGGATATTTATATATCCACTCTTTCTTTGCAAGGATCTGACAGCAGCACTCCGTTCTACTTTCTGTTCTTGAAATAGTTTCATCAGTCATAGCTTTTTCTTACTCTGATATTTCATTAGACAAAACCAGAGGCTTTCGAAAGGTCTTTATAACCGAAAGTAGAACAGAGCGTTTCCAAACACACTTTCAGAAATTCGGAGATTCCTAGAACAAATAGTAGAACGGCGTGCTGTGGGATCTTTGTAAGCAAGCATGAATCTGTATTTCAAGCAGATTAATATTTCTTGCAAAAAAAACATCATTCTTTGTCAATATTTTGGTTTTTCTTATTTTCTCTCATGTATGATAAAGGCGGCAGGATATCGTTAGACTAATCTAAGGAACCAGAAGGAAGAAAAACGACAAGAAAATCAACACTAAACAATGTAGAAAAAAACTAAAGACTTAGCAATCCGAACCAACACCAGGTTTGAAATCAAGTGCTCTGGAAGAGTAAGCAGTTCCTGCACAAACATTGGTACCCTTCGTGATATTAGTCAGTACAAAGTCGGTGTTCCTTTTTAATGATACAAATTTCGCATTCTGTGATTCATTGTGTTTGGATTCGATTTTAGAACGGACATTACAGAAAAAAATCGACTGTAACAGGGACTATGTTAATTGTTGATTTATCTTAAGTGTAGTTAAGTGACGCGTTTCAAACCCCCCTTGGAAAAAAAAACAATTATAGGTGGTTTTGTTGTTGCTTTAACATTTTAAACTTTTTTCATTTAAATATACTAGTAAAAAAGGTACCATACATTAGTTTGAATTGAAATTTATCATAAAATCTAATACAAAGAAAAATCTGTTAAATAGTTATAGTTAATTTATTTTAATGAAACTTTCATTTCCAAAGGAGTGCATGTGATTCCAAAAACCTACCCAAATCGGAGAGTGAGAAAAACCCGTGTTACTGGACAAGGGAGTCGAATTAATTATGCAGAAAATGATTAAGACAGCGGCATCCTATTCGAAGATGAGAACTTAGTTTCCAAATTTTTGCGAAGGCAAAGATTAATTCAAACCATGTTATGATATCAAGTAGTTTTAAGTTCAATTGACGTTTTTTTGCAATTTTTGGTGAACATCCTAGTTGTTCTGTTTTTCAGTTTTGATTTTTCCATTTTGCTTTATTAAGCTGAAGTTTTTTTTTTTTTAATAAATGTATCCAATATTTTAATTATATTTGAAAAATCTATAAAGATATGTCCTTATATTGTTAATTATGTCAAATTACTTGTCTCGGAATTCCTCCCTCCCCCCCCCGACATTTTCCATGAAAAAAAATCATAACAATAAACAATAATATATGCATTTCTGAAACTGCTATGTTTTTAGTTTTTGAAGCGACAAAAGTTTACTTACCAACCGTAAGGAGAAATATTGCTACAATAAAATCTTGCCAAATATCTAATTTTGACAAGAACGCTGTGGTCACTTTCAGAAATGTAATGTTTTCATTCAGAAAATTCTCGTCAAACGTACAATTAGCTTCGTTTTTACAAATAAGCCATTTTTCAATTAATTCCTTTTCCATAATTCATCAAATATATATAAGCCTGGTTCAAAATTTACACAAAATGTGTTACTTTGTAAGCATCCGTGTCTATACCATTAAGTATATTTGAGAGAAATCAACAATTAGTTTTATATTTTGTTGACATGACGTATTAAACGATAATCATTAATTTAAAAATTCTATACAAAATGACGGCTCCCTACTCGTCTTACGTATGACATTAATATTTCAGATGAAGATCAAATGGTCACTTTATGGTCTTTTATGAATAGTGTCAATGACTGATTAGTTAACTGTCTCCTGATGTACTAACTCGACTAGAACCTGATCAAGAGTAGCAGTTAGGACTGTTCATTTGCCTAGACATAACCATGAGAAGATACGCACGTGGCAGTAATGTCATGTGATTACATTCCATAAGATACCAAATGACGTAGATGTAAGTAGCTATGGGTCACCGTACGGCCTACAACATTGCTGAAAACCCATACCGTCGACTTTGCTATAAATTGCTTCAACATAACAATTCAAATTTAAAACTAATTCAAACGAGAACGACACGACAGATGTATTATAAACACGTGCCATCGACTAGTCTTCTTTTGTCGGATTCATGTATAATCGACGTAATTGACTGATTGGTTATCAGAAACACAAATATGTGAGCGCTCACAATAAGTTTTTTTTATACATTCTTAATCAATAGCCTGTACCAAGACAGCAGCATGTATTTCAGGGGTTGTCGTTCTTTTTATTTTCATATTAGTATTGCATTCATTGTTTTTTGTATAAATCAGCTCGTTGGTTTTCTAGTTTGGTTACTTTTACAATTGTTCATGTGAGGTCTTACATAGCTTCTATACGTGATGTATAGTTACTAACACCAAGTCCTTTGCCTTTGGTAGATAGGTGTGTCATTGGTAATTATGCCGCATCTCCTGTTTTTAACATACTACTAAAAAATGTGCTTTTTATTTACTGATTCGTTTGTACTTTATTTACCCTCATTTATTTTACTAACTGAGAATAAACAGGTAGACATCTAGTTAAGATTTCAATAAATTAGTTTACGCACCAGTTCCCAGCTAAGAACCACGCCAGTGATTATCTTTTGTAATTTTTTAAAATTGGGTTGTCTTTGCGGCGATTTGGAAAGAAGGACTGGTATTTGATATTCTATATCAAATATTTACACAAAGATGTAATTGCATGTGATTGATTATCCTGCATTTATCATGCATTACCATGCAATAAAATCAAATTTCTGAAAGACATTCCTCCTCAATTATTTAAATAAATCATATGCTTTTGCATTAACCATGATGTATTGGTGTAAATTATATACACCTCGTTTTTTTTCTTTGAGGTAAATTCCTCCACCATCTGGAGCACCACAGGATATCTGTGTAACAGAGCAACGGAATTAAAAATATGCGTACTGTAAATTCAGAAATTATTGCGAGGTTTTATTAATGCGAATAATGCGACTTGGTGGTTATCGCAATAATAAGATCTCGCATTCCGATATCGCTATAATTAATCTCGCATTTTTGTCCATTCTTCAAAAATCGCAATAATAAATGCGCGCAATAATTTCTGAATTTACAGTATTTAAAACTTCTGCATTTGCGAGCCTAAGTATATGTCTTCGCAACTACTCAGTTAGTAGAATATGGTTTATACAGCAACACAGTTATATATACATTTATCCACGACCTGTAAAAACGCGCAATGTACAGCATTCTTAATTTAAACGTCTACTGTTGATGTATCTAACACATACCATGCATAATCAGAAGGGGATGTGAGAATTTCGTCAATAAGACAGCAAACCAACGACACAATAACAAAAAGGGTTATTTTGATCATTGTTGAAGGCCGTACGCTGAAATATAGCATAAAACATCCACGTCCTTTCGTTTTTTGTGAATATTTCTCTTGAAATTGTAACTTAACAGTTTGCTTGAATGAGTTATAAAGTGTTTTGTATTTGGCGTGGGGGCATCTCCTTTGCTTTAATTTGTATAACTCGATTATTTTAATTCACAGATCTAATTGATGGATACATCACATGTATAATGTGTATGATTTTGATATCCTATAATCAGTCATTACATATATGGGTCTATAGAAATAAGGAGATGTGGTATAATGGCGAATGAGGAAATTATCTACCAGAGTTCAAATAAAGTGGATGTAAACAATTATAGACAACCGTACAGCCTTCAACAATGAGACAAACCCATACCGTATAACCTGCTATAAAAGGCCCCGACATGAAAAATGTGAAAACTAACGGCCTTATTTTTAACGAAACAATTTACGAAGAACAAATGTAAGGCATGAACCAACGACTACCAGTAAACTACAAGCTCCTGACGTGGGACAGGTTCTTAAAGAATGTAGCGGGGTTAAACATGTTGTTCACTGATACCTTGACTCAATGATGACCGAATTCCTGAGTAACTATTTACTTGTTCCCGACAGAAATAATTGTATTCATTAGAGAGAGTAAAAATATCCAATCAGCATTAATGGTCTCGTTTGTCAGTCTAATTACGGAGATTCGAATATAACCTCCTTCGTCTAATGAATAATTTGTTAATATGTTAACCACTTTTTTTTTTTTTTTTTTTTTTTTATTTGCACATGAACATAATAATAAGTTATGCACATTTTATGCATAACACAGTATATAGACAGAAGATATACAACATATTAAATAGACACAGCTGAAATAGTTTGGTACATTGAAGAATATGATTGCAAGACAAAGGCTGCTTCGATAGAGAATACATATTTTTAATTTATGCAATATATATGGTGTCTGTTGTTTATCTTTGTTTTTATGACAATAAAGGAGTCCAGGGGTTCCAGCAGTTCTCTGCCTTTCTGAGTCTTTTATTTTTATAAAAATATATTTTTTCCTATTTATAAGTTTTCTTTTAAATAATCTTTTAGTGCTATCATATTGGTTTGTTCCAAGGATAATTTGCTTCTATAAATATAGAATTTTGTTAACAGACGTATTAAGTTTCTTATGTCATTTTTATCGGTTTTCGTTAGAATACCAAATAAAACCATATCAATATTTAAAGTTAGTTCAATTTCTATCTTCTCAAAATATCCAGGAGTTAAGGTCTTCCCATAATTTTGATATATACGGACAAGTCAAGAATATATGTTCTATTGTTTTGACCCCTCCGCACCCCAAACAACACTTATTTGTATCTTTAACTTTTATTTTAAAGAGAAGTTCATTCGTGCCTAAAATTCGATGTATTATTCTGTATTGAAACTACTGCAATTTTGAATTCTTGGTAATATAAAAGGGCAATATATGGATATTTTTCCAATTGTAGTTTGTATTGAGAATTAAGGACCATTTTTGTTCACATTTCTGTTTAAGGTTTCACTTTTTACTATTTAAAATATTATACATATCTCTTGACCTCTCTGTATCTCTTGAACCTCTCTGGGATTTAAAAAAAAAGTTATAACTGAGGGCAAAACGGGGCCGTCTTCTCTCACTAAGTCATTGGGACATATATTATATTCTTTTAAATATTTTTTTATTGCAGAATTTAAGCTTTGATATGTAAGGAAATTAGTTTTGATATTGTATACATTTTTAAAGTTATCAAAAGTCATGAAATTTCCACATTCATCTAACAAGTCATTAATCAGCCAAAACCCTTTTTTTGACCAATCTTTATATAAAACTGATTAACCACCTTTAATTAATGTTATATTTTCCTTTCCAAAGTTTTTTATTTGTGGCCCTCAGAACGGAATATTTCCTTGTTAGGTCGCATTTTGTATAAATAATCATGATAATATAATATTACTAATAATAATGAAACTATAGGATACCCAAATAAAAGTATCTGAAAATTTAAACAAACAAAAAATACTTCTGCGAAAAAAAAAGACTCTTGTTATTTTCTAATAAAAACAACAAAAACGGAAGCTAACTTTATTTATGAATCTGATATGAACTCCATATCATTTTTACGTACAATACGATATGAGTTTTGCTCATTGTTGAAGTCAAACGTAATCTATAGTTTTAACATATATGTCATGTGGTCTCTTTTGGATAGCTGTCTCATTGGAAATCATACCACATCTTCTTATATATATGATAATACACTAGTTCAAACAGAAACATAAACGACACTGGCTCCAAAATGTTGTTTATGACAGTGTGTGCTAAAACTAATTTTTTACACAAACCAGCTTAGCGGAGAAAATTTCTGATATTCTAAAATATCATACATTGAGACCAATTAAAAGATTTGAAATAAGACATGTGACAAAATTGCCAATTTCAATTGTTTGTCAAGTTTGCTTCTATAATGTTATATGCAAAACTATGAAATTGTTGTATAATGGCTTTGGTAATCAACAACTTGTACATTTCTTTATTTCTGTGAAAATAAGGTTAGTTTTTGAGTTATTATCCGAAAACTGAAAAATCCCACCTTCGCTATAAATAAAGTCCCAATACTCCAAAATGTAAAATCAAAAATTTAAAAATCGAAAGGGAACTTATGTCAATATATATATAAACAATTCATCAAAGTTCCATGAAAAATGTTCAAAGCATTTTTTAGTTATAGTCAGAAAACTGGAAAACGCCCTATTGTTTATGAATAAAATTCCATAACTCGGAAACGTAAAAAATAAAATTTTTAAAAATCGAAAGGGAGCTTACGTCAGTAGATATTAACAATTTCCCAAAAGTTTCAAGAAAATTGGTTGAAGCGTTTTTAAGTCACTGTTATTGTCCGACATTTTGACGACGGACGGACGGACGAACAGACGGACGGACAACTGTATACCATATTTGGTCCCGTAAACGGGCGTATAAAAACCGAAGAGACAAATTTTCCCCCACAAAAAACTTGACAGAAATTAAAGATTAAGTGATTAAGATTAAAAATGTTTGAAAATACAATAGATATTTAACCCTTACTATGCCAAAAGCCGATATATCGGCTTTTAGAGTTTCCTTCGTAAGTGCCGAGCCGATATATCGGCTTTGTTTTTTATATCGTTAACGGCACCACAAAGGCGATGACGTCACAATGTTCTGACAGCGTTATCAAGATGGCCGGCCACGCCCCATTGATCGGTGTTTCAGTTTATGACAGAACAAATCCAACAACATACAATCAACACGCTGATGTTCCGTGAGTAAAAATTATGCCAAAACGAAAGAAAATATCTATTTTTAAATACTTTTATCTTTAATATTCCGCATAAACCTTTTTAAAATTATAGAAATAAACAGGAAGTAACTGTAAATATTTCTAATGATTTTTCGTATTCCTGCACGTGCGTGACAATTTATCCTTGTTTAATTATTTATAATCATGAATGTGTCCAAAGTACACGGATGCCCCACTCGCACTATTATTTTTATGTTCAGTTGACCGTAAAATTTGGGTAAAAACTTTAATTTGGCATTAAAATTAGAAAGATCATATCATAGGAAATAATCGGATGTAGGGCATAAAATCTTCAGTTATTAAATTAACTAAAACACGAATGTGTCGATAGTACACGGATGCCCAACTCGCACTATCATTTTCTATGTTCCGTGGACCATAAAATTGGGGTCAAAACTCTAATTTGACATTAAAATTAGAAAGATCATACCATAGGGAACTGTCTTAGGTTGGGCATAAAAATCATTCAGTACAACTATTATGTTCCCGTCCTTTAAACAAATGTGTGATTTGTGGTGTTCGATTGAAGGACAATAGTGTCCGTCTGAAAGAGCAGCAGCTAAAACAACTTTTATGATTTAGGGAGCTACCATTTGATTTTTATAGGGGGCTAGGATGAAATTTGAAAAAAAGGCAGGACAGGAGTTTTGAGTAAAAAAAAAAGGCAGGATGAGCAACTTGGCAAAAAATAAGGCAGGATGACAATTTATGTAAAAAAAGTCAGGATAAACTAATAAAAAAAGGCAGGACCGAATGGAGTGAAAAATAAAAAGGCAGGACAGAGATTACAACTAAAAAAAATGCAGGACAAAATTTTTCATCCTAGCCCCACCCCCACCCCCTAAAAATCAAATGGTCTCTCCCTTATTAAGATATTACGATAGTATCTGGATCATTTTCCTATAGATTTCTGGTGGTAGTTTGATGAATTTAGAACTTGATAAGGTAAATGTACCTGTATGCTCCAATGAATGCAAAAGAAGTTTGCAATGTAATGGGAATCCGACTTACGGTCAAATTCCCCTATCATAAACATGCCGAAACTTTTACAAACTTTTATCACAAATATAGAGATTTATAGTGGACGTATTTTTCCTACTACAATAGGAAAAACAAGTATAATGCATTACATGTAATTCTATTATAAAGTATTAACTCTAATTATTAAATAAAGAAACTTATGTAAAGACTAAGTTATTGATTTCAAAATCTCAGGCACGACTTGTGTATTCTATTCGAATCTTATATGAGTTACATCCAAATGATATACATCGTCTGATTTTGACGTTTTGACGAGAATTTTTTTTTTTTTTTGGAGGGTGGGGAGGGTCTCATTCATTTTAAAGATTTAAAGTATCTTGCAAATGAAAATAAGCTTCATCTCGATCGAGTAAGTGTATAGACAATAGAAAACGCAAGGTGTCAAATTACTTTTGGACTTTTCCGGCTAACACCCAGGAAAAAGTGTTCCACCACCGTAAAAGGTCATAAACTGGTTGAATAAAGTTCAGAAATAGAGTCGTTTTATGGAGTGTCGTAATGGAGTCCACGGACTATGTGACACCGAAGTCTGTTAAAAATTCACTACATAAAAAGTCGTAGTTTACTTTTTAAGGTAGTGTTCCGGTTTTGTTTATACATGTATAAAAGTTTGTATTACAATTCGTTAAACTATCACTGAACATCGAAGAAAATTATATGCAGTATTTTATCTGAAAGATTTACAATCAACTAGAATTTGTGAAATAGATAGTTCAAGTGACTTGTATAGAATGCATTTAAAAAGCGATGTCCGTAGAATTCCAAATTTTCAATTTTTGACATTTGAATGTCCCTTTGATATCTTTCGCCTTTCTTTCTTCAGTAACAGAAATTGAAGGAGTCAATTTAATGCACGCATTTATTTCTGAATTTACAGTGCTTTGTTTTAACAGTATAAACTATCCATAACATTAACAACCTGGAACAATAAAGTGAGAGAAGTTTCGGTTCGTAGTCTGTCTATCATCTGTCCGTAAATTTAAGTGAATTGTTTTATCAAAATCAAATCCGGTTGACACATAGCTGGTTGTTTTGAGTCAACATTATTGATACATGAACGCCGGTTACGGCAGACCTTGCATCGAGAGACTCAAAGTTATTGATTCATTAAAGAGTCAGCTGATAACACATCTGAAAATCACCTTCACCAAAAAATATTTTTTTTTTAAATGTTTGTTTTGTTTTTATGACATGTAAACTATGAAACGCAGATAGTTGTTTTTTTTCTCAGATTCTTCTCGAGGTGGTGCTGTGAACTTGAATACTGGATCTGGCAAAGACTTACCGATAATTAGATATGGACATTCGATATGTCGAATAAGACTCATATATACAACTACCTGCAATATTTCTTTATTGTGCAAAGACACGTTTCTTGTAACGATGCATTTTTTATGCAATCGTTTCCTTTGTTTTTCTTAAATGAATAAGCGAGGACACGTAAAAAACATCAAATTATTTAAAAAAAAACATTGAAATAATGCATTTTTTAAATTTGAAAAATATTCGAACGAATTGTGACAAAGTTCAATGACAACCATTAATTTCGACGTTTCAGGCACTGCACATCAAGTGTTCTGCAACACTGTTACGTCAGACAATGGTTGTTACGTACGACGTCACTATACCACTCTAATAAACAAATCTTCAGAAAGTCATCTGGCACTCACCAGATAAAAAGCTTGGCGCTCAAAGGACTCACCAACACAAATTAAATAAAATGCCACAGTAAAATCTTTCCAAACATTCAATTCCGAGAGAAGATATATGTCCATTTCGGACAAGGTTATGTTACCAATGCAATCTTCTTGCAAAGTACAATTAATCTTGACTTTTAGAATCCCGTCTTCATCCATGATTTGTGATGGAATGAGAGGAGAGAAATGTTATGTACAATATTTCTTCGTCGCATTTTTCTATATTTGGTTTTATGAATCATTACAATGGTTGTATACAGTTCAACATTTAAAGTCAAACTCTGTATCTTGTCATATTTGCACTTTTTATTCTGTGTTAAACTTTAATTATCGCTATTTTACGAAATTTTCCTTTGATCTTGCTGACTGATAATTTTCTTTCTCAGTTAAGTCGAGTGATATGAAAAATTATCGCTAGAAACTAAGGGCGCACGTGCCCGTTGTCAATGAAATTAACAACGTCATCATAGGTAAAACAGCGATAAACAGATTATCATTGGTCATCTCAACTTGATTGCTTTTCTCACTTTCTCCGTACCGGCTGAAGCGACAAAATCAATCTCGTTGAGATAACCAATGATAATCTATGTATAATGGCTTTGGTAATCAACAACTTGTACATTTCTTTATTTCTGTGAAAATAAGGTTAGTTTTGAGTTATTATCCGAAAACTGAAAATCCCAACTTCGCTATAAATAAAGTCCCAATACTCCAAAATGTAAAATCAAAATTTTAAAAATCGAAAGGAACTTATGTCAATATATATATAAACAATTCATCAAAGTTCCATGAAAATGTTCAAAGCATTTTTAGTTATAGTCAGAAAACTGAAAACGCCCTATTGTTTATGAATAAAATTCCATAACTCGAAACGTAAAAAATAAAATTTTTAAAAATCGAAAGGGAGCTTACGTCAGTAGATATTAACAATTTCCCAAAAGTTTCAAGAAAATTGGTTGAAGCGTTTTTAAGTCACTGTTATTGTTCGACATTTTGACGACGGACGGAGGGACAGACGGACGGACGGACAACTGTATACCATATTTGGTCCCGTAAACGGGCGTATAAAAGCCGAAGAGACAAATTTTCCCCCACAAAAAACTTGACAGAAATTAAAGATTAAGTGATTAAGATTAAAATGTTTGAAAATACAATAGATATTTAACCCTTACTATGCCAAAAGCCGATATATCGGCTTTTAGAGTTTCCTTCGTAAGTGCCGAGAGCCGATATATCGGCTTTGTTTTTTTTCTATATCGTTAACGGCATCACAAAGGCGATGACGTCACAATGTTCTGACAGCGTTATCAAGATGGCCGGCCACGCCCCATTGATCGGCGTTTCAGTTTATGACAGAACAAATCCAACAACATACAATCAACACGCTGATGTTCCATGAGTAAAAATTATGCCAAAACGAAAGAAAATATCTATTTTTAAATACTTTTATCTTTAATATTCCGCATAAACCTTTTAAAATTATAGAAATAAACAGGAAGTAACTGTAAATATTTCTAATGATTTTCGTATTCCTGCACGTGCGTGACAATTTATCCTTGTTTAATTATTTATAATCATGAATGTGTCCAAAGTACACGGATGCCCCACTCGCACTATTATTTTTATGTTCAGTTGACCGTAAAATTTGGGTAAAAACTTTAATTTGGCATTAAAATTAGAAAGATCATATCATAGGAAATAATCGGATGTAGGGCATAAAAATCTTCAGTTATTAAATTAACTAAAAACAAGAATGTGTCGATAGTACACGGATGCCCAACTCGCACTATCATTTTCTATGTTCCGTGGACCATAAAATTGGGGTCAAAACTCTAATTTGACATTAAAATTAGAAAGATCATACCATAGGGAACTGTCTTAGGTTAGGCATAAAAATCATTCAGTACAACTATTATATTCCCGTCCTTTAAACAAATGTGTGATTTGTGGTGTTCGATTGAAGGACAATAGTGTCCGTCTGAAAGAGCAGCAGCTAAAACAACTTTTATGATTTAGGGAGCTACCATTTGATTTTTATAGGGGGCTAGGATGAAATTTGAAAAAAAGGCAGGACAGGAGTTTTGAGTAAAAAAAAAAGGCAGGATGAGCAACTTGGCAAAAAATAAGGCAGGATGACAATTTATGTAAAAAAAGTCAGGATAAACTAATAAAAAGGCAGGACCGAATGGAGTGAAAAATAAAAGGCAGGACAGAGATTACAACTAAAAAATGCAGGACAAAATTTTTCATCCTAGCCCCAAAAAAAAAATCATATGGTCTCTCCCTTATTAAGATATTACGATAGTATCTGGATCATTTTCCTATAGATTTCTGGTGGTAGTTTGATGAATTTAGAACTTGATAAGGTAAATGTACCTGTATGCTCCAATGAATGCAAAAGAAGTTTGCAATGTAATGGGAATCCGACTTACGGTCAAATTCCCCTATCATAAACATGCCGAAACTTTTACAAACTTTTATCACAAATATAGAGATTTATAGTGGACGTATTTTTCCTACTGCAATAGGAAAAACAAGTATAATGCATTACATGTAATTCTATTATAAAGTATTAAGTCTAATTATTAAATAAAGAAACTTATGTAAAGACTAAGTTATTGATTTCAAAATCTCGAGCACGACTTGTGTATTCTATTCGAATCTTATATGAGTTACATCCAAATGATATACATCGTCTGATTTTGACGTTTTGACGAGAATTTTTTTTTTTTTTTGGAGGGGGGGGAGGGTCTCATTCATTTTAAAGATTTAAAGTATCTTGCAAATGAAAATAGGCTTCACCTCGATCGAGTAAGTGTATAGACAAATTGAAAACGCAAGGTGTCAAATTACTTTTTGGACTTTTCCCGGCTAACACCCAGGAAAAAAGTGTTCCATCACCGTAAAAAGGTCATAAACTGGTTGAATAAAGTTCAGAAATAGAGTCGTTTTATGGAGTGTCGTAATGGAGTCCACGGACTATGTGACACCGAAGTCTGTTTGAAATTCACTACATAAAAAGTCGTAGTTTACTTTTTAAGGTAGTGTTCCGGTTTTGTTTATACATGTATAAAAGTTTGTATGCTTTTACAATTCGTTAAACTATCACTGAACATCGAAGGAAATTATATGCAGTATTTTATCTCAAAGATTTACAATCAACTAGAATTTGTGAAATAGATAGTTCAGGTGACTTGTATAGAATGCATTTAAAAAGCGATGTCCGTAGAATTCCAAATTTTCAATTTTTGACATTTGAATGTCCCTTTGATATCTTTCGCGTTTCTTTCTTCAGTAACAGAAATTGAAGGAGTCAATTTAATGCACGCATTTATTTCTGAATTTACAGTGCTTTGTTTTAACAGTATAAACTATCCATAACATTAACAACCTGGAACAATAAAGTGAGAGAAGTTTCGGTTCGTAGTCTGTCTATCATCTGTCCGTAAATTTAAGTGAATTGTTTTATCAAAATCAAATCCGGTTGACACATAGCTGGTTGTTTTGAGTCAACATTATTGATACATGAACGCCGGTTACGGCAGACCTTGCATCGAGAGACTCAAAGTTATTGATTCATTAAAGAGCCAGCTGATAACACATCTGAAAATCACCTTTACCAAAAAAAAATTTTTTTTTTAAATGTTTGTTTTGTTTTTATGACATGTAAACTATGAAACGCAGATAGTTGTTTTTTTTCTCTCAGATTCTTCTAAAGGTGGTGCTGTGAACTTGAATACTGGATCTGGCAAAGACTTACCGATAATTAGATATGGACATTCGATATGTCGAATAAGACTCATATATACAACTACCTGCAATATTTCTTTATTGTGCAAAGACACGTTTCTTGTAACGATGCATTTTTTATGCAATCGTTTCCTTTGTTTTTCTTAAATGAATAAGCGAGGACACGTAAAAAACATCAAATTATTAAAAAAAAACAAAAAAACATTGAAATAATGCATTTTTTAAATTTGAAAAATATTCGAACGAATTGTGACAAAGTTCAATGACAACCATTAATTTCACTGCACATCAAGTGTTCTGCAACACTGTTACGTCAGACAATGGTTGTTACGTACGACGTCACTATACCACTCTAATAAACAAATCTTCAGAAAGTCATCTGGCACTCACCAGATAAAAAGCTTGGCGCTCAAAGGACTCACCAACACAAATTAAATAAAATGCCACAGTAAAATCTTCCCAAACATTCAATTCCGAGAGAAGATATATGTCCATTTCGGACAAGGTTATGTTACCAATGCAATCTTCTTGCAAAGTACAATTAATCTTGACTTTTAGAATCCCGTCTTCATCCATGATTTGTGATGGGATGAGAGGAGAGAAATGTTATGTACAATATTTCTTCGTCGCATTTTTCTATATTTGGTTTTATGAATCATTACAATGGTTGTATACAGTTCAACATTTAAAGTCAAACTCTGTATCTTGTCATATTTGCACATTTTATTCTGTGTTAAACTTTAATTATCGCTATTTTACGAAATTTTCCTTTGATCTTGCTGACTGATAATTTTCTTTCTCAGTTAAGTCGAGTGATATGAAAAATTATCGCTAGAAACTATTGAGGGCGCACTTGCCCGTTGTCAATGAAATTAACAACGTCATCATAGGTAAAACAGCGATAAACAGATTATCATTGGTCATCTCAACTTGATTGCTTTTCTCACTTTCTCCGTACCGGCTGAAGCGACAAAATCAATCTCGTTGAGATAACCAATGATAATCTATGAATATCAGTTGATCACAAATACCAAACTGTTTAAGTACGTCTTTATGTCGTTCCAGCTTTCTAATTTGGATCTACACAACAACAAAACAAATACTTAGTGAAATGTCATGATACATTAAAAAAAAAATATTTAATTTCGCATTCTGGTATATTGATGATGTTCTTGCCATTAAAATCCAAATTTTTCTGATAAGCTTCTATTGATATATCGTCATGAACTAGAGAGATTAAATATATTACAGAGACAGCTTCATCCGCCTAATTTGTGGACATAAACCTAGAATTTGACTACAGCGGTCATCTCAGTACCAGAATTTAATGTATGACAAACATTTCTCAACTCATACGATATTCAAGAGCTTGCAGCTGCTACTCAGATTTGTAGGACGTCATCGACGAGCTAGGGGTTTTGTCAAAGAGCGTCTCGTCCTTTTTTCTCATCAAGTTCTTCGAAAAATACCAAGACCATAATTATACATATTCAGTATAAAAATTAAGAGATGTGGCATGATTGCCAATGAGACAACTATCCACCAAAGTTCAAATTAAGTGGATGTAAGCAACTATAGGAGACCGTACGGCCTTTTACAATGAGAAAAACTCATACCATAAGGTTGGCTATAAAAGGCTCCGACATGAAAAATATGAAAAAAATCAATGGAAAAACTAACGGCCTAGTTTATAACATAATAATTTAAGAAAAACAAATATGACAGACATGAATCAACGACAACCACTGAACTACAGGCTCCTGACTTGGGACAGGCAGTTGGTCTGCCAATTGTGTCAATATAACGGAACTGTAAAGAACTGTCATAAAATTTGGAGGATAAGATAGCTACCAAACCAGGTTTAACCTACCATTTCGTCGGAAAATACCTGTACCAATCAAGGAATTTGACAGTTGTTTCCATTCGTTCCTTTGATTAATAAAAATCCAACGTTCAATTTTGTCAGTTTTTATGGACTTCCCCTTTTTAAATTTACCTTGGAGTTCAGTATTTTTGTAATAAGTTTTACTGCTATATGGCAGATACTTTTTTGTTTCGTGTTGTAGTGTTTTCAGTTTGTAATTGAGATATCAAATGAATAGGAGCCGAGTTAAAGCAACCTATAGGGGCAGTAGTTGGGGGTGCCATCCCGAATTTACGAAAATATACAGCATTCTTTCTCGGATTCCGAAAATTTAATCATTAATTTCCCGAGTCCCGATAAGGGCTAATTCCGAATTCCTGCGAAAGTAAAGACCCAATTCCGAATTCCCGCAAAAATAAAGGCCGCCTAATCCTGACGTCCCGAAAAGGGTTCTTTCGTCCCTCAAACTATAAAATTGCTAATATGTAGGATCATGAAACCAGACGCTAAGACATAACTATAGATGCCAAACACAATAATGATCATCAATTTCACAATTAAATTGAAAAAAAAAAAAAATCGATAATGCTTGTCGTTTTTATTAATCTTATATTTGAATTTTCATCTTCCCTACTATTTACGCCTAAAATATGCCAAGGATGATATATAACAGAATGTGTAAACTATATTCGGTATTCTTCAATGAGAAAGCAATCCAACGATGTAAAACCTTAATACATTAATGTAGATGTGGTAGAGGGCGAACTTTTGATCGGAGCATAACATTTGTCAAACAAACAAAAAGACAAACAGCACCGTTTTCAAAGAAAAAACACGAAGAGACAAATTTTCTCTCACAAATCACTTGAAAGATATTAAATATTAAGTGATAACGGATTTTTAGTGTTTATAAATACAATAGATATTGAACTCACCAACACAAATCAAATAAACTGCCACAGTAAAATCTTCCCAAACATTCAATTCCGAGAGAAGATATGTGTCCATATCAGACAAAGTTATGTTGTTACCAATGCAAACATCTTGCAAAGTACAATTCATTTTGACATCTAGAATTCTGTCTTTCTCCATGATTTGTGACGGAATGAGAAAAGAGACATGTTATTTACAATATTTTCTTGTCGTATATTTCTATATTTGGTTTTATCGATAATTACAATAGTTGTATACAGTTCAACATTTAAAGTCAAACTCTGTTTTTTGCCATATTTGCACTTTTTATTCTGCAGGTGTTAAACTTTAAAGATCAGTTGATCACAAATACCAAACTGTTAAGGTACGTCTTTATGTCGTTTCACCTCTCTAATTGTGATCTACTTAACTACAAAACAGACACTTAGTGAAAGGTCATGATACATAACACAAAAACTATTATTTAATATCACACATTGGTATAATGATGATGTTCTCTCCATTAAATATCCAAACTTTTATGATTTGCTTCTATTGATATACAGTCCTGATTTAGAGATTAAATAAACGACAGATACAGCTTCATCCGCCTCATTTATGGACATAGACATAGAATTTGACTACAGCTGTCATCTCAGTAATAGAATGTGAGGTATGACATACATTTCTCAATTCATACGATAATCAAGAGCTTGAAGCTGCTACTCAGATTTTGTAGAACGTCATCGGTTTCTCTGCACGTCCTTTTTCTCATCAAGTTCATCGAAAAGTACCAAGACCTTATAGATAAATATTCATTATAAAAATAAAGAGATGTGGTACATTTATGATTGCCTATGAGACAACTATCCACCAAAGTTAAAATGAAGTAAATGTAAGCAATCATAGGCAACCGTACAGTATCAACAATGAGAAAAACACATACCGTAAAGTCGGCTATTAAAGGCCCCGACATGAAAAATATGAAAAAAATCAATTGAGAAAACTAACGGCCTAATTTGTAACAAAAAAAATTACGAAAAAACTAATATGACAGACATGAACCAACGACAATCACCGAACTACAGGCTCCTGATTTGGGACAGGCAGTTGCTCTGCCAATTTTGTCAGTAAAACGGAACTACAAATAACTGTCATACATTTGGGAGGTTCAGATACATGTAGCTATAAAACCAGATTTAACCAACCATTTTCTTCAAAAAATGCCTTTACCAAGGATGGAATTCGACAGTTATTTTTCATTCGTTCCTTCGGTTGATAAAACTCCAACGTTCGATTTTGTCAGTTTTTATGGTCTTTCCCTCTTTGAATTTACCTTGGTACTTTTGTTATAAGTGTTTCTGCTATGTCAATGTATGTGGCGGTTTTTTGTTTTGTTTCGTGTTGTGGTGTTTTCGGTTTGTAATTGAGTAATCAAATGAAGAGGAACCAAGTTAAAGCAACATATAGGGGCGGTAGGAGGGAGTGTTATCCCGAATTTCCGATCTCCCGCAAAAGTAAAGACTCAATCCCGAATTTCCACAAAAAAAAGCCTTATCCCGACGACCCAAAAAAGGTCCTGCCACCCTTCAAACTATGCAACTGCAAAAATGAAGGACCATGAAGACAGACGTTAAAACATGACGACAGATGCTAAACACAATACTGATCATCAACTTCTAATTAAAAAAAAAAAAAAAAAATGCGACAATGCTTGTCGTTTTTATAAATCTTATATTTGATCTTTCACCTTCCCTACTATTTAAGCCTAAAAGATGTCAAGGATCATATATAACCGAATGTGTACACGATCGTCGGTATTCTTCAATGAGAAAGCAATCCAACGAAGTAAAACTTTAATACACTTATCTATATGTCAATATTTGGTCTTCAACAATATAAAAGTGTGAAAGAAATGTACCAAGCTTTCATTCGTCCACCACACCCCCTTAACTTTGTCGAGTAGACGAGTATAAGCTATCAACAAATTTAGTATATGATACAGAAGATCACCTATAAACTGTCACGCATCTTTTTAGATGGACATTCAGATACACCGTTTTAGCATTCGTTTTGGGTCTCTTTATTTAAGCTTGCATAACGTTACATGATACATCTGCCATAAGGAAGTTGTTGAGTTAAATATGTTTCTAGGCAAGTCCGATTTAACGTCTGACTAAAGGTGGTAAAGTACTTATACATCCCACATATCAAAACGGACGCACCTTTTTAGCATTGTTTCTGTTGTTGGACGAGGGAGTCGAGGTGATCAAAACTACTTCACCACAGTCTACCCTTGGGGTCGGAATCTATTTGACCGGTCCAAAATTTGTTTCCGTAAGTATGGGGACCTTTTTTACTTTAAATGTATTATGTCCATGCGTTTATATATGCAGTGATTGCATTCAATCAGTATTTTATTGTATTAAATCAGGCGTACAATTTATCGCAAACATCAATATTGAATGGGTTTTGCTCATTGTTGGAGGCCATACGATGACCTGTGATTGCTTACTTCTACGTCATTTGATATATCTGGTGCAGAGTTGTCTCATTGGCAATCATACCATATTCTTATTTTTATTTTGAATGAAATTAATTTCAAAGTCCGTTACATTTTTAAGGCCACTTGAACTTTTTCCATCACTTAACGTCAGTTTTCATCAGTCCGCCCGTCGTCATAGCCTTAAATAATAAATCTTTTTAGAAACTACTGGGTCAAATGTCGCCAACCTTTACCTGGAAGTTCACTATGGTATGGTGTTTAAAAATTGTATCATGTGATTTGATGCATCAGCATACATGGTGGTCGGTGTTGATAAACATAAAAATAGGGGTAACGTGTGTTTGTTGGCTTACATCTAAACAGTATAGTAAAAAGAGACAGGCTGACATAGGTTACACATTAATTTACAAATTTAAGGTCTTCTGCAGAATTATCAAAAATCAGGCAACCCATTTGGAGTAATTGCCCCTGAAATGTCATTTTTTTAGTAAATAACAAAACGGTTTATATCTCAAAAACTATAATTTAAAAGCAGTTGATGCAAATCTGACAGGGTAGAATTGATCAGCATGTCAAGGTCTATCCATGTTCTGCAAAAAATTTCTCCGGAAATGTTCCGAATCATCAGACAACGCATTTGGGAGTTAGTGTCTTTAGTATGTCATGTGTTTGCAAATTTTGCAGCTTGTGGTTTTTATCTTGAAAACTTTAACAGATAGAGAGAAATTCTAAACAGTAAATATGACCGGAACAAAATGATCTACTAAATAGTCTCTTTTTGCAGAAACTGTCAATAGACCCCTTATAGAAGTTACTGCCTTTTTATTTATACATAATGCTTTATTTTTGCATTGTTTTGGGAACCTATAGTTGATGGAGAGAATCTTTCGAATGTAAAAATGTTCAAAAAAATGGGACCTACAAATAAGTTAACATGGCGGAATCGTCAATTGACCCCTTATAGAAGTTATTGTCTTTGACTCATTTTGTATGAGAAACTATAATAATTAGAGAGAAATCTTAACAAACAAATTGTTAAAGTGTTCAACAAAATAAGAAATGCAAATAAGTCAAGTTGGTCAAAGTTTTCAATTGACTGCTGTTAATATGAGTTATTTCCCTTGACAGATGGTTTTCATCCATTTTGTTTTAAATTTTCATTTCAGAAACCATTACAGAAAGATGGTGTTCATCCGTTTTATTTAAAATTTTGGAGAAACCGTTATAGATACAGAGATATTATACATATTAACGATATTAAGCGCAATAATATCCACAAATTAGTCAACATGGTTGAAACCGTCAATTGACACCTTATAGGAGTTGCTGCCCATTTTCAGCACAAACTTAACTAGATAAAGAGAAACGGGTTAACACCAAAAATGGTCAGTATGATGCGATCTACAAATCAGTCATCATTGGCGAAACTGATAGTTCCCCTGAATGATGATTGTTACTTATTTATTTGTATTTTTGTTAAAAAACTGTAGGAGCTGGAGAGTAACTTTGAAAAGAAAAAAAAAATTTTTTTAAATCAGCAATATAATATCTTTCAGTAAATCAACATGACCACATTTTCCGACAAGAAATAAGATGTATTGCCATTAATTGACATGTATTATCTCAAAAACTTTAAAAGATAGGCATATGTTGTAAACAGTAAACATGATCATCCATACAAGACTAGCAAACAAGTTACTACCTAAGATCTACAAATAAGCAAATATAACTAAATGCAATACAGGGAAAAATGGATTTTAAAATGACATATGTTTTAAGGTGGGTGATTCAGGCGCTTGTTAGCCTCGTGTTGCCTTTGTCGTCGTATAAACGAATCGGATAAATTATTTGTTAGGCATACTGTAGTCGCCTTAGTCTTGGTTTAAACCTTTCAAAAATGACCGACAAGAATATTTGCAAGCTATTTACGAGGGTGTGGAAAGGGTTTACAGAATAGAGAATAATGGGTAAAATGTGCAGAATAAAGTGCAAAATATATTAAGAATAGAGAAAAAGGAAAAAAATAAAGAATAGAGAATAATCATGATAATGGGGTGCTAAAATATAAAGAATAGAGAATAATTTGCAAAATTTCTAAAGAAAATAGAAAATGGCTTAAAAATTAAAGAATACAGAGCTGAAGGACCCCATCCAGATCCCTATTTACCATACAAAAGGTACTGTTGCGGCATAGTTATCTTCAATTACATTTGTGTAAGGATAAATTATATAATATATAGCACAAAAATCACAGTAAGTTCATAAATTTTAATTAGATTTAATTCATTAAAATTTCGTGTTTAAAATAGTATACCAATATAAAAATAAGGAGATGTGGTATGATTGCCAATGAGACAACTATCTACAAAAGTTCAAAATGAAGTGGATGTTACCAATTAAAGGCAACCGTACGGCCTTCAACAATGAGAAATCTCAATACCGTATAGTCGGCTATAAAAGGCCCCCACATGAAAAATATGAAACAATTCAATTGTGAAAACTAACGGCCTCATTTATAACAAAACAATTTATGAAAAACAAATACTAGTATGACAGACATGAACCAACGACAATCACTGAGCTGCATGCTCCTAACTTGGAACATACACAATGGGGATGTGGCGGGATAAACATGTTCGCTGCCACCGAACCCTCCTCTTAACCTGGGATAGTGGTGTAACAGTACATCATAAGAACAAACTATCAAATCAGTTGAAAAGGGCTTAACCCGGCCAACCGATGCAAAGGGGAAAAAAAAAAACAGACTGGACGTGGCAGGACACTTTACATCCCTCACAACAAAAAGACACACAGTGCAGATCTGAGAGTACTTGCAGTTACTGACAGCTAGTTCAAAGCCAATAACAATTAATCAAAACAAATCATGTATTTAAAACTTAAATATCAATTGGTATACATCCAACATCCAATGGATTTAGTATTAAGACGTCAATAACAGTCAGAGAAAACATGACCTTTTGCAATGCCAAACTAAAGGTAACGACATATTATAGAACCGTGAATGTGCATATGTCTATAACAATAATATTTAGAAAACTAAATAGAAAATATATTATATCGTCTACGATTGTATCGCAATGTATAGAGATAAGGAAATAAACGAAACCGCTAATCTTCCGGAGCACATGAGATCACCCACTGGTTTTGGATATATATGAATTGACAGTTTTTTAGCACAATTAACTTTGCCCGTCACCCCTGATTAAATAAATTTTGTGTCTAGGAATTCAATATCATCATTGACATCTTTGGTTACAAAATATTTTGGATCGTAGGTTGCGTTCAATGGTTAAACTAACCTTAAGTTTTATGGTATGAACAATGGACAAAATCATTGTATTATAACAATATATCTCAAAAGTGCTAACTTTCAAGCCTATATTGTACTTGTATGAATAGATTTGTTTAATCTAGTAGTAAGGGTTTGGAAATAGACCCATTTAAGAACCAAATTATAGCCTTTTAACATTTTAGGAATAAGCTGAAATTCAAGGCCATATTTGGTCTAAATGTGAATCATGTCATTTGCAAATCGCTTTATTTTAGTAAAAACAATGCCAGCTGCTTTCACACCATCGATATAGTTATAACCTTCGTCAATAAGTCAAGGAAGTCAATCATAAAACGAAGGACGTTCTTAAACTTTTCTTGTAAACAATATAAAAATAAACTGCTTGGTTTGATATTTCTCTTTCGTCTGATTATGTTTGTCATAAACGTTTAGCCCAACGTATGCTATAACATAATACCTTAATACATATTGAAGACAGGAAGACATACAATAAAATGCAAATTTAGTTCAATGTGTGCGTACCAATAGGAAGGGCGGGAAATTAAGATTATTACAAGAAGAAAGAGTGTCTGATATTGTCGGAGCTAAATACAAGAGTTGTTGAAAGGTTATTTTACGTTCAGAGATCTCCAGAAAAAGAGATACTCCCTCTGTACTGAACATCATTTCCCCCATGCTGACGAGGAGCTGCTGCGTATTTGTTCTATTTCCCTAACTTTTAGAATCGGGTTTTACTGTTGGATTGGAGAAATGAAAATGACCATACTGTTACACACGTCTAGTCAACCGTTTTGTTTGCTAAGATAAATTGAACCTTTGACATATAATTGATCATTTGGTTAATGCTACTGCTAACATACACATCCGAACTTAATGTCTATCGTCTGATGTAGATGGATATGTATAATTACAGCCAAGACATATCGGTTTAAATGTCACACAGTCGTAATCTAATTCAAAATGTGTGAGGGTCTGGATGGGGTCATTTCTGTATTTTTATTTTTTAGACCATTTTCTCTATTCTTTATACTTTTGATCATTATTTTCTATTTTGTATAACTCAGCGCTTCATTATTCTCCATTCTTGATTTTTTTATCTATTTTTCTGTATTCTTTAAATTTTGGCCCATTATTCTCATTTCTGTAAACCCCATCCACACCCTCATGTGTTACGTTTACAAATATGTAGTGCATATGCATAGAAACTAAACTTTTAAACATGTACACGTATATGTCGTATAACTGTTTTCCGATTTATAAGCAAATGTCATTAATATATCATGATGTCAATGTTTTTTTGTCTAATGTCATACGTTTTTTTCTTGAATTGTTCGGTTTCAGTAAAATTGTGAAAGTTGAAAGATAAACCAGCTTCATAAAATGAATACAATTAAATAGACATACATTAAGTTAATCTTTCTCAGTTACATTTTCTAATGTGTTTTCTCCAATGTTCTCTTTCTTGTCTGTATTATGCCATGAGTTTTTGGTATAATTATGTTTCCAAGTATTGCAGTAAAATACCATTTTATCGATATCAGAACATTCTCTAATGGATAAACATAGTTATAAGAATTAGTGGAAATTAATTTGATAAATAGAATAAATGTTGCATATTGATTAAAGAAAATTACATTGTTATGTATTTTAAGGGATGCCTAATGTGCTTCTAATTAATTTCGCCCTGGAACATTTTACCATTTTGTTCATCCAAATGTATTATTTGTCACCGGTTAATCCTAAATAGGGTTTGTCCGTCAGAAATTCTCTGGAAAAGTAATAGCATTTAATCTTGAACTTACTCAACTACAGATAAGTATCGTATGGAGCAGTACACACCATCTGTTTTGATTTGTCAGTTGCACGGTGGAACAATAAGATGCCTCGCAATTGCATTCCAGTTCAAATGAGGGTGGACTCTGAATGCTGATAAGACCTAAACGATCATTAAGTATTTTTCCTTCTTAATTTTAATTTTGTTTTAACCATTCTCATGCTACCAACCTGATAAGTATATTTCTTCATGTACTTATTTATAGAATGTCAACGTGTATTTGTACATATCGGTTAGAAATGCTAATGCATTTCTAGTCATGATTTCCTTGATACAAGTTACTCGTTATCTTGCGCCTATATTCTAAGATGTGATCTAAATATTGCTTATATTGCAAATTTCAACATTTTTATCCTGGTCTTTTCGAATAAATTCACAATAGAAAATAGATATACAGATAAAACTAATAAGAGGGATAACAATCAGATGTCCTGGTATCTTTTATGACTCTATAATCTCTTGGACGTTTAGTAAACGCGATCAGTACGTCCCCACCCATCTCAGATCTGTGTTGACATTGAGTATCAGTGATTCAGTCTATATTAGTAAATTGTCTGTTTATACATTTTAAATTATTCGCAACAATAAGGGTTTTCTACACACAGTTGACTGTAGCCGTATTTAGTCAACTGTTTCGGATTTGTTTTGGATTTCAATGCTCTATTGTTTGTATTTGATTAAGCCATACCCATTTTTCAACTGTTTATATATTTAAGCGCCAATAATCAGGTTTATGCTGTGTACACGAAATGCATGTCTGGCGGAACAAATTATTTGCCTTGTTATCCCTGGCGCTCGAATGCATTTTGTTCACCAATAGCAGGTTTTGTTTTATAAAATGTCAAGTCACGAGAAAACAAAACGCATTACAAGCTTAGTTCAGACTTTCAGAAGAAAGTCATTGCCATCAAAATTCAGTACATTGTAAATAATAAAAAGTTTTAAGATTTGAAATAACATTCCTCGACGCAATTCCTGGCTTTTCGCCTCCACATGAAATATGATTTAACTCCCGAAAAAATTTCAAAATCGAAATATTTAACTATTATTTTAGGTACTATTTCGTCATTCAGCTCTTCACTTGCTTCGATACTGATACATCTTAGCTTTCAAATAGTTTAGCTTTGAGCGTTCCTGATGAATGTAAATAATGAAAAGCGTGTCAGATTTTATTTAAGAATAGTTGGTCCTGAAACTGCATTGATTGGAACGGAACTGATGTGAGTGTGTGCCATGCATACTAAATGATAAGCTCAGTATCTTTTATACAATTTATACAACTAAACACATATAGTTACATTAAGAGTAATCCTGTACACAACAATTATTAAGATAAAAAATAAGTTGAACTATTTTACAAAAAATGCTTGCAGAAACTAAAAGCAATTTAAAGTGCATATAATATCCAGTAAGAAGTTTGCGAATCATTTACGAAAAGTTATCTTAAAGTTCAAATCTCTCTCTCTCTCTCTCTCTCTCTCTCTCTCTCTCTCTCTCTCTCTCTCTCTCTCTCCAGATATATATATATATATATATCTGCTGCCTGCAAACTAAATACAATATAGTCCCTTCTGAGCTTGTTGAATGTAAATTAGAACTGAAGATTGATGTAAACAGGTTCGTTTGTCGTGCCTGTTTCTATTGTTTGCTCTTCATTTGTATTAGTGTCAATAGATGAGATGCTGTTAAGGCTTTCTCTAATTATTTCAATGTACTGGTGACTTTCCGGTTGATCTCGTAAAGCCAATTGGTAAGCATGTTCATATCCATCACCAACGTTGCCTACCATGATATTATTTGATGATCCACTATCAGAGTCATTACTAGTTTGACTATTTTGATCACTTGGTGTTTTTGTATTTGTACTTTCATTACTTTGATTGCAATTCAGGATATTATCCATGCTTGGTATGATAGTGGACGGTATCCGCGATAAATCTGTATCAGACATACTTTGCCCGTGCACTTCTGTTAACTCACGTTGTTGTAACCCATCATCGAGAAAGTCTGCATTCAATTCAGTTATATTAGCATTGGTTGATTGCAGATTGGAACCAGTTGAAATTCCAGCTGTATGCTGTTCCGTCGGGTTCTGGCCTGGATTGTCGTTCGTGTCTGCCGAACGGAAGTTGTTGACAGCGCGGAACGAAACTGTGCCAATTTCATCATATGTGTGATAAGTGTGGTCTTCTTGCACATTATGATGTCTTTGATCCCGAGTCTTTATATGTTTTGCACATAAGCACACGTTCATGATAATAATATACACAAGTAGAACGGTAGCTATGCTGCAAAGTATCACGAAATATATTCTCTTACTTTTGCTCAACGGGAGATTCTCTGAAATAGGCATATTTATAAAAAAAGTTATATTAAAATGAGCTATACAGTTTATTAAGTCGCCGAATAAAGTTTTTATATTTTGTTTAGTTTGCCCCCAACAGAAGCAGAAGTGGAATTAAGATTTTGTTTTCAATCTCTTAAATGTTTCTCCTATCAGCATGCCGTGTAGCTTTGTCATGTCATTGATTAAAATAATAATGCCATTGAAGAAAACCTTACAATATTACCAATAAGTGAAAAAATCAATTTTTTGGTACCGAGGTCAACAAGCTACATACGTTCAAGTAAATACCTGTTAAAGACAGGTTTGATAGCCGCATTTTCCATTCGGTAGAAGCGCTTGTACTTTTTTTGTATTTGTCACAAACTTAAATAGAAATAAGATGTGGTATGAGTGCCAATGTAACAACTCTCTATCCAAGTCCCAATGTGTAAAAAGTAAACAATTATAGGTCAAAGTACGGCTTTCAACACGGAGAATTGGCTCTCACCGAACAGGAAGCTATAAAGGGCCCAAAAATGACTAGTGTAAAACAATTCAAACATGAAAACCAACGGTGTAATCTAAATAAAAACGAGAAACGAGAAACACTTAGGAACCACATCAACAAACGACAACCACTGAAACAGTTTCCTGACTTAGGACAGGTGCAAACAAATGCAGCGGGTTTAAACCTTTTAACAGGCGCCAATCTTCACCCTAACCTGAAATAGTTGTGTGACATTACTACAAATAAAGGCACATTATAGAATATCAAATGCAATGGCTTAAATCAATCAAACAGACATATTAACAAAACCAAGTAAACATACACTGAACAAATAAATTTGATCTATGAAACAATATAAATACAATATTAGATGAAAAGAGGGATGTAAAACAATATATAAAAAAACTGTTTATATGGCAATAATCATTTGAATTTGTTAATACCTGGAATTCATCTGTTTCAGTAGCAAAGAAAACATTTTCTTGATTGATGTAGTTAATATATTGTGTGCAGGCATTAACTATAAGCTTTGTGTTTTTCCGATAGTTGTTACTACTTTCAACTGTTAGTTATCAATATAAGTTTCACAAGTGGCACTGCATAGATTGATTGTTTCACACGTAAGCATATGTACGCATAGCCGGCGAAAAGTTAGAAACAATAACGGATTGAAAAAGAGTTTCATATATTCCCCGAGGTCAATCAGAAATCAGAACCTCATCGTATTGACAAGTAGTTACTTACTATTCTGTTTTCAGTAACGAAAATCATAATGCGAAAGACAATGATCTCAGATTCAAGAAAAACATTTCACCGAATTTGAATTTGCTATGAACAACATTCCATGTGTTAAGCAGTATCTGCTTAAACCTCAGGGTCTCCTGAGATTATCCTCAGTTTTATTTGGAGGGGAGAGTGTGTTCAGTATTTCGTTGTTATGTATTTCATGCGACCATTGTTTGCCTTTTCCTAATTTATTTTCGTTTTAATTGTAAAACTTATGTCTTATGTTTCTTTTGTAATCTTTACACTTACCATTATCTATAATTTCAAAATAATAATTGGTTTTACCCAGTTGATTCTTTGCTGTAATACAATAGGTATGAAAGTCATCGATGTCCAATAAATCGCTTTCAATTAAAATCTCATAACCTTCCATAGCAGCGATGTTGTTATACTCTGTGTAACGCAATGTAGATTGAGAAATGGTGTAATTTGGTATTTTATTACTTTTAAATGAGTTCAGTCCTATCTTTTCAACAAATATTTGTTCAACTTCCGGGTAACTATAAATGTAAAACGACAGTGTTATTGACTGTCCTACTTCTCCTATTTTTACATTTCTGTTTTCTGGTGCAAATACAGGTGAACCTATACAAAAAATGTTAATTCTAATCAGTAGGTGACAACAACATTCAATCAAAATGCATCACTATTTATTTCAATTATCAAAATCATTAATGTAATCTGAATTATATTACAAAACCTCAACACCGTCCATGAATTCTGCTTCATAAGAGTATACAAAACAAGTAAGCCAGTAGGAATGCAGAATTATTACCCATTACGAATTTATATATATTCAAATTCACCAAAAGTCAAGCATTTTGATGATATCATCATGATCATCTTCAATGAATGTGGTTTGTGTAATCGGTGCGGATCTTCACAAAATCTACGGTTTATATTTTTGTAGGAAAAACTGTAAACAATATGCTTTCATACATTCAGATAAAGTGTCCGCTTCCTGTTTGATGATGCTTTTCATTTTTAAAGTCACCTCTCAAACTGGAACCTTTCTCTTATACATAATAACTAGACACGGAACTGTTTGCCAATTTTAAAAACCATTCAAGTTATACGTAGCACGACATCACGTGGTACTCTATCGTATCTTTGTCTGAGTAAAACTATGAATACGTTGTGCGCTATTGATGCTTTGAATATCATTGATTTTTTATATAAGGAGATCGTAAGTAAACGTTAATGAGAAGACAATCCAACAGAACACAGCATATTATCACAGCATCTCGTGGTAAAAGTTGAATACACGTGTTATAGTTCCATTAAATCCAAGCCATAACTACAAGGGTAAATATTTACGGTGTAAACTTCTACGTCATCTGGTTTCTTGTGTAGAGTTGTTAAGCTTATGGCATATTCTTATTTTGATAATGATCTTTATTCAATTGATATTCTTCACCATGCCATATACATTTATTATGATGCTTAGGTGTAAATAACACTGATATACTATCCAAGTTTTGTTACTTTCGTTTGAATCTGAATTGGTCTTTAATGTAATCTGCAGGAACCATTAGCTACATATAACTTGTTAACCGAAAAAATGGTGACCATGTGCTTTTTTAAATGTTGTATAACTATCATTTGACATTTTGCAATATAACAGTAATAAGTAATAAATAGCTTGTAACCAATAAATGTTAAGGAAATATATGAATCCCATTTAAATTCATTTGTCTTACCTTCATATTTAACATTAGTTGACCAAGTCTGTAGTACCTTTCCATTACTATCTTGAATACCATTACTCACAACACACGTATATCTACCATTTTCTGGTATGGAAACATTTCCGTGTTGAAAGGGAATGTTTCATTATTCAAATCTACTGAACGGACAAGTTTCCCGTCCTCTGAGTATTGTTCTAACCGGTTCACACTATACATTGCTGGAACTCCATCGCAATCACATTTAATCGTTTTATTCGTAAAACTGCCTATAACGACAGGGGCATCTGCAATTTAACGTTAGAAATTTAATAGCTTTTCTCTTTATATCCTTATACATGTGCGAAAAAAATAAATGTTTCCAAACTTACACATATGCCAGATACCTTGCTTCAACGGAAGCCTGAAAGTCATTTCAATTGCCTTTCTTTGCATGCTCGAACAGGTTTTTATCACACATATTGTGTTTTCTTTTTACTTTTTGGTTTATTATCTAATGGGATTCAGAAAATGTGTTCTATTTCTGCGATATGACTGTCTTAAGTGATCTATTAGCGTGCTCATCATGATTTAGTCTTCGATTAAGTTCTACTGAAGGTCTTGTTGTAGCTCACCCCTAGAGCGGAGGCGTGAATTCAATATTTCCGGCTGCGTCAGATCAAAGGCTGTAATGTTGGAAAGTTCTATTAATTCCAACAGGATAATGAGGCATTTAAATAAAGATTTTTCAGCCCGAAAAAAAAAACCAAGTGTAATAGGAGGTTAACAAGTTTCCGTGCAGATCTTCTGAAGTTGCACGTAAACAAATCGGCTAATTATGTTAAAGCAAAATACATGGCAATCTAACATTTACATACTATGTTTATGGTGTCCACACCTCTACTTACTATGTTTATGTTGTCCACACCTCTACTTACTATGTTTATGTTGTCCACATATCTACTTACCATGTGTATACTGTCCTCACAACTACTTGTTATGTTTATGTTGTTTCAATCCTTTTATGTTGTTTTTCAAGTGTTTGTTTAGATTCCTGTCCCATTATCATGATTATAATAATATCATGTCATTCATTTGAACAACAGTACGCATACATTACAATGAAGGATGGTTTAATTTCAAGTTATGATTGAGAAGAACACATGCTACATAATGGTTTCCATTATTCCTTATAAGTGAGTGTGATATGACGTATATGTTTATCTTGTCATATCGTTATTAATCAGGACTTGTAATGTATAAATCATGAGTAACTTACATTAAATCAAAGAAACAAAAATTTTGACATTGCTTAGTAGTATTTTTTCAACTCAATACTAGTAGTAACTGTTAAATTAATTGTAATCGACTGTGATTCAACAATTAATTTTATGTTGATCCTTTCGAAGTAATTATATCTGCACAGTACCCGAGCTTACCAATTACAATGTGTTAAATTTTGTTTTTAAATATTTTTGAACAATATTGCACTAGGTACAATGTAAAAATAAAGTTGTCCTAAACATAAAAAAAGAAAGCATTAAATTTGAAAATCGTAATGATGACTCTTTACTGTGCTTTTGTATTAAATCACCAATAACTTACCCCTGCTCACGTTTCCTAGCTTGCGTAAGCATGACATTTAAAAAGTGTTATTTTCCAGTTTTTTACAAAACAGTAGTTCTAATATCATTTAGTTTTTTTTTTTTGTATATTTCGTAAACATACTAAAATACCTAAATTCTCAAAATGGTACTTGAAATTTCGAAACAAAACGATCTTGACGTTTTCAACACGAAAATTATACTGGTCGAGGACCAGTTACCGTCACTTTTGTCAGTATATTTCATTTATCTTCTTAACATGAGAAAATTTAAATCTATCCTTTGACAAGGAAAGTGGTTACCAAAATACTTTAATATTTCAATTGGTCAGTATTTAATATTGACCAAATTTTCGAGAAATTGACTTTTACGTCGTCCGATTTCGTACGAAATTTGAAGATACCGAGGACCAGTTACCGTCAGCACCGAAATTGATACAATTCTCTCTCAATGGTTGTCAGATGACTTTAAACACGGTCTCAAACTATTCTAAAAAATGTATAGTATTGATTTTTACATTAAATGTAATAAATCAATTTGGAGATAAGCAGATGTTTTTTATCGTTGAAGCGTCGTCTTCGTTACGCAGGAGTTATCTCTTTACTTACCTCGTCAAAGTGCCTCATTTTAATTTACCGCCCTTTATGATGAATGGTAAACCCCGGCGATGAACAACGTGGAAAGCATGGCTGGAAGTGGAATGAAGTTGACTGACCAACTGTGAGGAGAAGAAATTTGAAACAGACGAATAAACAGTCAAGATTTTACTCAAAATAGACCGCACATTTGGTTGTGATAGTCGAGATCGTTAATCAGCTGTTAATTGACTTGAAAATAGGGTGAAGCTTCCAGACAGCTCCAGTTTACACGCAGGTAATTTCACTAAAACACGGGTCAACATTTAATTTATAAGGTGACAATACAGACATTTTTTTTCCATTTGTTATGATAAACCTAAGTAGAAGGGGCGACCATTTGGGACCTAGATATATAAAAGTTATATGTTGTTTTAAGGGATGGGGCCACTTCAATACTTCTGTTAGGGATGTGCCGTTGGGGTTCTGTTACCCCACCCTTTTTACATAAATATTTATTTTTATACGACCGCAACAAATTTTTTGGGATCGTATAATGGTATGATGTCGTCGTCTACGTCGGCTGTGTCGTCGTCCGAAGACACATTGGTTTCCGGACAATATCTTTAGTTTAAGTGAATGGATCTCTATGAAATTTTTTAAGAAGGGAAGGTTGGGATTGATTTTGGGGATGATGGTCCCAACCATTTAGGAATTGGCATTTTTCTAGTTTCGGGATATTAACTTGTGTATAAGTATTTTGATTGCTCTGAAATTGTACCACAATGTTTAATACCACAAGTAGAAGGTTGGGATTCATTTAAGGGGTTATTGGGCCAACAGTTTAGGAATTAAGGGCCAAAAAGGGGCCAAAAACAACAATTTCTGTAGTTTCCGGACAATAACTTGTAAGTGTATGGATCTCTCTGACATTGTACCACAAGGTTCCATATCACAAAGGGAAGGCTTGGATTGAGGTTGGGGATAATTGCCCCAAACTTGTAGGAATTGGGGGCCAAAAAAGGGCAAAAAACAAGCCTTTTTCTAGTTTCCAGACAATAACTTGTGTTTAAGTTTATGGATCTCTCTGAAATTGTACCACAAGGTTCCATACTACAAAGGGAAGGATGGGATTAAGTCTTGGGGTAATTGCTCCAAGGGGGTTTTTTCCAATTTTTTAAAGGAATTCATATTTTTTTTCGAAAATTTTCAAATTTCAAATTTTTGAAAAGTTTAAAGAAGAAATCTTCAATTGCGCAGTATTGGGCAATAGATTTGTAAGATCTTTGACCACATTTATTTTGTGTCAGAAACCTTTATTATGTCAAAAATTTGATCACAATCAAAATTCAGACAGTATCAAGCTTGAATATTGTATCCAAATTTGCCTCAACTGTTCAGGGTTGGACCACTGCGGTCGTATCAGGCTGCGCTCAGCGAAGCATTTTATTTAAAAATGTATACCTTTTCATATATTGCATAGGTAAAAATGTAACCTTTTCCCATATTGTTTGTGTTTCATGTGGTGTGTAATTACTATTGTACGTCCTTTCACTAGTCCTATAATATAAGACTTCGGAGTTTCATATCATTTACATTCAACGTTTTTTATCGGATATTTTTTTTTTACTATCAATGTTGAAACCCAAAGTCTTATCGATAGATGCTATTTTCTCTTACAAAATGAAAAAAAAAAAATTAATAACCCACTCCAAAAACTAATAAAACTAATAGGAACAACATTAAAATGTATGAAAAGTATCTCTTACGGTCTTTAAATTGCAAAATTATGTTCCGAACTCATCCTTTTTTTTTCGAAGCTGACAAACATTTTTCATCTCACCATTTTATTTCAAAACATGTGCCGATTCTATATTTTTAACTATATTTTTAAGAATGCGTGAAGAAAACGAATTTGAAGGTAATATTGAAAGAAGGCTTTGTGCAAGAAAGGATGATTTATTGTTGATAGCTTAGCTTAACGCAAGTGGCAAATAGTTCATGCATGTTGAGAACGAGAAAAGATAACCAATACATACAATGGGTATGTTCTGTAATAATGGTCAACTGGGATGCATGTCTGGGAAATTTCATATAAGGCACAAAATGTTGCCATATCTAGGAAATTTGGACTGACACTGGAAAATGAGAGTACATTGAATAGGGACCGAAATTTTGCCTTGCAACAGGCCACATGCGGACCCCTCAATGAGGTTGTTGTCCGGGGTTTGTTGTCGAGGTTCTATAAGCGTGGTATTCTCTTAGTCTTAGATGCATGATTTTTTTATTAGTTGTTATTTGCTTTGACATAGCTGTCAGAAACTGCGAGTACTCTCAGATCTGTACTTAAGAGTCCTTTTGTTGTGGAAATTTACAAGTACCCGGCCACCGATCCAATTTGTGTTTTTGTTAGATGTATTTCAATTTGTATCCATCTGATGAACTAAGCCTTTTTCAACTGATATTCATAGTTCATTCTTATGTTGTACTGTTACACCACTGTCCCAGGTTATAGGAGAGTTGGGATTTCACTAACATGTTTTACCCAGCCACATTCTATATGTATGTGCCTGTCCCAAGTCAGGAGCCTGTAATTCAGTGGTTGTCGTTTGTTGCTGTGTTACATATTTGTTTTTCTTTCATTTATTTTTTGTTACATTAATTAGGGCGTTAGTTTTCTCGTTTGAGAGAGAATTTTTAACTTGAAAGGGGGAAAATTCATTATAGTTAGAACAACTATTCTAAAAGAGGGATCCCATTAATTTTAATAATATAAAAGAAGATATAATAAGTCCATGAATATTACAAAATTCTTTGACATGTTTCGACCATATGTATAGTGATAGTTCTTTAGGAAAAGTTTCTTCAAATAATACATGTATAAATATATCAGTCTGCATTGTTAGCCACTAGTTCGATGCCCCAGACTAGAAAATATTGATTCCAACTAGTGAAAATTTTCAAAATTTTATCTAGTCATATAATAGAGAGAAGTTTTGAAATTTATTTTCCAGACTAGAAAATATAAGTTTTTGGCACAGACTGATTTGTACATTTGTACTTAAAAGTGGTTTTTTACAAAAAAATTATTTATATCTTTTAATGTACCCCTCTTAATTTAAAAGGGATATTCATTACTTTGAGGGTCATTTGAGGGGTTGTTCTCAACCTGATAATGGTACATGTATTAAAGTTAGTCCTAATATTTTAAGGAATTTGTCATTTTGTAAATAACCTGATGTACATTAGTCTGGGACACGTTTTTGACTACATGCATATGTCGTGTACAAGGTTGAGTATAAATGAAAACCTGAATTCCTCCCTCTTGTTAGATTAGCTTATATAATGATTAGCTGAATAGCTGGTCATACAATGTATGTATGCTCTAGTCTATATAGTCTCCGCAAGATGTCCTTGACCTTGCTCTTGCTCTTGTGATTTATTGACTTACATACATGTATGCATGTGAAATTGTAATCAAATTTGCATGTACATGTACTAGACTCCTGGACATTGCTCTTGTGATTAATTGACATAGATGTGCATGTACTCAAGTTTTTATGTTCAATTTGTACTATCCTGTTTAGATACATGTAGCTGTGTAGTTCATCTATATTTGGTGTCTGCAATACATGTAATTGTAAGATGTGTATGTCTTTCTGGAAGGATTCAACTGACCACAGCCTCAATTTCCTGGTTCATGGCTATAGGTGATTAATGGTGTGTATTCTTGTTTGTTTTTTTTGTCTGTTTCTCAGCATGCTCAGATGCAAAGGAATAAGCAGATCTTTAGTTATATAAGGGTATGTTATGATTGTAATTTGATCATGTCTGTCTAGCAGGGTTCATCTGATTGTTTTTTTGGGTGCTTAACAGGGTGAAGAATCTTCTTAATTTGAACACTATTAGAACTGGTCTGGAAGTCCTAAGCTGAAACATCTTGGAGATATGCATAATTTACCATAATAAATTTCCTGACAAAACATTACTTTCATATAATTCTTTAATTTGTTTACATTTGTGGCTCGCTCAACAAAAAGCTTCATATTGTGTATCACAGCTGATATTTTACAATATCAATATGCAGACAACCTGATACTCGATAAATATGTAGATAGACAGCTACCAAATAACAAGAAACCAACAGATGATTTACATCCTAGTTGTATAGTTGTGTAAATTTAGACCTGCATTATACTTTATATGGAAAATTGAGGCTACGGAACTGTTCAGTTTACTTGCAAAAATGGGACAAGTGTGTTAAATATTCTGGCAATACTCTCACACCAGTTGTTTTTTGCGTAAAATAAAGGTTAACTTATGATATTTAACCTATTTGTGTCATTAAAATTACATTAATATAAGGGCCCCGATTTTACTGCACAGTGGCGGATCCAGAGGGGGGGGGTTCCGGAGGTTGGAACCCCCTCTTTTTTTTTTAACGATCAATGCATTTGAATGGGGACATATAGTTGGAACCCCCCCTTTATCCTGGGTTGAGACCCCCCCTTTTTAGAATGGCTGGATCCGCCCCTGCTGCAACATACATCGATGCACATTTTAAATTTTTTGTAACTTCAGTGATGATCTTGAATATTTCATGAACTATTTCACCAAGAATTATCATGTCCTCTATTCCCCCACTATTTGCAATAACAAGTTAACTAAAATATGTTGGAGGCAATAAAGTGACCTATAGTTTTTCACCTCAATATCATTTGGTCTCTGCTGTAGAGATGTCTCATGAATCATTCCAAATCTTTTTTTTTTATAGTATCGCTTGTCATCTATTAAAACTAGAGGTATTAAAGAGAATGTGTCGCTCGCCTTGCCTTGGTCTATGTGCATTTAATAAACAACAAATGAAGGACATTCTCCAACATTGTAGAAGAGAATAGAACATGTATTGCTGATCATTTAGTCTTATTTTCTTTCCATCTAGTTTTGCTTAAAACACAAAATAACAGGATGAAAAAATCATCTTTTATAGGCAATCGCTCCTTTAGATAGTGACAGTTTACTAACTATATCTGGAAAGAAGATCTTGCCTTGCTGATCATTTTGGTGATTTAAAGTGTCTATTAGATGCATGCATAAGGCAAAAACACACCCAGAAAATGGTACGTATACATTGTCATCAATGGCCATTAACTGTAAATTAATTTTTACTTATTTTACCAGTTATAGAACTTTGCTTGCTGATCATTTTTTTATTTAATGTTTCTATTATAATTTCAAGATAACAGGCAAAAAAAAAAGAAAAAAAAAAAAGGGTAAAATGTGAAGTTAAAGGGCAATAAGTTAAACTAATAAAAAGTTGTTTGAAATTTCTAATTGTATATGGTCAATTGGTAGAGCTCAACATTCTGAGCATTTCTGGTAATGTCAAGATTTTCTGTAATTTATTAATGGTGTTCAAATACAAAGACAATAAGCATTTTATCAATATGTTCTATTTTAGGCATGTGGTCCATCTTGTTTTCGGAGCCCAGGTCATTGGACAAATTTGTAAAGTTGAGAAGACAAACCCTGAAGTGAGCTCACATGGCTCCTTGTGACTGCAACAAAAATAAAGCCTGGACTTTATAACGACAAGACTACAGGTACAATATACCTTTTTTTTCTGAATACATAGGCATAATTTTCAATTTACTTTATATTATGTTTGAAAATTATATTGTAATTATTCTGTTCATTTTTGGCGTCGTGATTGGCAAATAAAGAAATATTTGTATTTGTTTGATTTTGGCATAACAAAACAATGTAAATGTTCAATTTCTGCTACTGTAAACACATTTTTTTTAATCTGAGTATGCTAGTAAATTGAAGGTTAAATACACATGTCTGCTATATCATGTACAATTACTTCATTAAATGAACAAAATATTCTTTATATAATTTAAAAGCTTTTTGAGAATACTATAGCCTGATTACTGCCCTAAATTTTCAGATGGTTAAAAAGTTATATAAAATGTTTTTTATGAAAGTTTCAGATTATTGAATACATAAACTTGTTTATAATTTATAACATCTTCAAAAATCAGTTGCTGATCTATTACTAAAATATTGGTATATACTGGAAGGTATACATTGTACATGGAACCAAGGATCCAGAAATTTTTTCAGCTAATTTTGGTCATTTTGAGATAACTTAAAAGTTGGTGCCCTTTTTCAAAAAAAGATTGTCAAAATCACATTACTGAGTATGCTCATACTCGTAGCATCAACAAACTTGTTTAAATGTTGCATCGCATTTACTTCATGAATTTTCCTGCCATTTTCGTTCAAGAGCAATTAAGGGAAGGCAACAGTTTAAAAATGAAATGATTTTAATGACTCAAAACGATAACTTTCTCAGACATTGTTAACGTTTCTTTATTTTGAAGACAAAATTAAAACCGGATGTTTTGCGACAATACTAAAACGAGCAATTCCGGACTCATTTCCGGGATTAGTTTTGTTTATCAAATTCACAGGAAATCATCGGCTTTTTAATTTTTTACCTTTGATAGTGTTTGAATATTAATGATAATAGTTGCACTTTCTTTATTTAGAATGAAATCATTTTGAATTTACGATTTAGTGTCCAATCTGCGGAAGAGAATTTCAAGCATGCATATTACATAGTAAACAAAGCACGTGTGTTAGAAGTGAAAAAATACTTTTTTCTACGAAAATTAAATCAAGTTTTAATTAATTTTAAATCAGAATTGACAATTTTCTTAGCTGAAAAGTAATTAAACCATGAAGACAGTTGTTATGGAAATTTAATTTCTTTATAATATTAGTTCTGAGCTTGTGATCAATAGCCAGGTGTGAATTAAAAACACAGGTAAAGAGATTACCGATCATTAGCCAATATTTCCCCGAGGCATTAATATAGTTATTAGGAGGGCCCTCAGGATTATAACACTATACTGGAGTGGCAGTTTTATTACAGGAAAGGGTTAACAAAACAAAAACAAGTTCAAAATGGCGATTTAGAAACTCGATCTCAACGAAATGACCGAAATTATTTCTGTTAAAAAACAAAATTTGACCTAAATCCCAATTACTCGTTTAGGACAAGACTGGCAAATATGACCGTTTCCGGACCCTTGCATGGAACTTGTGTGTACTTCTGGAAGTACTTTGTTATTTGTCAATACATTTTCTTTTCAATTTTTCAGAAACCACATGTACATTCATTTGTTTTTGTTTTAGAATAATTAATTACCAATAACATAATAATTTTGCAACTTAACCATTGATTATTTTTTTTCATTTTGTGAATCCAAATCATGGGTTAAAACTTTTTATCTCTACCACTTTCTAATTTTACTTCCAGATACAATATGAAGACGTGCAAAAAAAGGTAATCTAAAACTTAAACCTAATATGTTGAATTTTAAGACCAGGAAAAAATATGACTTTCTGTAGCTTACAATTTACATGAAATAGAAGTGAAAAAATTGATTGTATACAGAAGATAACTGTGTTATCAAAATTTTATCAATATTGCAGCAATAAGTTTATGAACAATATGAAATTTAAATCAATAAAACGCAATTTCGATCTCAACCATCATTTAAAAACAAATTGCACAGTTCTTCAAATTCAGTATGACAGAGTCTTTGGAGAGATTTTTATTTTATTCCTTATTCTTCCATTGTCTCAATAATGTCAATATCACTATCAAATTGTAAAAACTCTTCCCTTATTAAAGGTGTCTTCACTTTGCTACTTCTTCTACTGTCTGCCATGTCTACAGATGAATTAGTACATGTAGCATACTGGTGGAATTCAGCAGTGATTTGTTGGTTAGATTGCATATTTCTTTTTTCTTCCTTCCTCTGTCTCTTCTCTCTTTCCTCTTCTTTTTCAGTGTCTCTTTTCTTCCTTTCTCTTTCCTCCTTCTTTGCCTCCTTTAAAACTTCAGCTTCTTCCTTCTTTCTCACTCTTTCTGTTTTCCTTTTTCTTTCTCTTCTGCCAACTTTATTGCTTCATCATGCTTATACTGCAGTTTCTGCAGCATTTCATCCCTGTAATGACTCTTGCTTCTGTTACAATTTTACTTGAAGTTTTTTTTGCCTGAGATGGATTTGCTGGGGGTAACAACACATCAGCTAAACTTTTTGGGATTAAGTTTTTTGTAACAAGCGGATTTTCAGTTGGTTTGTTCAGCTCAATTTCTGTAGCATATGATAAAGTATTGCCACAGCAGTGACAAAGAATTGTTGATTCCTGGAGCTCTACAAAAGAAAAAAATATTCATAATTAATTGAAAGGTTATTGTCAAACTCAATATAGAATTTCACCAGAGATTAAATGACTGAGAAGTTAACGGTAAATAGCAAGAATAACACTAATAAAACTACGAGTCTAGAAGTTAGACAGAGTGATCTTTCATTTTTTAATTTAAATAAATTAGTCAAAGAGAAGGAGAGAAAACAAACTTTGTTTGGTTTGTATCTATGTGCCTGTCCCAAGTCAGGAGGCTTTAAATAAGTGGTTGTTGTTTATTTGTTGCTGTGTTACATGTTTATTTTTCATTAATTTTTTGTATATTAATTGGGCAGAAGTCAGTAACCCCAATTTTTATTCTGTATAAATGGGGGCATTAAGTTTTACCCTTGTCAGTCTGTACGTATGTACGTCCCAAAATTGGTTTCTGTTCTATAACTTTAGTTTGTCACAACCAAATGTTATGAAACTTACACACAATGCTTATTACCACAAAACACAGATCAAGTTCAAATATTGGTGGCGTCACTTTTGCCTTTCTCAAGTTATGCCCCTTTACAAAGGGAAATATTGCTGAATTTTTTGTTTCGGTTCTCTAACTTAAGTTTGCCTCAACTAAATGTTCCATACGAAACTCAGATCAAGTACAAATTTGGGTAGCATCTCTTATAGTTCTTGAGTTATGTTCCTTTATTACATTATATGCAAGCTGGGACATCTTCTGTATCCCATGGACACATTTCCCATTTATTTCATCATATTTTATCCCCAAAATCATGAAAAACCTTCACTCAAAATTTAAAGAAAAAATAACTGGTAGAAATTAATAGGCAGTTTCAGTGTTTGGTCTTTAATATAGTTTACAAATTATTACCATTACTAGTGATTATTGTTACATCTAAATCTGTAGTCTCTTTATTTCCCTTTTCAGGTTTGTTAAAGTCTGCTGGAGCTAGTTGAGAATTGGGAATTATGGACCTGTCTACAGGATACATTCCAGATTTCCTAAAAGACTCTTTAACCCTAATGGAACAGTCTGGTCAATTGCATCAAAGGGAGATAATTTGGAGCTTTTTCAATGATATATACATTTTAAATCATCTGGGCCAAAACGAATTGATTTTTTTGGTTGATTTTTGTACAATATGATAAAGTAACAACTAATAAAGTAATAAATAAAATTTGTATGAAAAAAAAAATTTAATCCTTAATGATGAATTGAATGTAAGGTGTACATGATTCCTCAGTCTGACCTTGATCTCGTTTTTATACGACTGCAAAAAAAATTTGCATTTGCAGTCGTATATTGGTTTCACGTCGTCATCGTCCGAAGACACTTAGTTTCCAAACAATAACTTAAGTTTAAGTGAATGGATCTCCACAAAAGGAAGGTTGGGATTGATTTTGGGGGTTATGGTCCCAACAGTTTAGGAATTAAGGGCCTAAAAAGGGGTCCAAGTTAGCATTATTCTTCTTTCCAGACAATAGATTGTAAGTGTATGGATCTTTCTGAAATTGTACCACAAGGTTCCATACCTAAAAAGGAAGGTTAGGATTGATTTTGGGGTTATGGCCCTAACTGTTTTGGAATAAGGGCCAAAACAATACTTTTCTAATACTTTGTTTGAATTGCTTATTTCTTGACCAATTTCAATGGGGTTTTATTATTGAATTCTTGGGGTTCTTTAATATGCTGAATCTAACAGTGCATTAAGTTTTTGGATTTTGGGCCCCGTTTTTAAATTGGTCCACATTGAGGTCCAAAGGGTCCAAATTAAACTTTGTTTGATTTCATCAAAAATTGAATTATTGGGGTTCTTTGATATGTCGAATCTAACCTTGTATTTAGATTTTTAATTTTTGGTCCCATTTTCAAATTGGTCTACATTAAGGTCCAAAGGGTCCAAAATTAAACTTAGTTAGATTTTACAAAAATTGAATTCTTGGGGTTCTTTGATATGCTGAATCTAAACCTGTATTTAGATTTTTGATTATGGGCCCAGTTTTCAAGTTGGTCCAAATTGGGGTCCAATATTAAACTTTGTTTGATTTCAACAAAAAATGAATATATGGGGTTCTTGGATATGCTGAATTTAACCGTGTATTAAGTTTTTGATTTTGGGCCCCGTTTTTAAATTGGTCCACATTGAGGTCCAAAGGGTCCAAAATTGAATTATTGGGGTTCTTTGATATGCCGAATCTAACTGTATTTAGATTTTTATTTTTTTGTCCCGTTTTTGAATTGGTCTACATTAAGGTCCAAAGGGTCCAAAATTAAACTTAGTTTGATTTAGCGAAAATTGAATTCTTGGGGTTCTTTGATATGCTGAATCTAAACATGTATTTAGATGTTTGATTATGGGCCCAGTTTTCAAGTTGGTCCAAATTTGGGTCCAAAATTAAAGTTAAACTTTGTTTGATTTCAACAAAAATTGAATGTATGGGGTTCTTTGATATGCTGAATTTAACTGTGTATTAAGTTTTTGGATTTGGGGCCCCGTTTTTAAATTGGTCCCCATTTAGGTCCAAAGGGTCCAAAATTAAACTTTGTTTGATTTCATCAAAATTGAATTATTGGGGTTCTTTGATATGCCGAATCTAACCTTGTATTTAGATTTTTAATTTTTGGTCCCATTTTCAAATTGGTCTACATTAAGGTCCAAAGGGTCCAAAATTAAACTTAGTTTGATTTTACAAAAATTGAATTCTTGGGGTTCTTTAATATGCTGAATCTAAACCTGTATTTAGATTTTTGAATATGGGCCCAGTTTTCAAGTTGGTCCAAATTGGGGTCCAAAATTGAATTATTTGGGTTCTTTGATATGCCGAATCTAACTGTATTTTGATTTTTATTTTTTTGTCCTATTTTCGAATTGGTCTACATTAAGGTCCAAAGGGTCCAAAACTAAACTCGGTTTGATTTCATCCAAAATTGAATTATTGATTTATTGGGGTTCTTTGATATGACGAATCTAACTGTGTATTTAGATTTTTAATTTTTGGTCCCGTTTTCAAATTGGTCTACATTAAGGTCCAAAGGGTCCAAAAATTAAACTTAGTTTGATTTTAACAAAAAATGAATTCTTCGGGTTCTTTGATATGCTGAATCTAACCATGTATTTAGATTTTATATGTTGGACGATAATAGGTAAATGTCCAATTTAAAATTTTTAAGTTCTTAGACCACATTCATTCTGTGTCGGAAACCTATGCCGTGTCAAATATTTAATCACAATCCAAATTCAGAGCTGTATCAAGCTTGAATGTTGTGTCCATACTTGCCCCAACTGTATCAAGCTGCGCCCTGCGGAGTATTTTATTATTGTTTCGCCTTGATGGAATGAAAAAAAAAGTGAGAACTAGGTATGCTGTTTCCGGCTGCAGTCTTCAATGTATTAGTTTGTGAGTAGGTCTAGTTTATGGTGACCCACAGGTGGTAGGTCAATCATATTTTGTATATGCATTGGCACATCTCTTTTTCATAGAGATTATTTGGCCCTGCCCCCTCAGTCGTGGTCTATTGATTTTGAAACTTGTGCTTATTTTACTTGTTTGTAATTAGGTCAGTTTATGGGGAACCTCTAGTGGTAGGTCAATGATATTTGGTATAGGAGACATAATACAATTATATTATATGTATGTCTCTGTTTGTATGCAGTTGTATAAGCATTGTGATTAGGTCCATTCAAGGGGAACCATATGTGACAGGCCAATGTTAATTGGTATTCAGATGTACAAACATTGGCACATCTCATTTCCATGGAGAATGCTGCCTCATCCCCTCAATCATGGTTTATCCACTTTGAAACTTTTGCTTAGTTTACATAACTTGAGTAAGATGTTAAAATATTGCCATTTTTATTTCTACAAAAAGGCGAGACACGTCTCTGTGATAACAGTTTATGGCACATTCGTCAATGTAATTTTCGTGGTGAAGTTTGTTTCTTAGAAACTTTAAGCAATAAGTCGACTATATTTTGTGTATGATTGTAAGGTGTACATGTATTTCCTGTATGGTTTATCTAACCTTGGCCTTGTATTCTTGTACATGTTGTAGTAAAGCTTTATATATAATGGAATGATCATTAAAGGAGACGAGACATATTAGTCTGTGCACTCTTGTTATTCAGAGATATGCTATCAATTTTGTTCACATTAAAGGTGAAAGGTATTTCATTTGTTTTCTGTACTTAAATATGGTCACTTTACAGGGAGTTCAAACCACTAATGATCAGTGAATTTATGTTGGGTGTGCAATAGATCTAGCGTTTGGACATCGCCTCCTTACAGACCTGCTCATTCACACTTCTTTAGTAGTAATACATTAACTACCAAATTTACCACAAACCAGTATTTCATACAAGATTTGTTGTTTATATTGGTGTGACTGAAATCCAACAACATAAATGAGACATTTAGCATTCCAGTTAAATAATAATAATCATCGGTGTCTGTCTCGAAAGCTGAAGAAGGGAGCAAATTGACAGTCTACATTGGAGTTTTTTACTGGGTCCGTTTAAAGGACGCCTCAAATGGTTGATTAAGATATGTGGTATGCAGTTGTATACAAAAATTGCACATCTCATTTCCGTGTCCGCTTGGCCCACGGTCACGGTCGTGTTTTATAGACAATTAAACTCTTGCATTAGTTTATCTTCAAGTTCATCTGGATGCGAATAATATTGTTATTTCATAGACCCGTCTCATTTCCATAAAGATAGATGCCCATGTCCCTAATCGGGGTCTATTATATCCATATTCGCATTGACAGATCTTGTTAACTTTAACACTGAAATTAATTTGGCTCTGTATCTGGTTTATTTATTAAAATGTGATGTCCTATGTTTTTTATTATTTTTTTTTTCGCATTTTACTAGAAAAATTTCAATAACAGACGAGATGTCTGCGTGTTCTGCAAAAACCATTATAGGTGGAAAGAAATTGTAAATAGCAAAGATTTGAAACTCAATAAGATCTACAAATGAAGCCGTACGATGACCTATATTTGTTAATTTCTGTATCGTTCGTTGACTTGAGTTTTCTCTTTGGCAATCGTGCCACATTTTATTTATATAAACATGTTCGGAATTGTTAACAGACACCCATCGATGACGTAATTTGCCCATTTGTCTGAATCAATTGTGTACCAATTTTTAATGTTCAGTTTTCGGTTTAAGTTGTGTTGACAGGAACCACTTTCAATAGATTGATGCCTATAAAGACACAATACTGTATAAACATATCCGTGTGTTGACCATTTCAAGGCCCTGCCTTCTAGTTCATGGTCGAGCGAGTCTGAATTAGAAATGTTTCTGTCCCGCAGATTGTCCTGCTGAACTTTATGCTGGCAGGCGAGGAGACCTATCTCGCTGTTCGTATATATGTTATGATTGCATGGTGTATTTGTTCGTTAGATAGAGTTTAGTTGATGGTTGTTCTTGGAAGCCTTTAGTAGCCTGTAATGGTTTACTTTTACAAATTGTGACTTGAATTGAGAGTTGTCTCATTGGCACTCGTGCCACATCTTCTTGTATCTATGTGCACTTAATGTGGTGTACAATGTTGTCTGTTTTCTCGTGTTTTAAAATAATTCGTTATGTTTGTCCCCTTGATTAATTTAAGTACTGTAATCTGGGCCATTTGTTCGATGATATTGCTTTTCTTTGTACATCAATTTTTTTTTAATGTAGACCTTTGTGTGTGGGGTTGTGACATGATGGATATAAGAAGATTAAGTATGAGTGCCAATAAGATAACTCTCTGTCAAAGTCACAATTTGTAAACCTAGTAAACCATTATAGGTCGAAGGACGGCTTTTGACACGGAGCTTTGGCTGCCGCTATATTGCAAGCTATAAAGAGCCCCAAAGAATGACTAGTGTAAAACCATTCAAACAGGAAAACCAACTGTCTGGTGTTTCATATAAAACAGCAACGTATTGCTAGTTAAGTGATCAAGCTCTTGGAAGCCTCCCGATTTATTTTTCATGATTAATCTAATGTTTGTAACTGAAAACACAGAAGTTATACTGTTTAAGCAAGAAGATCCTAGAAGTACCTAAACAAAGAATATGGTTTGACTTAAAACTCTTTATAATAAATAAAAAGCAATGCTATACCGGCCTTCAACGTTGTTCGTCAAGTAATTCCGTCCATGTACAGGTGAACGAATTTAACAGACTTCGTGTACATTGGTAATAAATATCCCTTAAATACCCCTTAAAAGTAACAAGTGCTTGCTTGCTAATACAAAGATGTGACGTAATTATAACAATGGCCTTGACTTTAAGCGTTGCAGTTTGTAAACAATGCTGGAAACGTACGCTTTCATTCTCAAATGTGCATGCTTTATGTTGTACGACCTGCAAAGGCAGTCTGGATTATCGATCTAGGAATAAAATTTGTGAATTCCAAAATGTAAGTCAATATATTTTATTATTAAAACCTCTATTCTGGAAGGGAAAGCGTAATGGTGTTTCAAATCATGTTATGCAATGAATGAAATTTGTAGAATATAGGATATACCAGGTATATCTTTAATGTTTTCAATCCGAATGTTATGTTATGGGTACAAATATACGAAATAGTACTTCCAATAGCATTATGATATCAAGTAGGGACAACCCGAAAATACAGCCACAAAAAGCAATATACAACGTTATTCAGCAACCATTTTTGCATCCCAGGTGAAAATCGGCTAAAATGGCGCCCAATGAGAATCTGAGATGACAACAATTCTTATAAAATATATTAGTATTCAAAATCGTGAGATGAATGGCTAAAATGATTTCCAAATGATGAACAGGGTTCTAGAAAATATGTAAACAAACCTTTTTTAGGTCAGTTTCTATTTATTTTTGCTACAAAGGATTCCCCCGTCTGAACATGAGATGCGGGGGTTATAAAAAAAGTGTTTTTCAACAAATAAATAACCAAAAACTGATACTTACTGAACTAAATTTTGTCAACAACTTCTTGATGCTTGTCCGTTAAAAAAACACGATGACGTCATCGGATTGACCACGACGTTTCGCGGAAAAAATGCAATTGACGGTAACTGGTAACTGACGGTAACTGGTCGTCGACCAGTACTTAAGCTTTGTTTCCAGATTACAAAGTCAGGATCGGTCATACTTACACCTTATTATTAATTTAACTTCAATCATTATCGACGAGTGTGTACTGTCCAGACATTTATATTTTGTCAGATGATCAGTTCTATCTGGTATAAACACATAGCTCACGGATTGATTATCACCAATTGCTTTGACTGTTCCGTTTGTTTCAATCTTTAAAACAGAAATATACTGTGCTGTGCTAGTGGTACAATTCATTTCCATCTTCTCCCCTTCTTGTCCAACAATTGTTTTAAGATCTGTTTGGTTTTTGAACCATAAATCTGCAATGAGAGGTTGAGTTTTCGTAAGGGTAACTTTTAGTCAAAAATAGTCGTACTTACTTTTTCTATGTTATCCTAACGAATAATAAAAAAAGTTGAAATAACGTTTATGTTGTCATTACATCTTCGTACCGTTAATGTGGTTTTTGATGTCCTAACTTCTAATAACTATGTTCATGTTTCCTTAACTTCTACTTGCTATATTTATGTTGTCCTCACATCTACTTACAATGTTTATGTTGTCCTTACTCCTACTCACACTGTTTATGTTGTCCTCAAATCTACTTACAATGTTTATGTTGTCCACACATCTACTTGCTATGTTTATGTTGTCCTCAAATCTACTTACAATGTTTATGTTGTCCTCACATCTACTTGCAATGTTTATGTTGTCCTCAAATCTACTTAAAATGTTTATGTTGTCCTCACATCTACTTGCTATGTTTATGTTGTCCTCAAATCTACTTACAATGCTTATGTTGTCCTCACATCTACTTGCTATGTTTATGTTGTCCTCACATCTACTTACAATGTTTATGTTGTTCTCAAATCTACTTACAATGCTTATGTTGTCCTCACATCTACTTGCTATGTTTATGTTGTCCTCAAATCTACTTACAATGTTTATGTTGTCCTCACATCTACTTGCAATGTTTATGTTGTCCTCAAATCTACTTAAAATGTTTATGTTGTCCTCACATCTACTTGCTATGTTTATGTTGTCCTCAAATCTACTTACAATACTTATGTTGTCCACACATCTACTTGCTATGTTTATGTTGTCCTCAAATCTACTTACAATGTTTATGTTGTTCTCACATCTACTTGCTATATTTATTTTGTCCTCACATCTACTTACAATGTTTATGTTGTCCTTACTTCTACTTACACTGTTTCTGTTGTCCTCATATTTACTTACAATATTTATGTTGTCCACACATCTGCTTGCTATGTTTATGTTGTCCACACATCTACTTACTATGTTTATGCTGTCCGCACATCTACTCACTATGTTTATGTTGTCCACACATCTTCTTACTATGTTTATGTTGTCCACCTATCTACTTGCTATGTTTGTGTTGTCTTCACATCTACATACTATGTTTTTGTTGTCCACACATCTACTTGCTATGTTTATGGTGTCCACATATCTACTTACTATGTTTATGTTGTCCATACATCTACTGGCTATGTTTTTGTTGTCCATACATCTACTTGCTATGTTTATGGTGTTCACACATCTACTTGCTATATTTTTTGCTGTCCACACATCTACTTTCTATGTTTTTGTTGTCCTAACATCTTGTGACTTTAGTTTAACCTACCACTTACTTGTATGACAGATGTATAACTTATACGTAATTATATACTAGGCAACTATTATTGTGCTTAGCAATTTTGATAAGCCAAAAATTAATTATTGCCACTAGCTGTGTGTTCAAAAGCACGCATAAATCTGTTTGTTACTGTACTTTTTTTTTCTACCTGGACATAACGTATTTCAAGTATTGCTTAAGATTAAGAACAGGACCACATTTATGTTGTCAAAAATTGAGTGACAGAGAAGTGGGAATTGTGTAAGCATACTGACGTCGCAAACATATTTTGTGTTTGGAAATTGATAATAACACGACTAATGAGTCGTTTAAGACATACTGGTTCAACAAATGATAGAACACGTATTGGACGTCCAATAGAAACGACGTTATGCTGGAACGATGTTGTATGCCAAAATGTCCTTTTTGGTGAAGAGTCACGATTTAGTTTTTGTAGAAATGATGACAAAATGCGAGTTACAGATGGCGAAATGAGCGTTGTGCAAATGCATGTGTTCATCAATGTGATCGCTTTGATGGAAGGGGTGTGATGGTTTGGACAGGAATTACGCATTGTGGACGCACTGTCTTTAACTTTATCAACGGATGTCTTACTGCTTTAAAATTATCAACGGACTTCTTACTGGAGTGCTTTTTTCCATCTTGTTGCTTATGCCAAGCACAAATCCTATGAAAAATTATACTTTATTCATTAAAACAAGATATGAAATATAGAACGAGGCAAGAGTACAAAAAAAAAAAAGAAAGAAAGAAAACTGCACCGAAACGGACAAGACGATACCATTGCAAAACCTAAAAAACACGAAACAATTCTACCGTCTACAATCACTTCACATAAACCAAAAGATTATGAAAAAAATGCACCTAACATAAAGGAAGAACTAATAGGAAATGAAAGGGTTAGCAGTTTCGTCTCATAAAATGTAATTAGACGTTATTTGTTGATCAGGCAAGACATAGGAAGATGACTTGTTCCAGACTAAGACAAGTAGAACCATTTGCCATTTGTTCTTATAAATATTTCAAAATATCTTTCAAATCATTTGAGGAGATTTGTATCTTTTTTTTTTTTATAAACTGTTTCATCAATTTCCTTTGCAAAAAATAACAATCCTTCTCGTGCTCAAAACCACAAATATACAAATAAAAATACCTCACTCTTACAAAAATAATATCGCACTTTTGCATTGTTAAAACTGAAATGAACATTCGGGCAGTGCCGGATGTATAAATACGCACCAATGTCCGGTAAAAGTACCTATATATGTAACAAATAAAGTGTCAAACCATACATGACAATAGTATTCTTAGTACTTACATGTAAGACCCGTTTATAGTCAAATCCAAGAAATTTGTTTCTGTATAGTAATCTTTCAATATTTCTGGCATGCGATATTTGTATATATGTCGGGCATTCTTTGAAATACAGTTTATCACATTCTTTAATCAAATTATTTTGTTTTAATACTAGTATTATAATAAATCTAAACATTCTAAAGATACCAATCGTTAATTAAGAATGCACGATGGAGTGGACTTTGTCAAACTAAAATTCACATCGAACAGTCGAAATATGTATAGTAGCTTTTTTAGAGTAATATTCTGCAGCACAGTTGCTTGGAGGGAATCATTCAATATCAGGACTATTTGTTATAGTGACAGTCCAAAAAAACTGGTAATTACTGGGAAATCGGGGAGCAGATGGCTATAGGGATAACACCCATTATTTTACAAGAATGAACCTTATTTGGACTTTCGCTAACTCAAAGTACAATATAAAGATTGTAAATGAATCTTCAGAACACATTCATTTATTTATTTGTGTAAGGATTTTATTTATTTGTGCAATGATTTTCTTTTATTTAATTTTCCCCTTGTAGTACACGGTCATACGCAGGTAGAATTTTAAGATCAATCTGACAATCTACTCAATAGACAGATTATTTAGGAACAGTAGTATAAACACAATAACATTAATTGAAAAACGTTCATCCAACTGTATGGTTTATGTCATTTGATTAGCACGTTTTAATTATAGTGGGATTGAAAGGATATTTATGTGTGTCTCTTAGTGGCATTTCAGATGAATTTATTTTATAAATATAATGTTTATGGTTTATTTATTTTTCGTTTGTCAAATACTGAATGTAATATTATCTAAGAAAAGGGTTTAGTACAACCAGGATACATTCACATGTATGTAACACTATAATTAGTGATTTCGAGAGAAAAAAAAAAAAAAAAAAAGGCATGTTATATGTCAAAGCATTTTATCAGATAAAATAAATTAAGACAAGGTTTATGAATATCGCCACAATTATTTTTGGCTTTGCTGAATACGACGAACCAAAATATTATTTCACTTACTACGAATCAAAAGAGAAAATGACTCAAACGATTATAAAAAAACCCAACCTCAATCTAAAATTTTATCACTTACCTGTAACGACGACACACATTTTAAGACTCTCAACAAAGATTATATATTCTGCCCTTTATGATAATGATTACATAAAAACGCGCATCGTTATATGATACATAAAAATCATGATAATTTTTTTTCAACTTAAAGATAACATGTACAGTGAGAAATATAGTGTCAAAATATAACCTCCCCTGTGAACACTGAGAAATTGATCTTTTCAATGTTGGTTCCGTTATAGCAAGGACGCTATTAATTATATATTCCCAAGAAAACGTACTGGTAAATAGTAACGATAAAATAGAATAGAAATAAAAACAAAATGTACATTCATGTTATCATTTCTCTCATAAAATAGCAAACGACGAGTACAGTAGGCTAAAAGAACTTTGTGTAACATTGGTTTACAATGTTTTGCCTTGCGATAAATTCCTGGAGTACAGACTACAATTTATTTTTCTATTGACTGTAAACCTCTCTGGAACATGTCAATTATCCGTATATATATATGCAGATAGATCCGACGAGTTCAGTGGAAAAATTCCAAAGGAATCGGTTGATATACAGCAAAGATTAACACTGTTGAAATTAATTTAATGAGCAAAAAACAAACGGACCTTATCCCGATGTAAACACTGAAAGTGAATAGATCACTTAGGAATATATATACAAAAAGACTATATTTCTAAATTGAACTGCCAAGTGACAATAGCAGACCGGTATACTCAAAAATGATGTTAAGGATAGATATTTTTGGGAAATTGTAACATGTTATGGACTATATTTAACGCTCCAATAATTGGTGACATACGAGATCGATAGATTTTGTATGTTCATGATTTTTTTTATTAATATGCTGCAAAGATTATCATTTTTAAAGTTAGGTTAAACAAGCTATTAGTACAATTATCTCGAGAAATAAAAAGACATAAAACATCGTATATTTGCATGTATATTTCTAAAAATACAGTTTTAAAAATAACTTCTTTAAAATGTACAAATGTTGTTTAGAAATAATGTCATCGGCATTGTTTTACTATTGATTTTCTCGACTTTTTCATCGGTTTTGCCACTGTTTAAAAGAAAAAAAAAACTGTTTGTACCTTTAACGGTGCTTCATCATAAATGAAGTGTACTCAAACATTTGATCCACGTCAAATGCATATTTAGATCAGTGTTAAAAAAGATGATGAATGTACAATGGGGAGATAACTGAAAGTATTTTTCATTTTTCGATGTCTCTCACTGTTTTAGAGTGTCACAGCTTGCCTTTTCACTGTTGCTAAATTTAAAGATACCCTCTGATTTAATAGATGCATTAAGCAATTTCCTCATTATCCCTTTTGAAATAATCTTCTCGAAAATACTCTTGACATAATTGAATAACATCATGTCAATACGTGTTACACAAACAAAAATCACTTCTGACAACATATTTTCCAATTCTGTGTATTTCATCAATTAAAATATCTAAAGTCTTTTTTACCAACAATTTTCTTTTCGAATGTTCATCTCTCATTTTCAATAACACTGAGCTATTACATGATTTTTTGTGTAATTTTGATATATAATTCATTATTTATTGATATACATTTAATCATGTTATTTGAAATGTAGTTAAATAACAGTAGCAACCAAACTTAACTGTAGTTATTATTATATCTGTATTTTATCCAAACAGTATTTCCTTTGTACAAATGGGGAGTAAATGGGAATTAAATAATAGTCTATTTTGCATTGTTATAATTTAAAGTAATATATAGTTACATGATTATTGTGTATATTCTAACTAATTTGATTCGTTAAGAAAGAGTCTCATGTTCAACTCTATTTTCAAATGTAGACTGAAAAAGCCGATAAAAAGTGATATTGCACGGTTATTTTTACATGTTCTAGAAAAGTGATAAAGAACGGTTATTTTTAGAATATATGACACTATCGAAGCAACAAATCCAGTGAATCGTGCTCTACTTATGGCTTATTGATAAGTACGATATAACAATTGTAGCCTTTGTATGAGGCCATACGAGGATATATCGACTTAAAGAAGTATGTCGACCTCATACAAAAGCTATACTTGTATAATAGTTACTATTTGCATGTGAATATAATACTCCTTAAAAGACAACTACTTACTGGATACTTGCAGCTTGAGCGAATCAAACATCTTACAACGATAATATCCTTCATCTTCAGGGGTAACATTGTAAATTTGAAGGTCTACATGTATTGTAAAATTGCTAAATATTCGATGCTTGTTTCTCCAGTAGATGGGCTTTTCTTCAATTTTTCTATAATAAACGGACTCCTCGATTATAAATGTAATTAGTGGCGATGATCCCTTAATGGCACAAACTTCTTCAGCTAAACGAGGTGGACAGGACATATCTACAATTAAAAATAGGAGTATACAAGTGTTATGTACAATATATTTGTAGGTGCTGCACATGCCAATTTTTTTTTTATTCTCATATAGTTCGGTCAAGTAAAAATGAGACATAAAAACACGCGGGGGTATAATTCTCTTCAACTTTGTTATTGAGTTATTTAATTTCTTAAAATAGGTATCATATATATAAAAAATTCAATTTGAAATACCTTTGTCACATGTTTTATTTTTTATTTAGCACTCCATAGTATCATGTATGTGAATATATGCAGATATGATACATCTAACATTGTTGAGTAACATGTATTTGTTATGATTTAGCTTTTCAGTAGTGTGATGTTTGTGTATTTACTTGAAACCATAATAACCAGTCTGTACGCTGTCTAAACAATACAATATGTATAATACATTTCCAGAAAATTACTTAGTCATGTCGTTCTATGTATGAAGCATTAATAACGAAACATTTCAATAGCATAATTTTCCATGATTCAATTTTAGGCGTGGACATGTCTTCTAAAACAATTCGACGTCAAAAAATTCAAATATTTCTTCTTTTTAATATTTGCATTGCCAACTGATACAGTAGTTGATTAGTTCATATCTTTTAAAACATATTTTTTGAATAAATACCTTTTTTGTTTTGTTTTTCTCTCCTTTGGCCGTCTCCGATTTCCGCGCGAGTAGTTTGATGCAGATTTTGCATAGTCATACGTCATACATATAACGGTTTGACATAATAAAAACAGCATTTAACATTGATTATCTTTCAAATATGTTGCATTATCGGGTTTATTTTTTGTTATTATGGTATAACCATAACAGAATGTCATAAAATATTAAAACAATATTGAACTGCATAACCAAACCGCTTTAAACGTATATAGACAATATGTACGCAGCTAATTGAATTATAGAATAAAACGATTTGCATATGCCTTCAGTGGTTAAAAGTTGAAAGGAATGTCAATAAGTTGAAGATTGTTTACCATTATGTGTGACCATGGGACGCCATGCTCTGCCCGCACTATTATCTGTTCAGGTTCAGAGAACAGTCAGATTTGGGTCACATTCATAATTTGGCAACATCAATTGAAAGTTCACATAGCAATGCACATATGTGACAATTTTCAAATTAATATTACCACAACTTCAGGTTAACTACCTGTTCATGTTTAGAAAACAGTCAAATCGGTGTTACATTCATAATTTGACAACATCAATTAAATTTTCACCTTTTTTTGAACCGTTTAAACCTGATACGGGATGGACGTAAGGAGGAACGGACGCTCACATTAGAAACATAATATTCCTAATTATATAACACAATTGCATTATAACTGAACGTTGATATACACAAATTAATTTCGAAACAAGTGCATATTTTTGTACATACCCAAACTTTTATGAGAAGCTCGTAAAATAGATTACTATGAAGTAGGGAGCCGGTTCGTTATTCGTTAAACTACAGATTGGTGCTGTCCTAACCTGTAAAAAAGTAAACTTAGAGCAGCCCTTATGACTTCTCTCTAAGTTAACTTCAGAACATTTGACCTAGGTCTGCATTTTTAGGACTGCTGCACCAGACTATACATGTGAACAAGTCTGCTTTTTAATCGGTCTTATGGATTTTCTTTTTTTTTACCAAACTTGTTGATACATGTATGTGATGATACTCAAATGATATTCATTAATTCATCAATCAAAGCAGTCCTGTTTACTAGTTAACTTTCTTTGGATCATGTTTACCTTATTTTGGGGCAAACCAGACCAAAGTTAACTTTTATTAGAACAGGTCTGGTTCGGACAGAGCAGTCCAGATCAATGACTTCTTTTAAAAGACATGGTCAAAAGTTAACTAGTGTGTAGGACTGGTTGTGACAAAGTTAATTAAATGTTGGTATCATACAATTAACTTTTTGTGCAGGCATGAAAGAAGTCCTAGAACCAAGTCTATTTTTAAGTTAACATGGATTCTGTCTCAGGACCGGTCGGAGCCGTCATGAATCCTGTCCACACTTTATTCTCAACAGTTAACTAGCTGTACAGGTTAGGACTGCATCTGTATAATCAGTTGAAAGCCAGCCGTAAGCAACTGGTGCTATATTCTGATTTTCCCCGTCAAAATCAACAAACAAAAGAATATTTCATCTGGTTTAAAATTGCTATCAATATTCAAAACAAATATTGATTAATTTTCATATAAATGCCTAAGAATGTAACTTTAACACGCTAATAAGTGTTATAAAAATAGTTGTTATACTTTATAGATATACATACTAGCTTTATCAGGCGCGTACAGCCATCCAAATGAAATCGGATGCTGATATGAATGATTGATTGATGGTTGCTTAACATCCTGTTGCAAATATTTTATGCAAATTTAGTCCAGCTGATTCGTGCATATCTTTAGAAGAATTGTGGGTTTGATGATAAAAGCATGAAACTTTGCACCATTGTAGATATATATTTGGTTGTTAATTTAAGCTATAGACCCACTCTAAAAAAATCCAATATGGCGGCCGTTTTCAAGATGTCTGCCAATCAGTCCATTTTTCACAACCATGTATAATTTAAAGCAAATAATATTCAAACCAAATCTTTTAAAAGCATATAAAAAGTATTCCAACGTTTTCATTGAGTCATGACGTTATCTTAGACAATTTTGTTTTTTGAAAATAGCTGGAAATTTCAAAATGGCCGTCAAAAAGTGAAAATGAACTAAACTAAGATAAGGTTTTGCTGATATTACTTCTATCGAATTGCATTTTGCAGTTCATACAATATTCTAGGGATTGCGTTTATGTAATACATGGATGCTGCTTTCAAGACGATTTAATCAGAGATCCCATAAATGGAAACATTTGAACGTTTTTGTTTGACAGTTAAGTACTATCTGAGTCACAAATGATAATGGATATGTTCCACTTCTCCTTGCCACAATCCTTTCTTTTTCCACGATTGTGATAACATCAAGATGATCAATAAAAACAACTAATCACCGAATTTCTACTTCAATAAGTAACATCACGAACGCTACCAGTTCCAGAACACCTAAGCTGACCCCTAGTTTTGATAAAAAGGGACTCTTGTTGTTTATGCCTTCAAAATTGTGTTATTTGCTCTTCATTTTTCAATGTCTGTGTTGTCAACCAATAAAAGTCTTGTTTTTCCATCTTATATGGATGGGAAACTTAATTTTATTTGAAACATTCACATTCGATCAAGATTTAGATATTTTACATGTACATATGGTTTTTACATGTTCTAAATTTTGTGATTCTTACATTTGTCTTACGGTTGGAAAAGAGACATGTATAAATCCACTATTATATAAAATAAAAATGAAAACAACACGATATAAATTTCATGCGTCCGAAGCGCTTTTTTGGATTTACCTTCATCAGGAACGCTCAAAGCCGAATATTTGAAAGTCAAGGATGTATAAAGACCGAAAACGTTGAAGAGCTATAAACCAAAAAGGACCTAAAAAATAGCCAAATCCATCTAAAGCCAACTTTACCTGAGGGAGCTGAAACCTTAGTTTCTGTATAATTTCAAAATTTATAGACGGGCAATTTTTGTTAGTTTGTTATAAATCATGTCAGTACCGAAGTACTGACTACTGAGCTGATGATACCTGCCTTTTACTGGATAAGAGTCATCAATCTTTTTAAACAAAAGCACCTAGGCTGGTATCACTTGTAGAATATGAACTGCTGACCAATCTTGAGCAGCTGCAATCATCCTCAGTTTTTAGTGGGGTTTGTGGTGCTTAATATTTTGATTTTTGTGTAGTGGTTTCTTGACTGCTGTTAGTCTTTTTTGGCGTTTGTTTATCCCATATTCGTATCTGGTTTTGTTTTGCTAATGATTTTTGAGTATCTAAGTATCTTTTTTTTATCATCTAAACAACAACATATTTTAATGCAGTTTTCAAAATGTTTCTAAAGGACAGCTCATTAAGTCTTTGCCCCATCTCCAAAACACATTTTAAACATCGCGCCGTGCATAACATTATTCTCATTGCGCATTTTCATCTACCGTGACATCCGTTTTATATATGTCAACCATATTTTGTTGGCTCATCACAAAATGCTGATACCTTTGTGATGACTGTTAATAAGGTATACGCCATTCACATTCACTCGAAGTAACACTATGGGTAAAAGGCCGAAACATCACCCAGCATTAAGCTTTCAAATGCTTTGAGAATGTTGTGTGCTTACTTTTAAACCATTCTTGTGGTTAACCTGATCACGTTATATTATTTCAAAGGTGGATAAATTACTATTGTCATTTATAGACAAAAACTGTAGTTTTGTGATATCGATGGTCGATCTGATTGCCCAACCTTCTCCTTTTACAAGTGTGTTATTCTACTCATGGGCTTGATCTACATTTACAATTTTCAAATTAAGTTAGTTAAATGGCATAATATCGCACACGGGTATTGAAAGCCATAATTTAGATGGAAAAATGCAATGAACCAATGAATAAGCAGAATAATGGAATCTTCATGCACCCAGAAGGAACATTCTCTTAAAGATCCACATCAACATGTCTAGTGCAATGTTACAGACCAGTTGTGGTTAAGCGGACCCTCAAATTCCTTCTTATAAATCCATTATTTGAATGTAACATAGTTCTCACCAGAGTCTTATTCCTCAGTTAACATTATGTCAGCCTACTGTAATCTCATGGAAATGTCTTGTTCATGATGCATGACAGCCTTTAAAAATAATCTGCTGTTCATAATATACTATGTTTCCTTGACTGAACACTTGTTCAACCACTGTTTTCAAACGAATCACATAAGGTTCTCAGCGATGCAATTTCTATATGAAGACCAAAAACAAAACTCTTCTTTGTTTTGCTAGAAATATGTTTGCCCTGTTTCACTGTTCTGATTTCGGAAAAGTAAAAAAAAAAAAACGATTGATCGCAAGTGATAATTGATCCATGTCTCGGAAAAAAATAACACATTGTTGGATTGTATTCATGGAATGTCGAATCGTTGTGACAGTATTGAACTCTTCCTGAAAAATTGGTCAATGCGGACTGATATATAAAGGCGAATGACCATTTATTCTTGCTCTACATGCGTGGAATGCTGTCCAGACATATTTAATGTGTTCATTATCATCTGCATTAAGCCATCTGTGTTAACTTATGTATACCATGTTAGGATAAAGATGTGCAATACGAACAGTTGTGCTGGCGAATAATATATTGATTAAAATATCAGAGATTATAAGGGAACTGCATATATTACAAAGCATTAAATTATGACGAATGTGCCAAGTAAGACTAAAAAAATGCTGAAATATTGAAAGTGTTGTACTATGTAACGATTCTTTAGCCGTAGTTGAACTCTTGCTGTTGTCAATAATGTCCACGGCTGTTGTTGTAAAACCACAAGGATTCGAGGGAGGAACCACGTATTCAATGTCAGAGATGGAATATTCTAGTACTGTAGATAAATGGATAATTGGATCATTCATAAACGACAAACGTAAACTGTACAGTTGATCATTAAGTACATTCTTTCACTGTCCTAGCATCCAGACGAAGGCCTATTTACGTTAAGAGATGATTTGGTTCAGTTTAATGTAATATTAAAGAAAAATAGAGAAAACAAACAGAAGTAACTTTGACATGATATCGTCGTATTTGTCTCAATGGAATAACTCGACTGCATTTAGATATTTGACCAAACGATTCTAAACTAATGTTTTAATGGCTGTGGAAAAGACTTTTGCCTACATTATGACTTTTTGAACTACCTGCATCTTTTTCAAGTATCGTTATATTACAAACAGATTGCTGCGGTTGCTTGTTTAATTGCAACACCAAAAACAATCATTAAACAGAAGAATCAAACACCTGCCTGAGATTACTGCAATTTTATAGATAATGGATAAGTAAAACAACAAAAAAACCGAACTCCAAGGAAAAAGTCCCTAAACAATTGGCAAAAACAAAAGCTGAAACACAGCAAACGAATGGAAAACACCTGTCATATTCCTGACTTGGTACACGCATTTTCTTATGTTGAAAATGGTGGATTAAACCTGGTTTTATAGCTTGCTAAACCTCTCACTTGTATGACAGTCGCATAAAATTCCATTATATTGACAACAATGTGTGAACAAAACAAACAGACATTATAGGTAAAAATGTCAAAAATAGGGTTAGAGCAGTCAACATTGTGTTATAATCTCAATCACTATAACAAACAAATAAGTCAACAAAGAAAAAACTAAATGGCATATAGACAAAGCACATACGCAACATTGAAACACCAGAATACAAAAAATGACAACAGCACAACAACACAATGGCAAGATGTACACGTACCGAGCCACTTCTAAAGGATAATACCAAAAATGGACCAAACAGTAAACGTAAATGATTTACAAAGACAAATAAAAGGTAATTAAGATGATAAACAACATCAGTACCTAGAATATATACATCAAGACCATCATGTATTATGTGTGAAGTTGATACGGAATATTTATCAACAAGGTCTTAGTATCTTCTGATGAACTTTTTTTAGAAAAAGGACGAGACATTCTTTGACAAAACCGTGGTTCATCAACTTTTTGCTCAGACACCGAATGAGTTGGGAAATGTATATCCCATATGTAGGCTCTTCCAGTTGATCATAAAGAAAACAGTTCGAGTCGGGAAGTATACATTCTAGTTAAGTCTAGCTTAGATATTGGAATAACGCAAGTGTATATACGTGACCCCTCGTTGTATACTACTGTTCTGTAAAAACAGTACTGTAGTTACAACTTTCTATTCTTTCCTCACAAATTTGTTGATGTTCGGCTTTAGTATATAAATGTGGAATACACTTGGTAATATAGGGCACTTAGTTGTACTGTCAAATCAAAACACTTTTCAACCTTCTATAAGGAATATTTGTTGATTTTTATATCTTATAGCGACCATCTTGGAAAAAGCGGCCAAATTGAAATTTCAATTGGGGTCCATTGCTAGTATTGTTTGAAGCACCAAGCATTACTTACATGACAAATTTGAACTAATATGATGGATATTTGTTGATTTTGATATTTTGTGGCGGCTATCTTGGAAATAGCACCCATATTGAAATTTCAAGGTGGGTTCATAGCTAAATCATGATTCACATGCAGGGTCATCGAAAACATTTTTAAACTAGATACTCTTATGATGATTGTGGACAAGTTCGGTTACATTTGTCTTAGTAGTTTCAGAGGAGAAGGTTTTGTAAAGATTACAAAAATTTAAGAAAACTGGTAAAATTGACCTTAAAGGGCAATAACTCCTTAAGGGTCAACTGACCATTTTGGTCATGTTGACTTATTAGTAGATCTTACTTTGTTGAACATTATTGCTGTTTACAGTTTATCTCTATCTATAATAATATTCAAGATAACCAAAACGGCAAAATTTCCTTTAAATAACCAATTCAGGGTAGCAACCCAACAACCGGTTGTCTGATTCATCTGAAAATTTCAAGGCAGATAAATCTTGACTTGACAAACAATTTTAACCCATGTCAGATTTGCTCTAATTGCTTTGGTTTCAGAGTTATAATCCAAAATCTACATTTTACCCTATGTTCTATTTTTAGCCATGGCGGCCATCTTGGTTGGCGGGCCGGGTCATCGGACACATTTTGTTAAACTAGATACCCAAATGATGATTGTGGCCAAGTTTGGTTAAATTTGGTCCAGTAGTTTCAGAGGAGAAGATTTTTGTAAAAGATTACAAAAATTTAAGAAAAATTGGTAAAATTGACTATAAAGGGCAATAACTCCTTAAGGGGTCAACTGACCATTTTGGTCATGTTGACTTATTTGTAGATCTTACTTTGCTGAACATTATTGCTGTTTACAGTTTATCTCTATCTATAATAATATTCAAGATAATAACCAAAAACCGCAAAATTTCCTTAAAATTACCAATTAAGGGTGGCAACCCAACAACCGGTTGTCCGATTCATCTGAAAATTTCAGGGCAGATATATCTTGACTTGTTAATCAATTTTAACCATGTCAGATTTGGTCTAAATGCTTTGGTTTCAGAGTTATAAGCCAAAATCTACATTTTATCCGTATGTTCTATTTTTAGCCATGGCAGCCATCTTGGTTGGCTGGCCGGGTCAACGGACACATTTTGTAAACTAGATACTTTAATGATGATTGTGGGCAAGTTTGGTTAAATTTGACCTAGTAGTTTCAGAGGAGAAGATTTTGTAAAGTTAACAGACGACGCCGGACGACGACGACGGACGACGGACGCAAAGTGATGAGAAAAGCTCACTTGGCTCTTTGGGCCAGGTGAGCTAAAAGTTACACCGAAAACTACTACCATGCCAAATTTGGTGCTTTTATCATCAAACCCACAATTTTGTCACCGATCAGCAGGACTAATTTAGGACGAGACAATTGAATGTAAATTATATTTTTTACAGAAATGTAGCCTTGCAACAGATACCTAAGAATTCGTTAAAGAGTTGTTGATAAAATAAGAAATTCATGAAGCTTATCGTACATTTCGTTCAAACAGATACAATTGAATTGTGGACATAGCAAATTGTCGTCCAAGGACTATGTAAATATTAACAGATAGCTTTGATAGGCGGTCCTATTTTAGGAATAGCCGGATTTCTCTTCAGTAATTACACGTTGTCTGTTAAGCTATTACTCATGCACCGGAAATGACTGTTTTCGGAAATGACTTGTTTATTAGAACATTTTTGGTGGTCTGTGTGGTGACCCACAACCAACTAAGTCTATCAATACCACACTCTCCCAAGTTTTATATAAAAGACCCCCTCTATCGTATTCAGCCCTGTTAAATAAAAAAATACGGACACAATACCAAATCTATCGAAAAGTATATAACCTTCCCCTCAAACTATTCTTTGAAACCATGGATCTATTTTTACATAGTCAGTTAATACGAAGATTCTTAGCAAACTGGAATCGTAAACTGTGTGTTATTCCTTTATTGATTATGCACTATATTCCCCATTTAATACAAACTTCATGTACAAACCTTCTAAAATTCAACCTGACCATTTTTCCGTGCGTTCATCGTGTATCGTGCGTGTTGCGTGCGTGTATCGTGCGTGTATCGTGCGTGTACCAATCGTGCGCTCATCATTCATCATTCCGTGTGTTTTCCGTGTAATGTGCGTGCATCGTTCATTCATTCTTAATCGTGTATCGTGCGCTCATCAATCATTCATTCTTAACCGTGTATGGTGCGTTCATCAATCGTGTATAACCGTGTCAATCGTTCATCTCTAATCGTGTAACGTTCATTATTGCTATTTTACGAATTTTTCGATCTTGCTGACTGATAATTTCAGTCGAATGATATGAAAACGGATCGAGTGATATGAAAATTATCGCTCTAATGCCGTTGTCAAGGAAATCAACGTCTTCATAGGTAAAATAGCGATGAACAGATTATCATTGGTCATCAAAACTCGATTGCTTTTCTCATACCGGCTCAAGCGAGAAAATTGTGAGATAACCAACGATAATCTATAATTCATTGTGTATATATGATAGTCGGTTATAGAGCTCATCAAAGCTTATATCTTATCTGTTATAGTGTATATATGTTCCGACTTTAAATACAATTTACATTCTTACTTACTTTCTTGTGAACTCTTAATTAACTTCATCGTATATAACGTTCATACAGATTCATGACTTTTTGTGTAAAATGTATTTATCGTCTGTAAATATTTCGTGTTTATTCAGTGAGTCTTGGCTGGGACTGACACAATTTAATATAATGATACATGTTCTACGTACAAACAATAACATGATGACATTTCTACGACAGAAGAGTTAAAATTGGAATTTCTATTCAACTGAGCGAAATGGGCTAAAAATATACTGTTGAATAACTGTTTTTTTTTTTTTTCTAAATATTATGTCAATTAAAAACAGAAGTGCTTTTGCAAGATTTTGATGTGGGGTAAATGTAGCTCCACTAAAATAGAAACTGGAAGGTAAGAAAGAAAAGAAGTCCACGAGATGACATGTTTTGTAGCTCTACAATTGAAGATGAACTTCATGTCCTTTTAAAATGTCCATTATATGTAGATTTAAGATAAATCATGATACATAAAGCTTAACATTTTAATGAACATTTTAACCTATTATCAGATAGCGAAAAATTTATATTTTTATTTAATAACGATAATGTTGCTGCTATAGTTGCCAAAAACATCAACAATATTTTATTGAAAAGAAACGGTATTTTATTTCACTAAGTTCTTAAAAAAACAAATGTTTCGTTTTCATTAAGTATAGATGGACACTGTACATTTTAAATGTAAATGAGTAAAAATATGTTTTTATGCATATATTGTGTCTTAAAAGTCTCTCATAAATCTTTTTAGCAAATGTTTTGATGTTTTATGTTTATTTCTGTGAATCTAATTTTATGTTTGTATGTGGTGAGACTATAATAAGATATTGAATCTAAAAATATTGAAACTATAAACTTTACTTAAATCTATACTTGAGTCAGAAAATCAAATCCAACAGTGTCAGAATTAGATTTTTAAGCTGACAATTGTTTGTCCTTCAACGGGCATTTAATACCATTTATATATTACAGCACCAATCGTATTACATATATTTTGTATTAACGTTCAACTTGAGTCATTTCTCCTATGTTGAACTATGCTACATTATAATTCTTCGCTTATTTGGCAAATTCATATTCTATAAAGATATTTTCAATCATTTAAGTTTTGATAAATAACATTACAAATATCATATTTGTCTCAGTTTCTGATGGTCACATGAACATGAGGGTATTCCATTAAGAAAATACAATATACAAGGTTGTCGGGTAAATGTGGATTGCGGATTAAGATGTTAGATGTCAAACTTGAATTAACAAACTGAGGCGAATTCACGAATAATTATGTACTTTCTCTTCAACAGTTTTTTATACTCTGTTCTTTATTTTCATTTAAACTAAGCTAAATACGTTTTGTGGCAAATAAAATAAAATAAACATTATATGTATTTGAAGGCATTTTGTAATTGAACAAGTATAAGTAAGATCAGGCAAATATATCACGTATTCCTTAAGAATGATTTTAAATTGAGGAACTTTTAACTTGAAATGTGTTTACGGGTTTAAAATAATGTCTTTTTTTAATTCTGATAAAATAGTTAAATATATGGTATTATCATAACAAGTCTTTATTTGAAAAGAATAAACATGTAACACTTTCTCGGATTCACTTTTCATCGTGTTCATGATTGCATATCCGGGACACCGTTTATAATGTATGTCTAAAAGATTAATATCCGAAAAAATAATTTACAATAGTACTTTGTTAACCTTCTAGAATTATTAAAGAATGATTGATTTTTTACCATGGAGGTATTTTTTGTTCCGTTACTGAGGATATTTTTGTCCTTTACGAATCCATATGACAAATTTGACTCCAATAAGGATAATAGAAAAAAACGGCCGATAGATTTTTTTTCCCATTTTATCGGATATAATAGTTATTTTTAAAAATACTAACAATTCATTGAAGTTTCGCATGCATAGCTCAAAACAGTATTATTTGTTTTGCTTTACATTGGTTAAATAATGAAATGTATGTTTCTGAAATTTACACAAGTTTTAATTTCGACTTTGACTTCCGGGGACACTGTCGTTTACAACAAAAGACGAAAATCTACACATGTACGTTCTTATAAGAAGAAGATGTGGTATGATTGCCAATGTTCATAATTATATCATAATTATTGTTCTCCCCCTAATAATGAATCTATAATAGATGCCACTGGACGTTAAACGATCAACTATTAATTCATTCATCTTATCCTTTTAGTTTTGTGATAATTTGCATATCAAATACATGAAACAACTGCAGATTTGCACTAAAGTTAGGAGGCCGCAATTAATGCACACATAAAACATTTATTCACATCCTTACGTTTTGATCCCCTCACAAAAAAAAAAAAAACACTTTATAAATTTCATGCATCCGTAACGCTTTTCTGGATTTAATTTCACTAGGAACGCTCAATGCTAAATATTTGAAAGCCAAAGAATGTGTTAAATAGATAGGAGTATAGAGCAAAATAACCAATAAAGGACCTACACATTCACAACATTCTTTGTATATATGTGTCTGTCCAAATTCAAAAGCACGTAGTCCAGTGGCTTTCGTAACTTCAATTCTGTTATATATTTGGGCTATTTTTTCTGTGGCAAGATTGCTTTGTTATAAAGAAGACCGTTCGTTTGCTCAATTGAATTGTTTCATTTTTTTCATGTCGGGGCGGGGCCTTTAATAACCGACTTTACGGTTTCCGTATTTTTTCATTATTGAAGGTCGTATATATATAACTGCTAACATTCCTCTTGATTTGAACTTTCTTGAATAGTTGTCTCACTAGCAATTATACCACATTTAATTATTTTTACATAAGCCTTCAATCCACCAAAGGCCAAAGAGGGACGAAAGATACCAGAGGGACAGTCAAACTCATAGATCGAAAACAAACTGAAAACGCCATGGCCAAAAATAAAAAGACAAACAGACAAATAATAGTACAGATGACACAACATAGAAAACTAAAGACTAAACAACACGAACCCCACCAAAAACTGGGGGTGATCTCAGGTGTTCCGGAAGGGTAAGCAGATCTTGCTCCACATGTTGCACCCGTCGTGTTGCTTTTGTTATTACAAATCCGGTAAATAGTCTAATTCGGTAGGTCACATTCGTGAAAAGGGAAGGGTATTGTAGTTACGACATAAGGAACATATCCGATATCATCTGTGAAACGGTTATTCCATAACGGTCAACCAACTCGTGATGGCGTCCGTAAAATTTTCGAAGGGATGATTTCAACTTCACCATTTGGAACTCTTGGTTTAATAGCTTAGTCTGCTGTAGCTGAAACCTACGTTTCTTAAAAAAATCTAAATTTATAAACTGACAATTTAAGAAATGTTTGTCATAGATATCTGTTCATGACATAAGTATCAAAATATTTTAGCTATGAAGATGTGTAAACCCTTAAATAAACCTTATTTCTTTGGAAATTAAAATTATTACTTTAATACAATAAAAACCATTATCAGAAAATCGGTATCAAAGAGTTTGCAATTATTAAAATCAAGTTAAAAGAATTGTATATATATGTATGACTCGGAGGTGCAATGGAGATCGTGAAGTTTGATGGTCACGCGAAATGCGATCAGCCGATGGTGTGCGATGGTTTATTTAACGTGGGATACCTAAATTAAAGTCTACAGATGTGCAATTATTATGAGCAGTATATTTGTTTCAATGTCAGTATATAAAGTATTTACTAGTGTTATTGTCTATCATGGATGTATTAGTTACAGTTGCATACTAATTGAGAGATCGTCCTTTTTGATGTTCTGCATGTGGAAATTGATACTAGCGCGGGTTATGCTTAAACCTCCTATTCTAGATGTCAGGTAACCTACTTGTGTTTATGTTGGATTGCTGTCTGATTGACGAATACCCGTCATTTTCTACATGTATTTTTTTAATTTGTTTTTAGGGATGCATCCAGTTGCACCTTTCCATTTAAAATATATTTCCGTGACGTAACCTCAAAAGATTAGTCACTTAAATAGAAACTTTAAATGGAAAATGAAACATCTTCTCGAATGTTGCACTTTGGGTAATTGTTCTCTTCGACAAAATACTGCCTTGAATTTCAATTTTGATATAAATATAAGGAAACCACAACTCGGTTCCTAAATGAATATTTTTAAAAACCCCTAAAGCTAGGTAAAGCCTATCTCTTGATATAGGCTCTTAAATTCAACAGCTTTTAGAGACCGACCGTGCGAGGGCTCAGTCTGTATAGCCAGTCAAGGTCGTTAAAACTTTCATCATCCTTTTATAGATTTTTGAAAATACGATGGTTTTGCCTTTTCGAAAATAAAACATGATCAAACATAACTTCTGCTGTTAACTGCTCTTTTCGGGTTGCTGTCTTAATGACATATTCCCCATTTCCATTCTCAATTTTAAATAAACTAGAAATATGATAAACAAATGTATTCTTGTTGTCAGATCAAAATACGTTTAACAAGCCAGTGCGTTGATACAGGTTATATATATATATATATATATGAAAGTTTTAACGACATTGACTGGCTATACAACTCTTGCACTGTCGTTAATTTTACATTCGTTACTATTACATAATATAATATATATATAAGTCCTGTATCCAGGTTTGTATGTCAGGTGAGAAGTGACAACGGGTGGTATGTATACTAAAATGTTTATCGTCTTCCATTATACATGAGGGTGTGGATGGGGTTTACAGAATGAAAAATTATACACAAAAAATAAAGAAAACAGAAAATAACCAGACAAATATATAGAAAAGAGAATGATGAGGTACTAGAATATATGGAATAAAGAATGGTCGGAAAAAGGTATAACGAATAGAAAAAATGTCTAAAATGATAGAATACAGAAATATTGAAGCCCCATTCAGACCCTCATAATCTGACGATGACATTTAGCTTTAGGGTAGTTATGGGAAACGATACAGTTTTATACCCACAGTGATTTTTACGAGAGTTCACATACAAGCTAATTTTTACAAAATCAATTTGAATTTGTAATAAAATTATATCTGCATGTGCTAAATTTGGAAGATAAATGGGTTTGAATTTTCGACATTTACTTAAATTTCGGTTTCTTGAACATTTCTGTCCTTTGAACAGACTTCTTTTTGTTTCAAAAGATAAACATATGCGGATTTCGGTGAAGAGATTAGGAATATGTTCGTTATAAAATTGGGCTCTACATGTGTGTAACAATTCTTTGTTAATAATTAATTTTTGTTAAAAGAAATTGATTTTAGAAAAAAACCGGCATTTTGTTGTATACATATTTATCTAGTTGAAAAAATTCGGTTATTTCTTCATTAAAGTTGGAACGAATAATCTTCATACAGTATCAAGTCAAATGTCATTTTAAAAAAGAGGGGTCCATGTGCTCGTTTTTAAGCTAATGGTTAAATCTCGAAAAAATGCATCTTTTCCGATATTTAACAGTTTGACGTCGCGAAAAATAACATTTTACGGCAGCAATTAATGTGTCGATAAAAAGAACGAATTCTACAATATATAAAATTCTGTCAAAAATCATTTTATAGGTAAATATTATTAAGGTCATCCGAAAAAGTGATAAGACTGATAATAACATACTAATTCAATTTCATGCAATTAGGTTTTAATGCTAAAAGTTTTAGAAGAAAGCGTTTAATGTCTGCTTATTTAGATTAATTCTACGAATTTTGTTTGTCTGCAAAAACATCATAGAGAGAGATAAAGAGAATGATAACCAATTGAATAAAATGGAGAATGGAAATGGAGAATGTGTCAAAGGGACAAAAATCCGACCAAAGAGCAGAAAATGGTGCATCTTAACACGGCTAAGGACTCCTGTGCACTAAGGACTTATAATATGCCACTAAGGACTAAAAGGGGTGCTATATCATGTAAACAAATTTCATATCTTGGTAGAGATTGATATTTAATGCATACATTTAAATTTAATCAATAACAAATCGCAAATAATAATTGAATGTTTAGGCACGTGTCGGCTTTTCTTTGATTTTATCGAAAATCACTGAACCATAAGACACGTGTCAAATTACATAACTGATTACACTATTACCTTAAAAAGAAAAAACAATTATTTGCATAAGAAAATAAGCCAGACATTAGATATATTTACCATAATAATATTTTTTTAAACTTGTTAAAAATCATTTAATATTCATCGGTTAATAATTAAATGAAAAAATATTTAAAGTGTTAAGTGATTTTTAAGGAATGAAAAAAATGTTTGTCCCGAGAAAAATAGCCCCCCCCCCCTTATGAATGATCATTACCTAAGTGGGGCATAAATTTGAGACCGATCGCGAGGCCTGACTGCCATAAACAAAAGATGACGAACAGCAAACAGTGGATACAACATTTGATATTTTGAAAGATGACAACGGACACAAAATGATTGCACTGAATAATTTCAACTAGCACATGATTCTATTTGAATATTGGAGTTGAAGTGGTGGCAAATACTCGGGTTTTACCATATATATTTATACAAACTTAAAACTCAATTTATTTTTAGTTGAATAATTAAAATTTAATTTGAGATCGTTTTTTTCAAATCTCCTTATCATATTAGACATATGCATGCGTTTTAAAAATCTATGTGATATCTTTTACCGTTTGGTTTTAAATTGGAATCAAAATTGCATTTTCCCATAGAGTTTGAGGTAAAACCCGAGAATCTCACCTCCTAGAAATTGGAAGTGCCAGGATGTTCGAAAATATGTATGAATTTATTTACATACTTGAAATTGTATAAGGAATATAAACATACAGTATGTTTACTGTACAAACAAACAACAGACACCAAGTGGTGGCTTATATTGTTTAATTCATTTTTACTGAGAGCAAAGTTTGATTGATTGATTATTGGTTGCTTAAACGTCCAGTGGCAAAAATATCATACATATTCAGGACGAAAAGTCGTTTCAGAAGAATATTATGAAGTATTCCAAATGTTAAAATTTTCTCATTATTTGGTAAATGTTATTTTCTTAGCTATTTTTAATTAATTTGTACGAATCATATTTTTCTGACAAAATTATATCTTTTGCTCTAAATTAACACATACGATTCTGATAATATAAGAACATTGTAACTTAAGTAAAAAAACCAAAAGATTATGATTGTTTAATCAGTTATTATATAAAAGATCGCTCGTGTCAGTCGGCTCACTGATTTTCGGCAATATCAAGGAAAAACCAGCACGTTCCAAATATTGTTCAACTACGCATTTATTGGTGGTTCTTTTCTATAAAATTGGAATTCATGTATTAAAAATCTCTACCATAATATGAAAACAGTGTACAAATAACACCACCCTTCTAGTCCTTAGTGGCATATTATAAGTCCTTAGTGCACTAAGGAGTCCTTAGCAGTGTTTAGATGTACCGGTAGAAAACAGCCGAGGGTCACCAATGGGTATTCAACACAGCGAGAAAATCTTGCACCCGATGGCGTGTTTCAGCTGGCCCTAAACAAGAATGTATTTTAGTTCAGTGATAATGGACGTCATACTTAACTTCGAAAAATACAAATATTTCATAAATTTCTGAACGTGAACAAATGATAAAAAATAGTAAAGGTTACAAATTAAGGCAGATAAAAAGGGGTTGGTCCTGGGGTTGGAACCACTTTTGTGACGATCAATGCTTTTAAATGGGGACATATGGTTGGAACCACCCTTTTATCCTGGGTTGAGAACCCTCTTTTAAAAATGGATGGAATCGCCACTCTTTAAAATGTAGCAATTTATAAACATTTTTTTTTATATATTTAATATTAAGTAGAATTATAAAAATCGAAGAGTTTTATAATTTGACAACACTCATTGATATTGGAAATACACTAAACGATATACGATAATTAATTTATTCAAGACATGGAATGTTTAGTAAAATTGTCGACCAATCAACACGGAAAGCGAGATATCTAAAAGTTGTATACCCTTATATATTTTCATTATCATACATCAATTCTAAATGCAACTCCAAATAAAATGGCTTTTAGAATCGTGTATTAAGCGCTTATCGTTCATTTGTCAATGAATCATTCACCGTGCGTGTATAGTCCGTGTTTCACTCATCATTCATCGTGCGTGTATCGTGTGTTCATCATTCATCGTGCATCGTGCGTGTATCTTGCGCTCATCATTCATCATTCATTTTCGTTTATCCTCCGTGTAACGCTCATCGCTCATCGTGCGTGTATCGTGTATCGTGCATTCACCGTGCGTGTATCGTGCGTGTGGTCAGTTTGAATTTTAAAAGGTCTGTAAGCACTAGACATATGCTCTTTGCAGTTACTGTTATATGAAGATTCAGAAGATATACGGCTTCCCACACGTTCTTAATGGTGAAGAGTTATTTCTCATTGTTCGTCACTCACTTGTTTCATCTTTGAACAGTTTTATTGTGGGTACCAATATCTTAAAATTTGTAAGCGACCCACATCTAAAATCGGAGTTTTCTAGATAGATGGGTGCAAATCTATAGCTTGGCCGGAGGTCCAATATTATTCATTGTTTCGATTTATCTGAGTGACTGTCACTAATTGTAGAATAACGGTCCAACATAGTTAGGGTGGCATGACCCTTTCCAATAGTGCAAGGCAGTTCTCCATCTACATCAGGAATAATAGACGCTGCTCCTGATATTATTCTTAACATTCTTGATCGAGCTTTTGTTCCCATTGTACCTGACTGTCAAGGACATAATGTTCAATATCATGATAACTCACATGATAATTGATGTCAAAGCATTCCTTAGACATATACCAATAGCCACCTTGCCATTTATTGGACACTAAAGCGGTCATATTTGTATTGACGCAGGTGGCAACAGGAAGTAGGACACACCACCGGACAAACAAATACACCAAGATACTCTCGAGATAACGACTAATTTACACCTTTCTGAATACATGCAGCTATCTAGCTTGGTGCAAATATGCCTGTCAAGCATTTTTGCTATGGAAATTGTAACAGTGACTTTCGATACGTTGGTAAACGACCTGAAATGGGTTTATCTTCTTTTCACAATTCCAAAAGCCAAAACCACGGCTTGAAAAGTGTAAACGATGAATTAGGCTTTGTGGTCAAAAATATTTTGAAGTTGAAAATAATGTAAACATTTTGTTTGTGAACAGGGACCTACTATTTATCAGGATAGTATCACCTGTATCCCCTGCCTGCCATTTAATATGTCTAAAGGATGTGAGTGTGGTCATCTGGAGTCTATGCAATTGGACCATGGTTACTCAAAAATCAAACTGGATGAAGAAAAATACTGACACTAAAGAAAGTTCATACTAAGTATCTTAATGTTCCCGAAGTAAATACTTAGATAGGTAAATTTCAATATACTTTTATTTTGATTCAGTTTTTAATAAAAATATTCCATTTGTTAGAAGCTACTAATTGGTAGTAGTACAGTATTGTTTATAATAGTTTACCCAGTTAAATGGTGGCTATATCTTGTAGTAAAAGGTAACTTATTTCAGTATACAAATTTCCCCTGAGATTATAGGTCATGTATGTTTTGAAGCTACTATCTTTTGTCTGCATTACAGTTGGATTTGCTTACACTAAGACATAAAATAAAGATCACAACTATAAGAAATATTACTAAAAGGAGAAGTAAGTTCTTCCATGCAGCCAAAGTATTTTAAAGTTGATAAAGTAGAGTTTAATGTTGTATCACTATATTCTTTTTCAATCAAAGCTTATGTAGAAAGTACATTAAACTATTTTCTACAGAAATTATTATGTCTTTATATATACATTATTACAAGTATGTATTGTGTACATGCACACATGTAGACATTTGGCATGTGATAAAAATATTTTCTAGCACAATGTACAGGTGTATTTTGTATATTATATTATATGTTACTGAGGAATTAACAGTAGAAGTGAAAACATCCCTTTCTGATGCACAACATCAAACTGAGATAACCAGTATATTAACAACTGTCAACACCAACAACGCAGAAATACAGACAGATATTTGTATGGAGCATTTATCTGAATTTACAACTTTAAATTTACAAGATCATACCAGTATAACCAGAAAATTGTTTACTAAAACAATTCTTGAATATAATGAATCTTGTCACAGTGTTTATGTATACATTTTATTTGCAGTTTGTCTATTTTCTTATAGATGTATTTTATTTTACACTGCTTATTTCATATCAAAATTAGACATGTTCATGAATCTAGAAAGTCAGTTTAATGACGTAAAAGCACAAAAATGTAAATGTAGACATTTGAAATACTTTTTCCATGTTTCTGGACTGTTTCAATGCTGCAGCATACAGTTTAACATAAATACGGTTTGCCAAAAAAATAAATAAATGCAGTATGGACCACTGGAGGAGTATTGAACGGGGCTATAAATACAAAGGTTGATAACTGTATTCACTGCCTTGTAGATTCATATATATGTAAGCAATAAAAGACCATGATAAAATATAAAACAATTCAAAGGATAAAACCAACTGCTTAAGGGGGCTCGCGGGTATAAATCGATTTTTTAAATATAGGATTTCGCTATTTTTTTCTATAAATGAACTTTATCATATACTTAATAGAAAAATGAAATAAAAAAAAAATGGGATCACCGTTCATTTAAGCTCACAATCTGCCTTCGAAAGAAGCATGCATTTTTGTTAAGGTACTTTTTTTCTGTTGAGCTAATAGGAGAAATACAGGTAATATCGAAATAAAAAAAGAACTAAATTACAGAAATCGCCTAAATTTAACAATTGTTTAGTTTAAGTACAGCTTATTTGAAAATAATAAAAAAAATAATAGGTCACCGATGAGTTAAAAAAGATATTTTAATTTTAAAGCAAAAAATGGCATTTTTGCACCAAAGGGGATAATTTGGAGCTTTTCAATGATTTTAACATTTTAAAAGTCACCTGGGGCCAAAACGAATCGATTTTGTTTGGTTGATTTTTGTACCATATCATAAAGTAACAATTAATAGTGTAATAAATAAAGCTTATTATGAAAAAAAAAGTTAAAAAAAAATTCTGAAATTTTTGTACCCTCGATCCTACTTAAACATATTAAATGGCTAGTTAATCATTGGTTTTATACAAAATGAAATATTACTCAAAACCTTACTTAAACAGAAAGTTTGCACCCACTAATATTTGAAAATAAATCATATAGCAACATATCATTTGGGTAAAACCTTTGATCATATCTAAATATTAATAACAATAAAATGAGGTTGTTTTCTGCAGTTTTTTGTAATAAATGTAAGAATAATGACACCCAAAAGCAAACATGTAAGACGAAATTCAAAACTATGGATGCTGATGTTTACCTGAATGAACATCTGACGAATGTTATTTAATAGGTTTGATAAGACCAGACAAATTGCTCACCATACCTTCTACTTTAAAATAATATACAACAAACCTTAATAAACATAAGACAATCAGGAATGTCTATCATTCTGCTTACAGATTATCTACTTTATTTTTCATTTATTTCTTTAGTATGTACTATTTACTATTATCGTCAGACACAAAATGAACACATAACACGTAACGATATACATACTAGTTATACTTAGCTGAAATGCAGATTCCCAATAATATTCTATCCAATATATTCCTGTGTCATTTGCTGTTACATTTATTATCTGAAATTCTATAATATTTGGACGTAATATAATGTCGTATTTGTTTGCTTCAGATCTCACAAGGTGAATTAAATAATATTCATTTAGATATGACATCCATGGACCAATGTCTGTAAATGTCAGATTCACCGTTGACCCTTCTACAGTGTATACGGTGATTCTTGAATCTGTAAGTATGGATTGGTCTGAAAGCATTAAAAATAAAAAATCAACTTTAAAATATCTTAGAACGAAAATCAGGATTGAGAAACGATATCGTTGTTATAAAAAGTACGAGAATAATTCAAACATCTGTTTTCTGATCATTACGATGGTCTTCCTATTGCCTGTAAGTGGGATTGTCCTAGGATTGTATTCCGTGACAGAATAAACCTGCTTTTCTCAAAATTATTTTGCAATAAGAAGTTAGAACAGGGATGTCCAGATCGGGGTCAGAAATCGGTGTATGTTGAAACGGACGTTATTAGAGTGTAACCTTTGCGGATTGGTACACGTCGTTGAAACGAAAGGAAGCCTAAACAAACGTATGTGCGGCCATAGATCAGACATCAACCACAAAATAAGCGACATTCTTTACCAGTATTTTAACCAGCCGGATCATTCAATCTTTTCTATGCAAGTTAGCATCATCGAAAAAATAAACAACTGGACTAACAATCCTTATCTAGCAACGCCTCTCCGTAGACAAAAAGAAGACTATTGGATTCGACATTGAGGACTGCGACACCATATGGTTGCAATGACAAAAATAATGGTATAGGTATTCTATCTAGTCCTTCTTGTAGCTCGGTAAATAGAGGCAACAGTAGTTTACCGCTGTTCGAGATTCATAAATCGTAAAAGTAAATCCGAGTTACAAATTAAAACTGAGGGAACACATCAAATATAAGAGGAGAACTACAACACAACAGAAACACAACATTAAAAGGTAACACACACAGAAACGAACTATAATATAACAATACCCATTTTCCTGACTTGGTACAGGACATTTTAAGAAAAAAATTGTGGGTTGAACATGGTTTTGTGGCTAGCCAAACCTCCCGCTTTTATGGCAATGTTAAATATAACATTAAAATGACAACATTACATCACAGGACTACAATTCAAATAAATGGGAGAACATATAGGACATGAAACATACAAAGAATAGCTAACAAAAGGTACCAGGTTTAACATTTAATAAATGTGCTGATTTTTTTAACTCTGCTCCACGGCGTAGACGCACTCATGGTCATTGTCATTATACATCACCAACTCTTTATGATGTCTCAATTTATGACCTGCTGTCATTTATACAAAAGCCGTTAGGTATTCATTAAATTTGCACGAAGCTTTATTCATTACCCCTTTCAAAACGTCTTTCTCTGTACAACTTATGTTAAGAAACCACTGTTACAAACCCTCATTGAAACCAATTAAAATTTACAGCTATCATTTCGGATATTGCAAGTCACAGACTTTTCAAACCAGTTCTCATTGGAAAAGATGAAAAAGAAAAAAGATCCTTTCCTAAACTTCCCTTTGTAAACAAAAGTCTCGACTTGGGCATTATCCTACATCATAAATTAGTTCAATCGAAAATACCTCCTTATTTTAAAGATCAGTCTGTCCCAATCATTTCTTATACTTAACCAATTGCAACAAAAAATTTTAATTACAAACACGTGTTGCAGGATCTCAATATTGACGACTTCAAGTCTAAACCTCCCGATTGCACCTGTGCTAGTTCATGTATAATCCGGCTGGCCACGTTATTATCGGTGACCTCAACATTGTTCCCTGCGAAATGCGTTATCCAAAGGTCCGAAGTATCGTGAGCCTAAATTTATAAATTGGAAACACAACTTCAAAATACTGATGGATTAAGTCGAGTATTATGCCAGGCAACGGGTTAAGCGCAAGAAAGAAAACGTAGATACTTTTTCCGAATGTATTAAGGCTGTGAGGTCGTTGATACAAATCAGAATGAAGAAACCGAATGGGTCTATCAATACCCATGCTACATCAATCTTTAAAGACCCAAATGTTCCAAAACACGTGTCCTACCTCCATGGCAAAAATGTTGTTGTCCCCGCAGATAAAGCCCCTAACAGTTTCGTTTGTGTGTGTAAATCATATTAAATAAAGGAGACACATTACAAGAAATTATAGACTGAGCAGAAAAAACACACAATATTAAGGATGACCTGTTCCTCAAGAGTAAGAAAATCGAGCATTATAATAATGCGAAATATACGATAAGGATTTGTTTTAATGAAGTAGTAGACATATCAACATATTGTCTATCTTTAAAAACGCTAGTATGTACGCTAAAACAACACTAATTTTAAACTGGAACTGTAGTGTAGTTGTAGTAGTTCAAACAGATATACAAATCAGTCTTACCAAGACGCCAACAAAAGCGTTGTAGTAATCAATAGTAAATTTGACAGAGACGCAAAAGTGAAGACTGTAAGTAAATATAAAGATAAACGACTTCGGCACCTAGAATCTAAAACTCAAGGCTATCTTGTATTATTTATGAAGTAGACAACGAATATTTATTTCATAGGTCTTAGTTCCATCCGATGAACTCTTTGAGAAAAGGACGACACATTCTTAGACAAAAACCCTGGCTTACTTTTTTGTTTTGCCTAGACACCGATTACATTTCACAACGGCTGAGTAGTAGCTGCAAGCTCTTGAATATCGTATGAGTTGAGAAATGTATACCCTATACGCGGATCCAGTTGGTATATTGCTGCTGCTAAGAAGAAAATTTACAATTTCAATATTGAAATCGTCTCGCTTGTCAGAATTTCTAGTTCAGAGATGACCACTGTTATAAAATTCGTTAAAAGCAGTATCAATTAAAGGATCTTACCTTGTAGAAAGAACCACATCAAACAAAGTTTATCCAATACCTAAAATGGAATGCATTGCAGTAAACAGATTTAATGGAAGCCAGAGTGTAAACATCAACAAAACTCTTCAGATTTACAAGGCTTCTTATAAAGAACAGCGGACAAATATTTCGTGTATTTAAGACTCAAGTGCTCAGCTCTCATAACAACTAGTTTAATGGCTCAATCATTTTTGAAGTCGGAGGGTAATCAAACCCAAAATTGTAAGAATTGTGTGCTGTATCCAAAATGATTTAACATTTTATGAACAAAACATGCACACCGGGGTCTCTAAGTAAAAGCATTATTAAATTATTGTTTCAATTATTAAGCCCTGCTATGTTCATGAATTAAATACATGAAGTCAGTGAAAGTAATTTTGTTCCAGAGATATAGAAAACACGCTAAAATGTGTTGTCAAAAGTAAAACTGTTTGTTAAATAACAAAAATAATCTAAGAGTAGAAAAGAGTGAACATATGTTGTGTACAAGTTATCATTTTGTACACATTATAATTCTGATAGAATAATAAAATTGACCCCAGTGACAATTCTGATAGTATAATAGAAAATGGCTCGAGTAACAGTCAGGATGACACTGACGTTGAAACACCAATCATACGTGCCAGGAAGCGTGCGCTGTCTGGCCGACTTCTATTATACTATCAGAATTGTCACTGAGGCCAATCTTTATTATTCTATCAGAATTGTCAATGGAGCCAATTTCTATTGTACTATCAGAATGAACTGGAGTGCATGTATCAATTACATTTCCTGTCTCCATCTTGGTATTTTTGTATTTTGTGAATAAGGTTTATAGGTGGTCATTGAATAAAAATTCTATAGTGTATCAATGTCTTTTTTATAACAAAAATCCATACTATGAATTATTGTACAATTTATACATGTTATAAGTGAATTTTAGTAAAATTGAGTGCTATAATATGAAAAACATATAGCCTAGATTTACATAGAACATCATTTGTGCATTTTTAAGGAATGTTAGCTGGAGCGTCTTTTTTCGGGGCTATTAGTAATTAGAGCTAGAGATCTCGTATAAATTAAGACGGAGCGGATGTTTTCCATCAAAATTTTTGGTGTTTTTGGTAGGTAAAACGCTGACCCACATCTTGTGTACAGTATAACGATATTAACGAATACAAAGACGTCATTAGTCTATCTTATAGTCTATCTTATAAATGAAATATTGAAGTGATTTCATTGACATACATATTTTCCCAGTACTGTCATTAACCAAATCAGCATTTATATCATTTATCGTTCACGCGTCAAAGAGGCATTGGGTTTCGTGTACACACTATGCTTAAAATATTGAACTATCCAAAGAATATTAAACCATACAAAAGTAAACTGTCCGATAGAGGTATATGTATTGCGTTATCATAAATTTTGAAATGTTTGGAACATTCGAATAAAAGAAAACTACAAATAATTGAAGCTTACCATTCTGAATTCCTTTTTGTATACACTAGGTTATATTTCCTGTTTTTCATGTTAAAACAAGTCACAATCGTATGTTTCCGTTATTTTATATTCAAGTTCCAAAGTCTCGTCGTTCATTATAACAGAAGGAACAAAATATATATTCGACAAAAATAAACCACTACCATTCAGAATATGTAATTATATTTTTACGCCGGGGACGGGCAAAGCTTCTGTGTCTTGATATACGACACTTGAAAGGTTGACACGGCAATATCGATTGCAAATGATATCTCTTTTGTTTTTGAATCTGAAGTTCTGTTTTTTAAAAGCAATATTTATTTTATTGTTTTTTAATGGGTTAAACGCTGCCAACATCATTTATTAGATGAAGCAACTGCTATAGAATTATTACAGACATAAGTATTATTTCATTCGCGGAAAATCAACACTATTTACGATGTTGATTCGCACATGATTATTTCTATTAACCGTGTTGCCTTTTAGTAACAAACAATTAAAACGAAACGACTCTTTAGTTACAAAGCAGTCTTATCAAGACACTTATTTAATCAAAGTTTAATTTTATGACGGTTAAACAATTTTAATTTCAGAATTGTGCTATATCAAGATAATGGTAACACTCGGAATATTGACTTCAAAATATTTTTCAATCAGTTAAGACCAGCTTATGATAATTAGAAATTGTGTTTTCAGTTGATATGTGGTGGCTTAGTACTTTAGTTCAAACGTCACAGACATATTTCATACATATTAAACTTGTGCACCTGCTGTTATAGAATTGTGTTGAATATTGTGTTTTCCATATCTTATATTTATATATATTTGCGTGTTCATTATGCGTGTTCATTACAGACCAATTCTGCATTCAATATAAATTTGTCTGTGCACGCTGGATTTTGTAGCCTTGGATTCTTTGTTTTAGTTAAGAGCCTTACCTTAGATGAATTTTACACTGTGTTTGGCATCATGCACAAATCTCTGACAATCCTCCAAGTGCTATCATATCGATCAGTTTTACTTTCGATTAATTAAGGTGTTACTTTATTTGTGAATCTGGAACTCATGATGACCCTAATTATTAGAGGGACAAACCAGGAATCATTTAATACATGACTCTGCTATTTCAGTAAACACTTAGATCTTAATCAGATGACAGCAGGGTGATAAAGATTTCATAGTTTATCTAACAATGTATGTTATCGATTCGAAAACAGATTGTTCCCAACCTTAGTTAACTTTATTTTTCATGTCGTTTGAAATTTTTTTTATTTTGTCATATCATTTCGTTTAGGGAACACTTTTAAAAATAGTATAGTTATAAAGAGTTACGTTAACACAATTGTCTCGCCTTTTGGTGGGCATGGTTAATCCTGTTTTTGTTATCACAAAAGTTTCGTTTATGTATTTTGTTTCAAACTTGTATAGCCTTTCACCACTCTAAAAATAAATTAGTATCTACCATTATTTATATAGGTTTACATAACTATAAACTAATTTGCCTATAATTTTGAAATGTTGATATTCATGTTTGACCATAAAACACACAGTATGATGCAATTAATTTGTAATCATGATTTTGGTTGGTCCACATCGTATGTTAAGGGGTATATTAAACGTTCTCCTATACTCTAGCTAAGAGGTGCCGAAATTTTGATTCTGGAATTAGTGGTATGTGATTTTTGCTGCGAAAACAAGTCGCGAATTTAATATCTGTTAGTTTTAAATTAGTATGGAGGTAACTGTATTGTATTTTAAACGAGGGCTCTCAAACATAATATTTTACTCGGAACTCGGAGTACAATATTTTTGCTCTAAACAGTATTTTGATTGGTTCATTCCTGAGTCTGAATATGATAATCGTTACTCGAATTTTGTATGGCCTACGTAAAATGTTTGCTATAAACGTTCGTTTATACGTAGTCCGAACGTAAAGTAGAATACAGTTATTTTCAATGTAATGTTCAATACCGTTTTATTGTATCAAAGATGATGTTGTTTAGTCCTAGTTGTTCCAAACCTTGTTTACTATATTTTCCATGTAATGCGTTTTATCTTTTTATCCTGTTGGTCAGCGTTCTTTTAATAGCTGTTTTAAATATCAATATTGGCAAATACGTTAACAAATTATTGAGCCTTTTTAGGTAATCCTTGATTTTTTTCTCAAAACTTTTGGTCAGGCTTTTAATCTATAATTTGCAATGCCCTCACCTTCTAACAATTGAATGCTTCTTTACTTAAAAAGACGTGCATGTATACTTGTTGTTGCCTATACATGTTTTAATATTTATGACGCATACCGTGGTTTATCTTTCAGTAAATTTCCACTTCACTTGAATTCTGGTGGACAGTTGTCGCGTTGACAATCAGACCACATCTCCTTATTTTTTCATAGTTTTGTGTTGTGTTTGCTATGAGGTGTAACTATTCTTCTTGATAGGATACATTAAATATAAATGTTCATTTTGAAATTTGATTTAATTGATAGAATTTCAATTTATGATGTTGCATGAGATATGCAAAGGCTACCCAGGAAAAATGACAAGTGCTAACAACATAATTTTATTAGATATGCAATCTAATAATGGATATTTATTTGGCTGATTTCAGTTTTAATACAGATTTCTTTTCATTGAATCAACCACAAATATTTGTTTTAAATGTTCAATTCACCACAGTCACAATGACCTCCTATTCATTCGTTATTGCGGACACAATTATATGTTAACTAAAATAAGAAAAATAAACATTTATATTGTAACTTTTCACACGGGAAATATAGAAAGGAAATGGACACTTTGTGTTGTGCAATTGTTTTCATTGTATTAGTACTACAATATAAACCTTTGCACTAGTTTCAATTATCATTGCTTATTATGTTAGACCCTGAATAGTATTTTATATATAAAAAAAAAAAAAAAAAATACATTTAGAGCAAGTATGATGAATGTTGATAGAGTCGACGATGAACACTAAATGACATTTAAAAGTTTTACATGTCATAATGGAATGTATCATTAAAAATAGCCAAGGCCTTATTTCGCATAAGGTGAACCATTGCCGTTGTAAATAGATAAATGTCTAGCAATAAGCAATACCAGCTGTTTTCACACCAACTATATAGTTATAATGTTTGTCAAGAAGTCAAGGTGGTCAAGCATAAATCGGAGGCAGATCTTTTCTTTTCTTGTAACAATATTATAATAAACTGCTTTGTTTGATATGTCACTCTAAATTTGAGTATTGGAAAATGAGTCATATTTTGTCATACCACTGAGTAAACGTTTATAACATCGTATGATATATCTTAATTGCATGCGACTGTCCTACACGTGAGAGGTTTAGCTAGCTATAAAACCAGATTAAATCCACCATTTTCTACATAAAAATGCCTGTACCAAGTCCGGAACATGATAGTTGTTTTGCATTCGTTTGATGTGTTCGAGCTTTCGAATTTGCCATTTGTGAAGGGACTTTCCGTTTTAAATTTGTCTTGAAGTTCGGTATATTTGTTATGTTACGTTTTAATACCTTTATACCTGTTCATGATTTAAAATAAATTGTAAAGTTTGTTCAATGATGGTGTACTAGAATGAAAGGCGAGAAATTAGGACTGTTACAAGAGAAAGTATGTCTGATACTGGAGGACATTTTGCTTTGCTTCAGGCCAAATATAAGAGTTGTAGAAAGGTAATTTTACGTTCGGAAAAGAGGAACTCCTATGTACTGAACATCATTTTCTCCCATTATGACGAGGAGCTGCTGCGACTTTGTACAATTCCCCTATCAACACAAGCGTCAATTTTAGAATCGAGGTTTACTGTTGGATTGAAGATGTCCAGCTGACCATACTGTTACACATTAGTCAACTGTTTTGTTTTCTGAGACTAAATTAATCATTCGGTTATTGCTGCTGCAAAATTACACATCCGAACTTGATGTCTATCATATGATGTAGATGGATATATATAATTACTACTAAAAAGCTTCAATTTCAGCAGATACAATGTCTAGTGAATATTATGATTATTTTTTTTAATTGCACACGTTGTCGTAATCTAATTCACAATGTGTTACGTGTACAAATATATTGTGAAAATCCAAATACTTGAGCACTTATTTGTCATATACTTGTTTTCCGATTTATAATCGAATGTTATTAACATATCACCATGATCACGGTGTCAATGTTTTTGTCTTATATCATATGTTTATTTCTGGAATTATAAATTCTCATAAAACCTGTTTAACCACGCAGCATTTTAGCGCCTGTCCCACGTCAGGAGCCTCTGGCCTTTGTTAGTCTTGTATGTTTTTTTTCAATTTAGTTCATTTATATGTTTCGGACTTTAGTGTGTCGTCCATTTTCACTAAACTAGTACACATTTTTGTTTAGGGGCCAGCTGAAGCCCGCCTCCGGGTGCGGGATTTTCTCGCTGTGTTGAAGACCCATTGGTGGCCTTCGGCTGTTTTCTGCACTTTGGTCGGGTTGTTGTCTCTGACAAATTCCCATTAATCATTCTCAATTTTGTATTGTGAAAGTTGACAGGTAAACTAGCATCCTAAAATTAACACAAATAAATAAACTTACATTAAGTAAATAATTTTCTGATTTACATTTTCTGATTTTTTTTCTTGAATGTTCTCTTCTTTTCTGTATTATGTCACGAGTTTTGGAATAATTATGTTATGGTCCGTATACAGTGATTAGTATATTATTTCGATATGATTACAATTTGTGAAATTATTTTTATCTTTTGCGCCAGTTTTGTCAATCAATTGGATATGCTGCCTACCATCAATATAATATAAGGTTTTAAAATGGCTGCAAAAAAAAAAAAAAGGCAGAACATTACTATCTGATGTTACTCAAGTACATGTCAAGTAGCTATAAACATCATCGTTTATGTAATCGTGTTTCTGTCATGTTTAAACCACGTGATGGGTTTCTCACCTTAATCATACGACGTTGTTTAGTATCCACGACCTGTATCGTCTGCTAATTGTATTAATTTATGGTACGATTTTGACATCAGTTTATGTAAACCCTGTTTACCGCAGCGTCCATAATTAAGCATCACACTTAAAATACTTAGTAATATATTGTGTCTGGTTTCTGCATTTCAAACACTCAACTTGATATATAGTTTTTTTTTTTCTATATCGCCTTGCAGCATTTCTGTCTTTTAGACAATATAATCTCATTGCGTTTCAGAAGTTTATTTATACCTAACAATACATATGTGTATGCCACGAAAGCTCGATCTGTCAAGCTTTTGAATTATTTAATGAACAGTAGACCAACAAGATGCCTAGCAATTGTATTCCAAATCAGATAAGAGTGGACTCGGGATGTTGAGAAGACTTTTACGATCATTGAGTATTTTAACATCTTAATTTTCATTTTTGTTTGTTTTAACCATTCTAATATAACCATGTATATTTCTCCTAACTTATTTATTGTCAATGTCTATTTTTATATATCAGTTAGAAATACTAATATATTTACTGTACAGATGGGTGCAGTCCTAACCTGTACAGGAAGTTAACTTGATAACCAGTCATTTGGACTGGTCAAAGTTAACCTGTGACCGGATTTAGGACTGCTCTGACCAGTCCTAGGACCAAAATCTAGTTAACTTGAAAAGCGGACTTGGTCCTAAGACTGTTTTTATGTCTGCCAAAAAGTTAACTTGGAAACAGGTCCGCTATTGATATAAGTTAACTTCGAACCAGTCCTGTCATAAGTTAACAGAAGTTAACTTCGAAACCAGTCCTGCCGTTAAGTTAACATAAGTTAACTTCGAAACCAGTCCTGCCACAAAGTTAACATAAGTTAACTTTTGCTTTGACAAATCCGATCGAAACCAGACCTGTTCCCAAGTTAACTTTTGACTGGTCTGCTCAACACTAAGTTAACTTGTAACCAGGACCGCTCTACATCGATTTTTTAAAAATATTTTTTAATATCTTTGTTTCGTAGTATAAACATCGAAAATAAAGTAAAATTAATACTTCCGTTATTTAAACAGGATTAAATACAAATATTTGAAAATAAAGTGCGCATAAAACGTTGCTTGTTACACAAATTTATCTGTGATCTGCCAATCTATAAATTAAAAAACGATCTTGGTTACAATGATAACGAGCACTGAATATATATTCCAATATCTATCAAATTCAACCATATTTGCACTTTATAATGTATATCTTTGCAAGGACGTATATTAGATGTTAGTTATACGTCCTTGCTAGTTATACGTCCTTGATCTAAGTAGCCACAATCAGCAATATTTTAATTTCAGGATAGAATTTCTTATACAAACTGAAAGCATCATTAAAACACATGACTACAAAATTTTGTCTGCAAAAATTAAGAGTCCCAGCATGTCTTTCTTTTGTTCAATATATTGATATGTAACAAAATTTCAGTAGTTTTGATACCTTAGGCGGACGTGTACAACAAAATTATTTCACCGCTTCAAACAAAACTGACCATATGTGCACTTTAATTTGTAAATCTATATATCCGCATAGTAAATCAGCCATATTTTTTATGTCAGGATTTAATGTATAATACAAATGACAGCAATATTGGAATACTATAACAAAAATTTTTTTCGCATTAATTTAGGTTGCCATTATGACATTATGACAGCAATATAGCTATACAATAACAAGAAATTTTTGTTCGCATAAATTTACGGTGCCAGCATGTCCTCCTTTTATTCAAAATATTGATACGTAACAAAATTTCAGTAGTTTTGATACCTCATGCTGACTTGTACAACAAAATTATTTGACCGCATCGACCAAAACTGACCATATGTGCACTTTAATTTGTAAATCTATATACCCCCATAGTAAATCAGCCACATTTTTTATGTCAGGATTCAATGTATAATACAAATGACAGCAATATAGCTATACAATAACAACAAATTTTTGTTCGCATAAATTTAGGGTGCCAGCATGTCCTCCTTTTATTAAAAATATTGATACGTAACAAAATTTCAGTAGTTTTGATACCCTATGCTGACTTGTACAACAAAATTATTTGACCGCATCGACCAAAACTGACCATATGTGCACTTTAATTTGTAAATCTATATACCCGCATAGTAAATCAGCCATATTTTCTATGTCAGGATTCAATGTATAATACAAATGACAGCAATATATGAATACTATAACAAAATTTTTTTTTTTGCATTAATTTAGGGTGCCATAATGTCCTCCTTTTATTCAAAATATTGATACGTAACAAAATTTCAGTAGTTTTGATACCTTATGCTGACTTGTACAACACAATTATTTGACCGCATCGACCAAAACTGACCATATGTGCACTCTAATCTGTATTTCTATATATCCACATAGTAAATCAGCAATATTTTTTATGTCAGGATTCAATGTATAATACAATGGACAGCAATATAGCTATACAATAACAACAAATTTTTGTTCGCTTAAATTTAGGGTGCCAGCATGTCCTCCTTTTATTCAAAATATTGATACGTAACAAAATTTCAGTACTTTTGATACCTCATGCTGACTTGTACAACAAAATTATTTGACCTCATCAACCAAAACTGACAATATGTGCACTTCAATTTGTAAATCTATATACCCCCATAGTAAATCAGCAACATTTTTGATGTCAGGATTCAATGTACAATACAAATGACAGCAATATAGCTATACAATAACAACAAATTTTTGTTTGCATAAATTTAGGGTGCCAGCATGTCCTCCTTTTATTCAAAATATTGAGACGTAACAAAATTTCAGTAGTTTTGATACCTCATGCTGACTTGTACAACAAAATTATTTGACCGCATCGTCCAAAACTGACCATATGTGCACTTTAATTTGTAAATCTATATACCATGTATACCACATAGTAAATCAGCAATATTTTTATGTCAGGATTCAATGTATAATACAATGGACAGCAATATAGCTATACAATAACAACAAATTTTTGTTCGCATAAATTTAGGGTGCCAGCATGTCCTCCTTTTATTCAAAATATTGATACGTAACAAAATTTCAGTAGTTTTGATACCTCATGCTGACTTGTACAACAAAATTATTTGACCGCATCGACCAAAACTGACCATATGTGCACTTTAATTTGTAAATCTATATACCCCCATAGTAAATCAGCCACATTTTTGATGTCAGGATTCAATGTATAATACAAATGACAGCAATATAGCTATACAATAACAACAAATTTTTGTTCGCATAAATTTAGGGTGCCAGCATGTCCTCCTTTTATTCAAAATATTGATACGTAACAAAATTTCAGTAGTTTTGATACCTCATGCTGACTTGTACAACAAAATTATTTGACCGCATCGTCCAAAACTGACCATATGTGCACTTTAATTTGTAAATCTATATACCCGCATAGTAAATCAGTCATATTTTCTATGTCAGGATTCAATGTATAATACAAATGACATGAATGACAGCAATATTGGAATACTATAAGAAATTTTTTTTTTTCGCATTAATTTAGGTTGCCATAATGTCCTCCTTTTATTCAAAATATTGATTCGTAACAAAATTTCAGTAGTTTTGATACCTCATGCTGACTTGTACAACAAAATTATTTGACCGCATCGACCAAAACTGACCATATGTGCACTTTAATTTGAATTTCTATATACCCACATAGTAAATCAGCAATATTTTTTATGTCAGGATTCAATGTATAATACAATGGACAGCAATATAGCTATACAATAACAACAAATTTTTGTTCGCATACATTTAGGGTGCCAGCATGTCCTCCTTTTATTCAAAATATTGATACCTAACAAAATTTCAGTAGTTTTGATACCTCATGCTGACTTGTACAACAAAATTATTTGACCGCATCGACCAAAACTGACCATATGTGCACTTTAATTTGTAAATCTATATACCCAAATAGTAAATCAGCCATATTGTTTATGTCAGGATTCAATGTATAATACAATGGACATGATGGAGAGCAATATTGCAATACAATAACAACAAATTTTTGTTCGCATAAATTTAGGGTGCCAGGATGTCCTCCTTTTATTCAAAATATTGATACGTAACAAAATTTCAGTAGTTTTGATTCCTCATGCTGACTTGTACAACAAAATTATTTGACCGCATCGACCAAAACTGACCATATGTGCACTTTAATTTGTAAATCTATATACCCGCATAGTAAATCAGCCATATTGTTTATGTCAGGATTCAATGTATAATACAATGGACAGCAATATTGGAATACAATAACAACAAATTTTTGTTCGCATAAATTTAGGATGCCAGGATGTCCTCCTTTTATTCAAAATATTGATACGTAACAAAATTTCAGTAGTTTTGATACCTTATGCTGACTTGTACAACAAAATTTTTGACCGCTTCAACCAAAACTGACCATATGTGCACTTTAATTTGTAAATCTATATATCCGCATAGTAAATCAGTCATATTTTCTATGTCAGGATTCAATGTATAATACAAATGACATGAATGACAGCAATATTTTGCAATACTATAAGAAAATTTTTTTTCGCATTAATTTAGGTTGCCATAATCATGATAATGTCCTCCTTTTATTCAAAATATTGATACGTAACAAAATTTCAGTAGTTTTGATACCTCATGCTGACTTGTACAACAAAATTATTTGACCGCATCGACCAAAACTGACCATATGTGCACTTTAATTTGTAAATCTATATACCCACATAGTAAATCAGCAATATTTTTTATGTCAGGATTCAATGTATAATACAATGGACAGCAATACAGCTATACAATAACAACAAATTTTTGTTCGCATAAATTTAGGGTGCCAGCATGTCCTCCTTTTATTCAGAATATTGATACGTAACAAAATTTCAGTAGTTTTGATACCTCATGCTGACTTGTACAACAAAATTATTTGACCGCATCGACCAAAACTGACCATATGTGCACTTTAATTTGTAAATCTATATACCCACATAGTAAATCAGCAATATTTTTATGTCAGGATTCAATGTATAATACAAATGACAGCAATATTGGAATACAATAACAACAAATTTTGTTCGCATAAATTTAGGATGCCAGAATGTCCTCCTTTTATTCAAAATATTGATACGTAACAAAATTTCAGTAGTTTTGATACCTCATGCTGACTTGTACAACAAAATTATTTGACCGCATCGACCAAAACTGACCATATGTGCACTTTAATTTGTAAATCTATATACCCGCATAGTAAATCAGCCATATTTTTTATGTCAGGATTCAATGTATAATACAATGGACAGCAATATTGCAATACAATAACAACAAATTTTTGTTCGCATAAATTTAGGGTGCCAGCATGTCCTCCTTTTATTCAAAATATTGATACGTAACAAAATTTCAGTAGTTTTGATACCTCATGCTGACTTGTACAACAAAATTATTTGACCGCATCGACCAAAACTGACCATATGTGCACTTTAATTTGTAAATCTATATATCCGCATAGTAAATCAGCCATATTTTTTATGTCAGGATTTAATGTATAATACAAATGACAGCAATATTGGAATACTATAACAAAAAATTTTTTTTCGCATTAATTTAGGTTGCCATTATGACATTATGACAGCAATATAGCTATACAATAACAAGAAATTTTTGTTCGCATAAATTTACGGTGCCAGCATGTCCTCCTTTTATTCAAAATATTGATACGTAACAAAATTTCAGTAGTTTTGATACCTCATGCTGACTTGTACAACAAAATTATTTGACCGCATCGACCAAAACTGACCATATGTGCACTTTAATTTGTAAATCTATATACCCGCATAGTAAATCAGCCATATTTTTTATGTCAGGATTCAATGTATAATACAAATGACAGCAATATAGCTATACAATAACAACAAATTTTTGTTCGCATAAATTTAGGGTGCCAGCATGTCCTCCTTTTATTCAAAATATTGATACGTAACAAAATTTCAGTAGTTTTGATACCTCATGCTGACTTGTACAACAAAATTATTTGACCGCATCGACCAAAACTGACCATATGTGCACTTTAATTTGTAAATCTATATACCCGCATAGTAAATCAGCCACATTTTTTATGTCAGGATTCAATGTATAATACAAATGACAGCAATATATGAATACTATAACAAAATTTTTTTTTTGCATTAATTTAGGTTGCCATAATGTCCTCCTTTTATTCAAAATATTGATACGTAACAAACTTTCAGTAGTTTTGATACCTTATGCTGACTTGTACAACAAAATTATTTGACCGCATCGACCAAAACTGACCATATGTGCACTTTAATTTGTATTCTATATACCCACATAGTAAATCAGCCATATTTTTATGTCAGGATTCAATGTATAATACAATGGACAGCAATATAGCTATACAATAACAACAAATTTTTGTTCGCAAAAATTTAGGGTGCCAGCATGTCCTCCTTTTATTCAAAATATTGATACGTAACAAAATTTTAGTAGTTTTGATACCTCCTGCTGACTTGTACAACAAAATTATTTGACCGCATCGACCAAAACTGACCATATGCGCACTTTAATTTGTAAATCTATATACCCATAAAGTAAATAAGCAATATTTTTTATGTCAGGATTCAATGTATAATACAAATGACAGCAATATTGCAATACAATAACAACACATTTTTGCTAGCATCAATTTAGGGTGCCAGCATGTCCTCCTTTTATTCAAAATATTGATACGTAACAAAATTTCAGTAGTTTTGATACCTCATGCTGACTTGTACAACAAAATTATTTGACCACATCGACCAAAACTGACCATATGTGCACTTTAATTTGTAAATCTATATACCCGCATAGTAAATCAGCCATATTTTTTATGTCAGGATTCAATGTATAATACAAATGACATGAATGACAGCAATATTGGAATACTATACAAATTTTTTTTCGCATAAATTTAGGGTGCCAGGATGTCCTCCTTTTATTCAAAATATTGATACGTAACAAAATTTCAGTAGTTTTGATACCTCATGCTGACTTGTACAACAAAATTATTTGACCGCATCGACCAAAACTGACCATATGTGCACTTTAATTTGAATTTCTATATACCCACATAGTAAATCAGCAATATTTTTTATGTCAGGATTCAATGTATAATACAATGGACAGCAATATAGCTATACAATAACAACAAATTTTTGTTCGCATAAATTTAGGGTGCCAGCATGTCCTCCTTTTATTCAAAATATTGATACGTAACAAAATTTCAGTAGTTTTGATACCTCATGCTGACTTGTACAACAAAATTATTTGACCGCATCGACCAAAACTGACCATATGTGCACTTTAATTTGTAAATCTATATACCCAAATAGTAAATCAGCCATATTTTTTATGTCAGGATTCAATGTATAATACAATGGACATGATGGACAGCAATATTGCAATACAATAACAACAAATTTTTGTTCGCATAAATTTAGGGTGCCAGGATGTCCTCCTTTTATTCAAAATATTGATACGTAACAAAATTTCAGTAGTTTTGATTCCTCATGCTGACTTGTACAACAAAATTATTTGACCGCATCGACCAAAACTGACCATATGTGCACTTTAATTTGTAAATCTATATACCCGCATAGTAAATCAGCCATATTGTTTATGTCAGGATTCAATGTATAATACAATGGACAGCAATATTGCAATACAATAACAACAAATTTTTGTTCGCATAAATTTAGGATGCCAGGATGTCCTCCTTTTATTCAAAATATTGATACGTAACAAAATTTCAGTAGTTTTGATACCTTATGCTGACTTGTACAACAAAATTATTTGACCGCTTCAACCAAAACTGACCATATGTGCACTTTAATTTGTAAATCTATATATCCGCATAGTAAATCAGTCATATTTTCTATGTCAGGATTCAATGTATAATACAAATGACATGAATGACAGCAATATTTTGCAATACAATAACAAAATTTTTTTTCGCATAAATTTAGGGTGCCAGCATGTCCTCCTTTTATTCAAAATATTGATACGTAACAAAATTTCAGTAGTTTTGATACCTCATGCTGACTTGTACAACAAAATTATTTGACCGCATCGACCAAAACTGACCATATGTGCACTTTAATTTGTAAATCTATATACCCGCATAGTAAATCAGCCATATTTTCTATGTCAGGATTCAATGTATAATACAAATGACAGCAATATTGCTATACAATAACAACAAATTTTTGTTCACATAAATTTAGGGTGCCAGCATGTCCTCCTTTTAAAAATATTGATACGTAACAAAATTTCAGTAGTTTTGATACCTCATGCTGACTTGTACAACAAAATTATTTGACCGCATCGACCAAAACTGACCATATGTGCACTTTAATTTGTAAATCTATATACCCGCATAGTAAATCAGCCATATTTTTTATGTCAGGATTCAATGTATAATACAAATGACAGCAATATATTAGAATACTATAACAAAATTTTTTTTCGCATTAATTTAGGTTGCCATAATGTCCTCCTTTTATTCAAAATATTGATACGTAACAAAATTTCAGTAGTTTTGATACCTCATGCTGACTTGTACAACAAAATTATTTGACCGCATCGACCAAAACTGACCATATGTGCACTTTAATTTGTATTTCTATATACCCACATAGTAAATCAGCAATACTTTTTATGTCAGGATTCAATGTATAATACAATGGACAGCAATACAGCTATACAATAACAACAAATTTTTGTTCGCATAAATTTAGGGTGCCAGCATGTCCTCCTTTTATTCAGAATATTGATACGTTACAAAATTTCAGTAGTTTTGATACCTCATGCTGACTTGTACAACAACATTATTTGACCGCATCGACCAAAACTGACCATATGTGCACTTTAATTTGTAAATCTATATACCCACATAGTAAATCAGCAATATTTTTATGTCAGGATTCAATGTATAATACAAATGACAGCAATATTGCTATACAATAACAACAAACAATTTTGTTTGCATAAATTTAGGGTGCCAGAATGTCCTCCTTTTATTCAAAATATTGATACGTAACAAAATTTCAGTAGTTTTGATACCTCATGCTGACTTGTACAACAAAATTATTTGACCGCATCGACCAAAACTGACCATATGTGCACTTTAATTTGTAAATCTATATACCCGCATAGTAAATCAGCCATATTTTCTATGTCAGGATTCAATGTATAATACAACGGACAGCAATATAGCTATACAATAACAACAAATTTTTGTTCGCATAAATTCAGGATGCCAGCATGTCCTCCTTTTATTCAAAATATTGATACGTAACAAAATTTCAGTAGTTTTGATACCTCATGCTGACTTGTACAACACAATTATTTGACCGCATCGACCAAAACTGACCATATGTGCACTTTAATTTGTAAATCTATGTACCCACATAGTAAATCAGCCATATTGTTTATGTCAGGATTCAATGTAGAATACAATGGAGAGCAATATTGCAATACAATAACAACAAATTTTTGTTCGCATAAATTTAGGGTGCCAGCATGTCCTCCTTTTATGCAAAATATTGATACGTAACAAAATTTCAGTAGTTTTGATTCCTCATGCTGACTTGTACAACAAAATTATTTGACCGCATCGACCAAAACTGACAATATGTGCACTTTAATTTGTAAATCTATATACCCAAATAGTAAATCAGCCATATTGTTTATGTCAGGATTCAATGTATAATACAATGGACAGCAATATTGCAATACAATAACAACAAATTTTGTTCGCATAAATTTAGGATGCCAGGATGTCCTCCTTTTATTCAAAATATTGATACGTAACAAAATTTCAGTAGTTTTGATACCTCATGCTGACTTGTACAACAAAATTATTTGACCGCATCGACCAAAACTGACCATATGTGCACTTTAATTTGTAAATCTATATATCCGCATAGTAAATCAGCCATATTTTTATGTCAGGATTCAATGTATAATACAATGGACAGCAATATTGCAATACAATAACAACAAATTTTTTTTCGCATAAATTTAGGTTGCCAGGATGTCCTCCTTTTATTCAAAATATTGATACGTAACAAAATTTCAGTAGTTTTGATACCTTATGCTGACTTGTACAACAAAATTATTTGACCGCATCAACCAAAACTGACCATATGTGCACTTTAATTTGTAAATCTATATACCCGCATAGTAAATCAGTCATATTTTCTATGTCAGGATTCAATGTATAATACAAATGACATGAATGACAGCAATATTGGAATACTATAAGAAATTTTTTTTTCGCATTAATTTAGGTTGCCATAATAATCCTCCTTTTATTCAAAATATTGATACGTAACAAAATTTCAGTAGTTTTGATACCTCATGCTGACTTGTACAACAAAATTATTTGACCGCATCGACCAAAACTGACCATATGTGCACTTTAATTTGTAAATCTATATACCCGCATAGTAAATCAGCAATATTTTCTATGTCAGGATTCAATGTATAATACAATGACAGCAATATTGCTATACAATAAGACAACAAATTTTTGTTCGCATACATTTAGGTTGCCAGCATGTCCTCCTTTTATTCAAAATATTGATACGTAACAAAATTTCAGTAGTTTTGATACCTCATGCTGACTTGTACAACAAAATTATTTGACCGCATCGACCAAAACTGACCATATGTGCACTTTAATTTGTAGATCTATATACCCACATAGTAAATCAGCAATATTTTTATGTCAGGATTCAATGTATAATACAATGGACAGCAATATTGCAATACAATAACAACAAATTTTTGTCGCATAAATTTAGGGTGCCAGCATGTCCTCCTTTTATTCAAAATATTGATACGTAACAAAATTTCAGTAGTTTTGATACCTCATGCTGACTTGTACAACAAAATTATTTGACCGCATCGACCAAAACTGACCATATGTGCACTTTAATTTGTAAATCTATATACCCGCATAGTAAATCAGCCATATTTTTATGTCAGGATTCAATGTATAATACAATGACAGCAATATTGGAATACAATAATAACAAACAATTTTTGTTCGCATAAATTTAGGGTGCCAGAATGTCCTCCTTTTATTCAAAATATTGATACGTAACAAAATTTCAGTAGTTTTGATACCTCATGCTGACTTGTACAACAAAATTATTTGACCGCATCGACCAAAACTGACCATATGTGCACTTTAATTTGTAAATCTATATACCCGCATAGTAAATCAGCCATATTTTCTATGTCAGGATTCAATGTATAATACAAATGACAGCAATATATGAATACTATAACAAAATTTTTTTTTTGCATTAATTTAGGTTGCCATAATGTCCTCCTTTTATTCAAAATATTGATACGTAACAAAATTTCAGTAGTTTTGATACCTTATGCTGACTTGTACAACACAATTATTTGACCGCATCGACCAAAACTGACCATATGTGCACTTTAATCTGTATTTCTATATATCCACATAGTAAATCAGCAAAATTTTTTATGTCAGGATTCAATGTATAATACAATGGACAGCAATATAGCTATACAATAACAACAAATTTTTGTTCGCATAAATTTAGGGTGCCAGCATGTCCTCCTTTTATTCAAAATATTGATACGTAACAAAATTTCAGTAGTTTTGATACCTCATGCTGACTTGTACAACAAAATTATTTGACCTCATCAACCAAAACTGACAATATGTGCACTTCAATTTGTAAATCTATATACCCCCATAGTAAATCAGCAACATTTTTGATGTCAGGATTCAATGTACAATACAAATGACAGCAATATAGCTATACAATAACAACAAATTTTTGTTTGCATAAATTTAGGGTGCCAGCATGTCCTCCTTTTATTCAAAATATTGAGACGTAACAAAATTTCAGTAGTTTTGATACCTCATGCTGACTTGTACAACAAAATTATTTGACCGCATCGTCCAAAACTGACCATATGTGCACTTTAATTTGTAAATCTATATACCCCCATAGTAAATTAGCCACATTTTTTATGTCAGAATTCAATGTATAATACAAATGACATGAATGACAGCAATATTGCAATACAATAACAACAAATTTTTTTCGCATAAATTTAGGTTGCCAGGATGTCCTCCTTTTATTCAGAATATTGATACGTAACAAAATTTCAGTAGTTTTGATACCTCATGCTGACTTGTACAACAACATTATTTGACCGCATCGACCAAAACTGACCATATGTGCACTTTAATTTGTAAATCTATATACCCACATAGTAAATCAGCCATATTTTTATGTCAGGATTCAATGTATAATACAATGGACAGCAATATAGCTATACAATAACAACAAATTTTTGTTCGCATAAATTTAGGGTGCCAGCATGTCCTCCTTTTATTCAAAATATTGATACGTAACAAAATTTCAGTAGTTTTGATACCTCATGCTGACTTGTACAACAAAATTATTTGACCGCATCGACCAAAACTGACCATATGTGCACTTTAATTTGTAAATCTATATACCCACATAGTAAATCAGCCATATTTTTTATGTCAGGATTCAATGTATAATACAAATGACAGCAATATTGGAATACAATCAATAACAAACAATTTTTTGTTTGCATAAATTTACATGTTGATTTAGGGTGCGAGAATGTCCTCCTTTTATTCAAAATATTGATACGTAACAAACTTTCAGTAGTTTTGATACCTCATGCTGACTTGTACAACAAAATTATTTGACCGCTTCAACCAAAACTGACCATATGTGCACTTTAATTTGTAAATCTATATACCTGCATAGTAAATCAGCCATATTTTTTATGTCAGGATTCAATGTTTAATACAATGGACAGCAATATTGGAATACAATAACAACAAATTTTTGTTCGCATAAATTTAGGGTGCGAGAATGTCCTCCTTTTATTCAAAATATTGATACGTAACAAACTTTCAGTAGTTTTGATACCTCATGCTGACTTGTACAACAAAATTATTTGACCGCATCGACCAAAACTGACCATATGTGCACTTTAATTTGTAAATCTATATACCCGCATAGTAAATCAGCCATATTTTTTATGTCAGGATTCAATGTTTAATACAATGGACAACAATATTGCAATACGTTCGTAAAAATTTAGGGTGCCAGCATGTCCTCCTTTTATTCAAAATATTGATACGTAACAAAATTTCAGTAGTTTTGATACCTTATGCTGACTTGTACAACAAAATTATTTGACCGCTTCAACCAAAACTGACCATATGTGCACTTTAATTTGTAAATCTATATACCTGCATAGAAAATCAGCTATATTTTTTTATGTCAGGATTCAATGTTTAATACAATGGACAGCAATATTGGAATACAATAACAACAAATTTTTGTTCGCATAAATTTAGGGTGCCAGCATGTCCTCCTTTTATTCAAAATATTGATACATAACAAAATTTCAGTAGTTTTGATACCTCATGCTGACTTGTACAACAAAACTATTTGACAGCATCATCCAAGTACCAACACTGACATGTCTGAATTCATTTGTACTTTTTAATAAAAAAAAGTATATGAGGTTCTCTTCTGGGAATAGTATACTGTTAATCTATTATGTCGGTTGATTGATTTTGTTTGTAGTTAAACGTCAAGTGGCAACTATTTCATTCAAGTGCACAACGAGTATAATTTTGGGACGTCCCATATATCAATTAATCGGCAAAGACAAATCTCTCGACAAATCTGACGAATTTGACGAGATTGTTAATAGTTTTACCACACCGTATGTATCCGGACACTGTACAATTTTCGTTAGAATATTCTGCGGAAAATAGAAAAGTAAATCCAATGCAAACAAGTTGAATAACAATGAAATGTCCATGCATGTATAAATGCATAAAGTAAAATTTAGGAAGAGACAGGTAAAAAACGGGGAACGAAGCAACGTCGACAATGATGTTGATATCCCATGATATAAGAATATTGTTCCGATGCGTTGGATAACCTTTCTATCCGCCTTCTAATAAAAAAAAAAAAAAAAAAAACTCTCATTTCCTTTATGATAGCTCTATGTGATTGTATAGCCATGTTTTTTTATGTATATAAGAATATATCAAATAAAAAAAAAAGAATTTTGTTGATATGTATAATATCTAGTAGAGTCTAGTGAGTAAAGAAATTTGCTATCTGGGGAAAAACAATGCGAATGTTGTTTACATATTTTAATTAAAGCTCAAGTCTGATATGAAAACTCTTAAACACGATAATCTGTCATAAGCAGACCTGTCCTCAGGTCTGGTCAATAGCAGACTTGTCCACAGGTCTGGTCAGAAGCAGACCTGTCCACAGGTCTGGTCAGTGTCCACAGGTCTGGTCAGGGGCAGCAGACCTGTCCACAGGTCTGGTCTGGGGGGCAGACCTGTCCTCAGGACTGGTCAAAAGCAGACTTGTCCACAGGTCTGGTCTGGAGCAGACCTGTCGATTGGTCTGCAGCAGTCCTAAAAAAGCAGACCGTAGGTCTAGTCCACCAACGACGAAGTTAACTTGCTTCTCTGCTTAAAAATTCTCAAGTTAACTTAGAAAGCAGTCAACAAGTCTGCTCCAAGTTAACTTTTGTCAAGGTTAGGACCGCACCCATCTGTACTTGCTTGTATTTGATTTAGCTATACACACTTTTCAATTGTTTATGTTTTAGCGCCAATAATCAGGGTTATGTTGTGTACACAAAATACATGTCTAGCGGAACAAATTATTTACCTTTTCATGCCTGGCGCTCGAATGAATTTTGTTCAGCAATATAAATGTTTTCTTTTTGACTGAATGTCAAGAGATCCAACAGAATGCATTATAAACTTCGTTGAGACTTTCAAGTATGTCATTGCCATTAGAATTCAGTACATTTTAAATGAAAAAAGCTTTATTAAGGATTACATTTATATACGCAATTTCTTGTTTTCGCCTCCATATTTTGTTTTCTCCAGATTCTAGATACTGACGTTGTTTATCATCTCAATTACGTGTTGTTATGATCTGGTCATTTTTTGAATTCTATTCTTTCTTTGTTGCTTATGTGTTTTGTCTATATGCCATTTTGTTTTCTTTATTGACATATTTATTTGTTTTTATAGTGATTAAGATTATA